>CM031866.1:10988581-11041613 GCA_018697195.1 Certhia americana
GCGGCGCGGGGGCGGCCGAGCGGGGGGCGCTGGCGGCGGCGCCGGGGCCGGAGCCTGTGCCGGGGGCGGCGGGCGCGGCCTGAAGGGCGTTTGAAGGTAGGGCTGCTCCGGCGGGGGCCCGGGCAGGGCTGCTCCCCCCGCGGGTCCCTCGGCACGGGCGGCCGGAGCAGCGGCGGAGCCGGGCGAGGCTGCTCGGCCCCGGGGGCGGCGGGAGGAAGGATATCCTTTACCGGGGGGGCCGGCCTCCGCCGCCTGCGGAAGTTTTGCCGCCGCATTCAGCGCGGTTCTGCGAGCCGGCAGATACGGCACAGGTACTGCTCGCTCCCGGCCGCCCGCAGGCTCCGGGAACCTTTTGTGGGAAAAGTGACTTAATGCTCTTAATAAGTAGCTTGAAACACCGGACGGAAATGGCTTGAAGAGAGACTGCCCGAGTTTTGGGATTTGGGGAGTAGGCAGCCTTGCCTAGGCAGGCAGGATGCTCTAGCTTGGCGGCTGTAGGATGTGTCTCGTTTTGTGGTTTATTCAGTGCGTTTGGGATAAGCCTGAGAATGGAAAAAGAAACGGAGGTCCGTGTGTTGTCGTGTGGCCAGTGCTGTTTCCAGCAAGCTTTTTATATAGATACGTGTGCGTATATATAAAAATAACATCGTCACGGCATTATGTGTTTATAAACCAGTTACAAATTCAGGAAAGTGGTGGCTTAAAATAGAGGTGTATTTTGGTTTGCCAGTTGCATTCAGAAAGTGTGTGCTTTAAAGCTGAAATGGGGATTTTCATTTCAGCCCTTTGCTCAAGCTCAGTCTTTGCTTGTGTGGCTGTTATCTCGAATTCACTCTTGACTGGTTACCTGTTCAGTGGAACAGCAGATGGTAGCAGGTCTGCAGAGGTGCAGAAGGCTGTGGTTAGTTTTCTGGGGACTTTTCATTATTACTGTCTAAAGGGAGAGCCAGAGCGTTTTTAAACATGATACAAAAAAGTACACTGGGTTCTTGTGTGTTTTTACAGATCCTTCAGAAGATTTATAAACTAATAGTAACATTTGCTTACTGTGAGCACTGAGTTCCCTAAACAGTGTGGGGAGCAAGTAGGAGGCTTTAGAAAGCAGCAGTTTTGTGAGTTGGACGATGAGTCACTCTGCCTACTGACTGCAACGTGGCTGATCTAAAAAAAAGTTGTTCTGTGCCCCGTATTTTTTCAGTCAAAGGGATAGTACTTAGCAGGTTGTATAATATGTCATTAGTCATTCTCGGTCTTTCTCCTGTGAGTAATAATTTGATCATTATATGGTCAGCATAATCAAATTAACTGGTATCTTTCAGTCTTATTTGTATTTCTGACAAAGTAAACATCTCATACCTGACTGTTTCAGTGTACATCCTGTTTCCTGAAGACTGTGATAAATCCACGTGCAGGAGTTGAACGTGATTTGAAGGGGCTGCTTGCGCAATGCCTGAAGCCAGCCAAGTGTGATCATCATCTCTAGGGATGATTTCAAAGCCTTTCTGTGGGTCACTTCTGTTACCCTCTCCCAAGAACTGACCCATTTTAAAAACATAGTTTTAAGCCACTAAAGGAACAGGTATCTTTGTGTTTCCCTCTTTAAACTTTGTGTGAAGAAGGAGTAAAAGTATCACTTAAAAAAACCTGGTAGTCATGGCAAGGTGACAGCCTGGATGAAAATGTCAGTGCCAATGTCAATAGCCTATTCAGCACAAATTAGGATGATAAACCCCTCCTTTTTTGTACAGTAATCTATTATATGTTTTAAGTGGCTAGAGCATGGGATTAAGTAATTTGTTCACAGATAGGAAGTTTGGAGCAGTTTGGAAGTTTGGAGGTCAAATGAAGGCTGCACCAGGTTGGTTGCTTATGTTGTCAGCATTTGTTCTCTTAGCTAAATCAGTCTGATTGTGGAGATCATTGCATGCTCTCTGAAAACATTGTAATTAGTGGACACATAGTGGAAGGATAAGTGTAAACTGATGATTAAACATGCATCGTTTCAGCAATACAGAATGAAAATTTTAGGGCTCCTACTTCAGGAAGCAAGAGGGCCATAGTTCCCTTTCTCCCTGAAGCTGTCCTTTCATTGCTGCATTCACTCATGGCACTAGGGGGTAAGATCTGAGTTATGGCAGAGAGATGGTAGATCTTAATCTTTGCTACTGATGGGCATTGTTTTGAATCTCTTCCTGGGCAGTTTAATGGAACTAGCTAAAAAGAGAGATCCCAGATGTGTCAACGCAGCTGGTGCAAACAGTTTTGGTGTTGCTGCATGTTGAAGGCATTAGCAGTGTGAAACAATAAGCCTAATTATGAGGCAGAATACAACTGGTTGTAGATGGTCCCAAGAATGTAAAATGCAGCAGGGTAATTGAACAGAGTTGAATTAATGTGAAATATGAAGTATTTGGTATAAAAATTAATTTTCATAACAGCTGGGGGAGGTGTTGGAATGGAAGGTGAATGGGGTGATGTAAACTGTTGTACAGGCAGCAGCTTACTATGAGTGAACCTGAAAGTAGTACATCTGAGTGAGAAAATACTTTCAAGTTTAAAAATGTAAAAATCAAGAGGCTGGACATCTGGGTTTTATAATTGTGAGCAGAGTTGGGTAGTCACTGATGCTGTCCTCTTTAGGATAAATTTTACTTATGTTCTTTAAATAAATTCCTGGATATTTTAAAAGGAGTCCTCCCTCTTACTATTGGTAAAAATTCAAGATAGTTTGGGGAAAAGCAATAGTGTTACCTCGTTGTGCTTGTACTGAGGCTATAATAACCCTTGTAAAACACTGTTTCAAATTAGGAGTCCTGCCAATGCACAAAGAAAGGAATCTTAAGGCAATCTTAAGTTCCATGTGCTGAGTAGAGAAAGCTCTGAAGACCACCCTTGTGGCAGGGTACACCACATCAGTAGAGGGCAGCTCAATGCTTTTCAGTTCTGAAATACTGCATTTGGTGATCTTTATTTAAAAAGAAAAACTGAGCAGAGGATAACATGTGTTTCCTTTTTCCCTGTGTTTGTCATGTTCTGCCCACATACCTGGGGGCAGGTGGTGTGTGGCGGGAGGGAGCGAGCGAGCCAGGGCTTTGGGGCTGCATCTTTACAGCAGTCAGGCTCGAGCTGAAGGAAGGGTAATATTTAAATGTGTTGGAACAGTCTTGTTTCTCATTGCCAGTGTGCCTTTCTTGCCTTTTTTTTTTTTTTCCTTTTTTCTTGCTACAATTCTGATTGCTTTAGTGAATTGAGGCCATTATTTAAAATATGTTAATAACTTGTCAGCTGCTCTTGCTGCTCTGTTAGGAGTGAGGAGACTTGTTTTGCTTGCTCACAGTTGTCCCACTGAAAGGCTAGTACTGTTTTAAAGGAAAACATTGATATAATTAATTCCTAAGTATTGGGATAGTGGAGACCTTTACATTTAGGTAGAGAGCTGAGGGAAGAGCTGAAATGTAAGATTGAACAGGAGGCACTTAGTGGTTTGATGTGACCTATATGTGTTGGGGAAGAACGTTCAAGTGACTTGTAGTGGAATTGCCCAAAGCTTACCACTCTGTAGCATACACTGCTGACTCTTCCCTTTGTGGCATTTTTGAGCATTTAAAAGAAGTGAGGATGTTGTACAAAAATGCACCATGTGGTCTTCATGACTGCATTCTGCTGTTGCTGACGGGAACTTATTGAGAAAATTGCCAGTTCGGTTTTTCATAAACAGTAGGTGAATTCATTATGCTATTAAAAAATAAATGATGTCTGAAAGAGCCCATATGTTTGGGGAAATGGTTGTAGAACATATCAATTACTCTGTAAAATGTACTTGCTGCTAGTTTCTCTTTGTAATCTAGGTTGGATAAGTGTAGAAATAATTGATAAAGTAATAATATTTGTCTGACACGTAGGAATTACCCCTATGATTCCTGTAACAATGAGTCTATAGAGGCAAAGTTATTATTTGAGATGTTGGTAAACTTTATCCAAAATCACAAGGATTAAAGCTTTATAAGTGGCATTGGATGTGTGCTGTATATTCAGTAAAGACTGGGAGTGTTTAAGCCTTACCCTTTTCTTGTGACCAGTACCTAGTTACCTCTTATTATGGTGAAATAGTTAAACCTGATTTCGTCTTCAAATAAAAGTTTAGTGAAAAGAATTATTCCAAAATTTGCTGACAGATGCTGCAAATACTGTTGCTTCTGGCTTGTCTTTTAACAGCTCTGTTGGAGAATTACCAAGTTTGCTTTATTAGTCTCTTTATTAAAACTCAGGAGGATTTTTTGTTGTGTGCCATAAATTCAATACATTACATCTCAAAAACGTTCACGATATATTTAGAAATGGTGGTTGGTATTATTACTTTCCTCCACAAGTGTGAAAAGTACATATAATTTCTAATTAGTTTAGCTTTTTTGATGGTTTATTATTTTTATAACTGGACAGTAAATAAGTTGTATATTTAGGACAACTCAATGAGCTGGGTTTTGTATGTGCTGGGGTACTGATGTATTTTTCTCTGCTTTACAGGTTGCCACGGAGTAAAATGGATGGTAGCTTTGATTGTGATTGTGGTGAGCTGGAGCCACCTGATCATTAACAGAAGGCATCTTTTGTAAATCAAGAGCTGCCAGTTTCCCATTTAACTAGACTGTAAACAAAGAAGAGAAAAAGGAGGAAGAAGGAAAATAAAAATAGTGCTTACCAGCACCATAGAATGACGCTGCTCAGGACCAGTCCAACACTGAATGTATCTGCACTGTGAGGAGGAGGATGTTAATAGAAGCCTATTATGTGCATATTTATTCACATTTTTGTTAAATGTTAACCAGATTAGCACAGTAGAGCTGAGTGCATAGTATGTCATTTCATTCCGTTTGAGTTTCTTGTGAGTATTTTCTTTAATGTCTGCAGAAATGCTGCACCTTTCTTGAACTATGAATGCTGCAATCTTTCTATCTTATGCTCGGTTTGAGTTCTAGAGCTTACGGGCTCTAAATTCAAGGGGACACAACAGGCCTGGCTGGCTCATGATGAAATGAGAGTGTCAAGAAACCATCTTGCAGTCAAAGCCAAGTGTTTCTTCTCCCTTTCTCTAAGACCTTTCCTTCAGATACCAGTGGAAGTGTCTCCGTGTGTTTACAGAAGCTTAGTAGTTTGAGGAAAAACGTAAAGAATTTTAAAATGGCAGAAAAATTTGAAAGTCTCATGAACATTCATGGTTTTGATCTGGGCTCTCGGTATATGGACTTAAAACCACTGGGCTGTGGTGGAAACGGCTTAGTTTTTTCTGCTGTCGATAATGACTGTGACAAAAGAGTAGCTGTCAAGAAAATTGTCCTTACAGATCCCCAGAGTGTTAAACATGCTCTACGTGAGATCAAAATTATTAGAAGACTTGACCACGATAACATTGTCAAAGTATTTGAAATTCTTGGTCCCAGTGGAAGCCAGTTAACAGATGACGTGGGCTCCCTGACAGAATTGAACTGTGTTTACATTGTCCAGGAATACATGGAGACAGATCTGGCTAATTTGCTAGAGCAAGGCCCTTTACTGGAAGATCATGCCAGACTTTTCATGTACCAGCTGCTACGTGGGCTCAAGTATATTCACTCTGCAAATGTTCTGCATAGAGATCTCAAACCAGCTAATCTTTTCATTAATACTGAAGACTTGGTGCTGAAGATTGGTGACTTTGGTCTTGCACGTATCATGGATCCTCATTATTCCCACAAGGTATGCAGAGAGTGGGAATATCCAAGTGATACGTTGACAACTGTGCCTTCCTAAAATAGCATATTTCTCCATTTTGAACAGGTAGATAGGCTGTGCATGGTTTACCATTTTACTACCTTAGCATGGTTAGTCTCAGGCAGAACTACTGCAAGCAGAAAATAATTCTTGTTTTATTAAATGAGTTTTGAAAAGCAAAGATTTTAACAGTGAAGACAGAACCTGAGATTACGAGCAGCATTTAGGTATATTTAATTATAGAAGCCTTAGATAAGATTATAAGTTGTGCATTCATAGTGCAATTGTGGCTGCTTTGGGAGGATTGGTTTAGAGATACTGTCCTGGTCTAGATGTTTCACAAGAGAGTTCAGTATCATCTCTGCATTTATTTGGTGTCTGGGAATGAGAAAGTTTTGCTGCAGCTCATTTGACTAATAAATAGTGTCATATTTCTATTTGGTTGCTGTTCACTCACAAAGATATTTGTAGATATTGAAAGGTTTAGTAAAATGCACACAATATAATCACTGGGACTTTGGACTAAAAAATCTTGTTAGATGTGCTTTAATAAATAAGAAATTAAGAAAACATAAATCTTAAATTCTAATTAATTTTTTTAATTAATTTCATTAGGGCCATCTTTCTGAAGGATTGGTTACTAAATGGTACAGATCGCCCCGGCTTTTGCTTTCTCCTAACAACTACACTAAAGCCATTGACATGTGGGCTGCAGGTTGCATCTTTGCTGAAATGCTGACTGGGAAAACCCTCTTTGCAGGTGGGTAGAATAAAATCAGTGTGTATATTCATGACAGAAGTGATGCTGCTTAATTGTCTTTCTCAGGAAAGATTTGCTCTCATGGCTAGCATCATTGACTATCAGGATATGCTGTATTTTTATGCACTTACATCAATTTATAATTTATATATCTTCAAAGCAGAAGACATTTCAATTTCCTTATTTGTATTGGTGTGTATTTAGATAATTATCACAATTTAATGTAGAAGTCATGCATGGGATATCTGTCTAATTATGTTAAGCTAAATTTATTGGCTGCCTAAGAAGTGTTCTGATACATGTGTGAATTGGTGTATCCAGGGAGTATTTGAAGATTATGAATACCCTGAGTATCATATGCATAAAGATTTTTTTGATGTAGTCAACCTAATTGCTTCTTGCTTCTCTATATTTTAAATTATGAAGCCCCAGGGGCATAGATTTAAAGGTGTAAAATCTAGTGCAATACATCAAGGAAATGTACAACCTTCAACTGTTTCAGGTGAGATAAGAAGTAATGCTCTGGTCTCATTGGTGCATCTATATTAGAGCTTTGATTAGGATCAAGAGCAAATTTTTGGAGCAAATTTCTTGATAACCATCCTGTACCATGTTGCTGACCTAGCTCAGAGCACAAACTAGAGCATTTTAGATAAAGTGAAACTGTCATTTGCAGGAGATCACTGCCTGCTGACAAGCACTCAATCCATGGGAGCAGATGAGTAGACTGCTGAAATACTTCTGAAATGCTTATTTTTGTGCACCCTGGGGCCTCAGCAGCACCTGTCTCATTCAGGCTCATTCTTGGATTTGCTCCTGTTGGCCTGATTTATAGGAGTAATACAGATAAAACCTCTGAGAGCTAAGCTTGCATTTCAAAATTCACATTCCTCGAGACACGTGTGGACTGAAAGCACACCTCTGCAGTCATTTTTAGCTTTGCATGAAAAGGCAGTGGAATTCAGAGCTTCTTCCCATTAAGTAGTTAATGGAGAACTGTGTGTTGAAAGCATTATTTGGTATAAATCAGTGATTAATACGTGCAGAGGCTTCTCTTAATATGCAGTGAGTTTTTCACTCTTTGAGTTACTAACTCCTGGAGTAATATCCTCCTAGAATTAAATGCTTGGCTGATACAAGATTTATTAGATTTCCATTGCATCAAGAACTTCTGCTGGCAAGTAATGGGACAGAGTCTGCAGATTTCATCATTCAGCGTAGATTGATCTTAACTGCCAGCATTTTGTCTTTTTTTTTTTTTTTTTCTTTTTTTAGCATAGGTATTTGTCACAATTTTTTATTGGTCCAATAGCTGTGCAGAGAATTAGAATAAAAAACAGTTGAACAACAAGCCGAAGTTGGCAAATTGTATTTCTGGGTACTCCAGTATTGAATATAGATGCTGTTCAATATTCAAAATTGCTGCTGTGTAGGCCCTTACTTTTCTTACCCAGGGAAACTTCAGGTAGTGCTAAAAAGAGTACTGTAATTTCAATCATAACAGAGTACTGTTTTCAAAAAGAGTACCACTCTGTCTAACCAAAGGTGATTTTTGTCTTGCATTTGACAGTTAATGCAGGATTTCAGAGTAGAATATTAATACAAATGGTTGTGGCCTGCAAAATGTCTTTCTGAGTTAATCTGCTACTGGTTTTATTAATAAGGGACATATAATTGAAAGTGAGGTCAAATACTGGATTAATTAAGTGGATCAGTTGAAAGGGGAGGATTGCAGTATATAATGTATAATAAAAAGGGTATTGCTGTAGAGTACCTCATCCATGGTGAAAACACCCTTACTAAAGCTTAAGGTTAGGCCTCTTTATCTATGAGTAACAGCTCTGTAATTCTTCATATGCCATGGCATTTCTTGAGAGCTCTTCAGATTTATTATCATTTAAATTCAGAACTTCAGCCTTTCCTCTGTTGCAGGAGATTATAATCTTTTGCTGGAAATAGCTGCTCAGATCACAAAGTTTTGACATGCTTTTCATATACAGGGATCAGAAATGTTTAAAGTTGAAATGGCAGCTTGTCTTCTCTTTTGTTGCTCAGGTGCACATGAACTTGAACAGATGCAGTTGATTCTAGAATCAATTCCTGTTGTACATGAGGAGGACCGTCAGGAGCTTCTCAATGTAATTCCAGTTTACATTAAAAACGATATGACTGAGCCACACAAACCTTTAACTCAGTTGCTTCCAGGCATCAGTCCTGAAGGTAAGTAATGAAAAAAACAAATTGATTCTATGTTTTGAAATCATCAAATAGTGTGCAGCTTTGAGATGCAGGAGTATGATTGTTAAAAGCAAGTTTCAGTTAGAAGAAATTGTGTTCTCTGAAGAAGGATTGTCTTCTGCTGTAATAAAAAAAAAAAATTACTTCCATGATAGCTGCTTGGTTATCTTTAGAGTAGAATTGTGAATCTCTGCTGGACCTATTTGCACTGGAATTGCTCTATTTTGAGACACCTTTTAAATACAAGGGAACATTGGAATGGAGTCAGTGTAGGAGGGCTGTCTTTCAAATATTTTTAAAAGAGAGTCCCCCAGCCAAAGTAACAGTAGTGTTTCCTGGTAGCCATTGGTGGATGCTGATTCAGCTTGAAGCTTTCTGTCTATTCCTATTTTTTTTTATGCTGTAAGTTAAATTATGGTTGATCTTAGATTTGACTTTTCTCTCTTTCTGATGATGGCTACGGGATGCATATTTAGCACTGTACTGTCAGTAGCTGATACTGCACAGGCAGCTACTTTGAAACAACTAGAGGGCTCTTGAGCAAAGCACTGCATCTTAATGTTAAGTTCTGAATGTCAGAAATTTCCCATTTAATGGTAGCTTATATTCTACAGCACTGGACTTTCTGGAGCAAATTTTGACATTTAGTCCCATGGATCGATTGACAGCAGAAGAAGCTTTGTCCCATCCTTATATGAGCATTTATTCCTTTCCAACGGATGAGCCTATTTCAAGTCATCCTTTTCACATTGAAGATGAGGTTGATGATATTCTGCTAATGGATGAAAGTCACAGCCATATTTATAATTGGGAAAGGTAAATTTATCACTTACTGTGGTAACATAACTGAATGGTTTTGTGCTTGAAGTGACATTGCTTCACAGGTATTATTTCCTTTTCTGTTTGTTTCTTCTTCTTGAGTTGACCTGAGAATAAAGTTGTTCCCTTATAGCATTATCATTTGATTTATAAATCCGTTAGATGTGACTTGGATATGCTGATGGATTCCTGAGTTGCACTCAGGACTCTAGAATCTAAAGTTAGTATTTCCATTACTTTTTTTTCCCAAAATACTTCTCAAAAATAAACTTGTTTAAGGAGAGTTTTAATTATGATTGTCTTGTCCAGTGCTTAGTGCATATAATAGTAAAGAGATTTCACAGTAGTCATCTTAAGTCAATTAAACAACACTTCAGAAAGAGTTCTGTAAATGGAGTGAGCTATTGTATGTAATTCTGTTTCTTTATGCTAGATTAAATTAAAACCCTGGAAGAGATACCCAGTTGGATTAAGGGAAAACTTTGTGTGGAATTGTCATTATTTTGTAAGGGAATTTCTAAATGTAACTCTCTGTCTTGGGAGCTAGAAAACTCTTTTTAGCTGCTAACACTTAGGGAATTGTTTTACAGATACCACGAAAGTCAGTTTTCAGACCATGACTGGCCTATTCATAATAACTACGAAGCTGATGAAGTTCAGCGTGATCCAAGGGCTCTTTCTGACGTTACTGATGAAGAAGAAGTGCAAGTAGATCCTCGCAAATACTTGGATGGAGATCGTGAAAAGTACCTGGAGGATCCTGCCTTTGACACCCACTTCTCTACTGAGCCTTGCTGGCAGTATTCAGATCACCACGAAAATAAGTATTGTGATCTGGAATGTAGTCACACTTGTAACTACAAAATGAGGTCATCTTCATACCTAGATAATTTAGTTTGGCGAGACAGTGAAGTTAACCATTACTATGAGCCCAAGCTTATTATAGATCTTTCAAACTGGAAGGAACAAAGCAAAGAAAAGTCTGACAAGAAAGGCAAGTCTAAATGTGAAAAGAATGGGTTGGTGAAAGCTCAGATAGCACTTGAGGAAGCATCACAGCAACTTGTTGAAAAAGAAAGGGAGAAGAATCAGGGGTTTGACTTTGATTCTTTTATAGCAGAAACCATCCAGCTTAGTCTACAACATGAGTCTACTGATGTTGATAAATTAAATGACTTGAATAGTTCAGTGTCTCAGATAGAGTTGAAAGGAATAATCTCGAAGTCAGTAAGCAGAGAGAAGCAGGAGAAAGGAATGGCAAATTTGGCACAGTTAGAAGCTCTGTACCAAACTTCTTGGGACAGTCAGTTTGTCAGTGGTGGGGAGGGGTGCTTCCTCATAGACCAGTTCTGTTGCGAAGTAAGGAAAGATGAACAAGTTGAAAAAGAAAATACTTACACCAGTTATTTGGACAAATTTTTTAGTAAGAAAGAAGATGCTGAAATGCTAGAACCTGAGCCAGTAGAAGAGGGGAAGCTTGGGGAGAAGGAAAGAGAAGAGAGCTTTCTCAGTAACAGTGGGGAGCTCCTCTTCAACAAGCAGCTTGAGGCTATAGGTATTCCTCAGTTTCACAGCCCTGTTGGTTCACCTCTGAAATCCATCCAGGCCACACTAACGCCTTCTGCTATGAAATCATCTCCCCAGATTCCCCACAAAACCTACAGCAGCATTCTGAAACATCTAAACTAAAACACTCAGCAGACATTTCTTTTATATTCATGAGATGTGTTTGTCTTTTTTTATTACTAGTGTAAGTAATTTTTTTACTTGAATCAGATGGTGTAATTTTGGTATGGATTTCATTAGTTTTCTGTTTACCATTGTTTTTACAATCCAGAATTACTTTCTATACATGAGTTAGTTTTGTTTTTAAACTGGCATGTCGTTTGCACACAAAATTAAAGAATAGAGCAAAATAATGCAAAATGCAGGAGGTAACAAAAAAATGCACTAAACCAAGTAAAAAAAAACATTCTCTCAGTAAAACAGTGTCCATGTTTTGCAGAAAAAGAACCTTGCCTTGAAATTTACACAGTGAGACTGTACATAATTGCATGAGAATATCTATTTTTCCCAAAACATTTTTTTCATTCATGCGTATTTTAGAGTTTTTCATACTCTACACATTTCTTAGACACATGATACCAGCAGCAACTGAAATGAATGCAGAATTTGGTACGCATGTGTTATCTACCTCAAGGTAACAGCAGTATGTGGCAAAACATTAACCACCCATAGTGCTTCTCATTATGCACTTCTATTTAGCCAGCATTATTGTAGTAGCTATTCCTGTTGAAAATCATTCAATATTTATAAATGTTCTGGTATGCATTCTTTATAGTGAAGTGTTAATATGCAGCACTTTTATTTATTTTAGCAAATAAGTATATTTCTGTGATTATAGAAAGTCAATTTTTGAGTTACTTTTCAGATAAAAGTTTTTGTTTAGCACTATGGTTTTATTGCCTACATAGCTGGATATATATTAACATCAGCTTATTCTGAGGCTATCCAATACATTTTTATTTTTATTTTTTAGTTTTCATTTCAAGTAAAGCACTCACTGTGTATAGGAATTTGTAATTGGAGGTGCTTGATCTCTACAAAAGAAATTAGGAATTGCTTTATTATCAAATGCTCCTAGAAGTCTTAATTGTGTTCATTTTTTAAAAATTTTGTAACGTTAGTTGTGTGCATGGAAATAATTAAGGTACAACATTACTGTAGGTTAAAGTTCTATATGGTGAGACATTTTGTTTTTACTGTATGTTTTTACTGAATGATTCCTGTCCCACTTCCAGCCCCCCTCAAAAGCAAGCATGAATAAAATTAGGTTAAATATAGCATGTAGCATCTCGGTCTTTTAAAAATTTGTTTTACCTTCTGATTTTTTGAAATACTGGATGTATCATTGGCTCCCCTGTTTAAAACTAAAAACAAATAAAAACATGGCCAGCAACAGTGGCTGTTTGTGATGCTTTGTACACACCCTGCCAGATGAAGAGCAGCTGCTGTGCTGCAGCTGGGGCAGTTGCGAGGGTCACTGCCTAACACGGGGTGCTCATGAAAGCATGAGAAACTCTCCCTGGAAATGCTGCTGGGGCTGCAGCATCCTGGAGGCTTTGCTTCTGTCCTGGTGCCTGCAGCCTGCACCGAGAAATTCCCGTGTACGGGTGTGGTAACAGTAAATTGCTGTTTATCAATGCTTTAGACAGATGAGCATTAAAGCAAAAGTTGCTGCGTGTGTGTGCGAGCACCTTCACGCTGCTGGCAGCCTGCAGGGAAGGTGAGCGTGCAGGTTCCTCAGCCAAGAGCCTGGCTGGAGCACTTCCATGAGGAGATTTTGGGAGCATGAGCAGGTAACTCCTGTGGGATCTTTCAAAATGTGCAGGTCAGGTCTCTGTTGCAGCAAGCCCTAGAACAGTATGTATTTCTCTTCCAGTTCCTCCCATCACAGCCGTTCCAGAGGGAGCTAATTAACTGTACAAAAAAGCTACATCTTTGGCAAACTTCTACAAAGACAGTGTTTTAGTTCCTCCAGATTCTTTCATCCCTGTTCCTCTGGCAGGTAGCACTGGCCTAAAACAGGGATCTGTCCCTTCAGTGTGGCACAGGATGGCACCTGGAGAGGGGACAGGGAGTGTGTCCTTGGGCACAGTCCCTGGATGTTTGTGCAGCCACAGTGGGGTGTGGGCTGTAGGGAGGGGGTGCCAGCTGCCCTCTCTGGGCAAGGGACTGCTCTCTAGGGCTGTGGGGGCTTCTGTTGAGATTGGAGGAAAGCAGTGGGTGGGAACTGTGGAAGAACAGGAAACAAAATTCAGCTTAAAAACACATCTTGTACAAATTACGGGGTTTTTTAATTTTTTTTTTTTTTTTTTTAGAGCACATGTGAAACTTAACAGTACTTAAGAAGCCTGTAAGGGTACAAAGGGAACATTTTAGACTAAAAGGAAATGGAAAGTTGAGTACTGAGCCTGAACCCAACATGGTGCTTTATTACCTTTGTCTTCTACCTGTGCTGAGGAGGCCACACTGTACAGTCTGAGCTGGCTGCTTTGGTGCAAACGCTGCTCTCACAACAGGTTCCATCCATAGCCCACTGTAAGGGTACAGCTGGGCAGTCAGGGTTATTAAGTAGAAGGAATTCCCTATGTGGAGACAGAAGTGTTTTGTTAGGAGCATGCAAGAAAGTGAAGGTACTCTGGGTGTGGTGCTGGGCTCTCCCTTGGCAAACTGCAGGAGTGTTGGAAGAGCAGCCTGCAGAAAGTGCAGGGCGTCACAGGTTTGTTCCCATGGGGTGGGAGATGGTTCCTGCCCTGTGCTCATCAGCCATGCCTATCCCTGCAGGAAGAAATAGGTCAGTTACGTGTGTAGCCCTTTGGCTGTGACCTAGCAACAGCATTGTCCTTAAAAACAAAATATGGAAGAGGCTTAAATTATGAACCAGATAAAGGGACCACTGTTCCACGCCAAGCTGCTTGCCAAGTACAATGGAACACCCTTATTTAACAAAAAAGCAAATAAGAAATGAGAACATTAACCATCTTTTACAAGTACACTTTCTTCTCCAAGTGGCCTTTGGCTAAAAGGCAGCATTTTAAAATATATTTAATAAGAGCTTCAGGTAGAAGAGGTGATGTTTACAACAGACCTGGACAGAGCCTTTTATGTGTCCTATCATCACATGAGGTCTAATAACTGCTGAACAGTTTGTTCTGATCAAGAGTTCTCAGACATGGTCAGTTAGCTTACTCAGCGTTGTATTTAATTTTAATTAAATCAGAGTTGCTATATATAATCTTAGCTATTTTTATAAGCCTTTGCCCACGCTGCTGGTAGTGGTGTGATGACAGTGTGAGTAGCACAGCTTAGCTGGTCTCTGCTGTGAGCAGAGCTGGTCTGGGGCTCTAGACTGGATGAGGGGTTCTGTGAAGCAGCTGGGCACTGGGGAAGGCTCTGCTGCTGCTGCCCCTCCCTACCCTGCTCAGCAGGGCACCTGTACTGCAGCAAAGGCTTTGCTGCCTGCAGCAAAATCTGTACTTTTATGTACTTTGTTTTCTTGTCACTTTGCTATTGCCTTTTCTGTGCTGCAGAAGCTCTTAGAGCCATGCCCACTGCATCCTTTTAAAGCCTTGCCAAGTTCATGCTTTGGTCCAGCTGATTGCCTGGAGGCACTGGTTTCTGAACAGGTTTTTAATGCCTTTTTCACAGGTGTCCACCAGAGAGGGGTTTTTTCCATATGGAACTGATGTTGCTATTTTTTTCTGTCCCCTTCTAACCTCTGATAATCAGGGAGGTGGGAGTTTTTCCACATGTGGGCTTTCATCCCCTACTCTACACATGCGTATACTGCAAACCAAAGAGAATTGTAGGCAGGGTCCCAAGGAATTCAGTGGCACATTGTGGTGCAATTATTGCTGGATATCAAGAGGAAAACCATCCTTGAGCTAAATCTGCTCCCAGAAGTCTTCTTTATTTATACTCGTGTTGCTTTCCTGCTGCTGAGGTCTAGAAGTGCTTGTCAAGCCTTCAGCTGGGTTTTACACGTAATTAAACAGTAACCTGTCTTCCTTCTTCCAAAGAGGCAGCCCTGAGCAACAGCCCTGCACCAATTTGTCCCTTACTCCTTGAATTATTTCAGTTCTTACAAAGTCCTGTAAATTCTTGTTTGCTGTTCTGCCACTGTGTGCGTCAGACTTGAGCTGAACAACCTGGGAAGTAATGCCAGGGGTATTTAGTAACAAGCAAATAATCCAGATCACTGCTGGCACCCAGCACTCAGGCTTCCATTCCGGTGTCTATATTTAAAAGGGTTATCTGCTTAGGCTGAGTGCTATTGGAGAACTCCTTAAAATACTGACTGTTGAAAAGTTCAGTGGCTGCTTTTGACTGGGAAGTAGCATGGCTGATTCAGTGATTTGTGTGCTCCAGGCCATGTGAAGAGGGAGATGTGCCCAGCAGCCCCTGGGGATGTGGTGATGGCCAGGTATGGCCACGCTCTGCAAATAGCTGGGTCAGTAGCTGGCAGCAGCCACACGTGTCATTTGCTTTCCTCAGGAATCTGTCTGCTGCATCCTGACTGCTGAGCAGCCCTTCTATAGAGAACTCTGATAATAAAATACCTTTTGTAATCTCTGTGCTGGGCTACTGCAGCCAAAATTACTTTTAACCTTTATGTCACCCAGCCTGGATAGCTACGTGTGGTATGAAATACCAAAGTGTGTGTTTGGCAGCTGGGGTTGGGACAGGGAACTTGTGACTTGTCCAGCTTCAGAGCCAGCAATTCCATTACCCTTCATGTCCCAGCTTTGGCTCCCTTGTTCCCAGCACAAAGGTGCTGGGAGATGATTCCTGCAGTTCATGCACTAGGTAGGAGCATGGCTGTAGGGCAAGGGAGCAGGGAAGGGCTTTTCCACCTCTCCCTGGGGACTTGGGTTAATCTATACTTATATCCAATCTGTGTTTCTAGAGCACAGACTCATTACTGAATTGGCAGCTGATGGTTTGATGGGTTTTCTTCAGTTTTAACTTTGGTAGAAGGCTGATCGATTTTGTCCTAATTTGGTATCCTTTTGCATTACTTGTGTCTCAGCTTACACTTCTCATTTTTCCAGATTTCTTGTAACTTTTGTTTTAGACTCATGTTTCTAGTAACCATTAATGGTTGAATATAGTCCAAGGCAAGTGGGCCATCTCTTGCCTGCTTGGTTAAAGATCACTGGCTACTCTCAGAACAGATGTGAGACCTAATAAGACACAGGCTTTCCTTTTTATCTGGATTTTGTGATTTTCCTCAGGCTGTATCCCAGGGCTCTGGTGCTGTTGTACCAGCAGCTTCATTGCCACACTATTCCCACTGTGGCTGGTGCAAGGTAAGGATAAACCTCATCATTTTTCTGAGATACCATCTCACAGCATCTTCCCAAAAAGCAAGTGTAGCCTGGGTAGAATTGCTGTTTTACAAGATTGTTTATCTTTTAGTTTGCAGCTCAGGCTTCAGCAAGGGATGCTCCAAAGCCAGACTCAGGCAGTGAAAGGACATTTTCTCATTCTCATTGTTGGTGATGCCATTCAGACTAGAATGGAGTTTAAATCTTCACTGCTAGAGGCTGTAGAGAAACAATGTTTCCATTTAATGTCTGTCTTGAATTTTATCATTCAGAAGGCTTTAAATCATAGACCTGAAGAACTGAATGACAGATTTACTGTGACTTCTGTGTTTGTTTGGATATAGATTTAGACAGTACAGGTCTTGAAATAGCTGAGTAACTAACAGAAATACTCTTTAAAGCCTATGATTAAGAAAACAGATGGGTTTGGGTTTTGTTTTGTATCATGTTTGTCTTAGATATTTCCTGCTAACGTTAGAGTATTAGCGGATTTGAAGTTGACACATTGAAAGATTAAATTACTTCTAAATACTGAATTATCTTTTGAACACTTACACATGATATTTCACTGTTGTTCCATGATTCTTTATTTTCTTTTTAATTGGTTTTGTACAGAGGGACCCTCAGGTGTTTGAGCCTCTCAGTTGTACATCACACCTAGCCCTGTGAAGCAGCAAGGTGCCAGTCTGTTGAAGTGTAGAGTGAACAGGAATATCCTTTGGCATTGCTGGCATTTGTGTCTGTATTTCTATTGGCCTTGTAACTGCGTCACTCAGAGTACAGCATCCACCTCCAGCAAGGCAAGGTAAAAAACCTGTGACTGGCTTAGGGACCTGCACAGGGCACAGAGATTCATCATCCAGAGCAAATCCATGAGAAAAGTAAGCCCTGGAAGCCTAAGTGGAGCCCTGGCAAGCTGGGCAGCCATGGAGTGGCTCAGGGTTTGCAGCTGGAACGTGGAAGAGGCTGGCTGCCCACACCTGTATGGCTCAGTTAATCAGTACCTCCCAGCATTTCTCCTGACCTGACAAAGCCACAATGGAGCAGGTGTTTTGGTTCTTCAGCCAACACAGAGAAAAGTGTGAAAGCACAGCTTGCTGGAGTGATCCTCTGGGCGAGTGGTCTCAAGGTGACCTGCTGTAAGCATCTGGGTGGCTGTGGTGGCTCAGCATTGGGTACCAGCACCAGCAGGGAGAGGAGCCAGGCATGACCAGGGCAGAGTACAGCTCATCCTCTAAAGTGCTGGTGCAGCCCAAGGAGGAGGTTTCCACCCTGCCTGCCAGGAACTTCAGTCTGTGTTGGCATGGGCAGGAGGAAAAACACGACGGGAAACCGGAAGATTAAAATAATCCTAGTGAAAACAGGATGTTGGAAAGCAGGAGTGGAGCTGCAGGGCTGGCTGGCTGCAGAAGGCTGCTGGGGGCAGGGAGGCTCTCACACAGGCTGTTTGGGACAAAACACCCAGTTCTCACACGTGTAGGCCCTCACCAAAGCCTTGAGGGAGAGGCAGCACAGCTCTGCTGGCAGCAGACCGGTATGTTGTGTTCCCCAAAATATGACTGATTATGGCTATTTGCACCAATGTGCTCGTTCACTTTCTCTCAACACCTGCCTGAATCCTTTTTTTTGGATGAAGGTTATAAACCATTCCCTACAACACATCAGCCTGGCATCACATTTATTTAACAGCTAGGACTGCCAGGCAGCGGGATGGAGCTGTTCCAGAGCCTGGCTGCCAGCAGGGAGCTGGATATCTCCCAGCTGATCACAGCCTGCTCTCCGAGCTGCCATCCATGGCGCCCTTCCAGCTACGACAATATAAAAACCAAACAGTCTTTGTCTCTCACTAAACTGCCTCTTCCACCCAGGGGCTGACAGCGGCAGTCAGTGCTGTGGATTTACAGCAGGGGTGGTGGGCCCTGGGATGGCTGAGGGAGCTGGTTCTCATCCCCAGGGCCAGTTTGTGCCCTGCCAGAGGCTGTTGCTGAGGCTGGTGAGGGGCTGCTGGGCAGTGCCCAACTAGCTTCTCGAGTGCCTTGCACACCCAGCACTGAGGTGTTTCTGCTCCCCTGGGAGCAGGGCAGCTGCAGTGCCAGACACTGGTTTCAGCCTGGAGAGCATGGTGGGTTCATGAGAGGGCTCTACATTGCAGGTCCCAAGCTCCAACACGTGTGGACCGTGCTCAGAAGCAAGAACTCAGTGCCCCATAATTTATGAGGTCATTGAGCCATTAGAAGATGCATGCTAAAATCTCTAGGGCTAAATCAAACTTAGTGGTTCTTTAAGTAAAATGGAAATTGCTATTTTCCGTGAGTCCAAACTGCTATCCACTTATTTACTTTCCATGGCTAAATTGAATCTACTATGTACACTGCAAGTTGCCAGTGTTTGTCGATGCAGTGCAGAAGCAGATGGATGCAGAACAGCCCTTGGATGAGGACCATGTCCCCAGTTTTAATCAGCCAGTTAACACAGAGCAATTCTTCCCAGACATTAGGTCTTTCCTCAGTTAGGCATCCCAGCTGGACAGGAATGGCTGTAGGGCTTGGAAGGAAAGGTCAGTTAAAGGGCAGGCTCTGCCCAGCACCACACAGGTCCTGCAGCAGGGAAATTGGGTTTTTCCTGGTGTATCTGCAAATTGTTTTTCTTGTGAGTGTTCCAGATGATTTGCATCCTGAGGATGCCAGTATAACCAGTGTTTCCTATAACCTCAGTTTCTCTTCTCCCACACTCAAAAAATGAGACAGATTAGTTCTCCAGGTCCTTGAAATAGTCTTTTGCTCATCCATGAATGTTCCAGATGTTCACTACGTCACTTGACTTTTATGATAAGTGATTAATAATAGGAGGAAATGGAGTGCTTAAAGTGAAATAATTGACTGGAGTCAGTGGCCCAACTGCCCCTGGGGCTCAGGTCATTTTCTAGAGTAGTGGGATGCCCAGCTCCTTTAACAATCAGCCCTTGTACAGTTTTTGTCCAAGACTAAACAAAGAGATATATCTTCAAGATGAGTATCTTCACTGTTGCAGGTTTTGACATTAATTTTGGTGTCTGTGGGTGGTGTCATGGGAGAGCCAGCTTCAAACTCAAGGAGACAGATCTGGGGAGCTCCCTGCATGCCAGGAGGGGAGTGTGGGAAGCAACACCCCTGTGGCAGCCCAGAGACAGCTCAAATTCATGTTAGTTTTACATATTTGACAGAAGAAATCTCTCCAGCCACCACTTCAATCCAATTTACTTGAGCTTCTGGCTCAAGTGAAGTATGAGAAGAATTTGCTTAGGTGATTTGAGTGGCGATGTGTGTGGAGCTGGGTGAGCAGGGCAGCCTGCACCAGCCCTGGGGATGGTGGGGCTGAGCAGCCCAGAGGGCTCAGGAGAGCTCCATCCCTCAGCACAGGCAGTGAGGCCAGTGGCAGCAGGTCAGGAACAGACCAGCTTGGTCCTTCCCCTCCTCTCCATAAAATACTCATGAAGCTGCTGTAAAAACCAAGTTGGAGATGCTACTGCTTGTGTCCTGGGGTAATTCCCAGTAGGGAATGTTGCCTCTGGGCACCAGGGCACTCCATTTCCATCTCACTGCCACATAGCACCCCAGCCCCATCACCCACACAGATCACAGAAATTCGGGAATGACATGGCTTTCAAAGAGTTTAAGATACCTTCACTGCCTGCTGAGGGAAAGCAGGTCTCAAGAGGCTTTGCAGCATGCACAGATGTTAATTGCCTTCCTCCTGCACCACTGAGAAATTTGTATGTTGTCTTCTCCACTATACAGCAGGGAAAATGAAAGATGGAGTGGTTCAATGTCATCCTGCAAGAGCAGGGTGCTGACTGGGGTGGGACAAACCAGGCTCCCCCAACGCTGGAGTCACCTCAAGGGAGCTGGAAGATTAAGGTAAAGAGGAAAGTCATTTACAGCTTTAGCTCTTACTTTGTCCCTGAAATCTCTGCAGTGTCCTGGGCATTTATAGAAACTAACGAAGCATGTCACCTGAATGAGGAGCACTTACAGGGAGAATTGGAGCAGTGATGGTGATTAAAGTAGTTGGGAGATGAGAAAGCAGTGGGAGAGCCCAGCCCTGTTCGTTTGGGAGAGCAGTGTCTTTGCAGAGGTAGCACATCCCAGCTGGACAGGGTACATCCAGCCTGGAGACAGTGTCCTGGCCATGCTGCCTTAGGAGGCATGTGAGGAGGATTCCTGACCTTGCTTTCAAAAGCAGGGGAAAAAACAGAAGGTTTGGCCTGGATTGACTGTAAGGAGGGAAGGTCAGATGTATCAGCTGTTGCTGAAGCTGTGCTGTTCACCACAACAGCATTGATGGCATGGGCCAACAGAGAGCTCTCACAGATGGCATCACCACTGTGAGGTGGGATCTTCCACTTCTCCATTTTTGGAGTCCCCCATACTAGGAAAGCAAGGTGAGAGCAGCACCCAAAAGCTGTGTAAGGACTGGTTTGCCACAGCAGTGCTGTGGTGGCCACCATGGCCCCTCTGGCTGAATGGGGAGGGGCTGCCACCCCCAGAGCTGTGATGTGCAGCCGTGGGGAGGCTGTAACACAGCCCTCATGTGCACCTTGGCCCAACAGTGTGGGGTGGGGTGGTACAGCTTACCCCAGCCTTGTAGGGAGCACCTTGTTCTGGCACATGGTGGGAACAGAGCTGCAGCAGGGCAATGTGAGTGCCCAAAGGGTCGAGCTGCCTTTGGTGGGTTAGACACGGATTTGATGGCCATCATCACCACCACTCCTGCCTCTCCCTCATGGGAGGGCTCAGGGAACAATTCATTCATTAGGAAACATCGTTGCATGAATGATGACATAAGTAATTGTATAGCGCTAAATGGTCATTTCCAGTTAAGGCACTAATTTCTGAGAATGGCTCAGCTCACATCCTCAGGTGATGTCAGCAGTGCTCCCACCCACTGTCACAGCCCGGGCACAAGGACTCTGACTGGGCACTGCTGAGCTGCCTCTCTCCTGTGCTGGCAGTACATCCACAGCATTATAAATGAAAGTTTCCAAACATGACGACAGCACTGAGAAAGAGGAAAATTACCCTTCAGGGAAGTATTCTGCTATTGTCAGGGCAGCGTGGAATGAAAGCAAAACGGATTTTAAGACTAGGTTTTGGCTGCCAGTTGAGGCTGTGATTATAAACTGCAGCCTGAATGCACCATGCCTGAACCAACCCCTCCCCCTGCCCAAGCCTTAAGCCAAAGGATTTAAACAAGCTCTTATGTAATATGGTTTTAGTGTTTCCAGTAGAAATAGGTGTTCTAAATATAAATGATTTGCAGATAAAATAGGCTTATATAAAATGCTTTTATGTTTATATAACCCCATGTTGGCATTGCACCCAACACCTCCATCAGCTGTGAGCCCAGTGCTGGGGACAGTGTGGGGTGCTGGCAGTGCCCAGTTTGGTGCCAGCCCACCAGGACATGGCCAGCCCTGCACAGGCCTCTGCACCACAGACCAGCCCCTGCCCAGGGCCAGTGCCTGCTGGGAGAGATGTGCTTGGGTTGGAATTCCTAATGTGCTCCCTTCTCCCTTCTCCCTGCCCGGGGGTTTGCTCACAGCAGCAATTACAGGACATTCCTGTGGTGTTCCCACTGTGTTGCTGTGGGGCAGTGGGGACAGCCCTCGTTGCAGCAGCAGTGCCATGGTCCAGACTCAGCAGCTGGACACTGCAGATACTGTCCCTTAGGGTCTGCTTTGGTCCTCTAGGCAAAGAGAGTTGTTTTGAATGTTGAGAGATGGAATTCTCCTTCACCCCGATGTGCATGCAGGGATGTCTGTGTGTGTGCAATATTTATATAACATACATATATTTGTATGCACATATAGATACATATGATTGTATGTATTTATATATACACATATGACACACTGAAGGACCTGACTGCCACCTCAGCATGGCCTGGGCTGTGGGCTCTTCCCAAGCAGTGGCCACAGTCACACTGAGCAGCCAGGGGCAGCTCCCTGTCACAGTGAGGCCATTGGAACGCTTGAGGCTCATAAGACAAATATCCCCCTCACCATGAGTGTGCACCCACAGGGTGAGCCCTCACTTGCCATGCCTCTTCTCCATGACCATCTTCATCCAGACTGTGGCTGCTCGAAGCTGCTGAGCCTCTTGCCCATCCCAGCGGTGCATCAGGAGCCATGACAGTGGCCACTGATAAATGCAGTATTAATTAGCTTGGAAATGGTGTTTTCTGAGCAGAAAAAAATGGTTGCTATGTTACAACCTGTATGTATGGGAAAGAAACTCAGTCAAATCTTACACAACAGCCCTCAGTGCATCACACCAAACATTTGCTCTTAGGGGAAGGACTGTTTGCTAAGTAATTTTAGCTACCATTGTGTGTATGGAACATGCATAGAGTCATACATAAATATATAGAGATAGGAATAGATATGCATGTCTTTTTTATACACACACATATATATTTCCATATATATGAGAAACAAGAACATGTTTTTCAGCTACAGTCTGTTACTGCACCAGACCGATATGATTTATAGCTCCTTGCTGTTAGCATTTCCATTCAAATAATGCCTTATTTATGCCCTTACCAGAGAAGCACTTTTGACAACGTGGGAAGAGGCTTTTTATTGCAAAGCCAGAACTGTCAGCAGCCTCTATTATTTTTGGTGGGACTGTCAGTTCTCCAAGCAACATGACTTCATTTTTAATCCAGGTCTGACGGAAGACACTTGATCTGCCCTGCTTTTGTCAGTCACAGAGGCAAACTTGCCATAAAGAAATGGTATGTGTGACCTTCGAAAACGACTGTTGCCCTTTGCATCTTGCCTGTGCTCTATTTTTCATGAAACCCTGTTTCTGTGGTACATTACAGGGGAAATGAGCCATTCATCTTTGTCTCCACTGCCCTCATGACTGCTGGGGAGTCAATCCCTGAAGGCCCAAGGAGAATGCTGGGTCAAGCAGCACTTGGGCATCTTATAGAGTTGGACCTGCAGTGATTCATCAATCCCTTCCCTTTGGAAATCAATACTTATGTGTAGAACAAGTGCTTATGGCCCCTTATGTCATATACAGATAAAAATTAAACAAACCAAAGCAAAACAAAACAAGCAGCTGTACCTTGATCTAAATGTTTAGTGCTTGAACCAAGGGCTCTGTCAGTTCCCACCCACTGAGGCACACAGTGAGGTACTGCAGCCCTTCAGCAAGCATGGTGGAGCTGAAGAACAGGATAAAAACCCTGCAGAGAGGGCTGCAAACCAGTCCCAGCCTTTGAGTCTACTTAGGGAGACAGTTTGATCTCAACAACAAAAGTTATATTTTATATATATAATATATAGCATTGAATATGTGTGTATATATACAAAATAGCAGTATACTACAAGTAACAGAAGTATAGATATGTTATATATGTACATATACATGTATAATGTCTCTCTGTACACCCATGTCCATATATTTACATATACAACATGTCTGTGTATGTGTATGAATTCATGTATGTATGTTGAATCACACGTAGAACGTGTATATCCATACACATACATGTGTATATGAGTATACAGACATGCATACCTATGTCTACATCTGTGTTTGTGCACATGTATGTCTACAAACTTCTCCACACCCACAGAGACATGAAGGGAGGCTCACCTTGTGCAGGGCACTGCCAGGCTGGCCCTTCTACTGCCAGTGTTTGTTCCCTCGGGAACTCAGCTGTGATGCCCAGACAGAGCCTGTGCAGTGGAAAAGTGTTTCCCAGCACCTGAGTCAGCCTGAGCCTGCTTTTGCACTAAAGACACTTCTCTCCCAAGCTGTTGTGCAGGCAGACAGGCCCCGAGGTGTTGTCAGCTGGGTGACATTCTGTGGAGCCCTGCAGGGTGACAGTGACCGTGTTTGCCCTACCCAATCAAGGGAATTTGGGGTGTTCCCCATCCCACAGCCCTGACTGCTCCGTGCCCCAGCTCATGGCAGAACATGTCTGGTTGCCCTTGCAGAGATACAGAGTTACTTTTATCTGGGCTTCTAAAATAAGGTAAAAAGGCAGCCTGAAGTGACATAGCAAGCTTGGACTTGTGCTTGCAATTCTTAAAGGAGGTTATATTTCAGCTACAGTAATTGGTCCACAAAAGCTGCCATCACTAAAAACCCACCCCTTGCCCTCATACTGCTCTGCTGTATTTCTGAGATGACTAAAGTGCCACTTTATTTTTCCAGTAACTATGAAAGAAAATGCTAATAAAACTACTGGAAGAATTTTACTTATTTTTCCTGGCTTGAAGCTGGGCACTCATCAAGAAGATGAGTGTAAGACCATGAGCCTCCCTCGTTAAAACTTGAGGCAACTTATGCAGCAGCTCCTGCAGCCACTGGCAAGCCTTGGCCCATGTGGCTTGGCACCGTTTCTTTGGACATCTCAGAGATTCTGCAAGAAGCCTTTTGGCCAATATGTGAGCCTGCCCTCCTCCCTGCTGATGCCCCAGGGACACATCACACTGGTGCAGTGCACACAAAGGCAAGGGCCTCCTTCCTTCTCTAAACCTCATTTTTGTCTGGGGAAAGCCCATATCCCCAGGTACCAGATTTCCTTTTCTAGGACAGGTCATTTGCATAGCGTGAATGTGTGTGTATATTATATCCATACATACATATGTGTGTGTTATGTATATATACATATATATATACATTTATGTGTGTATATTACAAATACATACATCTATACATATGTATATTTATGTATATATATCTATATTTATCTCCTCTGCAGTACTTGCACACAGATAGGAAGCATGGAGCTGATGACTAAACTCTGGGTTTAATGTCTAAAAATACAGATGGAAAAAAATAACTCATTTTACTGGCAAAAATATTCAGGCGAGTACTTTTGCAGGCACAAACCAAGCAGCTGCTTAGTGGCCAGGTAAGCAAGGGGCTGGGAGAGGACTGAGTCCTGCAGTGGAGGGTGCTACTGACCTGTGCTCATGGGAAGCTGACAGCAACATTTCTGACCTAGACAGACATTGCTACGGTGACAAAGGCAGCTGAAAACAGAGCTGACCCTTGTTCAGGGAATAAATCCTACCTGTTTTTGCAAGAGGCACGATGTGCATACTTCTACTAAAGTAACAGCACAAAACACCAAGCATAACCACTGGAAAGTTGGCAACATCTGGTTTTCAGTGCTGAAAACATGCCATCCTGCTTGGGTTTTGTGGGACAATTTTAGGAGATGAAAGACAAAAGATGAAATGGAGGCACACCCTGGTGCTTTGTGCCTGGTGGGTGAGAGGCTGGCCATGGCCACCACACTCCTGTGCTCTGCAGGCTGGCGGGCAGCCCGCTGCCATCCAGGCACTGGCCAGGCTTGGGAAAAGTCCTGGCATCCCCAGCCTGGGAGCTGAGCCTGCAGGGAACAGTCCCTTGATGTGCAGGTGAGAGATGGTGCCTGGATGTGCAGGAGATACACTGCCTGGATATTCAGGTGAGACAATCTCTTGCCCACTGAACAGCCCCTGGCCCATCAATGGCCTTACCACGGGCAGGGAGCAGTCCCAGCCTGCCCCTGCAGAGGGTCTGTGTTCCAGCTTTACCCACGGATCCCAGTTTGCCAGGTAGCAGCAATACAAACAGGTGAAAAACAAAACCAGCACCAACCTCAGCTTGTGCTTGATTCTTGATGCTTTGGTAGTTTCTCCTTCAGGATGAGATGAGGGCTCTGCTTTGCCTGGAGCAGATCCCTCGCTGACCCTCAGGAACATCAGCACCAGCAGGGCTCAAAGCCTCAGCCCTTTGCCACTTGGGCCTTGGTGTCACCTGGGGCTCCACCTCTGCTCACAGGAGCTCCAGTGTTACAGGGCTGTATTCATGGGCTTCCTTCACTATGCGACCTTCACCTCCCATTTTTTGAGGCAATACCTATGGAATTTAAATTTGGGTTAATCCTTTGGCACCCTCAGGTTCAAGACTTCCACCCTTGACTAATGAGCTGCATTAAGGTTAAATCCCATCAAAGAGAATACCAATGATTTTGCTCCTCAGTGCTCATTCAGAGCCTTCCAAAATTGCTATGACAGTGCTGTGGATCACACTGCTAAGGGGCACACTGCTGCTGAGAAGCTCAATGGAGCTGGACTCATGCTGAGCAAGAGGGAGGGCCAGGTGGCCTCAGGAGGCCTCTTCCAGCCTCTATTTCCCTGTGATTCTGACATCCAAAACCACCCCATGGAAATAACAAACTGAAAACTAGCTCCACCATAGATGGAGCTTCTGCCTGCTGCTGCTGCTTTTGTATGTAACATGGTCACAAACAGCTTTTTCTTTGGTACCTGTCATATCAAGATTAGAAGTGATAGAGAAAATGCACAAGAAAAGAGCAATTTTTGTAAAGTCTTTGTCAAAAATGAAGATCTGTGACCCTCTCATCTCTCTTGCAGAAGTCCATGGGAACAGTAAGCCCAACCATACTCACCACAGACCACATGGGCAGATACACCCAAAATCCATGACCATTTTTGAAACATCAGCTGCTTGAAAGCAGCTTTAAAAAGAAACGAAAACACAAACCTACACAATGTGCAGGCATCACACAGCTGAACCAAACCCCTCCATCTGCCTCATGAAGATTGTCTCGGGATTTGGGCACAAATTTGTGCCTGAGCCTTGTGCTTCTCAGCCCTCTCAAACACGCAGTCTAAACGCTTCAGTAATCTCCAGTCTTTCAGGGTTAATGATCACACGTAACTTTGAAGCCGCTGAACTTGTGAACCAGGATGTGTTGGGAAAAGCTGAGGCATGTAAAGATTAGCCCTTTCTCAGGAAGAGAGTGTTAGCTGGGGCGACTGGGAGGGTTTATGTTTGGTGGGATTTTGCTGACAGGGGTGATGCCACGGCCCCGCTCACCCTCAAAAGCCTCCTTGCTCCAGGGAGCCCCAGCAGCCTCTCGCCCTTGCTCTCTCCATGCTCATGCAGTGCTGCAGAATCAGCAATTGGCATAAACCTATGGCTGCTGCACTCCGCTCTATGGGGTTGGAGGGTTTTAATTTGTTTCTGTTCAAATGAGATGAAACCCAGACATCGATCACAACTTTTCTGCAAAGCATCGCTTCTGTGACCCTGCAGCTACTCACCCAAACCAAGTTACCATGGCTTTGTGCAGCTGGAGCTGCCCTGGCCCCGTGAGTGCAGAACTCAAGTCCGGAGGGACAGCCAGGGGCAGCTGTGCCAGTCCCACCTGGCAGCCTGGCCATGCCCAGAGGCGTGCGGGGTGCCGAGCCCAGCCAGCACATCCCCTGCTCGGGTTATTTGTGCTGCCACTCCTCCCGGGCACAGCAAAGGTGCCCCAGGTGGCTGCAGTTCAACAAGCCGGCAGGATGTCACCCGCTATGAAAACACAGGCGCAGCAATTCTAATGCGAGAAAACTCATTCCTAAGAGAAAACCTGCATTCGAAAACTGTGCCGCCCTGCTGAAGGCAATTTTTTCCCATTTCTCCGTTAGATATTTACAGATTAATGCAGAGATGTTTTTAATTGTTAAAACTTTCCAGAGCCGCTCTTGACCCCGCACGGGCCCGCCTCGGCCGGGATCGCGCGGCCAACAGCGCCACCGGGCGGCCAGCGGCGGGATGGGCCCGGCCCGGGGACAGCAGGGGGACACCGGGGAGAAAGGGGACACTGGGGGGAACGGGGACACTGGGGGGAAAGGGGACACTGGGGGGAAAGGGGACAGCAGGGGGGAAAGGGGACAGCCGGGGGGAACGGGGACTCTGGGGGGAACGGGGACAGCCGGGGGGAAAGGGGACAGCCGGGGGGAAAGGGGACACTGGGGGGAAAAGGGACACTGGGGGGAAAAGGGACAGCAGGGGGGAAAGGGGACACTGGGAGGAAAAGGGACAGCAGGGGGGAAAGGGGACACTGGGGGGAACGGGGACAGCCGGGGGGAAAGGGGACACTGGGGGGAACGGGGACACTGGGGGGAAAAGGGACACTGGGGGGAAAGGGGACAGCCGGGGGGAACGGGGACAGCCAGGGGGAAAAGGGGACATCCGGGGGGAAAGGGGACACTGGGGGGAAAGGGGACACTGGGGGGAAAGGGGACAGCCGAGGGGAACGGGGACAGCCGGGGGGAACGGGGACACTGGGGGGAACGGGGACACCCGGGGGGGAACGGGGACAGCTGCTGGGAAAGGGGACAGCCGGGGGGAACGGGGACACCCGGGGGGAAAGGGGACACCCGGAGGACACCGGGGGGCACCGGGACATCCGAGGGACACCCGGGGGGCACCGGGACACCTTAGGGGCACCCGAGGGAAACGGAGACACCCGAGGGACACCCGGGGGACACCGAGACACCCGGGGGAAACCGGGACACACGAGGGGAACGGGGACATCCGGGGGACACCCGAGGGACACGGGGACATTAGGGGGGCACCGGGACAACCGGGGGGAATGGGAACACCCGAGGGGCACCGGGACACCCGAGGGACACCCGAGGGGCACAGGGACATACGAGGGGCACAGCTGAGTGTCCCCGTGTGTACAGACACACGAATAACACGAGCACACCCCTATGTGTGTGTGTAGGTGTGCAGATGCTGGAGCACGGATAGTTTATGTGCGTGTACACTGCGTGTGCACACACGTATGAATATATTTATACACATATATATATATATATATACACGTGCAGGATTCATACGCGTGTATATACCCGTATATGTTTACACATCCATACATAAATCTATACAGAGACACGCGCATCGTTAGGTGTGCACATACACACACGAAGATACGTGTTTATCTCGATACATTCCGGGTGTACGTATCCATAAATCGCCTCCACCGCAGCCGGAGCCGTTAATTCCAGCTCCAGGGAAAGCCGGGCTGGCAGCCGGCTCCTGCTCGCACCCTGCGGCCACCGCGGGGAGCCGGCGGCCCGCAGAGCCCCGGCCGTGCCCGGGTGAAGAGTGCCAAGGGGATGGATGGAGGGAGGGAGGGAGGCAGGGATGGAGGTGGGATGTGTCCCACCCTCCTCCCCGTGCTGCTGGGGAGCCCGATCCCGGAGGATGTGTCCCACCCCCGCGGGGCAGCTCTGCCAAGCGTGGAGGTGTTTGAAGCCTTGTAATGCCCTCACTCAGCTGCTGCTCCAGCTGCCGTGTAATACCAAAGTGCTCTCCTCATTTAGTTGCCCTCTGGTGTCTCCATAAGTGAGCTGACATAGGTGACAGGTGGGAATGGAAATACGAGCCCTAATGATTAGCCCAGTGCTCATTTAGAAATGCTGATTGTCGCGGCAGTGCTGGTTTGTCCCTGCCCTGTGTGATGTGTCCCCTCACCCCTAGTCCAGAGGCTGGAATACCCGAGCTGCTGCCAAGCCGTGCTCAGGCAGGGCAGTGAAGCCAGGCTTTAACAAGCCCAGCACCCCAGAAATATTCTGCTGCATCCTGCAAACCTATTTGGGCCCAAAGCAAGAATTCCAGCCTGCCATGCCTGCCTGGATAGTGCCTAAGGCACGCAGGCAAGGCTCTAAGGGCCTTTGGAAAATTATCTTCCTGAGAGTGGCTAATATCTTTGAGCCTGCAAAACAGGAAAAGGCACAAAACTAAGAATTTGGGAAGGGTGGGACCAGCACAATTACCTGGGCTGGAGTTAAGTCGGACAACCTCCTGGAGGCCTACTGCTAGAACAAGGTAAGCCTTTAAAGTTCAGCTTCTCCTCACCTGTCATGATAAAACACATACTTTTAAGTACAAAGCACAGCAGAATATCAAGACTGGCCATTTGTAGTTGCTTTTCCTACAGCCAGCCTCCAGCAATAGCAGGGTTCTGCTGTATGTCTTGTATCTCTTGTCTGGAAAGACTAAAGGCTCCCTTCTGAAGTGTCTCATCTATTTTAGACGCAGGATATCCCTGTACCCAATATAAAACACTTACAGTCCAGGCAACCTTTAGCACTTCAAAAAAATTTTAGATCATCTGCACAATGTTGTACTTTTATGGAGTAAGGGAAGGAGAATTTTTTCCTTACATTTTGCTTTTAGCATTGCCAAAGAGCTTTCATGCCCTGATTTTTTGAGTCACTTGATTACTGGGACAAGATGAACCACATGACCCCAGCATATGACATGCAAGGTTGTGTGTCCCCAGCTGGTGGCTCTGCACAGACACCCTGCCACTGTGCTGGCAGTGGGACTGATGGGGTAATTCTGCCCCTGCTGCATTTCATGGGTGAAGGTAGAGCACAGTTCTAACTTAGGGCTGCAGTTCATTACAGTATCTTGTGACAGCCCTCATTTTTTGTGCCCATTACCTGAGTTCCTCCCAGCACCCACAGACTGCCCAGCCACACCCAGAGCATTGCCATCAGGCTCTGGAAGGGGCTGAGCTCCAGCTTGGCTCACAACCAAACCCACCTGGTAAGCTCTAGTGAAAGAAATTGGGAGTGTTCCCCAACATTTTGCATGTGCACCCAGCCACACCACAGCTGAGCAACAGACAGAAATGGGCTGTCACGAGGACTGGTGCTGGTAAACTGTTCTCCACACAGGTTAAAGAGCCTCCAGGACTTGTAGTAATTGTTAAATATATTACTTTTACTAGCAGCTCTGCTCCTGGGAATGCCCAGAGTCTCCCAGACCTGCAGCCACATGATTGTCCCACTGCAGAGACAAGGGCGAGGTCAGGAGGAGCTGTGGGGTGGAAGGAGCTGTCAAATGGAACCTGGGTGCTGGCAGTGGGGAGATGGTGGGTGCCCTGCCCACTTTGCTCTGTCAGGACAGGGTCACCCAAGGGAGTGCTGCCCACCTGGTGGGACAGGGAATGAAGAGCCTGGGGTGGGCTTCTCAGCCAGCCCCAGCCATGCCTCTGTCTGCAGGATGCTGGGGCAGCTCTGATGTTCTGCTCAGGAAGAGTCCAACAGGGACTCCCCAACACCTTCAGCTTTACTGCAGCCATCTGTGCACAGAAAGGCCACATCAGCCCTCAGCAAATGTCAGTGCCGGTAACTGTGGCAGGAAGCACCCTGGCTGCAGTGGTCACCAGCCATTTTCATGGGCTATGGAGTCTGCAGTGGAAAAAACTTCCAAAAGCAGCAAATGAAAGCGTGTCTGAGCAATAGCTGTGTGCCTGCAGAAGCATGCAGAGGACTGGACACGCTGGAGACGTCGTGCAGGGCTGTGCTGGTTTCACTCTGATCAGATGGGGATGAGGTTGGGTTTTTGCAATTTGTGGTAACAACATTTTGCAAGCATGACAAAAATGTGTGGTAACCCCCAGGCGCACTGGGGCAGCCTCTGCACACAGACCATGCCACGTGAGGTTTGGCAGAGTCAGGCCAAGGGCCATAACTGCCCCATGCCTGTCCCTGTGCTCCCAGGGCACAGAGTGAGCCCTGCCACCCACACCAGCCCTTGGCCACCTCCTGTGGCTGCTGGGCTCCCTCTGGGACCTGCTCCTGAGGCTCAGCAGTGCTGCCATGGGGTGACCTGTACCATGAGTGCCTCGGTGCCTAGGCTGTGGCTCAGCTGTGGGCAGAGCCCTGCAGCCAGGCCAGCAAGGAACCCCAGGGGTGTGTGCTGGGAAGCAAAGGACAAGCCCTGCTGGCAGTGCCCAAAGCCTTGCAGTGGGTGAGCAAAACAGTAGAAAAAAATCAATTTGCTTTGACAGAGTGTCCTGACTGGCTGTGAACTGGTTTGTATTAATGAAATCACTACAGTGGGGTGGTGAAGTGCTCATTTGCCCCATTAATTTGCTTAGCTTGGGAGAGCCCAACATTGAAGTACCCTTCACCTCCTCTTTTATTGACTTCTAAACTACATGCACCTGGACTAATTGAGGACACCCCAAGGCATGGAGAGTGGATGCATCCCCTGCCCTAGCTCCATCTTCATCCAAAAGAAAACTAAGAAGCCAGTATCTTGAAGGAGTAAACAGGACAATGCTAGAGGCAAATCACAACGACCCAGAGCCAAGGCACGGCTCGATTGATTTAGCTCTACTCCCTTAAACAGTTTATTTTGCTAATCAAAAAAGATTTGCAGAAAATAGATCTGGTCACAGTAACTTGCTATGGTTCTGACACAGGATGCTCCCGTTTGGTACAGCTCTTACTTGGTATTGCATTTTGGCTGAGAACCAGAATGGTCAAAAAGGTCACACAGCACACAAAACCCAGTGGCAGAACCTGGCCAACTCATAGCTCTGAAATCATATCTAAGCCATGAACCAGCATGAGGGAGACACTTTGTCACACAAAAACTTTTTCTTCTCTCTGAAATGTCACATGTTTAATCAATGAACTGAATGAAACAACCATAATTAACACAGAATCCGGGCTCTGACTCCAGAACTGGACAAGCAATAAATGTTAAGGGAAGACTAGTCAGACACTGAACTGAATTTTAAAGTAAATGTTTGGAAGATCCTTTTTACAATTGCACATACTTTTTCTAAGTCTATGGTGAGATGATTAGATGCTCTTCTCTCAAGTGAGAAGCCACAAACCCTGTGAAGTAAAAGGTACTTTGAAACCACCAACAGATCTATCAGCAAACCCCTTGCCTGAGGGGGATCCACAGGCCCACAACACACACACCAAAAACACCCTTTGGTGAGACATGTGTGTCTCCCCAAACCAAAAACCCCACTGGCCTAGGCAGCTGCACAGCTGAGCCATGGGCTACAGCTCTCATGCAGTAATAATTCCTAGTAATCAGCAAAAGCAGCTTTCAGACTACTCATCAAAACAGCTTCAGTTACCCCAGAGGAGCAAGGAGGCAAGAAAGGTCAATCACTGCCTAAGCAAGACTTGGATGCCTCTGGTCATCCTTTCCTTCTTTTTGTGACAAGTAAGGATGACCAGAGCTGGGCAAGAAACCAGTGCCATTCCCCAGCAGACCTCAGACATTGCTGCTCTTGGACTTCTTTTTTGTCTGCTAGTTATCTCCATGTTTTCTCCTTGAGAAGTCTCTAGGACTTCAGAGTCTCTAGAATTCGGAGGCTTCAGATAAGATTATGGGCAATTGCAAAGGGAAGAAAGAGTTCAACTCTTGGTATCTTTTTGGGCAAACAATCCAAGGTAAACACAGTTTAGCAACATCTCTGGGATCATAGGATTTACGATCTCCATAGCACATCCTGATGCTGTAAACTCAAAACAGTTTCCTGGTGTGGCAATGTCTTATCTGCTCCGACCTCTCTCTCCTGCTGGCCAAGCCTGCCAGCCAACCTCTTCATGGCAACCTATCCACGAATTGCTGTAGGGATAACATGATTTCTTCACCTTTTGCCCTTTTCTCGAGATGTGAGCAGCCATCAGCTGGGAGTGCCGGGTGTACCTGAGGCTCTGTGTGTCCCCAGCACAGCCAACATAAGCCCTGCCTGGCCCTCTGTGACCCTCAGGCTTTGCAGAACCCCAAAAGAGCCACTCACCAGCAGACCACCAAAGGATTCAAGTTCTCTGTCTGAGAGGAAACTGCTATTCCTGGCATCCCCTTTTATTTGCTTTACTGACGCTACAGCCCACACCACACACCTGGTAACACCAAGGCAAAAAATGAAAAGAAGGTAAAATTCCTGTGCCCACACAACATGACCTTTATATAGCCAAGGGGATGAGGTTTTTCACTCCATTCCTGTTTTCCACTTAGGGAGTAAACAGGAAAACCAACCTGGGCTGGTAGCTAACTTGGGAGCACATAGTGTTTTTCTGTGTGCCTCCCCATGACGCTCCCCACCCTCTCCTGCTGTGCCATGGTCAGCAGGATGATGCTGGGTCCAACACCCCATGCCCCATAAATTTCCCTGGGAGGGAGCCAACAGCCAACAGCCACTCCTGAGTAGGAATGGGGGCATGTGGGGCTTGTCTGTGCCTGTGCTTGTGGTAGGCAAAGAAAAGGCAGGGGTGTGGGCAATGCACTGTGGCTGCTCACAGGGTGGGCACTGTCACCTGCCTGTGGCACTGGGAATGTTTTCCTGTGCCCTTCCCTTAGGGCAGGGTGCCCCAACATGCTGGGGCACAGCACAGGACTGGGGTAGAGCTCTGGAGGTCAGGCTGGGGAGCTGGAGAACACAGGCATAGTTCAGTGTACACAGGAGCAGACATCACAAAATGGCAAGAGAGAAAAAAATAACCAGCAGTGCCAGCAACAAATGAATCCCTAACTGTGGCAAGCCCTCAGGCCCTAAGAGACGCAGCAGGCTTCTGCCCCACTCAGCAAGAGAGCCATGTGAAAGCAGTGAGCCTAGCAGAACAAACTTTGGTAGCAATATGATGGCTTAAGTCATGGTCACAAAGCTGGGACAACTGGGAGGGGGAAGTTTCTTCAAATACCAAGAAGGAAAGTTGCATAACCACTGCTCAGATCCTTCAAGCTGGGCCTGATTTCCCTCTCCAAAATTAGCATGACATTCTGTTTCATCAGTTTCCAGCTGAATGTGTGGCACAGAGTGAACCAGGGTTTGTGGACCCCATCCACAGGGTGCACTGGGATAGAGATTGTAGAAGGAGGGTGTCCACACTGCCACAGCTCAGCAGCCTCCAGGAAGTTGCACATGCTTGAGGAAATGGAAAAGCAACTCAAAACCCATTGTCTGAAGGCTCATCACAGCAGCCAGCTTTGAAGCTCCTTCCCTGAGCTCACAGGCTGGTGACCAGAGGGCCAAAGCTGGGAGATGTCTCCTCTCAGGCTCTGCTGCCTGACATGAGGCTGGGCAAGGCACTGTGCTTTACCTCTCCCAGGCCTCTCCTCTTGGGCCACCTGGGATAGTAGCAGGAAAGCTTCAAGAGGCTTTGTCAACAAAGCTAGAGTGAGAGTTTAGGTCTGGCTATTTTCGATCCTCTTCCAAAAGGGACAGTGAAAAGCAAGGCAAACAGAACCAAGGCGCAGCCATGAGGGTCACTGCGTACAAACAGGTGTTTGGCCAGTGCAAGACGTCTGTGAGAGCAATGCTGCTCCCTAAGCAGCTGGACACAGGCTCAATTATGGAATTAAAAGGCCACCCTGGTCAGTGTTGCTCATTCCCAGGCACCGTTCATGTGCATGAATCACTGTCCTTCCCTTTGACTCATTAATCACTCCAAAATCAATAAAGGCCACATAAGTTTTTCATGTATCAGCCATTAGTGTGACCTTGTGTCTATCTCTGCAGAGGGTATGAAATAAAAGCATTTGAGATCAAAGCAATTGGCACTGAATTTACGCAGCACTCCAGCCGGTGGAGCACGCTGATTTACAGCCCCTGAGCTCATACCGCGGTTGTTTTGGTTCCCGAGAGCCCTGAGCAGTTACAAAGCCCTTGTTGTCCTCTAGGGACACAGCAGGCAGGAGGGGACTGCTCTGAAAGGATGTTGTTTAGGATTTGTTTATTTCCTTACAGATGGGGACTACTTTCTTATCCAGGAGCAAGTGTCTACAATGCCTGCAGGGATGAGCAGATGCATCTCCTTCCCCAGGCACTGACTCTAGTGGGATCACAGCCAGAGCTACTGTGTCCCTCTCCCATGGCACCTGCCCTGCTGCCACCCTTCACCTGAGCCTTTGGTACTCTCCTGCTGCAGAGCAAACACTTCACACCACAAAATTTGCTAGAGAATCACTGACACTGGGAAGGGGGACCAGAAGGACCAAAGTCATTCACCAGGGATGGAGCATGGTAAACTCAGCCTTCCACAACCCTTGGACCACAGGCTGAAGCCTCCTACAGCTGATAAAGCAGCCACAGGAGCCAGAACACCTACATGTTTTCTGAATGCATTCATTTCTTTTGGGACCAAGAGCCAGGCAGTGCTGCTGGCCCATTACCATCACTATTGATCACTTCTGCATCCAGCTTTCTGGGTCAGGCCTGCTCTAATTTTCATAGAGGCAGGCAAAAGGCCAGTGAACCAGGAAACGACAGTGCTCAGAAATGCCTCTGGGGCACAGCGACAGGTCAACCAGGTCCACAAGACCCAACTGCCTTCCAAAAGCCATGTGCCAGAGGCAGATACTTTGCTGTCCCACATGGCTCATGGATGAGGCCACACCAAACCCCTCATCAGCCCATCACAGCCCTGCTAATTATCTCTGGCTAATGCTGCAGCAGAAGCCACAGAAATATCTACCCAAAGAAAGAAACTGGTTTACTTTTCAGAAAAAAAAGTGTCTTTGAGCTAAGTGCAGACATGGAAGGGCAGGTTAGGACATTGCAATGTGAAGCTCCTGTAATAACAGGAGAAACACAACTTGGATTTAAACACTTTCAAGACTTCCCAAAACCTGAAATCAGAAATAATCATGCCTACTGGAGATAGCCCTTAATCAGGTATAGTTTGGGTGTTAATTTAAAATCACCTCCTGTTCACATTTCCCCAGCTTTGCATGCAGGCACCGTATCAAGTCCCAGCTATCCAAAGCCTCTCTCATGAATGCTGTGGTCCTGGCAAAGGCACAAGGGCTGGCTGGGCCTTGCAGGTTGGTGTCATCCACCATTCAGCCATGCTCCCTCCAACACTGGAATTTGCCTGGCACAAACCACCCTTCACCACATCAAGGGCACCCAACAGGCACCCTTCCCTCATGCCCTCTCTCTTCGGTGAGGTATCTTCCCACTGTGCCCCTCCCTCCCTCCTCACCTGACACCAGTGGGTGTTTTTACTGGAAACACTGCAGCACTTGGTGCTGTCACACTGGAATAGCTGTGGCCAGGCTGTAGCCAGGCTGTAGCCAGGCTGTGGCCAGGTGCTGCTCTCATCACTCAGTCTGTACTGGCTGCTTCTCTCCAGTGACATCCACCCCTTCTTGTTCCTCCAAGCAGTTACTGCTTTCCAGGGCAGCTCTGGTGGTGTTCCTCACTCTGTGTCAGGCTGACACATTGTGTGTCACACACAGGCACAGCCCTTTTGGCTTTGCCTGGAGCATCTCCCCTTCCACAGTTTGGGGAGGACAGACACAGACTGCTGATCCCAGCCTGTCATTGCCAGAGCTATCCCACTCTACACACAATTCAGGTTTGCTGTACATATGCAGCCTGTGGCAGATTTGGCATTCAATGGTGCTCACCCCTCGGGCTCAGCAAGCAAACAGCCCTGCCCCACTGCTTTGTCCTGCTCTCCCTGGAGCAAGAGCTCCCTCAAAGCCTTCAGCAGCCTGAAAGCCAAGGTCCCAACAGCCCCTGTGGCACCACGATGTGGTTCTGGGGTTTTTTGGTCCTTGATAGGCATCAGCTCACAGAAGTAAACATACCCAAGCTGCACTAGCAAAAATTCCCCAAAGATTATATAGGGGATTTTATTCAAGGGTGATTCTGGTTTAATCTTGCAGCTGGGCTTGCTATAAACCTTTGGGCTAGAGCACGTACAAGTAACTCCACCTGCCTGGCTGACTATATTAGGATATTGTTATAAAAAAATGTCACTTTGACATTTGTAATAAAACGTGCAGGTTGAATGCTGAAGGATGGCACAGGGCCAGTGCTGGGCAGCTGTAGGGGAGGACAGACTTCCCCTTCCTGTGCCAGTGCAGGTCACCCTGGGACAGGCAGCCCCTGCCCACCTCTGCTGGCACACAGGTGTGGTGGCACTGGAGGGGAGGACACCCACGTGGCTGAACACACAGCAAGGATTGCTCTGCCCACACTGACCTGGTCCACTATGGCCATGACAGGCACAAGCACAGCCTGTGGCACTGCAGCCAGACTCCTGCCCTGTCCCAGCAACAAGCACAGCACTTACAGCAGCACTAACCAATTGAGGAAAGGGGGCTTGTGTTTTCCTCCCTTATGCTGCTTTTTGCTCTTTTCCTCTGCCTTTTGAAATTGCAGATGAGAAGAGTAAATATTGGAAGGTTTATCCTTTGTATCTCATGATCAGATCACAAGCTAGCATGTGACTCGGGAGGGAAAAACAAGTCTTTCCAGCAGATGTCAAGGCAGCCAGCCGGCTCTGCTGACTGCTGTACCTTGCTGTCTGCAGCCAAAGTCAATTCCTGGTGCATCCTTGAGGTACAGAACCTCATGATTCATCGGGATTTTATCCTAATTAAAGAAAACCCAGATGACTTTCATTTTGGGCTTGCCTATTTAGCAACTCTGAATGCAATGTGTACGTAAGGATAAATAGCAGCTTTCAGTCACTGTTTTGTAAACAGGCTGCAGCCCAGGAAGAGCAAGAGCAGTTTGGAGCCACCCTGTAAGTCATGTGCTGGGGGACTAAGCAAAAACCTCCCACTGAGCAAAGGGACTGGTCAAACAGGAGCCCAGGTCTGACAGCCTGCCAAATGGCCTGTGATATGCTCTGAAGGCTGGGGTGGGCATGAGGAAGCAGCTGCCCTAGGGGAGTGGGGAAGTATCTCTCCCTAAGGGATGGGGTCTGGTGGTACATAAGCTGGCTGCCCTCCCTCTGACAGTGCATGGCAAAGCCCACTCCCAGAGGCTGGAGCCGGTGCCCCAGCACACACAGGACCAGGGGGAGCTGGGGGCCCTTCCCCACACGAGCAGCAGGGTGATAAGTGCCGATAGCACATCTCGGGCAGCGGCCCCACCATGGCCCCGTCACATGATGGGTCAGCAGTTCGTGGGAAGTTGAAGGCTGAAAGCTTAAAAAAAAAACAAGTTACTTTTGCCAGCTCCTTCCCTACAGGAAATAAAAATTTGAGCTGAGCTTTAGCAATTTAGGTTTGACCAGACTTATCTCGCCTGGGGCCTGGGGTGAGTTTGTCTTGCCAAGCTCCTGACCAAGAATCCAGCCACAAGACCCAGCAGGGAAAGGACTAGAAGGCAAGAGACATGTAGGTGACAAGAAAAGGGTGCGGCTGTAGCACTCCTGGAGCCAGCCCCAGGTCGGGAGGACTCTGCATGGAGAGGAAAGTCTCTCACAGACCTTCCCATCCCCATGAGGCTGACGCAAAGAGTCAGCACACCAGATATTCCCACGGTCACTGTCCTCATGCCCCGGCTCAGCCAGAAAAGCTGCTCCCAGTGCATGGGACTGGGCAGTGGAACAAGGAAAGGCTTTTGCCCTTCCTTTGCCCAGGCTCCATGGACAATCAGAAGCTATTTTTAACCTGGCTCTTTCTTTTCTCCTGCAGAGGCGCTTGAATGGCTTTCCCCCCCTCACACGGAAGCGCAGGGAGCACGGACGTCGTCTCTCATTGTGATGGGAAAGGTTATCGGGTACGAAACAAAAGTGAAATCATCCGCTGGCATTCCTGGGACCGAAATAGCTGCCTGCTTCCAGCACTGACGTTATCACAGAGGAAGGAAGGCTCCGGATACAGGCTGTCCTGCTCCAGGGCTCACGTACCAACCCTGCAGAGAGCCAACACCAGGGCTGGCTTCGAGCAGAAGCTAAATGAGGCATTCTTGCTATGGCAGATTAAAGATAACTTAGTGCATGAGGTCCTAAAGTTGCCATCACTGCCAAACAGCCACAGAGCCTCACACGAACAACACTCAGTGACAGCCCAGCAAAGAAGCTCATCTGCCTGATGCTGGTGTTCAGGGCTAGAGCCCTCCTGGGGACAGCACGGAGTGGGGAGAGCTGTGGCAGATGGACACCCCTAACAGGGCACTCTGTTAGCTGCCAGCCCTACTGCTGGCAGCCTGGGGGCTGTGGTGCCCTGCCTGTGGATCTGGGTCTACACAGGGACATGGTCAGCAAAGGCAAGGCTTGGCTATCAGTTCACTAAAAGCATCTTTATTGTTACACTTACCTGGACTTTTTTGTTCTTGTTTTTTTCTCTAGCACAGATAGATTAAATCCAAGAACCAGTGCAGCCACAAAGCCAAGTGTATCTATCAGGCCTCTTTTGACAGAGGCACTTAGGTATTTCTCAACCAAGACTTGTCACAAAACATTGGCTTTCTGAAAGCAGAGGTTGCTGTCAGCCCACAGGGCTCTGGCATGGGGCTGCCCAGGGTAACCCTGAGCCAGCAACATGTCCCTGTCTGACTGCAGCACTGCCCCTGACCCTGTCCCCTCCTTGCCTCCTGCCTTTTTGCAGTCACACTCCCATCAGGACGTCTGCAAGAAATGCCAGGAAAGTTCCTAGGTCTGGGGGATCCCTGGTGCCACTGCTTCCAGGACTCTCCTGTCCCTCATGCTACAGGAAACACAACCAACTAGGAAGACCTTGTTTGTTTCTCTTCTCAAGGCAGGACTGTGCAGGCATGGCCCCAGGCTGGCCATCTCTAGCAGCACTCTGAGAGGAGCTGGAAGGGAGGATTGCAGGGAGACACCAACACCAGCTGCTGCTCTAAGACCTGCTCACCATCTGAAACGAAGCCAAAGGCCTGGGAAAGGGCTGTAGGGGCAGGCCAGGAGGGCTGTGGGTGCTTTGCAGATGGAGAAGGCAGGAGCATCAAAGTGATCCTGCAGAGCCCAGTGGAGATGGGAGTGGCTGACAGGTGGCACACTGGAGGTATAGCCAGGATGTGGGGAGAGCAGGATTTGGGAAACTCAGATGTGCTGAGCAGCCTTCTGAGAAGCCCTTGGGACTTCCAGCCTGGAAGAGGAGCTCATGTACTGAGCATCTGGGCTAAGAGGTAAACCTCCTACAAAGCTTCAGAGCTTAAATACCTCCATGTGAGAGCTCTGTCAGGAGCAAGGGGTGAATCATGGCAGTGCTGAAGCTGAGAACCAAGGAACATGAAAACTAGGAGTAAATTTTACTTCCCTGAACACACAGTAGAAGAACACTTACCAAAATTGTCCAAGGCGTTTTCCCAATAAGCTGAGCACTCTACTGCCTGCCAAGCCCAGATTCTTCTCAGAGATTTAAGATTCTTCCTCATTTGAATTGCAGTAATGAACTAATACTTTGAATGCCTCCAGCTGCCAGCAGCTGCCTTAGACTTAATTGCACCCAGGAGCCTTTCCCAGGAGCTGCAGAACTATCCAGCCCAGCCCAAGCAGCAGGAGCAGCCCACAGATAGTGCAGATGCTGGTTCATGCAGACCCAAGCAAGTCAGGAAATACAAGCCAGTGCTGTCCATATGGACTATGGCCACGATGGCAGAGCCACCAGCACAGGCTCCAGCACAGCTTTCCTGGCTCTGTTGACGGGTAAAGCTTTATCACTGTTAAAACATCGTTTGTTGCTGTGACTTTTCCCCCCCTTCTTAAATGTCAACTTGAAAAGAAAAATTCGGGAAAGGTCACTTACCAGAGAGACTGGCACAGCTCCAGTCACTTGGATAAACACATGTAGGGTCAGCTGCTGCAAGAGGGGATTTTAAACCAGCTATTTACCTGGTTGAACAAGTGTTGTGTTTCTGCAGAAGAGCGAGACTTTATGTACCTTGCAGGAGGCAATCAATCTCCTCACCACCCATCTATTGCTGCTGGGATTGTTAACCATTTGGGGCACCCAGGTAGAGAAGACACTTAGCTCAGGATTCCAGATCTCCTATTTAAGGGGGCATGAGCACCCATGAAAGCCTCAGGCTTACCCTGAAGGAACTGGGACACTGCTAGCCTGACACTATGGAGAGCTACTCAGCAGCAGCCTCACTGGACCCCTTCCTCAGGTGGGACCCTCTTGTGCCGCTCTGCACCCCTGCATGGCATGGGGCTGGTCACCTTTGGTCCTTCAGGCCAGTTGAGCCTTTAATTCTGGGCTGGAAGCAAAATGTCAGAGACCCTGTTAGTGAGGAGCAGCACTATCTGTACATGGATGCACACAGAGCAGATCTGAAGCAAGGTGTACTGGGTCCCGTTCTTATGGCAACATGACACCTAGTGCTCCCTTCCCTCCTGCTTTGCCAGGTGGTAAAAAGGGTAACAGCAATCTGAACATCCCTGAAAACTACCACTCCATCAGAAAAACCCCCGGCTACCCAAAGGCACAGGTGAGCAGGGGCTGCTTTCACAATGCAGTCAGCAGGTGCGCTGATAAGGAGCAGTCCCTACAGGCACAGCCCCGTGATGCCCTTTATCTGCTGCCTCTGCACTTCATCTCAGCAGGCACTTTTGCCTCCCACCTGGTGAGTTTCTACCCCACTGCTGAATGTGCTGACTGCAGCCAAGCCAAGGATTTGACTAAAATAATAAACCACTTGTCTTCCTGTCCCAGCCTTCCCTATGGCTTCTCAACAAGGGAATCTTCACAATTCTGTTGAAAAAAATCTGTTGACTTTTGCCCCTGTTTATAAACAGTTTATATATCTATGATTTGTCCAGGGCTCTCCATAGCTCACTAGTCCCCAAACCAGCACATGGACCAGAGCACTTCCCATGACTCCACCAGGCAGACGAGTCTGCTGCGAACTGGTCTTCCAAACCAGCAGCAGCTGAACACACTTGGTTGATTAAGGTCCTGCCTGAGAGGGGCACCATCTCCATCCCCTCAGCATCCTCTCACTGCCCAGCATCCTTCCTGCACCCAACACTTCTGCAAGGACCTGGATGAGACCATCACCTCCCCAAACTGGGAAAGCTGGAGTCACTCCAGAGGACTGGCACCAACCTCACAGCAGGCAGGGAATGACTTTCCAAATGCCTGCTTCATGGTCAACCCCTGTGGCCAGGCTTGCTGAGCAACTTCCCGGCAGCAGCCCCAGTTTCAGCGGGGAGGAGAGTGTGCTCCTGCCAGACCTTCAGCAGCCCCAGCTCATTCTCCAGAGAGATCAAGCCATGCTGCATGCTGGGCCAGACCAAGGGATTTGGCATAAAAACTCTTCCCACAGCAAAACAGGCACTCACTGTCTGTGACGAAGTTCAGCTCAGCTGACAGTGCTTACTCCCAAATAAAAGCTGAGCACACAGCCTTACTCAGGACAACTCCTAGGCTGCAAGCACCTGAAGGTTTATGTTGACCTTGTAAGGAAACCAGTGCCAGCCAGGGACCCCACGTCAGCCCCATCCCAAACACTCGATGCTGCTGGAACATAACAACTCTGTGTGCAGTGCACAGCTCTGTGGCCTCCAGCAGCCACGCGAAGGGGACGCAGCCACAGTCGTGAAAGGTCAAAGGTGTGAGGGCTCTGCTCAGTGGGAAACCACCACCATGAGGCTTTCAGAAGTTCAGCTAGACAGAAAAACTGTCAGCACTGGGAAAAGGGCAGCTGTGGTCCTGCCAGTAAAAGCAAAACAAAAGGAGAAATCAGCCCACCACGGCTTCCGATCGGATGTGACAGCACTGTCTGAGGTCCTCAGCAAACCAAGGCTGTGTTGCAAGCGCAGCAGGAGACCCAGGAGCTCCCGAGTGAGGGGAAGTGGAGAACTCCAGGGCTGTGGGGAGGGGAGCCACCTAAAGCACTCCTGAATCTGCACTAACCCACAGGCAGCTCCGTGCCTGCTCACACACACCTTGGGAGGCAGCCCAGGTCCTGGTTACATGTGTGCCACATGCTCCTGTCCCGTCCTGGCAGCCTTCCCCGAGCAAGGGGTGTGTTTTTCCAAGAAAACCAGAGACAGATTGTTCCGTATAGCTGGGAAAACTAAGAGCCTCTAGCATCCCTGTGCTGGCCAGGGAAGATGGCTGCAGGCAGACTGTTTCCAAACAGAGCAAAGTGTTCCCACCAGGCCCCCCACACCCTTGGAATAATTCAGTTTTTGTGGAATCTAGTCACTTTTTAAAAAAGCAAAAACAACACAGAAAACCCTTCCTCAGGCCTGCAGCAGTATTTTGTCTGTAAATAATCTAGAGAGCAAGGTCACATTCCCAAGTGAGCACAGCGTGGGGAGGGTGGGCAGGGGGCAGAGAGGGATGTGGAACAGGGAATGCACAACCCCCAGCCCAGGGCACGGCCAGGCTGGGGACCAGGGAAGAGCAGGAAAAGGGGGTTGGGGGAGGAGGCAGAGCATAAAAGACCTCTAGGGGTAAGAGGCAAGATGATTTCACCTTTCTTTCACCAGCTGTCCCTGAAGCACAGAAAAACACCCCCTCCACCCTCCCACACTTCAGCACATCTCACCACTGGCAGGATGGCGTGGGGCACAGAGCTGTGCAGAGCTCAGCCTGCCCCGCTGCTGCTTTGTGGGGTTGGTGGGAGCACCTCACGTGGGCATGAGTTGCCCTGCTCACCAGGGAGCATCCTGCACCACTGGTATATGGCTGCAATGATGGAACCATGAGCAGTCCCAGGGAAGCTGTGGCTGTCCTGCCCCAGTGCTCCCTGCAGGGATGGCACAGATGTGCCAGCCCTGACAACCCTGGCACTCACTGAGTTTGTGCAAAAGGCACTAAAGCCCAGGCTTTTCTAGAGTGCTGCTGGAGCAGGCTCTCAATGGCACCAGAACTGCCCAGAGCTGCTGGCCAGGCCACAGCACCCAACTTCACCCTGCCAAAGGGCAGCTCCCCCAGGAGAACGAGGACGTGGCTCTCACCCAGCTCGGTGGTGCCAGCTCGGGCACTTCAAAGGAACTTCCAGCTGTGCAGGAAGGGGAGCAGGGGCACTCTGAGAAACCACCCACAGCCTGCATTGAGCATGGGGCAGATGGCAGAACAAACAGCGCTGGGATTTCTGTTTCACATAATCTCTTGCCCTGCTCACTCCCACGCTTAACCTTCTCCTCCCATGGAGCAGAACTTTGCTTGGAAAAAGCAACCAGGAAACCTGGAAGGGTTTCAGAGTGCCAGGTGTTCTGCTCTGATCACCAAGGACAATACACAAGACCCCAGATGATTTTTCTTTTCTTTAAAAACAGCCACAGGCAAGGTTTGTGCTGTTTTGTGCCTTTCTCAAAGGAGTTTATGAGTGATTATTTTTCCTTTTTCTAAATGTGGAGAAAGGTGATCCTGCTGTGGCAGAGAGCTGCCTATGAGACTGGCAGTGAGAACACTTAAGGATGGCAGGTTCTTCATGCCACAGCTGTGAGTGACCTGTGCTAAGCAGCAGCCCTGGCAGGAGTGGTGCTCAGGCTGGGACTGCCAGACAGGCACTGCAGGTCTGTGTCCTTCAGGGCATGTCAGTGTTTGGAAAAAAAAAAAAAAAAAAAAGAAAAAAAAAAGGGGAAAATATTCAAACCTTGCACATTTTACAGACTATTCAGAGCCAGAAAACTCAATGTCTGTAGAATTTTGGGATGGAAACCACTTACTGACTGGTTGACTGCAGGTCAAGGCTTCCACAGCAGACAGTGGCTATGCAACAGCCCCACACCACTGTCACAGGGACACTGTCACAGCCTGTCACAGCCCAGTGGTGCTCCTTTGTGTGGGGCTGTGTGAGGATCCAGCATAGCCCAGGCAGAAATCCAGCCCCTCCTCAGCAGCAATGGCACCTGCCTGGAAACATCACCAATCCAGCTTAGGTATGAAATGCTCAGGGAACATCATCACTTGTAGGATCCTAGTATAATTAGGTTCCACATTTAAATCTCTGCTGGATATCAGGAAACAAGCATTTGCCTTGCCTGTCAAGCACCATCAGCTGCCAGCTGCCACTGATCGCGCCAGCACTGTTTTACAAGGTTATTTCACACACAACTGGTGGAATTTGCTCTCGCTCATGCATCAGAATCGTTAGAGAGGCATCTAACCACCACCCACCCTGTACAGCACCTGTATGGTCACTTCTTCATGGGCTTGTGCTTGGCAGCCATGGCAGTGCTGCCAGGGGCAGCACAGCACTGTGTGCATCCCAGCAGGGCCATGCTTCCAGCAGGCAGGCTGCTGGGAGCTCTGGAAACACATCCTCTGTCTAAGGAGAGGGGGGAAAGCCCAGGATGGTGGGGGCACAAAGCAGCCAAGTGCAGCCAGAGGAGTGGGAGGGTCCAGTCTGTGTGCCAGGATGTTGGGTGATGAGACAGCTTTTGCTGGCAGTTCCCAGAGACAGGAGTTAACACTGTCTGTCCTGCACTAACTCCTCACCAGAACCACATGGCTCTGCCTGTATTTCAGGACTTCACAATGAGCTCATCATAAAGCTTCATAATTAACATTTCAAAGTGAATTACAACAGCCTGGGATTCTCCTGAAGACAATAATAGCTACAAGGAAGAAGCCAACCAGCCATTAGCTAGCACACTACAAACAGTGCTCTCTCCACAGCCTGTGATGAAGTCAAGTGGTTTTGCCCTTTTACTATTATGCATTGCAAATTAAAAGTGCCAGCACTCCTGGATTTGGTGTCAGGCTGCAGAGCAGGCTGCCCAGAGCAGAGCTCCAGCTGCCATGTCCAGTCTCCCTGAGGTGCAATGCAGCACAGAAATCTCCCCTGTGCTTAGACTGTACCAGGCCACCCTTCCCCATACAGCCTCTTAAGGGTATAAGCCACATTTGATAACAAAAAAAGACAGGACCAGATGCTGTAAGCAGGGTGTGGGGCTCCTTCTGTTACTCACCATGTGCTGAGCTGTTCAGAGACAAACAAAAGAGCAGGTTGGGTCAAACACAACAACTCCCTCAAGTGAACTGTAGTCACAGGTCAGAACCATTAAAGGGATTAAATCCAGAAAGCACTAACTTTCTGCAATGCCTACAATGGCTCTGCACACAGGCTTTTCCAATACCCTGCACTGCACAGACCTCCACAGATTCACTCATCCCCATGGCCAGCATGGCCCCAACTGAATTTAAGCACTCATTTTAACAGGTTTAATTCTTAACTGAAAGAAATGTGCAACACACACCAGCTTGGGTGAGCATCCAGAAACCATGAAATTGCCAATGGGCAAGTATCAGTTCCAGGCTGTAGTGATAGAAACTTACCACAGGCTGGGCAGAAGGACACAGCCTGTTTGAAAAGAGACTCTGACAAGGAAAGCCAGGTCCTCTCTTCCACCTCTCATTTGAATTAAACAAATAGACCAAGCCCAGGCAGAGAAAAAATCCAACAAAATGATCTTGTTAGTTCAGCAGAGAGTTGATTTTTAGACTTCCTGCATTTGACTTCAAGTAAATCAGGATTTTATGTTTTTATTTTTAACTCTGTTCTCATTTTAAAACTTCAGTTAGTGACAGGATAATTGTTAACAGTTTGAAGATAACATTTAAAAGTCTTCCTAATAATGGCAGCATTTAAGAAGGAATTACACTGACACTTTTTAAACCAGAAAGCAAGTAATTTTCCAGCTGTGCCTGCTCTCCCCACACAGCATTTCATGCTGGCAAGGACAACCCAGCTCGAGTCTGGTACGGAAAGCAGCCGGAGAAACAGAAGTGAAACCCAGAAGTTTGTTTTCATTATCTAAACAGAATGAGCACAAGTGAAATTATGTGAATAAATGTTATGCACTTGACCTTTTTTCTTTCCAGTGATTCTCTGGGGGTTTTTTTGGCCATCCAATTGCTAAGTCATTTGTAACAGGGCTCTCCTGTCCTACCCAGGCTTAGGTACCACCCTGCAGTATGCATAGGCAGAAAACGATACAGCACCAGCACCATTTCCTCCAGAGAGACGTGCCAGACCAGATTTTTTGCATACCACAGCAAATCAGCTCACAAACTGCCATATAACACCATCCTGCAACTCACATTTTTTGAGCTCTAGCAGTGCCTCATTTTTTCCAAGTCAAAAAGAAATCCACTGGCCAGTTCAGCTCTCTTAAGAAGACTGGTGAGTAAACTGCTTTTTCCTTTAATAAGCAGCTAGGCTGCTGCAACTGCACTGCAGCCTTGGCCTGTGGTTCCCTTTCCTTCAGAAGGGAACTGGGTAGGGAGCAGGTGCAGCACCAGCAGATAACACTGACAGCTGCAGTGGGACCATTGTGAGCACCACTGTAATCTGGGAACACCGCCTTCCCCACACCTCAGCCCTCCAGAGGTCTTCATGCACAGCACAGCAGGAAAGGCTCAAAACTGCCATTGAGCACCCAGGTGATGGAAGAGCCCAGCCAGCACCTTCTCTCCTCTCCTTTTCCCCCAACTGCAAGATCCTGCCAGCACTTGGCGGAGCCCCTGCAGAACCTGCAGCAATTGCCATGTGCTAACCTCCAGATAGGATGAGCCTGCAGCATCCACCACAGGCCCAGGAAGGACAACAGTGCTGGAGAGCCAAAAGCTGTCGCGAAGATTATATTATACACAGCCTTGTACTGAAACACACTTACTCCCCTTCTGCATTTAAAGGAAGGAACAGCAGCATCTTGCTTCCCTTTTCTGAGGCAGAAAAGCGGATGAACAGCAGTTTTCAATTGAGAAACACATTACTTCATTGAGACAAACGGTCAGGCTGAAACTGAAATAAAAGATTTTTTAAAAATCAGCAAGTCATGCACATGTAAGTTAGTTTGAACTGCCCTGAAATCAATGGGAATCAAGTGATTTAAATCCTGCTCTTCAATCCTACATTCCCATGTCAGCAGAGAGCAGCTTGGGGAGCATGGCTCTGGCTAGGAGGGGCAGTTACCCCCTTGTACCAGCTTCCAGCAGCCTGGGCTGTGCCCCCTGCTCTCAGGGGACTGAGCACAGGCTCCCAGCAGAGACCAGAGCAACCTGGCTCCAGGCAGTATTGCCACTCACTGCAGAGCTGCACTGCAGCCTCCTCACTCTGCCTTGCAGCTTTCCTGGCTCTTAGAAAGCCCAATCCCAGCTTCTCCCAGGCCAAGAAAGACTGGCAGATGCTCTTCAAGCTGCACATTGGAAAGGGTCAGGTTTGCACCAAAAACTGGTATGACTTTGTTAAAGGACACTTCCAGGCTGGGTTTGTTGGGGTTTTTTTTTTCACTTTTCCAGAGCACAGTAAAAGCCAGCATAAATATCCTCTCTGCTATTGTTTCTGTGGGGCCTGCCAGATCAGATTACACTGAAAATCAAGATACAGATATTTTATCTTTGTTCTGTTTGGCACAAGAGAGACATTTGACCTCTGTTTAGAGCATTTCTTGCCCTGTCATTCCCCATGCTTTTAATCATATATCCCCCTAAGCATCCCATGTTTTACAAACTACTTTCAGTTCCCAGGACCCACCAGCTCACTCCCACTGTGGATAGTTTCAGGCACTGCAGCCTCCTGGACGACTGCAGGCAGATGCTCAGAGCATCAGCTGCCATATGCAAGCATCATCCCTGCAGGAACTTGAGAGAGGAACTGAGCAGTCCTGCACCATGGACTCCTAATCCTTTTGCTGAGAGGAGGCAAGCTGGAGTTTAGAGAACTGGAAGCTGGAGAACAAGCAGACATTTATTCAGAGCCAGCAGCATGAGGGGGAGGACCACCAGCTCCTTCCTGCCTCCGGGGGACTTCCCGCCCCTGAATGCCCCTTTTTGTCCTTCTGCCCACATCTGTGGCCAGCCAGCACAACACTGCTCTGTCCAGCACGAGGCCATGGCCACTGCATGCCTGCCCCAGGGCCCAGTGGCCAGCAGAAGGAGAAGCAGGGTGGCCACTGCCAGCCACAGTGATGCTGACCTGGCTGCCAGGGTGAGCATTCCCAAGAAGAAGTTGGCTGCCCACTGGGTGCTCTTCCCACCAAGAAGGACCTTCTCAAAGGGCAGAGTGTGGGTCTACAGGCAGCCAAGGAGGGGAGGCTGAACAATGGACTTGAAGCATTTAACAGGCATCTGAGCCCCCAGCTTGGAGACAGGGACATGAGACCACCCTTTGAAAGAGTAAGGCCCAACACACTCAAAGATCACAGCTGCTCAGCAGGACTAAGCAGGTTGAACTCCACCAACACATTGCACAGGTGTCATTATAACGTGTATCAGAAATTCCAGTTTCAGTAAAAAAGCATGCATGTGTGAGAGGCAGCAGCAAGTCTTGGCAGAGAAGAAACAAGAGTTCTGTCACTCTCTGCAAGCAGGAGCAGCTCTTGGAGGAGCCTGACTGCACCCAGCTACATTAGTAAACTTTGGCCTACCAAACCACCAAGTTGTTTCCAGTCACAGTGGTGAAGATGGACCTTTTGGATGGGATTTTCCCCTCAGGCTGTGTTAGCTCTACTTTGGACTGCATCGAAGACTGGTATCAAACTGCTCTGGTGCTGCACAAGTCCTTGTCTCAGGTCAAAGCACCAGCAACATAGTGAATAGAAAATGATGCATCCAGATAAAACACTCAATGTCGGAGAACCAGCACCCATCTGGTCTAATAATCAGAAAGATTTTTTAAAATAAAAATACTTAACATTTATTCACTTTTGAAGACACCATAGTAAAATTGTATACATTGTGAGTAACCCAGGAACATTATTAAAAAGCTAATAAGGCAATTTGTACAACCATTGAAAGAAATACACAGCATTTTGAAAACAGAGTGAAACATTACTCAAACAAGACAACGCTTGATACGCACTAGAGTGACAAGAACCAGCATTTAGTTTTAAACAAAAATAAAGATGTCATGGCTACAAGTATTATACAGTGATAAATACTTCAAAAATATATTAAGATATATGGAAATTCTCACTTTGTAAGGGAAATCCAGAGAAATCCCAGCCTTCACTGGATTTCAATATACCAATTATGGTTTAATATTTAAATTCTTTTCCTTTCAGTAGGAACCAGTACTGCAGCCATTACTGTCCTGTATCAATACTTACCTTCTTGTAGTGTAATGAATTCAGCCTTATGTTACATTAAAAGCCCTAATGCTTCTTGCATCACAGGCACCAATTGCTCTAAATCAACAAATGAGTTGCCTTTTGATTACAAGTGCTGTGCACCACATTTGAAACCATAAACCACGTTAGATCAGTCAATGTTCACCCACTTTACAGCATTCATGAAGGCAGGTTCCAAGACTCGCCTCCATGTAAATAAGATGTCCTGTGAACTGAGGGGTTTAGTAGCAAGCCCATCATAATGTTTTCCTAGCATAACATCAAGCACTCAGAAGTTACAGTACATGAACCATGCTAAAGTTTAGGTTACACCTTCAAAAAAGAAAGTCCAGAGGATGTTTGGAGACAACAGGTTTTGAACATGCACGAACAGTGCTCTAGTACACATTTGTTTGTGCCGTTACTGGGTAGTGAGTGAAGCAGTTTATAGCCAAGGATTTGGTGAGGCAGTTTTCTGAACCAGTTTAAAAATATAGACTTCTTCTTAGAGGGTCTGTTCTATAGAAAATAAAGTGAAATCTGGTAAACTGTCAGTTTTGAGAGTACTTTCCCATGGCAAGATCCGTCCGTGGGCCTACCGCACCAAGAGAAAAGCCAGCCCTGCCATGCCGATGCCCGCCGCAGCTGCCATGATGGCGTTGCCGATGGTGCTGCTCTGCTCCGCCGCCTCCGAGCCATGTCTGCCGAAGAACCGACAGAAGCCATCCTGCAACAGCAACACAAAGGACATTGAGTCACTTAGCCTGCAGTTAACTGCATTTCTTTAACAAGCCTTTGAGCAGTTTCATCCACCCAGCTCAGCCTCTTGTCAGCTGCAGAAGTCGCTATTTCAATCATGAAAGTCTAAAGCCACTGCCTTGGGAACAGGCAAAAAGATTTTGTGAGAACCTACTGAAAGGAGTAGCTACAAGTGTTTGTATACTTTGCTCAACAGACAATTGGACACTTCCTATTGAGATGCTCGGTGTGTCATTACATATTTTTGCCCTTTTAGGCAAGTTTCTGATGGAAGTTGCCAGCATTGTTCCTCCTAATTTAAGTTTCAGAAAGCATCTAAAACACAGGATATGGAAATTTCCACTTTTAAGACAGGAGCCCCAAACCAGTCCCATCTTGGTGGATGTGGGATTGATTACACACTCTCTTGGAAGGGCCGGGTGGACACTGCTCAGAGCTGACCTATGACAGAGCAAAGCTGGCAGCTGCTCTCCCAGATCATTGTGATAATCAGAAGTGGCAGCAATACAACTCCAGATGGTCGTGTTTGAACTCAGCTCCGCAGATGTCTATGTAAACAAGTTATACTCTTAATTTCTTCCGGAACTTTGTTCTTTACACTTTGATTTGTGTGATCGGGCAGTATGATTTTGCCGATTTTGCCAAGTGACAGTGCATGCTGCAGCCAACCACCACACTGTTCTGAGCGGCCAGATGGACCAGTGACCACTGGAAAACCAAATGCATTTTGGTCTCTGGAAAAGTCAACGAAACCAGAAGCTACTTCCCCTCCTCTCTATTTTTAGCGCTTATTTGTACTGACAAAGTATTCCACTAGAACTGGAAAAAGGAAACGAGGATTCTGTGGGATAGCTGACATTTTGTTCAGAAATGCAGGCAGAGCTGCACCAACACCTTAAAAGCTGTACCTTCCTAAAAGGTACACACCTAGAAGTGTGCATCTCGAGGGGCAAAATGCCCACACCTTCCTCCCCAGGCCAGACCCGACTGGCTTTGGGACAGGCAGGAACAAGAGCTGTAGGTCTGGAGGGTGGGTGCCTTAATGCACAGGTGTACTTAAGAACAGGCACGGGTTTGTGCTCACACCTGGGAGAGAACCTGTGCCAGCCTGCTTGCCGAAATCCACAGCCTGTGGTCGCGAGGGGAAGGCAAACCTTGCTCCCTCACCCAGCAGCATCACTTCTGTGGTACCAGGAGGCTGCATCCCAACGGGGCCACGCTCGGGCACCTGGAGGGACCCGGCTGCACCGCAGAGCGGGGCACCGCAATGGCCCAGATGGCCCAGAGCGCACCCACCGCGTGTGGCGATGGCCAGCAGTCCCCGGGGACACACCGCCTGTGGCGATGGCCAGCAGCCCCAAGGGACACACCGCGTGTGGCGATGGCCAGCAGCCCCCCGGGGACACGTGTGGCGATGGCCAGCAG
>CM031866.1:11043345-11066969 GCA_018697195.1 Certhia americana
GCCCCGCCGTGCCCGCACTGTCACTGTACAGCCCCGCCGTGCCCGCATTGTCACTGTACAGCCCCTCCACATGTGCTCCGCTCTGTCACTGAACAGCCCCGCCGTTGCCGCTCTGCTCACGCACAGCCCCGGACCGTGCCCGCGATTGTACACTGTACAGCCCGCTGTCACTGCACAGCCCCGCCGTGCCCTCACTGTCACTGCACAGCCCCTCCATGCCCTCTCTGTCACTGTACAGCCCCTCCATGCCCGCTCTGTCACTGTACAGCCCCGCCGTGCCCTCACTCTCACTGTACAGCCCCGCCGTGCCCGCTCTGTCACTGTACAGCCCCGCCGTGCCCTCACTGTCACTGCACAGCCCCGCCGTGCCCGCACTGTCACTGTACAGCCCCTCCATGCCCGCACTGTCACTGCACGGCCCCACCGTGCCCGCTTTGTCACATCACTGCCGCAGCCCTGGCACGCTCTCACCTCTCGTCCTACAGCCGGCTCAAGGTGCCCAACGCGTCAGCACAGGACTGCTTGGCTTCACTCCATCTATCTTGAGATACAGCTGTCTCCATTTTACATCCCCATTAGAAAATCTAAAAATAGGTGGTTGGAATCAATCCTGTTGCAATTTCTCAGATCGCTATCAAGAATTGGCCTGATCCCTTTGAGTCCCTCCTAAGGCAAACTTTAGTTCTACATCCCCGTATTTGGCTTTTGTTTTGAAGCAGGGAAATACAGTTTGTTTATGTGCTAGAGCAGTGGCTGGAACAAGATCTTTGCTTTTCACAAGAGCTTTGCACACATGCTTTTAAAACTATTTTTCCTTATGATTGTTAATCCTGGAACAGGAATTTCCTATTGCATTCCTCACAGCAGGAGTGCAAGAGGGAGAGGCTTCTCTTTCTCTAGCAATATCCTTTTCCACCCTTCCTGTTTATATAGCATTTTTGTTTAACAGGACAGAGCCGTCTGATAGTGACGCCCCAGCTACAGCTCCTTTCTCTCCACACGTTTATGGAATAGAAGTATTTCTGACACAAATAGCTTGATATACCAACAGGGAAATCTTAAAACACTGGGTTTTCCAAAGCCTCCCTGGACAGCCTTTAGTGAGTAAAAAATACAATGGGCACTTCAGTGTCCTGTTCCTCTATGTGTCATTTATCTGATGGGAAGTTGAGGCCCATCCTAGTTCATGTTTTCACCATTACCTCAGGAACAAAGAGGTGATTTTCACAGGTGGCAAGCCCATGCATCCCCAGACACAAGACCAAAGGTAGTGGCCCTGGAGTGCAAAACCCACAGCATTTCTCCATGCAAGAACACAAGTGCAAGATGCAATGTCAGACTCATTCTCATTGGATCTGGTGACAGTTTGGGTACTGATGTCACTCAGAACAAGCTGGCTCAGCACTTTCCCCAGGCCCTCAGAAGAGGGGAAATGAAACAATGCACCTAAATTAAGAAGGTGCTTTTTTCAGTGACTACTAAACTGAGTACTTCCACCAGCCACCTTCAGGCTGACCATAAAACCTACACTGAAGTGGAGAGGACAGCTGACCACAGCTCAGTTCTCTCCTGACAAGGCAGAAAGCTGAACTGCTGCAACTCCAGGGGATCTGCACATCTGGTTTACCCAAAAAGTCACAGCCTAGGCCCTCAACAGAATTTCAGTTCCTGGCTTTTCACTGGCATCCCGCTGTAACACAAGGAGCTCCCACAAAACATACACTCTGCATTTTCCAGCTCCTTCCTGGCTATAGCAATAAGGATTTGGAAAGAAAACATTACAGTAGCTGTGATCCTTCTGAGCAGGAAAACAATCTGAATTCTGGCCTCCTGAATGCAGGGGGAACTGAGATGGCATTTCAAGTACTTTCACGGGCTGCTCACTCTCAATCTCTGTGGTTCACCTTGGGTATTTCCAGAAGATATTCCAAAAGCAATTTTCTGGTAGATCTGGATTTTACCCAAGATTTTTGCAGGAGAAATCATTTAGGAAACTGTGTGGTGGAAAAACTGAATGTCAAAAAAAAGCAAAAAACCAAATAGCTACCATTACAAACACCTAAGCAAAGGGAAGAACAACTACATACATGTTCTCAATATGTAAAATACAATTTATTGTATTCAGGCTGTTCATAAATATCAACACAATGTATTATGTTTGAAACAAACATCTTGCCAATAAATACTATCTAAACATTAATCTTTTGATCAAATGTGTACAGTGTATTGACTCAATATTGCACAGTGAGTTCTATATGACATTTCCATAGTGCATTCAGTTTGTTACAGGGATAGTTTGCCACAAATATTGCAAAGCATCAGAGTTGACTTTTCCAAGTGAAAACAGCTGACCTATTCCATTAGGGATGGAAGGCTGTTATAAATGTCAGTGTCTGTCTTAGGTTAACTGGTTATGGATTCACAGAACCTAATGTTTTCATGGATGAGGAGACTTTGTTTCTAATATAATTTTTATATAATTGCAAAAAATCCACTTGCAAATAAAATGAGGATGTTACCATTAAATTCCAGTGAGCTTGTAAACAGGTTCATTCCAGTAAGCTTGTTTGCTCTTGTTCCAATCTAAACAGAAATCATATATATGATATATTCAGAGCTGTACCTCACCACCTGCATTTCAAAGGTCAGGCTGTGCATTACTCCAGCTCTTTGCTCCCCAGGTGCCTGTGCCCAGGTGGGACTCAGTACTGTTGGTATGAGCAGAGCTGACACACTCTAGTCCCAGTAGTTTTCAATGTATGACTGCAGATATAATCTCACAATGGTTCTATAATTAATTGTATCTCATCTTTATCTTATTAAATCTTGATTCCAGAGCATAACTTCTGTGTGGGGTGGTCCTGCCAGTCCATAAGGCATTCCCATGCTCACACAAAGGGCTGGGTGCTGCCAGCAATGTGGCTAGCTGTCCTGCTCTCCTGGATCATCCTGGATCAGATGGACCCATGTTCTGGTCAGCACAGTATCAAACACCGGCAGGACTGTGGCTCACAGCAGATTTTCAACAGCTCACTGTTATTCACTCTCAAGTCCAACTATGACAAAACCATGTCCATGGCAGTGGGAGATGACAGTGAGAGTAAGAACTGTATGATTTGACCTGTATTTGCATGAACTTATAAGTGCTCTGACATTGCAGAAGGACCTTAAGATGGGCATATACTGCTTTAATATACATTTAAGCTACATTGTCTTGCCAAAGTTGTATGAATCGCTCAAAATGCAAATAAGAATCATGGTCATAGAATGACTATGACTAACTTGGAAAAGATTTGACCATCAGTATAATGGTGCTTAATGCTTAGCGTGTAGTATCCCTTAGTGCTTAGCATGTAGTATTTCTTTATGTAAAAGAAAATTCACTCACCAAGTGATACAATTAAAAATTTCTAAGAAACTACTGGTTAAGTATTACCTCATGATTATGTAAATCATGTTTATATCCCTCCTCTTTGCTGTTTATCAGTTTGTATATATTTAGATTCTTTATATTCAGGTAACAGAGATGAAATACTTATTTCTATCTAAAAAGTAGGAAAAAACAGGGATTGAAGGGATTTCTTTTCTGTACAAAAAATACATTTTTATGACAGCAGCGAGTACCTTCACAGTAGGTCCTTTGCTCCTCTACTTACCACCAAGGTTCAGTCATCCATAACACCATCATAAAGTATCAGAATTGCTTCTCTTTCTATTTTTCAACAGCAAAATTCAATATGCTACTACGGAATGTTTCCAAAGCCTTTTGCTATATCCCAATAAAATCAGGACTTCTTTTTTTTTTTTACTTCAAAAAGGAACTAAATTCATGCAAATAAATACCTAATGTGCACTGAAATACTCAATTCTATGATACAGGTGACTTTGGAGAAAAGTCCCTTTATAAGTAATGAAACAAATTCTAATAAAAGAATATAGTTTCAAAAAAAAATTTAAAATGTTTCAGTTTACTACAAGTTGATGTTTGCTACGTGTTCAAGCAGATTACATTTTCTACCTAGTTGTGTTAACCTGTGGGTCGAGTGTCACTCTTTTGGACTGTAGTGAATATTTGATTTTGAGGAATGGCTTCTTTATGCAGTTTTTGTAGTCCAGAGTTTCAGTCTTCATTTGATTCTGCGCACGGGATCTCAGGTTACGCCCAGATCTGTAGAAAAAGAGAGAGCTGAACACTCCTTTATGACACTGACCTCTCCCATCAAACCTTAAATTAATATTGGTAAGGTGATCACACTAGTGGTACAGAGTATCAGCAGCAATGATATCATGTAACCCAAGCAGTTCAGCAAGCACTTTGTGGGGACTTTGATTTGGCTTTGCTGTTCATGTTTTATACTGCTTTACACCCTCCTTAGTTCCTCTGGAGCAGTTTTCCTCTAACAACCCCTCCTCCTCACCCCCTTTTATTGAACAACTGAAGCAAGAAGCACTCGAAGCAGGTTCTCCCGGCTCTTACTCGGAGAGTGTGGTCCCAGGAGCCCGAGCAGAACGCGGTCCCGTCGGGAGAGACCCGCAAGGTGCTGACACGGTTCTCATGTCCGAACAGAATGGCCACACGGGATCCCTTCAGCACATCCCAGACATTGATGGTGTAATCGTTATAGCCTGCAAACAGCAGGCGACCTGCAGAGACAATGAGATTTTACACACCGAGGTCCTAACATGCCCTGATTGCAGCGGGACATTGGTCACCTTCTGCAGGACATTGATCACCCACGAGCCACAAGCCCACCCTGTGACCACTGCCTCGCCCAGCTGTGCTCCTGGGGGACAGCCCTGCCCACTGCTGAGCTGTCCAGGCTAAATGCTGCAACAGTTACAGTTAACTAGTTAAAAGCATTGTAAATTCTAGTTAAATGACATAGAACATGTTCATTGGAGATGGGGGGGTAACTTCAAATCCTGACAGGCTGAAGAGCACTTCAGCAGCTATGGCAGGGTAGTAAAACTTTACTCAGTCCTTACACAAGAAGTTGAATACAAATGCTTGAATGAGTAACAGACAACTTGGTAAGTGATTCAGTGCCAACGGGACAGGCTGTGGTGTTTGTGATCATGACAGAGACGTTTGCCTCAGTTCCAGGAGGAGGGCAGTTCACCACCCACTCACCCCCACACAGGGTGACTGGGGAGCTCTGCATTTGTGCTGGGACAGGAGAGATGAGACTCGAGCTTACGTCTCAGGATCTGTAGCAAAAAGTGGTAATGTCTCTTTCTTCACACCCCTCTAATATATTTTACTATTAATTATTTGTTATCCTTTTAAAAACTATTTATGTAACTGCACTTAATAGTTAGCTACATTTCATGTTGCCTTTGAAATGTTTTTCATTATTATTGTGAAACTCTAGCCCAGCTGTAGTTAATGGCAAAATATTTCCTGCCTTCAGTAGGGCCAGGAAAATACTTTTCATCACTACAACTAAGCCATAGCCAGCTAGATTATTTAAAAAGTAATTATTTTTACAAAGGAAAAAAAAAGCTTCCATGCATTAAATGTTTTTTTATACTTATTGCTTTTGATAACTTTTAAGAATGAATGTTTTATTAAATTAAAAAGTTTTACAGTTTCCCTCAAATCTCAACACTAAGACAACCTTCAAAGTTCAAGTCTCACCACTGAGAGAGAAGTCCACACTGGATGCTCCAAAAATGATGCTCTCTTTGGAATAAATTGCAACTTCTCTGTCTGCACGAAGGTCATATAAACGACACTAGGATTAAAATAAAACCAACACACATGCCTCAGTAAGTGCTGGAAGCACTGGCTACAATATCTGGAAAAAATGGGAGTGGGAAGTGCAGCCTAACAGACATCACAGGAAGCGGCTGCTTGGCTTCTTTCCTTCTGCTTCTCTCTGCTTCCTCCTTTCCTTCTGCTTCTGGCTGCTGCAACTGGGATCCTCTAACAGGGATCTAAGCAACACAAGGCTTTTTGTATCACTGCAGGAAGAACTTTCTTTTTCAAGTCACTTCTCTAAGCCTCCTGCCTGTCCTAGAAAGACATGAGTGGTGGGCTTTGGGCCATGGTACCCACTGGAGACCCCAGACCCTCCTGTTTCCCCTCTGTGGTTTCATACTTATCAGGGCATCCTGCTGCTGAGGAGGTGCATTTCTTAAACAACAGTTTAGCCACAGCTGGGGCCTGGGAGACGGGATCAAGTCTCTAATCACTGCTGAGAATACAGACCATGTGGCATAGAGGAGCCTAGGTGGAAGTCCTGGATCTGAGTAAGCCAGAATAGCAAACAGTCCCTGCCCTTCTGTAAGGCCTCTCTGTTTGAAAATCCTACATGAAAATAAATCAAGTGAAATAATACATTTTAATGCAGATCTCTGGTTTTCATTTCTCATGGAAAATTCCGAATCACCTCTAACAACCTATACTTCCTGTTTTTATCATTTGCCAGCAAAATTTGGCTTGTTTGACATGGAAATCATGTATCAGACTTCACTGCCAGACTTCACTGCCATGCAGAAAGGCAGTCTGTTAACCCTGAAGTGAAAATGCACTTTTGAAACGATGTGAACTGAAACCCCTCCTCAGTAAGTTAAGCTTAAGCAAACACTGGCCAGATGGGATTGCTAATATTAAGACTTTACTGTAGAAAAATGGCTGGAATTCAAGTCTGCACATAAAGAAGGGGTTGTTTGATTTGCAGGGCAGTGGGGAGCTGCCAGGTATGTGCAGTCTCACAGTGCTTCACACAGATGAATAATTTCATCATACTGTCCTGACAGGGAGCTGGGGTCACTGCAGATGACAACACTGTCATCTGAGCATGCTTTTATGGATTACTTCCAATCAGGATTATCTGTTCTTCAGAATCTCCCAGTATATAAATGAGGTCAAGGATACCACTCTGTAACACTGCAAAAACAAACCTCTTCATTTAAAGAATGAGGTAAATGGAAACTGCCAAAACCTCTGTTAAAAGTACAGAGGTGGAATTTCCCATTCTCCTGCTTGAGTCAGGGGTGTCAAGAATGGTTAAAAAAGAAAAAAAAAATCAATAGGAACCTGTGATACTGGGTGTTGAAAGAAAGTGCTTTTACTGGAATTTAATGATAGACAATTCCTCTGCACCACTCCCTCAGCATCTCAAGAGCTCACAGTACTGCATCCAATAGTGCAGAGAGCTACTGGGTTCACCACAGGGCTAGAGGTATTAACTTCTAGTCACAGTTTTTAAAACATAAAATCAGGGTTCACTCTCTCCAAAGAGCCTTGGAATGTCTCCACATCCAATGAAGACAAAAGGAATGTTTCTGTCGAGTTTAGCTAGCATTGGAGCAGACTCAGAACATGCTCTGAGGGCAGAGTACTTTAGATAAAGTCTGCTCTCAGGTGACTCAGTGTGATGTTTGAATAAACAGAAGAAATAAAGTGCCAGGTGCCTCCTCCCCATCATCTGCTCTCATGCTACACTTAACTGCCAGCTCAGGCCCTGCAGGGCTGTGGTGGGGGGGACACACCAGCTGCAGGGAGAGTCATCAGCCCTGAGCTCACTCAAGGGCAGAGGGCACCAGGAGGTAAATGGCATTTTGTATACATTGTGTTGATCAAATTTACCTGTCAATGCATTCTGAGCCCCTCCTAGCAGATTGCCCATAGATAAGTAAGGTCCACTCAGGGCTGATGTGTGATCTAGGATGACCTGGAAGCAGTGACTCACTGCAGTGAAGAGTGCTGGCAGTGAGTCAGGGCCCACAGAGATGTCTGTGGCCAAGGCCACCCTGGGCTGCAGAGGCCAGCTACCTACATCTGCCCTGCTCTGCCCTGAGCCCATGGCCCTCTACTTTCTGGGACATGCTGCTTCTTCTGACACAAGCTGCTGCATTTCAGCTGATTCTTCTTCCCATGCTGTGACCAAGAGCTATGTGAAGCCAAATATCTTCCAGTAAGACAACTAATTTTAGTCATGAAACTTCAGACATAGAGAATCTGAAATGAATATTTGGACAGTACCTCTTGTAGAGATGTTTGCAGAAGTGATCTACAGTGTTATGAGATCTTCCCTAGAACATTCCACATGGTATCTATTATTTTATCTTACAGGATTATTATTTCTGCAACTTTGGTGTCACAGGTTCAGTTTAGTCACTAAAAGTCCTCTGTGGATGTGACCTAGTCTTTTAGGAAAATCTGACTTGGGAAGCAACAGAATTTTCCTAAATTAGGTTGCTGAATTAACATACCGTGGCATCGTCTGAACCAGAGGCAAAAGCATCTCCACTTGGATAATATCTGTGCACAAGTGAAAGAAGACCAGAACACATTACATTACTTGGATGAGGTCAGACTTCAGAAATAGCATCAGCACATTGCTCAACACTGCAAACGTGTCCTCTCCCAGAAACACACTGACCTGACACTGTTGATATCGGAATCGTGGGTTTCAAATGACTGGACACACTGACCAGACCGCATGTCCCAAACCATGGCTTTCTTGTCACATCCCTAGTAAGAAAAAAAATCATTGCAACTGTGCAAATGGTGACATTCACCCCTCATGTGCTTGATATTTGACATTAAGCCATGGTTTAATTGACATTCAAAGGCTCTGAACATCACAGCTCTGAGAGGATTTAACCAGCCAAGCAGCCCCAGCAGTGGCTGCAGTGGTACCCTCAGCTGTGCAGTCACAGGTGGGATCAGAGTTCCTCATGGAGGCTGGAGCTGCCCAGAACTCACAGCCCTGCTCTGCCCTACCTCTGTCTGCAGCCCCACCATGCTACAGAGCTGCACAACTGACCTGTTCCCTGACCACTTAACATGACCAATATAAAACACTGACACCCAGCATTTAAATTTTTATTTATAATTCTTTTCATACACTGAACGAGAAAATTAAATCAGTGCATCCAGAGGGTTTCTTGCCCAGCCTCCTACCAGGGTTAACACCATCAGGGCTCTGCACACACATGCTTGATGGTGGTTGGGATGAGAAAAACAGCATAGCAGCACTTCATCTCATCCTCAAGCTAAAACCTGCCCTTCAAAGCTGTGCTTTGAAAGGATCATTTAACACTTAGTGCTCAGCACCCTGAATTCTTTGGGCAAGAGGCTTGGCCCATGTAGTCAACACTGTCCTTGGGGCAAGAACCATCTCATACCCGGAGGGCCATGCTCTCAGCTGCAGTGGCTCACTGCTGTCACAGTTGTAGTGACAGGAAAAAGAACATGGACTTTGCTTTGAAGAGTGATGGGAAATTTCAATAAACTTGCCCCTGGTGAGGAGCAGGCAGGCTGAACTCCAGGGGCTCAGCCTCTGTGAGGCTGTGTGGGAAGAACAGGGCAGACCAGGTGGCTGCTGCTTCTGCTGAGCCAGAGCACCCTGCCCACCAGACCATGCCACACGTTATTTATTTTAATCAAATATGATAGATAGTTAAATTAAACAGTCTCTTCACAATTCGCATATTTCTCTCTCTTTTTTAAAAAATTCTGTTGTTAAAATGAAATCCTAGTGTTTTTAGTAAAGATGTCATTATTTAAACGATGTAACGCTCCTTGGCACCAGCTTGTGATTTCTGTACCAGGGAAACCAAACATGATAGAGAATATTTTGGACCCAACATATTTCCCTCTTAAGCACTACCATAACCAAAGCCCAGCCCTTCATATTGCTTCCATGTGCACTGTTCTCATTAACTCCTCTGGGAGTTTGGGGGCAAGAGCTATCTGACAAGCTAGTGCTTTGACTCCTAAGGTTTTGAAGGAGAAACCAACCACCACCTGTGGAGAGATGGGTCCCCTGAGTGATACCCAACTCAGCTGAGGGCACTGAGCACAACAGCCTGGGACACAGCCCTGATCTTATTACCCAGGAGCTGGAATTTTCAGTGAAGTCAATGTTAAATGTACCAGCACCCAGCCTACATGCTGATAGACTGACATTGCTTATTCCAGCTCAAGGTTACTGTTCCACAGAGGCACAGTATTTAGGGAATCTCTCTATGCCACCATACCTTCACCATACCTACACAATGTTCTGCCTATACCTGCACTGACACGATGTCAGACAGGTCTTCACTGCAGTGGTGTTTTGCACGTGATGAATTAAGTGAATGCCTGTAAGCACAGACATGCCCAAGCTGCTCTATCAACATAAGTATGACATATTCTCTTAGCAGGACCAGAGCTGCTTGCGATTCCTTGCCCTATAATAAGCTGAGCTGTTCCCAGGGAGAATGAATCTATCCTTTCTGGGAAGCAAGCTCGGTGACAGGAAAACCCGAGAGAAGTAATGCACTTGGATGGAATTAGCTTTCAGTCACGCTTTGGAGCAGCTGTGCTACCAGCAGGCAAACTGGGCCAGTGTGCTGGACTCTGCTCCTGATGTGCCAGCCACATTTGATAAAAAGAGCCTTAACAGAAGAGGTCCAGGTTTATTGTGTAGGGGTAAGACCATGACTCCAAGTACCCCCTGACCCATGGTTGGCACCCTCTGGCACAAGGACCATTTCCATCATCAAATACAGGATCAACCATGGGCCAGTGCTGGTGGGGCTCAGAAACCAGCAAAGTTACTGGTACCTTCAGCAAAGCTACTAGGAGCAACCAGCCTCTCAGCTCCTGCCAGCTCTCATCTGCACACTCACTTTCTAATGTGGGAAAGACTAAGATTACCTTGAAAAGGAGATGAGCCCCATCCCACACCTTTATGGCTGGCCTGCCTCACTGCCAGGCTGTGTGCCAATGGTTCAGCTGCCTAGGAACAGTGATTCCTCAGCAGCAGGATATGATTTGGAAGATGCCCTGGGTACTTTCCCAGACCAGTCCAGTCCTGCCGCCCTAGTGAGGTTTGTGTGCTGCTCTGCCCCAGGACAGGGAGCAGAGTGGTTGATTGATGAAGGGGTTTTAAATGCCTCTGGTACCACTGGAAGGCACAGATGATTCAGCAACAGCTGAAGATGTGGCCACACCTCATCTCCCTGCTCCAACTTGTGTGAGGTGTTAGCCCATGTCCAAGCTGCCCCTTGACCCTAGGGACATAGTGGCACACACGTTATTTGCAACCCCACTTCAATGCCCTGAGCATAACCTGACGCCTGTCACATCCCATCTGGCTCCAGGGACCTGGGCACAGGGAAGGAGCAAAGTGTGGGAAGTCCTCTGTTGTTCCAGGCTCCCACCCACAGGGACTCACACCTCCACTGTGGTAGGGACCCACAGCTCTAACTCTGAGTTTTCCCTTCCTGGCAGAGGCGTTGTTTTGATCTTGAGCTGGATTGCTTTGATGTGGGGTGGAACTTGCTAAGTAAGCAGAACTGCAGTCAGACTGGCTGGGTGGGTTTGACCCCACAGTCAGGGGTTTAATCTGCTCCAGCTTGGAAAATGTGCTTGCAATGAGTGGATTGCACTGGGGCATCCAACATATATTCCAGCACTCTCTCAATAACATCATGAGCCTCCTACTTTGCTGCCTTTTCACGTCCATATTCCTTAGTTTTTATATTATGAGAGGAAGCCCCTGCTTACCCCAGAGACAAATGTATTTCCTGTTTCAGAAGGGGCCAGGTCCAGGCACAGGACATCAGCTCCATGACCATGGAAACTCTGTAGAAGTTGCCCACTCTCAACATCCCAGAGAGCACAAGTTCCATCTCCACTTGCTGTCAGGATCTATAGGATGTGGGAAAAAGAGTCATAATGCAAGAATCAGCAGATGACCTTCAGGTTACAAAGAAACAGTTGACATCCTACACATACACCAAAGGACAGCCGTAATTTAATGAAATACTATGCAATAAATCAAAGCCATAAGCCCAGTGTGAACCTAAGTACAGTTTATGGCTTTTATTTTTAAGGAAAAAAGGTAGAGTGGAAAGGAAAGCTGTATGGACACCACTATACCTACACAATGGGAGGTATAATGGTCAATAATGGTCCATTTTGTGTGGTGGTGTTTGCACAACTGACAGCAGTAAGGATCTGCTGGCATTTTCATAGTCTCTAAAAAGGAGGTAGAACAATACTGGTATTCCTGTCTGCCCCTATATTTCACTCTATCCACATTTAGGCTGCTGGAATTCAACCCAAGTAAATGGAAGAACTCTTGGAGTTAAGTGTGCCTGTTTAACTTTCAAATTTTTTTTTCTTTCTGCTTGAAATAGTCAGGTTAAACCAAATTAATTTGGCTTAAGCCATGGATTTTCTGAAAGGGAAGTATGCCTGTCTAGACAGTTGTTTGATAAGTCCATGAGCTCTCACTTGTCCTAAACCATTTGTGTGTGAAAGGGCTTGAACATACACTGACCGAACATAGCTCACAGCTTCCCATCTGCTACAGTACTTGTAGAAAGCACATGTGATCAGAGCTTGTTATTGTGGCTAAATACTGATGATGCTCAATTGTTCAAAATTTCCCCTTGGCACCCGAAACTGTTATGCAACCACAAATTCTGTAGGTTGAAAGAGTCCCTGTGCACTGGTGTGGAAGGAAGCAAGGGTGAATGTAGGAGGGCTCTCAGTTTTGTACACGAGTTTTTCTCATGGTTGGTGAGGAAACTCAAGTGATCCCAGTGGGTAGTGACAAGTTAAAAACAAAATTCTCTTCAAGAAGAAAATGATCACACAGTCACGAAACCATTCACAGAGTTGCATAAAGGTTAAACTCTGAACAAGTTTGACAGATGCTCCAAAAATTCTTCCCGTAAACAGAGGTCTGCAAAGCTGTAGAACAGACTGTTCTGAATCCTTCAGCAGAGAGATGCTAATGCTCTCAGATGATAACAGCAGAAGAAAATCCTGACTTGTCTTCCTGACCAACTTTTGAGCCTGGATCAATGAACTTCCCTGTTCTGGGGAATATTTGTACTTGGCTGAGGAATGAAGACTTTCAGCTCTGAGGATTTGCTCTTGTTACACTGTGTAAGGGAATAGGAAAGGAATAGGAGTGGCTAAAGGTGTGAGGGAAGGGTCTGTTGGCAACCCAGAGCTCTAGCTAATGCTTAAAGAGAAATGTTATGGATTCAACTTCAAGGTTGCTCCTCAGCCCTGCCACACTTAGGAGCATGGCTGCCTGCCCTATGCAAAACACTTGAGATCCCAATTAACTGTTGCTATTAATACACATGGAGCATTGCCACGTGGGGAGCATTATCACACCACAGAGCTGCAGATACCTAATTTAGGAAGTGAGGCTCCCTGGCTCTCTGCTCTCTGAGGCAGGGAAGGCTCTCTCAAGCAGGACTGGTTTGGGGCACTGAGAACAAGGTGTGTGGGTCAGCCAGCCCTGCAGCTCAGGGCCCTTGTGGGAACATGATGAGCAGCAAGGGTGGGATCCCCTTTTTCAGCACCCACACAGCCTGGGAGTGACTCTAAACCCACAATGAGCCACACCCAGATCTCCTCTCTTTCCACTGCATTGCCCAAAGCCCATGAGCACACTAAACCCTAAACTCCTACCAGTATCCCACACCTCTGTGGGAAAACTGAGCTGTAGTTTAAGACAGTCAGGGCAGAGCTGCAGCCCTGACAGCATGTAGCAGTGGGAGCTGTGGGGACACCTCCACCTCATGCTGGAGCTGCTCCAGGATAGCATCACATCCCTCCTGATGCAGACTGGGAGGGCAGAGCTGCTCTGCACACAGCTGGGAAAGCTCCTGCACAGTGTTGCACTGTGCACCCTCAGAGCTACTGAACAGTTTTAATTCTGAGTAGTTTTAATTCTGAGGGCTTTATGTAAATGAAAAAAGATAAGAAATCTGTGATTCTCTAGGATCTGCTACATAACAGTGTCCTAAGTGCCAACCTGCTGCTTGTATTTGTTTGAATAATAACATGCAGTGCCACAAATAATCACTTATAAGCCAAATATAAAAAAAAATATTCTTTAAAAAGAAAACTTCTTTTTAAAGACTTCAGAAAAATTTCTGACTAAGTATAAAGCATCTTAATCTACTGTGATATGACTTAACAATAGTAATACATGACCTTCAACACCAATGCAGTTTGCTGTATTTAATATGAAAAAAAAAATACTCAACTTATCTTTCCTTTTAATTATGAAAAATAAATTATTACTTTTCCTGTCACAGGATTGAATCTCAAAGCATTTAGGTATAGACAAGGAAAGACAAAACTGGGTTTATATCTCATCAAAAACACTCCACTTAATTTAGACTGCTCTAATTCCAGATGGCTCCTGCACAGGGAGGTCAGGGCTAAGCAAGCCTGAGTGCTGGGTACCTCCACCACTTGTTGCCATGGCAATGGACTTAAATTAGCACCTCAGAGTCATTACAGAAACCAGAGAGTGACAAACAACAACATACTCTCAGCTTCACATGTCCTGAAATAGAAGCAATGAGAGCTGATATTTCCTTCATAAGAGCTCCAAATATCTGGAAGAAGGGGACATGGTATTCCCTTTCCAGCAGCTCTATTGACATTGAGAGCTATAAAAATGCTCCGTTCTGCCACTTATTTTGCTGCAGAGCTGCACTGAGAAGAGCTTTAATTAAATTCAGAAAGCAGAGAGGACAAGGGGATTATCCTGGCTCCTTTCATCATCTTCTGTGTTCCTAGAGAAAGAGATCTTTGAGATATTCAATAGAGAGGAAGGCTGGCTTGGTCTCAGAAGATCTGCATTCAGTTCCTGGCTTTGCCATCACCTCCCATTGTGGGCCTCTGTGCTCCACCCCATTGCCTGTGAGATGGGAACAGCATCACCCCTTTCCCTCGAGGGAACACAGCACTGCATGAACATAGAACAGGTATGGCCCCATGGGCCATCCTCAAGCCCAATTCTATCACTTGGTACAAATAAAAAATACTTTGAATGAAAGCAAAAGCAAATTTTCCCGGATGTTTGGGACAAAGCAGGCAAACAACACAGTCACCATCAGCTGGCACAGCACCTAACCCAGTCCTGACTGAACCCTGGTTTTAACTATTTGCAATAGTCTGGGCTCCTAAAGGCACAAACTGGGGGGGCAGAGAAGAGACAGGTACCAGGGAGCTCCCTCTGCAGAAGCCACAAGGACAGGGACAGCCTGGCCACGGGCTATGACAGGCATTTCCTTACAGCAGCTTTTGCAGCACCTCCATTGCCCCCTGTGAGGGTGTTCCAGCAGCCCCTGTGGGGGCAGGACATGGCCATGAGTGCCCAGGAGCAAGGAAGGATGTGCACTGCACCCAATGGTGATGGTGAGCAGTGGGTAGGGAACGCATTTACCTGCATGTCTGAGTTAGTGAAGCTGCAGGCAGACAAGTAGTTCGTGTGCATTGCAACAGATTTCTTCTTTGCAGCCATATTTTCATTTTTTTCAAATGTCAGAGGGTACACAGAACACTTGTTGTCCAGGCCACTGAAGAGAGTAATAATAGCAGTAACAGAGAGAGGAAAACTGGTTAAAACTGCAGCGACAAAAGGCGAGTGGTGATAAGAAGGACACCACCTGTCAGTGCTGTGCTGCCAAACCCTTACAAGCACCGACTTCCCTGTATTGTGGTGTGTGGGATCTCCCTGTGCAGGGAAGCCCCAGCTGCCTCACCAGCCTGGCTGCTTTACAGAACTTGAACAGCTGCGCCTCAGTATTTTTCACCCTTATCGAGTTTATAAATGGCACTGAATGAAACCTCACGAAAGTATAAACTGGGAGGTGACAGCAGCCACCTCAGGGTTAATGTTTCACATGCAGCCAAACTGCCATTTTTCTGCTGACATCTGTCACTGTGAAGGTCAGTATTTCACCATCGTTATTCACCTACCTTAACAAATGTGACCTAGCTCCTAGAGAAAATGCAGCATAGCAAATAGTGGGTGTGAAGACAAAACGTCTGAAAGAGTTTGGAAAAAGGGCAACAGAAGCACTCACCTCTGTAGCTGCTGTTCCCCTCCTGAACAGTTGTACCAGTTAAGCTGTGTCAGAGCCAGGACTTATTTCTAAAGGGGTAGGACTTATATCTGACCCTTTCCTAGAGCAGTGGTAGACCAGTCCTGCCCTGGTCCCTGATCCTGGCACACCATCAGTTGCTGGTTCTATGCCTTACATTATGTGCATGGCACTTAACTGACAGCACAATAGATAAACAGAATTAGGTGCAATGCATACCTGCACTCCCTGTTTCTGCTACAAGTGTAAAGACAGAGTTTGCTTGCCATGCTTCAGGTTCTAGCCAAAAACACAGTTTCCAGACTCCTTTCCACACACAATTACAGTCTGCTTCTCTGTCTCAGTCTGCTGCTTTCTAGATCTGCAAGCTGCACACTGAAGTCTCCCTTTGTTCCTTTCTATTGCCCCAAGCTTGCTTTGTCTGTCTGATCTGACCCAGTCCCTTTTTACAAGATGTTTTGCCAACATTTCATCTCCTTGTTTTTTTCCCTAATATAAACTTATTTTTTTCAAGCCTGAGCCCTCAGAAAACTTGTAGAAGATTATCAAGGATGGGGCTACTTCTCCACATCCCATCTTAGCAAGATCTATTCACACACTGGTAATCATTAATGATGTACATCTATATCATAATGAGTACAAAGTAAGAACACAATTAAAACCTCTTTCCTTTAGAAAATATATCCAACATAGACAAACACACTAGAAAAGGGAAGTTGCATGTATGCAGAATTCCTAACCCATGATATAATTGCTGAAAGAGGATTATTTCCATGCTTACACAACAAATGTTATTGCACTGAAGTCAGTGGAGATAATATGTACGAGCCATTATGGAAATAGAATCAGAGGCACTGAATGTAGACCTTCCACCCACAACCACAGCACACAAACTTCTATCTGTCAGCTTCTGAAGCCACCAGGACACTGCAACAAATCCAACTGGTAACTGTAAGCTGCTGTGGAAACTGGGAACTTACCCACAAGCGATGGCACATCCGGAGGGGGCATAGGCACACGCCATCACCCAGGTACACGGCATCGTCACTGCATGTTCCTGAAACACAGCATCCCTTCAGACTGGGACCTCACTGCTGCTCTAATCCAGGTAGGAAAACAGTGGGAGCAATAACTTCAGTATTTCTGTGGGACATCCTTCGGGGCAGTGCAAGGTAGAGATGTTTCCCCTAGCCATAACTCATATGTATGACAACAACCCTGACTGCAGGACACAGCAGAGCAGCAGGAGGATGGCCAGTCCTTCTGTGACACTTTCCACCTTATTTATGAGCCCCAAACTGATCACGGAGCACATTTTATTGGGTCATGAAGTGCTGTGAAAGGTCTCCACTGCTGCACATGTAAAAGTGAGTTAAAAGCAAGTAGTTTTGCCTCATCTGTGTGGTGCAGGGTGCCATGAGGCAGCCCAGGCAGGGCTTGGAGGAGCAGTGGCACCATTTCACAGTGAACACCACAGCTGAAGGATCCCCAGTGATCACACACATCACCTGGTACAGGGGTACCCAGGAAAAGTTCCCCTTTTTGCTGGCTGGGCTTTGCCTTCCTTGTGAGCAAAGAGGTTGGAGCAGAGCCTCCCACTGGAGACCAACAAACCCCAGTGCCCTGACAGGGACTTTGCTCAAAAACAGGTCAAGGGATGTGACTTGTCCTGGGCTCCTTTTTTTGGGGTGATAGTGGAAGTCTGCATTTTATCCCATTATCCCACTGCCTCCAGTGACACCTGTGAGCCCTCCACCTCATCCCACTGTCATTTGCCCTAGGCACAGAATTTTGCTGAAGTTTCACTTACTTTGTTGGTCGTGAAGGAATCCCACACGATCACCTTCCCATCCTAAATGAAAGCACAGAGAAAGAGAAACTGAGACCTTCCAGAGATGTGGCTGCAAGCCTGCTTCCCAGCTTGGAGAAAACTCTGCTGCTCATTTCCTCTCCCCAGTCTGTGATGTCCTTTTGTCTCCATCTCACCAACAGCACAGTGGTCACAGTGAAGCACCAAGGAGACACTTCTCAGTAGTGCTGTTGTATCTACCACAAGAGAAGTGTATCTTCACACTAAGATGACTCACGTTTGATTAAAAGACCAATTTATTTTTCAATTTTTTTCTCTTGCCTCTTAATGGCTTCATGAGTATTCCTTTCACCTGCAGCACATGCCATAGACAGGGCCTTTTCCTCAGAGCCTGCCACCTGTAAGCCCTCATTTGCCTCACTTGGATATTGCACTGTTTATTCATCTTCCCTTTTCAGTCTGATCCTGGTTTTCCTTTTACTTGTCACTACACTTACTTAACCTTCAATTATCCATTATACAAGCAGCTAAATAGCCATCATAGAACCTTGTACAGAGAGCAGCACAATCACTTGGTGTGCACCAGCTACACTCATGCCAGCTACTTTGCTTTATCCACATAATATTGTTACCTTCCCTGTATCATGAAAGTGAAATGTTTATTACTGAGCAACAACTGCTGCTGTACCTGGACTTACACAGTTCTTAAAATACAGTTAAAAATGCATTTCAACCTGTCTGTTCAGTCTTCTGATCTACACAGTAACATTCTAACCACTCTAAAAAATGTGACATTAAATATTTAAATTACTCTCTCTGTTGAGATCACCATGAATGGTAAAAACTCACAGTAAGTGAAGGTGGCTTGCAATGCAGATTGCCTATTTTTATCCCTCAAGTGAGACCCCTGACAGATTTCATGTAGGTCAATGAACAGCTGTGAGATGCAATAAGCTCACTCACTGCCATACTGGGCTCAGGACGAACCAGGGGATCTAGAAAGTAGTTATCTCATTACCTCCTCCAGCTTATGAGACTGGTCTTGAGCAGGTGTTAGGACTGTTTCTCAAAATGCCCAACTAAATGCAGCAATTTTGACAGGATGTCTGAGGCTTTCAAGGTCATATCAATCATGAAGGCTGCAGAAGAAATTTCTGTGATAGAAATCTCTAAAAGAATCAACATTTCTTCTCTTTTCCTGATTATTTTCTCTGAACACATAACCTGAAAATTTTGCTATGTATTTAATCTGTAAAGAACAAGGAAATAGATGTAGCTTCACATGAGTCTATTTTTTTATTGTAAGAGGGACTATGGGAAAATCTGCGTATGACTGGACAAGAAATATTTAGGGTATTAGCTACAAGAGGTGTACCAATGATTCAAAGGTCAGATTTACACTCTGAACAAATACATTGCCAATGAGCTTCTTTCAGGGCATCTTGAAAACATTTATAATAATCCCAGGTATCATCTGCTAAGAGTGGCACACAGCACAGCCAGAAGATTTGTATAGTGCTCAAGAACACCTTTGATAAGCATCTGCCCAACAGCATACCTGGGAAGAGCTCACAATTCTTCTCTTGTCTTTGCACCAGTCCATACAGAGAACTTTGTTTCCATGACCCTTCAGGGTCCTCCTGGTCTTCATCACAAACTGGCCCAGCGCCTCCACACGCTCTGCCACCTGATGAACTGCAAACAGCTGATGGTTAGAGAGCCCTTCATCAAAGCTCTGCCCTGGCAAATATCTGTTTATGAGTAATGCCCCAGAGGGATTAATCCAGGAAGTTTGAGTCCATGGTGCAAGCCAATGCTTCAGTGCTGGCAGGTGGCTAACTCCAAGGTGGGTGGCATAGGAACATATTCACCAGATAAGGACAAGGATGGATTCACTCAGGGGATGGAGCAGCTGAAGCTCTTGCAGACCATCCCACCCAAGTATAACTGGAAAACAGATTACCCCTTTGCTCCCCTTTACTGGGAAATCCTCAGGCCTGAAGGTGGACAGACAGGTTCTGGATGTGAGACTTCCAGCTGCAGCTCAGCTCTGTGGTGGTGCAGTGGGACACAGGTACTGGCCCCTGGCACTGGTGACTCTGCTGTGCCATCCCTTCTGGTGGCCAGGAGCAGCAAGGGCCAGGACACAGCTCTGAGTGAGCAGGAAGCTGGATATTTGCTGTAAGAGTGCACTACGCAACTTTTCAACAGTAATTACGGACATCAAGGACTTCATGGGATGTCCCTTCTATAAAAGAGGGAAACAGAGGGCAGGCAAGCAACTTTCCTGAGCTGCATCCTCTAGTGAAGAAGTCAGTTCTTTTGTACCTTATTTAACAGCAGTACTTTCAGCTGATATTCTTAAAAAACTGACAAATTTACATTTCTTTTGTGCAAACTGAGTTCGACATAAAATTAATGCAGCTGACACAACAAAAAGGTGTCTCATCTAACCCTGGGTCACCTGTAAATGACTGGGAGAAAGGGTCATCTGAGGAAACCTATTTGCTCTGCTCCAGCATGTTCATCCAGTGTGGAGCTGAGTAGGACCATGAAGAGCACCCAGGGGCAGCTCTTCACACACAGGGAGGGTGAGACTTACTGCAAGTCCCACAGCAGAGTAGAGATCCTGAGGCTCAAGACTTGGCACCAGAATTAAAAATCACTCTGTCTAGAGAAGAGCTGATAGCATCCAGCACTTCCTGTGTTGTGTGGCTGTCCACACCAAAACCTAAGATGACCCAGCTGCTGTTGGCTGAGGGGACAATGTTTGACTCAAACTTCAGAAATAAATGGAGAAGCTCACGTGCTTTAATGAGCTGGTAGAGGAAATCTTGAGCTTTTCACTGCTCTGCTGGAGACTGAGCTCCACATCCCCCATGGTAGGTGGTGCTTTGAAGCTGCCTTGCCACTTCACCCTTCATCACTTTTCTAGGCTGAAGGAAAGCTCTCGGGCTGGGAAGGGCTGTGACAGTGAGAGAGCAGGCATCCTGAACTTACAGATCATTTCCTGGCACAGGGTCATCGAAGCAATTTCTGCCCAAGGCAGAGAGTGATTTCTAGTGAATTACTTTTTCAAGAGTTGTCTTTCAAAGCCACCAGCCCCACAGGCCATGCCAGAATAATGCTCTCAGCTGAAATCTCAGCTCAACCATTCTCCCAGAGCCAGGGGACAAGTACTGTCCACCACTCCTCACAATTTGTCTATAAGTCAGAAGCAAGTTTCTGAGAAAGTACCATATAAACCCACTGAGGAAAAGATACATTACTCCCCCTACTACTGTGCATAGAAACCTGCCAAATGATCCAATCAAAGACATGAAAACACAGGACAGGAGATTATTAAGGCAGCTGGAAAGATGCTTGTGTCCAGAATATAGCTGAAAAAAACAAATGTTTCACAGAAACTGGACAAACTGTTTCCATTATGTCAATGCAGCTGAGACTCTCTGAAATTGTCTGGTTTAGCCTCACTGATTCTCAGAGGACACTTATCTCTAACCACAGCCATAATAATCCTGTTCCTGCCTAGCACAGGTTTGAGAGTCAGACAGTTATTTTTAAGCATTCACCAACATTGTTCAGATAGTCAAAAACCATGCACTCAAACAAGTAGATTAGCTGAAGCCAGTAAATAGCCTGAGGAGTTTTACAGAGGTCCAGATAAAACTGCCTATTTCTTTTAAAAATACTGTTTGGCCTGAACAGTAGGTGTGGAATTGATGCAGATACTCTTGGGTCTTTGATCTCTTCTGTGTTGGGTCTAATGGTCTCTCTGGCCTTAAAAATTCATAGATTGCACAAACATCTTGAATTGACTCCTTAAAATTATAAGACTGCAAAACAAATGCATGTTTGGCATTTCCTTTTTCTTTGCACATTTTTGAGAGCTGCTGTTCAGAACAAATTGAACAAATAAGGGCAATCGTATTTCAGCCAGCTGTTTGTTTTGGGAACCACAGAGGGAAAGTCATGATCCCAGCAAAAAAAAAAGCAAAAGATACAATTTTAGATTAGGGGAAAAAAAGCCTCCAAACCAACCAACCAAGCAAAACCCAGAGATGATGCCTTATTCTGAAACTTACAAACTCTGCAGAAATAGTACTTGGGAATAATTTAAGTGTAAAAAAGCTCTGATGCAGAATCAATGATATAAAATATCATAAGGGAGCATTGTTCTACAGCAGCATAACACTTTTGTCTTGGAAATGCTGTAGTGGCTTTGCAAACACAGCTTTCCAATGGAAATTTACAGATTTTACATATGATAAAGAATATCCCATGACTATCAATGGCAGACACAGTCACAATATCAGTGCAATCACAGGTAAAACTTTGTGAGCAAAAATGTGTTTAAGAATATACTTTAGAGGTCTGTTAACTAAAGACCCTGCCACTTCTGATACAGAAATGATACTACAGGAATATGGTGATTTATGGTCATGTTTCTGTAACGAGGGCATCTCTGTTTGTTTAACAATTCTCATTAACAGGACACTCATATAACGTGATTGTCAAACTTAGACTAGAAAATGCTCTATTTATTCCAGCGTATATGTTTTTTATTGTAATCCTTCCCAACCTGAAAATCAAGTGTTCTTCAGTCCCTCATTCTTACAAAACACTAAGGTCTAAGTCATTGGATACAAGCTCAGATTCTTTTTCAATGCCTAAGGCATCAAAACACATGAAAGAAAAGTTTTAATGACCCACTAATATTTCTAATAGAGTGAGCTACATGATTTCAGATGGAAACAGTAACTTACATGTTCTTCTAAAAAAATATATTACAAACAAACAAACAAACAAAAACCAAAAAAAACCAACTAAACCCCCCTGCAGTGCATCATTGTAATTACAAAATGAAACAATGATAATAAAAGGGGGTTTTATATCTCAGAGCTTGTCAATACTTATTTGCAAAGCTCCATTAACATAAGGTGAGTTTCTTTTTCTTGAATGGGGAAGGGGATAGGGGGAAGGCCGGGCTGAGGTCGGTCCACCGCACTTCTGTTGGGTTATCCCTGAATCCTGAAGCTGCTGCTGCTAACGGTGAGTTACACATCGACAGCTCCAGCACTGACTCACCCGCACCTCTGAATCAGCACTGCATCCCTGCAACTTGTTTCCCTGGCAGAAGGGGGGCAGAGGAGCTGTTTTTGGAAACAATGCTCCTTTTTAAGCCCTTCCACACCTCAGGTGAAATCCCGGCCTCATTAAAGCAAATTCCCATCAACTTCCTGGGGTTAATCCTGGCCCCTGACACTGCACCGAGGGTACCGCAGGGTCCCCGCCCCGCCCGGCTCCCAGCCCCGCCGGGCCGGGCCCTCAGGAGCGCTGCGGGCCCGGGGATGCTGAGAGGCCGTGCCCGGCCCCTGCCCCGCACCCGGGACCCACGGGCACGGCACGGTACTGTCCGGCCCGGGGCACGGCGCTGTCCGGCCCGGGGCACGGAGCTGTCCGGCCCGGGGCACGGCGCTGTCCGGCCCGGGGCACGGTACTGTCCGGCCCGGGGCACGGTACTGTCCGGCCCGGGGCACGGTGCTCTCCGGCCCGGGGCACGGCGCTCCCCGCTCCCGGCCAGGCCCGGCCGCTCTCCCGGCCCTGAGGCCGCCCCGCCGCCCGCTCCCGGCCCCACTCACGCTCCACGTCGTGCAGCTTGGCCCGCTCCTCCTCCAGTTTGCCCTTCAGGCTCTCGGCCTCGCTCTTCAGCGATGCCAGGGTCTCGTTCTCGTGCAGCCCCTCGGTTGCCATCTTTGCAAAGGAAGCGGGGAGAGCGGGGATGAGAGCGGGAGGGAGGAGGAGTTTGCCAGCCTGGCTCTCGGGGATGCTGCCGCGGCTCCTGCTGCCTCAGCAACGGCGCCGGAGCCGGCCCGGGCTCCCCCTCCCCTCTCCGCTGACGTCCAGGCCGGTCCTGAGCACGCACACCGTGGGGACCAGCATCCCC
>CM031866.1:11066979-11276611 GCA_018697195.1 Certhia americana
CATCCCCGATCCTGCCCGCTCCAGCATCCCCGATCCTGCCCGCTCCAGCATCCCCTGCGCAGCCTACGCTGGCATCCCAGTGGTCTCCAGGCCGGCAGCTGTGACCAGCCTCACCTCCTGTCCCGCTCCTACACATATCCCAGGCCTCTTCACAGCCCAAAGGCTTCAATGCCCCACAAACACATGCCAATGGCTTTTTCTGCTGCATACCTAAACCTATTTGTACAAGTTGCACAAAGTGGGGGGGGAAAGCCATCAGTCACCCCAATGGCATTTTATAATATCAGACTGGGAAGGCAGATCTTGTCCAGGCTTACCAAGACCCATTTTAGCTCCATCATTCCCTGATACTCCTATGGGCAGGGGGTACTGGGAGAATCAGTTATGCAGGTCTCTGACCCAGTTCCTGTACCAGCAGGACAAATGCAGTGATGAAAACTCTTCTCTCTACTATGCTTTGAATTCCTAAATTTTAAATTTGGTGTTATCAGGATTCCTTTCCTTTTTGTTTCTCTCCTTTAGACAAGCTACCCCTTTCTCCTGCTTTCAGATTGCACATTAGAGTCTGTGGTGTTCCCATCTCTTGAAACAAAGCAGTTTCCAAAATCCCAAAGAGGGAATAAACAGCCCTCCACTTTGGTGTGATGTGAGCCCAGGGGCTCAGCTCTGGGTTCTGGTCATATGAAAGTGTGCTGGGCACAGGGAGCAGCTGATGCTGTCAGAGAAAGAACCATGGCACTTAGTTATTTGTTCCCTGAGAGTTCCTTGAAAATGTCCCCTTGCTACAGATTTGTCCTTGATCTACAAGGAGTGACTATATGCAAATTGACTCTCATTATCTCCCTTTAGCCAGAAAACAGACTATCCAATGGCTATTGTTCAACCTGGGGATGTGCCAAGATTGGAGAGGGCGATAAGAAAATGCTTGTTTGCAGCTGTTGCTAGGACTCTGGGCACATTCTGGACAAAATGTGGGTCTCAGAGAAAACGAAAGTCCCTTCCCACTCTGGGTTTAAAAGCAGTGCTGCTGTCCAACCGGGATGCACAGGCAGGGCTGCTGAGCCCTTCACCATCACGCTGGAGCTGAACTCGGTCTGGTCATGTCCACAAGGTCCCTTTCAAGCAATGGCTCTGCTGGCAGAAGCCGGGTTACTTCCCTGGAGAATCAAATGCAGTGGATCTATTTCCAGTCTTCTCACTGTCCACAGAAGCTCGTGTGACCTAACCCAATCAGCCTGATGGCCACTTAAGCAACCCTGAACTCATCGGTCCAGTTATGTTCAGAATCATGAAAGAAAATGTAGGTGGTATAAGCTATGGGTTCACACAATGCTGGAAAAAGGAGCATCCTTCAAAGCCCTCCAGCGTGATCAGCACATTGGAAATGCCTTCCAGCACAGACTGTGCCAAGGAAATAAAAACTGAGTATTTTTAAAGTGATATCAAAAGAACAGGAAAAAAAAACCCAAACCAAGAAACCCAAAGATCTTTTCAGGAAAGTGACAGAAAGCTTATTCCTATGCATTATCTTCAGATCTGAAAAATTAAACCTACTTACATTAAACTCAATAATGCGGCTGTGTCCTGGGGGACTAGCAGAGGAAGGTTCTGAACAAGAAACTTCATTTTTGAAGGATTCTAATCTATAACAAATGCCTTATTTCTGACACCTGATAAGTGTGGAGAGGCCCAGAAGGTAAATCAAACAAAAGGTGGAGGAAATTTCTTTGTCTTGGTAGGAACTCATCAGCTCTCAGGAATCTGGCATAGATAACACCTACTTGTCAGACAGCATAGTTCAAACAGTGAAAAATCCAGTTTCTTGCCTTACTGATGTGAACAGTCTCACTGCCTTGTGGAATGGGATTAAAAATTCTACAAAGAACAGCACAGAAGGTGAGAGTCTTTGGGAACCATACATGTGCAGGCTGATACATGATACTAACCCTGAGATGATGGGGTCAGCAGAGCCATGAGGTGACAAGGAAGCCTCTACTGAGCAGACTAAACTGTAGAAATGTGTGATACATAAAGTGTATTTCACTGGTTTGGAAAAAAAAAAAATTAAAAAGTATTTAGTTCATCTGACCAACTCCTGCTTAACTGCCCATGCCATCATTACCTAACCATGCAAAAATAAAGGTTAGAGTAAGACCAATTGGGAGTTTCAAATAAAATGAATCAGGGCTGCGTTAATTTAGATGATAGCATAGTACTCCATCAACGAGTGCCATACATGGTAAATACACCAGATTGCAGTGATGAGTGATAGGGATCCATGGAAGAAACTTGTTCCCCTCTAGTAATAAGAACACTGGGGGAGATAAAGGATCTAACAGTGTGCAACAAATTGCTGCCTACCTCAAAAGTCAGTCAATATTTAAAATTAATTTTCTTTCTCACTAATTCACCAGCTGATCTCTTTTCAAATTGTAAGCTAATTTTGTGGTGAAACTAAACTAGTAAACATTGAGTTTCTACTAATTAGCACCAAATTCCAAAGCATTCAAAACCCTAGAGTAAGATGATTATTTTGTCTAAAAGGCAAACAATTGAAGTAGGATGATGTCAACACTGGGAATCAGCAATTTCTAATTCTTTTATCCCTCGACCTATGTTGGTTTTGGGAAAATCACCAAGACTGGCTGATGAAAACGCATATGTGCATTTCTGCTGAAATGCAGACTGAAATTAGGAGTTGCATGGGCACACTGGGGAGCTGCAGAAAGATCAGCCAGTTAGACACCACAATAATCACGTGCATCCACAAGCACAACTGTGGCAAAGGATATGTTGTGCATTTCAATATAAGCCAAAGCATACCCACAGCTCTGAAAAAAACAATTTACAAGTCAAGGATGGAATTTCCCTACTCATGTGTATTTCTGTGCTAGTGCACAGAGCTCTCTGTTCTGAATATTTGCTTCTAAATCTTTTAGAAAATATGAAGCAAGCTAAAGCCATATCTACCAGAAACCCCCAGACGCCCCTGCAGTGCCAATAGGAAGCCTAACAGGCCATTAGGTACTGATGCAATTCTTCCTGAAGTCTGTCTGCTTCCACCTACCAGCTGTTCCAGCTGCTAAAAGTCTGATGTCCATACCGCCAATAACAGGGAGAAAGTTGCAGGAACTGTAAATAACAAACAGCCAGTTTCCTGCAATTCCAGCACGAATTTATCAAGTCATGCAAAAATTTACTGAATAAATAGCAAAGAAGGCTGTTAGCCAAGAAGGACCTGAACAAAGCAGCAATTTCAAAGTCAGGAGAAGCAAATAAACTGGGAAGGGACTATCTTTTGTCTTGCAGTCATTACATCTAAATATCCTTCTAAACAAAGTAATGCATGAGAATGTGCTGCGTCAGCCAGCAAATTGTACACATGTACCACCTACACCTCCAAATCAGTGCTCTCATCTGCCTGTACAACAGTGTTATGTAAACACAGCTTGTTAAGCCTTTTAGCATTTCTGCAGAGATCATTTCATGTGACACTCAAATACAACAAACTGTTGGACCCTACTCAGTCACAGTAGAGAACACTTCTGGGGAGGAAACAGTGATGGATGTCTTCTCCAGCTGATAATGCACAATGGTTTAGGAAGATAAAATTACTGCAAGCTGGACAGCAAAACTCTGAAGTTTACAAAAGGAGTTTTGGAGGCCAGCTCTTCAATAGCCACATGGGTTCATGACCTTAGCAGTGTATTTCACCTAAAAAAACCCCATCGTGATGTCTCTGGAACACTGTTCCCTATCAGGAGAGTGGGATATCACCTCACCACTAATTGCTGGAGCTTAGAAAGCCTCCAACAGAAGACATTCCACTGCTCTGCAACTTTTTCCTACCTTACCCTCATTGTAGCAACTTCCAGGTCTCACCCAAGTACTGCACATAGCCCAGGAGACAACCTGGTCACAGCAGGAAATGTGGGCACAAAGGAGTTGTGACAGCCCTTCACTGGTGTCTGAGACAGACCAGGTGAATGTCATATCCCCTGTCTCTAATGAATGACTTTATTGTGATGATTTAATCCTTTTTTGTTGTTGTCAAGTTCTTTCAAAGGCAAGTGGGAAACACTCAAGGTCATAGGCCAAGCAAAGCACACGTGTCTTGGAGAAGAAATGGGCACATAACATTTGCACAGCAAGTGTGGTACCCTAGAGTAAAACGCTCACAGCCATTTTCTAATCAAGAATCACAAAAAGTATCCTTGTACCGTGGCACTTCCTCCCTTGTAGGTTTGTGGAAACACCAGGTGTCTGCAGAGGTGTTTGTTTGGCAGTCTATAGGCCTAGCAATGCTTATTTGCTGTCCAGAAAAATCCAACTTGAGAGCCCAGTGACACATTCCCCCCATTGTGGCAGCCTGCCCGTGCCGTGGCCGATGCAATCCGTACCGTACCATTTCCACACACAGAGAGCAGTAGCTGCGTTGCTCTGACTTGACAGAAACAGGCCTGAGGGGCTTCTCTTTGGAGCACTTGTCACAGGGACCAAATACAATTGCTAAAAAGGTCTGGTCCATCTTGGTGGATCAGGAGAGCTGAAAGAGAAGAAGGAGGAAAGTATGCATTCCAGTCCAGCACAAGGCTTCCCACCCCTGCTATGCCAGCTAAGGCAGCCTAGGCTGTATATAGACATCTGTAGGCTGGATAATCTCTCCCTGTGACTAATCTCTCGAGCTGGATGAACTGTCACTACATTCAAAATGGTCATGTGCTCTGCAGAGTCTTTTTTTATGAAGAAAAACATAAAGCAAAACATGTATTTACACACACCATTAGAATACGTGCTGTGCGTATGGGTTCACTGCATGTGGGAAAGTACTTTAAATTTATACTTAGCCACTGCCAGCAGACAATAACCAGAAATCCACAGCAACAGGTGGACTTCTGAGAAACCTGCACTGATCAATACATTGTTTTTCCATTGCATTATAAAATAGTCATTACTACATTATTTTTAAAGCTAGAAACATGACCTAGGATTTGGTCAGCAGCAGCTACAAAATATTATGACCAGTATGCTGTTTGAGCAGAAATTAATGCTTCAAGCACACTGACAGCTGGGTGATTACAAATCCACTTTTGTTCTCAAGCCAGGCATCCCTAAGATCAAAGCACTATCACCAACAGAGTATTAAAAACTACTTGAGAGACAGACAAACAGATGAGAATAATATTGCAGTGTCATTTTTCTCTGTACATTTTTCATAGGGAAAACAGGACCTTCCACCTCTTCTAAAAATGGAAGGTTTTAACATTATTTAGACTTGTACATACAAAATGAATTTGTGGCAAACAATCAGAATAGTTATTCAAGAGAGATTTAAATGGAACAAAAGAAATTCAATGACCTATGACATTTTAGAAAACAGGACCTTTCACCTCTTCTAAAAATGGAAGGTTTTAACTTTATTTAGACTTGTACATACAAAATGAATTTGTGGCAAACAATCAGAATATTTATGCAAGAGAGATAATATAAATGGAACAACAGAAATTCAATGACCTATGACATTTTAGAATTTGGCTGGACATTATACAAAAATTAAACCAAACTTTACTCTGTGTACCTCTCTCCATTCTGCTGTTTATTCTTATGTATTTCAGTGTACTATTTGAAAAGCAAGAAAATAAGCTCAGAAATTCTGCCCGCTCTTAAGTCAATAAAAGTTTTGCTGTTGAGTCCAGGGGATGCATGACTTCATCACAAAACATATGGGAAGAAATCTGTCCTAGAAGGAACTGTAGTGTAATAATTTAAAATTTGCATGGAGATTTCAGTCAACAGTCAAGGAGGTTTATATTTCACTTGATGAAAAGCAGCAAATGTGGTCCAAAGCGTTTAATGTGTTTTTTTGCAAATGTGAACCCGAGACCACAAGCTGCCACCCTTTCCAGGGAGTTTCTCTGTGTAGGTATTGCTCAGTGCTGTAAAATGACCGCAGTGCCTGGGTTCAGCTCTCCTAGATCCTTAAAACTGGAGATTCACAACTGAATAACCTGTTATTCCAAGGTTCTTAGAATTAGTGGTTCCCCTGAGGAACCACTGATCTTATTTGAACCAAAGGTCATCAGTAGCTCCAGACATTTTTGACAAGGATGTGTTAGGCTTGGAATAAATATTCTGGGCAGAATTAATCTTTGATAAAATATGAGAATTCACTGGATCAATGTACAGGAAGAATTATACTTGCTATCAGTATTTTACTTCAGATGAGATTATGACACATTACAAAATTCCACTACAAGAGAAGCCATCAAAAGTTCTGAATAATTAAAAAGCAGTATTACTCCTGAGACAGTATAGAAATCAATCACTATGACAATTTTACAAAGATACTTAAAGCAAAAAAGGTCTAAAACCATTATGACTTCTAGCACTGTAGCCGGAAATTTTAACCTTACTAGGTTTTTAAAGTTAAATTTAAATTTTACACCAGAAATTTTAAAAATGGTGAATCATTAAGGAATGTTTTATTACAGAGAAATTCTGTACACTGAATCTTGTTGTAAAATAATAAAAATTACCCACCTTTTCAGAGAGCAAGAACCTGGAGATTCTCAAGATGACTAAGTAAGCCCTGAGCAGCTGCTAAGGTGGAAAGACAACCTTCCTATTAATTCTACTTAAAGGTATTTAAAGCTCAGCCTCTCCAGTTGCATCACCTCAGATCAGTTACATACTGGGGATTACTGGTGATAACAACTTTATTCTAACTGTCCTCTTTTAGAACATAGAATAAAGAACAGAAACTATTAGGCAAGCCAGATCTTATCTGCCTGTTCCATACAGCAGGACCTTATATGGTTAGTTTGTTAACAAATATTTGCTTGTTAACAAATATTAAAGTTGAAATATACTGGGGAGGTGAATGACAACTGATTTTTCCAACTATCAACTTGGTATTCTGAAAAACAGCACTGCCAATATTAAGTTTATCTCATATTCTTAAAAAAATTTCAATTCTAACAAATTGATTAGTGTCCATGCTGGTTCTTCCTTGGTTATACTTTTACAATTCTCTTGTTTTAAGACAATAAATTAAAAGTTAATAGCATTAAAAATTGCTGCTTTTCTTGCACTCTTTGAAAAAAATTTTTAGGAAATTTATGAAAACATGTCTGAAAAATTTAAGAAGTTCTGGAGGTATTATCTACTATTAGGAATCTATGGAAGGCACTGAATTCATGCCATTAGATTTCACATTTGGTTGTCAATGGGATCCGAAAAAAAGTGAAGGAAAAAGGAAAGAACTAAGTCTCAGCAGAGACATGGATAAAAGTAACTAGTGCTAATAATTTTTTATTATAATATTATGGGAGCACAGGACTGAAAGGGACCACCTGGGCTGCTGAGCTCTGTTCCCAGATCTTGCAGGAGTCACATGTCTAAACACATCCAAAAATGCCAAAAGCATCTTACACATCTCTCCATAAGCCATTTCAGTGCTTTCCCACTGCAGTAAGGATCACCATTCAACACTTTCCCATTTGAATGAAATACCTTCCTCCTTTAGCAGCATTCTAGGAAAGTTAACCTCAGCAATGCCTATTTCATGTATGTGCCTTCACTTAAACTGCTCCTTATAATCAGAAGAATAATAGAGAACAAAAAGAATTTTGCACATAAATTCTGGCTGAAGGCATTAATATCAGCAAAAGCAAGATAAGTTTCTGAGAGCATACAGTAAACTGGGTAATTTTAAACTTTGTTTTAAAAATATACCTTGTTGATTGCATATACAGCATTAACTCCACACAAAGCTCTCAATGTAATGTAGCATCAAATTGTCAGAACAGTTTTCCTTAATCAACAATTTTTGTCATAACAGCACACACACCTTGACAGTTGTCTGTGATGTGGATGCAAGAGTGGGCTGTGATTTTCCTCACGTCAGCCCAGGTAACACACAAACAGCTCCAGCAGCTGCACAAAAAGGCTGGGCACAACTTGCAACAACAAAAGCTGCTTCCATTAAACTATTTCCAGAAATTGATAAGGAGCCAAGGACAGCATACAATGCTGACAGGAAGATACACAATGATACAGCAAAGCAACTAAATTAAATAAATGTTTATGGTGCAATACAAGACTGACAGCACTCACAAATGTTCACATAGTTCCAAGTAACTTCTTTCAAATGATTCCATACTGAAAACATAACTATTGCATCACACAAAGAACAACAAACTGATTTTAAACTACTTTATTTAATATGTTAATATACTAGTCTACCTACATGTATGATCTTTTGTACAGCTTTTATTGTTATTGAATAGAATACAAAATGTTTCCTTCATATATTTTGACTATATCTCTGTGGATATCATGAGGAACTGTACATGAGAAGCACCAAGAACACTAAATAGCAGGAATGATTCCCTCTTTATACTTACAGATTTTTTGTGCAATTAAACAGGAAGTACTAACACTGTAGTAATAACAATAATAATAAAAAAATCAAAGAAATTGTTCCTTAAATTAACTCAATTCATTATAATCCTTTAACTATTTCAGAGCTTTAGTACTTGATTTTAATAAGTATGGCTAACAGAGTAGCTAGAAACTCAGCATTAGTTACCTATTTAAGGGCAGTCACCCTTGTGCTATATCCCCTGTTGTTCTGAGAGGGTCCAGAATTAAATAAAGTTACTGTTTTAATCTCTGACCACAGGTAGAAGGCTGAACAAAGCAGAAAGGAGACCATTTCTGCATTTAAGGATCCTGCAACTGAAATTATGTAAGTAAAGGTGAAATATAAGGAATTAAGCTTGGTTTATCATTAACACCAGACCACAGTTGCCGCATCTCCTCCTGTTCAGTCCCTGGACTGGAGGAGAGAAGCCAGCAAAATGAGAAAGGCAGAAAGGTGATGTGTGCATGCTCAGTGTATATTCTGAAATACACTGCACTACGGATGGAACCAAACCAGGAGATGACTCCTGTCTTTCAGAGAGCCAAGCTTGTAATTCAAACCTGGATCACAGCAAGAATTTTATATCTAACGTATTGAGTCCAAACTTGTCACTGTAGAGAACAAAACTGAATCCTGTCTCCAAGAAAAGCACCTGAGTCTTTGCTCTGGTTCAAGCGCTGTGTAGGGTGTCTGAGTTGCAATGCAAGCACTCAGAGAGCCCAGCCAGCCTGCCTACAAAAAGACATTGTGGGTTTGTAACAGCCACTCTCTTAGATTGATCTCGGGTCCCCTGTTCACAGAAAGGTGAAAGCCAGTCTCAAACAGATCAGTATATCAAGGCAAAGTACAGAATTGTCTTGAGAAGAAAAAAGCCCCTCATTACAGGAAGTGAAGGCAAAGAAAATTGTAAAGCAGTAACATCTATCACAGGCCAGTCTTCCCCTATGACTGCTGCTGACAGGGTAGCAATGCAAACTTGTCAGATAAACGCTTTTCTTGTCAGGTTTGGACTAAAAACTGTACAGTAAGCTTTGTGTCCAGGTGATGATATAATGTTATTCTTGTAGGACTGAAATGAAGGAAGAGGAATAAGAAAAGGGAGAAGAAAATAACAACTCCAAATTATTCCCACTGTTCAAGTCTTGACCAAAGAACAAGGTTTTAACAGCTTAATTCACAGCACACTGCCCTACTATCCACCTGGTGAAATGAACCATGAAAGTCTGCTGTCTTTATGGAGTCTCTGAGGAAATACCAATTCAGCGGTTTTATTAAACCCTTGTGAGAAAGCCAAGTTTGAAGCTGCTGGGGACTTGTATCAGTTCCAAAGCATGAGGAGAGGGGGTGAAAGGAAACGTCACTTGAAAGAGATGCTTGGTGTCAAGCATCAGCTGTGGAACGTCCTCACGGTTGTTTAGCATGGCCTGAAATCGGAACAGAAAGAATGTGAAAACACTGAATTAAGCATCAAAGCAAATCCAGTATATTGCTTCCTTCCCATTGCAAATCTTGCTATTCCATGGTGTTAAGAAGATTTGTTTGCATCACTTTCAAGTGTCTAGAAGATGTGCAACTTAGTAATAATGTGATGTAAAGGTCAAGTACAACTATAAAGCATCAAAACTTATGTGTATGAAGTATCCTGTAAGCTGAATATTAGAAACAGCAGTTGCAGCCCTTACCTGGACTTTCCGAACAAATGATGGAGTCACTCTTTTCTCAAAGTCATCTATTGGAGTGTATGAGTTCAGGATCTTAACTATCTGCTCAAATTACAAAAGACTATTTCAGTGTGTCATAAAAAGGGAGAAGGCAGAAGAAAGCATTATTATGACATTCTTACTGATATTTAATTAAAGTTTCAGTAAAACATTTTACAGTAAAAAGAGAATTTTGACTTGTCACCTATTGAGTTGTTACATATATGATCATTGCTACAACTCATTTCCAGAGGTGTCAGCAGATCAAGGAGATGTAGAAAAAGCTGAATTGATTAAGGGAAACAATAAGAAACCCCTGTGACATACTAAAAAAGAATACATTGTGGAACAAAAATGTGGGATACAACAATGCAGGGAAGCATTCACTGCATTCAGGGAGCAGTTAAAATTCTCCAAACAAGCAGGAATAAGGAGTTAAAATTTCAGTCTAACAAGTGATGATGTGGAATGCTGAGGAAAGCTACTTTTATGAAATGAATGTCTAATGACTTTTTGCAACAAATTATTTTAGATAGCTAAGATTCAGCAATCAGTGCTGCCAGAAGAAAATAAATGGTTCATTACCTGCACAGTAGAAAGAGATGTGCAGTGTTCACATATTTCCTTGGCATCATCATCTGTGATCTTTTTAACCTGAAGGAGCCAGGCTGCTTGAGACAGGGGCTCCAAAGTTTCTTTGGCATTGCTGCTTTGAAGATTCTTGTCCTTAAGCCATTCTTCCAAGTAGCTGATATTACATCTGGGTTAAACCATGAACAAAGAACTTGATGACCAAGTTACTTTGAAGACTACTAAAGAAGAAATACTCTTCTAATACGTTCAAATTAATACATTTTAAATTAAAAACAATACCTGTAGATCATAAAAATCAAACAATTAATAGCTTATTGAACTATAAATGAAATTCTTGTTATATTTCAATTTTTATTTTTTCTTTATTATCTATTTCTTAAAGCTTGGCTAGTAGAAAGTGAGTCATTAGTTTACCTGTTGTTTCCAGAAAATTACTAACATTTACTGGCATTAAAACATTTATTTACAACTGAGCAAGTACAGGAAATAACAATTTTTGCTGTTATAAAGCAGAGCCAGGCTTGTAACTGATGACCAGTTTTCTTCTAATAATGTCCCCAGATGGGCCAAGATTTTAATGATCTTCCTTCATCTGAGTCTGCAGACTGACTAATGGAAAATGCACTGTTTCTTCTGCAAAACAGTTAGGAGTATGTTTCCTTGATGCTTGCAACAAGGGAGATGATGCTCAATCTCCACCCTCCAAAGCTCTGTCTCAGTGCCTGTCTCGTCACAGAGAGGAAACATGCAAGTCAGCTTTTGTATCTCTGCCAACCCTGGGACACTGCACCTGTCCACTACAGTAAGAAAGAATTAAAAATACTGTTGGTCACATCATGGATGAGCTAGCATGGAAAGAATCCTAACCACGTCTGACTTTAAGCTTCAGGCTGTAATTTTCTCTGCCTTTTTCTCCGCTAGTGTTTCCATGGAAAGAACAATTTATAGTTGTCATGTTGAGAAAGCTCAGCCCAAAATACAAAGATTTGCTTTTCCAAAAGATGTAAAAACAATTGGCTACTTCCAGCAGAATGGCCACAGAATATCCAATCACTTAAAGGACACTACATACAAGTGTTAAAAATTCATTCTCAAGCTTGTTGAAGCTTTACTGGCTTTACCTTATCTGCATTCCTTTCCTACAGGAGCACATGTCCTTGCGGAGGAAGAGACTATTGAGGGTGACAGCTCCAATCAGAAAGAAAAGCTGCTTCACTGCCTGCTTTAGGAGCTCAGAGTCCAAGCCATTCTGACACATAGTGCTATAAAAATAGCTGAGCTGCTGCAAGATAGAGGTCATAGTGTAGGTATCCGTGTCATCTATACTAGAAGAACGTTTACGGAACCCTGTAGGTTTCAAGCCAGAAATTCCTTGAAGACTTTCATATTCCAGCATGCCTGGTACTGAAATGCAACAGAAAATAACTAATTAAATCAAAATTCCCGAGGCCCCTTTCAGTTACATTAATTATTGAACAAAACCTACTTTCAGGATATTTTAGAAGTTAATTGACACAAGAAAAATAAGATACTGACATATGCTTCCGGAGCACACAATTTTTAAAAAGCCTTTTTATTTTTGTATAATGTTGCTCAGATTCACAGCATTATCCTGCACTAGGAAGTTTTGAGGAAGAAGCCTGGGAATATACGATTCAGTAAAATTTGTATGTGTAGAAATGCAGGAACACCTATGTACAAATATGAGGAGAAAGGAGTCTGTCCCACCCTCTGCCTCACTGTAAAGGCTTTCTTCATATGCTTCACAAGCTACATGTAGGTCCTCTTGGACTGCTGTTGTCTTACCAATCATGTGCTGAATGTTGTTCTCCATGACAATAATGAATTGGTGATATATTTGAATGGCCAAATCACTGAGAATTTGTCTGTATTCTGAGAGGTCGAAATGCTTCAAACAGTTCTTATTCTGACGTGGAGTGTTATACTTCATAAATTCCTAAAAGTGAGTTGTAAATATAATTAGAAATCGCATAATGTGGTAATTTTAAGTTCCTACTGTAATGTGTTGGAATTACTCATTCCATCTTCGGCTGAACACAGTCTCAGAATGAGTCAAATCTACAGCTAGTTTCAATGGATGCTTCCTGTACTTAATTTTCCAGTTTATGCTGACGTTTGCTCTGCTCCTGAAGCCAAAGGAAAGACACTCATAGATGTCAATGAACTTTGGAGCAACTCCTAGAGCTCTTAAACAGAAAGCAAACTTTCCCTGTTCTTCTCTCATCCCCCCACACTCTCCAAAAAAAGGAAAAAAAAACACAAAAAAGGTGCCAACAACAGTTGCTTCAACTATGATGGCAAAAAAATAAATTTACATTGTCTTGTTGCAAAGGGATATTCTTTAATATTCATTAGACTGTAGATTAAAAATAAATTCTGGATTCAGAGCTTTCCCTGCTGCTGTAACCCCAGTTCCTGAGTGTTGGCAATGAAGTTGAACAGGTTTGGGCTCTGTGTGGCCACGAGAGGGAGTGTCTCTAACCCCAGTTCAGGCCACCCAAGTCTACAAAGCCTCTTTAAAAATACAGTAAGAGTTTCCAGCTGAAAAGAACTAAAAGAAATTTGAATCTCAGGATAAGATTTAGCTTTAACAAGCAAGTGAAATAAGGGGAAAACCTGAACAGTTTATTGCTTTGCTTCTTTCCAGAGGTTTTCTTCTATTTTGGTAGCAGTATGTATTTGAATAGCCCTAATTATAAAAGAATAAAGTTGTTTTATATATATATATACACAGCCAGATAGCTGAAGTCCAGCTCAAGTTAAACACATGTGGAAAGATTCAAATTAAGTAGGAGTTTCCATGTCATGGCTTTAACCTACTTCAGCACTTTGATGTTTCCTTCATTTCTCTTGATCCATTAATTCTATACTGTCTTATTATTTGCATAAGGTACATAACACCACTGCAGAGCAATGTGAATATATAAATAGCTGTAAGGAACACTGGTGAGCTGGTGAATAGTTATTAATTAATGCTATTTTAAACTCCAATTAAAATCTGTCAAAGGCAATGAAATTATTTTATCAAATCAATCCTACCTCTTCCCCGCTGTACTGCTTCAAACAGTTTAGAAAATAATATGTATTGGAAAGCCAAAAGGACAGCATCTCAAAGTCTTCTGAATGTTCCTGAAAATGGTAAGTAAAGCAGTCTTACTGTGGTATTATCTCATGAAGTTAATTCAATAATTAAACTTAAGACCATTACAGCATTGGTAGAACAGAGCCTATTGATAGCAGAAGGAGCACAGAGAATCTCTAAGGTGCTGAACAAATCCTGCTCTGTTTTCAGGCTAACACATAGCAAAGATCCCTCTTTTGTTTGGGAAATACGGCTTAAGTATTCTTAGTGACAGACAGGCTAAATAATAAGCCTGAACAAACAATTTTACAATTCCTATGGCTATGTAGTGTGCTGGAGGGCTTCCTGCAAAGAAGTGCAAACAACACCAGCATTCATAAATGAAACTGACTGCATATAAACACAGTTTTAACTATCTATCTCTTATTTTTATTAGCTGAATAAACACAAGCTTCTCTAATGGATAAACTGTGCTATAAATTTGTTTGTGTACAAACTTACAGGCACTCTCTGTACAACATGTTCAACTGCATAAACCACAGTCCATTCCTGCTTGTGCTTCCTCCCTGTGTCTGGTGTTTCATTCCATTAGAAATCCATAATAAAGCATTCACAGAGCTGAATGAGCACAGGTACACTTCACCTAATTAGCTACTCCTTGTAAAATGTAAAATACTTTAAATGATTTCATCAGCATCTTCAGATAAAAGTAATTTATATTAATGCACTCTGTGTTCATGGATTCCGTGTTCAGCACAGCAGAACCTCACCTGGAAACTTTACAGGGATGCTACTATAAACCTCAAAAAGAGTGTCACTAATGATTATCATTCCCTTCTAGGAATATCAGCAAATGGAACTGCTGGCATTCCTCAGGTACCATGCATGCATCTTGTAAACTTTGTGTTAAAAATCAAAAAGTACAGTGCAGTACAATCAAACATAGCTCTTACCTTAACAACCTGTTTAATGCCATCAATGGTTACATTCATGAAAGACTTCAGCATGTCAGCATCGTTCAGGTAATCTGCATACCTCACACACATGAACAGGATGTGAGCTGGAAGGCCAGGTATCATATTAACTACAACTCCACGTGGCTTTAAATCTGCATAGAAGAGAGTCATCTGGTTTATTATGTAAAAATCCTATTTTCAATGTATCATTCTGAAAAAAACAAGCACCATGCTGTTCCTTTCTGCAGTGACTAGTCACTTGATAACTGATTTACTGGTGAATTGCTTATTTCTGAAAACTTCTGAAACAGTATTACTCACATATGAGTATTAATTATATTTTCCTGAGGTGTAGGAGAGTATTGCAGCCAATTCTAAAGTCCAGCATGGGCTATGCCAGGCAAGACAACTTCAAAAAGCAAATTACATTTAGCTAACCACCGGATGTCCCACCAAATTCTAGCATTGCTTAAGGCCTCACTTTTGTTCACAAAAATATAAATATTCACAAGTGAGAAGGAGGTGAGGAGAAAAGGTAGGTCTTGTTAATTTAATAATGGCACAAATGTACATGGAAAATTTGTCAAATTCACTATTAATTAATTCACTTATTAATTTATTAATTCACTATAAAGCTAATGAGAAAAGCTGGTTTGGCAGCAAGACTGATACTATAAAGTAGCTCAGTTGAAGGTCAAAATCCTTCTACAAGAGAAATGTGAAGTACAATTCCTTTCAGTGAAGATATGGCAAGGACAGAAAAGAGAGTAACCATCACACATGGATATAAGCACAGTGACTTACAGACTCAGTAGAAGACCAGGAAGAAAGTAAATTCAAGTTCCTGTTGTGCTCTTGAGATTTATAGCTTTAGAGGTGGATAAATAGCAAGAAAGATAACAGAATCAGCATTAAGTAGAGTCATAGAAATTATTTTTACACAGATAAAGCATTTCTGTACTTGAAATGTCTGGCAGTGGAAAGAAAGCAATACAGTGCCTTCAAATTGTACTAGTGGTAAGAGAACAGGGGAAAAGGCAGCTTTGAATGTAATCGAAATATGGTGTCTTGCTGTTTTTGTCATGGTGTTCTGAATATTGTTGATGACTTATAAAATTCCAAGTTTTGCTAAAATACCGAGGATCAGATTTTGAATGATCCTTTCTTCATCCTCTTTTTTGTACTCCATCATTCCAATGTACTCTTTGGGCGCAGTGGGTGCGTGGGCTTCAGCTGTCAAACACAAAACACTGTTACTTCCAAGCTAATGGTCATGATATAACAAAATACTGGAGAAAAGCAGTTTTCTCTGCAATAAAGAAAGTACAGGCCCTGTCCACACTAATGTTCTGATTTTATGGCTCCAAGCATTATGAGTTCAGTAACATTTATATTATTCATGAATAGCTTCACTGGATTCAGTGGGATTGCCTGCAGTAACAAAAAAATAAACCGCAAAGTTACAGCTCTACATTAGACAACTTTGTAATGTTTTTGAGAGTATCCTGTAGTGAAGAATTACATTGTCTGTAAGAGCTTTGCACAGACTAACTTCACATCAGGAATCATTTGCTACTTGAAGGCTCATGGGAGGAGTTCTTTGTCAGATGCAGAACTAACCCTGTGAGGGTGTGCATTAACTGCTGTTGGCAGAACATTATCCCTCTGTCTTCATCTTTAGCACATACACCAGGTCCCCATGTGCCTCTGATTTAGCTGGAGAAAAAACTGAACAAACCAGGAAAGGACTTGTACATAATTTGTGTTCTTCCCCCTGGCATATTTTTCTGAGGTACCAAACTTATAACTCCACCTCAAACTCCACCTTTTTTAAAATATATTTTTTCTTCAAACAGACACTGAGCGTTAAAGTTATTAAACAAAATAAATCACATAATAGCTTACCTTTTTCAATAGTCTTGGTCAGAGTTTTGATCTGATCTTCTAATTTTTTTATTATTCTGTCTTTCATGTCTAGCTTTTCTTCAAGATCCTGTAATAATCAAAGTCAGTGAGTTCAGAGTAAAACCAATCAAAAACATTTTCATTGCTCCATATCATTGCTAAAATTAAAGTGCACTATGACACGCTTTTACTTATATTTGCTGGAAGAAACACTTTCATATCATTTCCCCCGCTCCCCCCCCCCCCCCAATTAACTGAAGAATCGTCCTATCCATACCACAAAATCATAATTTCATTCTTTTTTTATCCTGCATTTCAGGGACACTTTCTTAAAGACAATTTAATTTCCTCACCATGTTTTCCACAGCAAGTCGAGTTGTTACTTGCTTTATCTTGCTCTGGACTTCATCCTGGACTTCATCTTGCATCAAACCATTGCTCAGCCCCTCAATTCCTTGCACTGTGTCCTTCAGACTCTCTTTTTCTTTTATGTCTACTTCATTCTGGGCCTCAGTAGTTCTAAAAATAGATAAGAAGTCTTGTCTCAATCTTTTGTGAAAGCACAGTCAGATCATACTTGTCTATTAGTTATTAATTGCACAAAACACTCTAAGACAACTCTTGAGTGGAATGTAATACTTTTAAGAGTTAAAGAGTCAGAGAAATTATTTTTACACAGATAAAGCATTTCTGTGATAAAGTTACCACAGCTTATAGTGACTACATTTCTTATATATAAAAAAAAAAAATTTAAATTACCGTCTTTGTGTCCTATCCCGTTCTAGCTCATAATGCAGCCGATTTGACATCTCTTCCATTTTTTTAATAATAAATGGCAACAAAACCCAAAACAAAACAGAAACAACAAAATCAAAGGTATTTACTGTTCAGTACTAGTATTCAGTAAATTTTTCTTACAGTCATAATTTTGTTTCATTTAATGAAATTAATGACCTGCCAGATAATGTGTCAGAGAAATATGCGACTACTCCATACCACACAGAAAATTATATGGGATGAAGGATCTTGATACTAACAAGTTCTTGCAGTTGGCAGTAAACTACTCATAACTTTTGAGTCAGCTGCCTAGGAAGACAATGCAGTTAGAGACTCCAAATCCTCAGCAGAGTATGCTTTCCTAAATTGAGAAGAACTTTTCCCTTTGTCTCCCACTCTGAGTTTTGCAGCATTCTCTTAAGTCCACCTCACAGAGCATGCCTTAACTTCCAAATGAGCTTTCCTTTTTACAACTGTTTCCAAAGGACATATTCCATTCCACCTACTCTTAGCAGAGCCCTATGGAGACTTCCAAACCATAAAAATGAATGATCTCAAAAAGATAAAAAAAGCACTTATTTGCATGTATCTTATTCTTTAAGAAGAGATATAACTACACAACACATTTTTTTCATTGCATTTCTTTCATTTTACTAATAAGAAAGGAAGTAATAAGGCAATGAAGACATCATGGAATATTAATTCAGCTTTTAGAAGTTCAGTTCCAGGGAATTCATCAAGTCCATCTCAAACAGCTGAAAGACTGGGGACCATAGTGGGACCATTACCTTTCAACTTTGTGGTCTGCTCTTGAAGGCGGTTTTCAAGATCTAATTTTTGATTTTCAAGTTCAGCAACTTGCTGCTTAAGATCTGGGATTACCTTTTAGAGAAAAAGAGGATTTGTGTATTTCATCACTTTCCTTCTTTTCAAATCTCTGCAGTAGTTCCTACATCACCCCATGACGCTCAACTGCTAATAGTGCAAACCAGAGAGGGGCTCTGGGGGGTACTGCTGCCTGCTTGCCTGACTTGTTTCACTTTTCTGGAGGCACCTGCTGCTGGCCACTCCTAAAAACTAAATATTGAGCTAATCAAATTGTTGGACTGTCCCACTACTACCATTGTTCTGTTCCAGTTTAAAGGAAATTACACTACGGCTTTAATTTCCCCAGTTCAATTAATGGTGAAAAAAACCCCCTCAACATTCCATAAAACAATTAAAAAACCCAAAAAACAAAACCCAAAAAACTTTTCCTTTTATTTTTAAGTTATGTAATTCTGTTTTGAAATCATCTCTTCGATTATTTTTCAGAAAAATGATATGGCATATGCTATCTTCTGGAATAACATGAGTTCCCTGTGTCAGACAGTTTTGCACAGCACCACTTTTCAGGCTCTCCAGCCGTGCCTGTAGCTGGTTTTGGAATGTGTAGCTGCCCTCTGGTGGGGAGAGCCTGAGAACTTTGAGGAGGCTTCTGAGAAAAATCTCAAATCAGGTTTATGGAAATGAAAAAGCAAAAAGTCTCTGTGAGGCTGCCCCAGCAAGATGGACACTCAGACAATAAATCCAGCTGTCTCCTTACACACTACCCCAGCAGGCAGGGGTATATCCAGCCTCCTGGATGTGCCCTCTTACAAGTCCCCATTTGTTTGAGCCTTGAGATTTCAAAGCCATGACCACAATACTTTGAGTGCCACAAACACATCTGAGTTGTACTTCTACACCTGGACCTTACCAGATTTTCTGAAGTTAGCCTGCTAACTTCAAGCCGAATGCCATCATTTATGTCATTTTCCTCTCGGAATAATTTTTGTAGATGATTAATATCTTGACTAAGATGTTCAACTTTAAAGTTCAAACCCTCAATCTCCTTCTCATATATTTCTTTCTGAGACTGGAAATGGCTTTCTAGTACTCTGTTAAAACAAAAGGGAGAAAGAACATGGCAGATGTAGAACGACCTTGATTAAGTGGGTCAAGTTTAATACAAAGTGAAAACAAAGTACTGTGATTAACACAGAGCGAATCCATTACATCACCTGTGCATTAAAGGAGTAGAAAGTCATGCATGGTATCTCAGAGGAAACACATTTCCCTGACTGACACATATACACTTATCTCACTGGCTTGGTAGAAGTTGATTCAACTGATTTTAAACTGCTCAGCTCATCATATAATGTAGAGTTTGTTCATTTCCTTAACAGAAGTTCAGCATTGCACTGTAAAATTTGTTATCCACTGATCTTTTGATTTATCTTCTAGGTCACAGCTTAGAGTTATGGAAACACTGAAGAACTGAACTAACCTTGTGGCTTTTTTCAAGCCCTCATAAGCAAACCACAGTTCTCCATCCTCATTTAAGTGTTCCAGATCCTCTGTAGACAGTCTAGAATGCAAGGCAGAGCCATTAGTGTGCAGATGACCATAATGCATTTTTTAAGCTTTTTTGAAGATGACTCAGAACAAAATTACCTGCTTCGTACGTCTTCGAAATCGTAACTTTCAAGAAGCTGCTTTGTAACTTCTGACATCTTCTCTGGGAAAAACACCCACGAAGTTTATAAAATTCATTAATTTCTCTGAATATTTCATTATAAAGATCAAACCATCCTCTTCCTAAATCTACAAGGTTCTTTCCTGGTACTCAGTAACTATATCTGATTTACCACAGGAATACCATGAGGGATTCAGTTCTACTTTGGGACATGAAGGAGCATTATGTTGATGTACCACCAGTACTGTTTTTTCCTAAACTTTCAAAGCAAAGTTACATCTTTCTGGTCTGAATCTGGGCAATTTATCATCTTGTGCTAGGTTACTACATTAAATGCTGCAAATACAAGTTTGCTCTATGACATTATCATCATTAAACACAGTTCACAATAGTAGTGCTTTTGAAGTACATTTTTCCAAAGAGAACCTAACTCAGCAAGTTATTTAAGCACATTTGACATTCTTGTACCTAGGACAAAGGACAGGATGAATGAAAACTAGACAATGTACTGTTTACATATTTTTGGGTCACTTGTTTGACCCAAACTCTAAGTGAAGTTTAAATTCTAGGTGAGGTTTAAATCATTATTCTTTATTTCTAAATACAAAGGAGAAATGTCTGAATTCAGACTTTCCTCAAAGGGGTACCCCAGATCTCAGTATTCAGTGACCACCTTGTACACTGTATATATATATATATATATATATATATGTATGAATGGAATGACACCACCATGGGTTGGGAAAGAGAACTGGAATTCTGTCATAGCTGACATCAAAGAGATCAATTTAAACTGGCCTGGCTCACACTGCAGTTAGGATTTCTCTGCACTATCTGCTGTGTAGCTTACCCCTCAATTCTCGCTTCTGTGAGTGGGCCTGCTTTTCAACATCCAATTTTTGTGTCTGAAGAAGTTCAATTTCCTTCTTCAACTCAGGTATTTTCTGGATCAAACAGAAATCATATACTGAGACAAGGAGGGGATGAAAAGAGCTGAGCATCAGTTAAATCATAATTATAATTAAGAACAAGTTAATACGGTGAAAAGCTTAAAATGAGATGTGTTTAAAGCATCTGGTTCTTAGGCATCAAAGCAGAACAGTAATGTGAGGTACTGAACAAAATATGTTTGTGCCTTGGAATTGACTCAGAGAGCAATAATGTGACTTTATACTAATTTAAGTTTCAGTTTATAAACTACATGTATGAAAAATCCCCTGAGAAACTAATACTTTCTCAGGAAAAAGGAAGGAAAAAAGTTCTAAATTTATAAGTGCAATTACTCTTGAAAACATGCATTTATTTCTGTGAGCAGTAAATTGCATTGTCTACTACATGAAAACAATGCAATATAGAGATGTATCAAATACGGCTTATAACTACAGCTTCTTCTAAAAATGCACTGGAAATTAAAAAAATAATGAAGATAATCTACAGACATGCACATTCTCCATTTGCTTTATCTAGCAAAGACTCCAAAATGAAATGCATCATGCTTTACCTGTGCTTGTTTCGTAAGCTGTCCTACTTCTATTTTCAAGCTATCCTGAATGATAATTTCTTGCTGGATTTGTTGCTGTAGCTGAGTTTTTTCTTCTTTCAGAATCTTAATTTCTCCCTTGAGCAATTCAATCTCCTTTTCATAGTCCTGCTTCTGGTTTTGGAAATTTTTCTCAAGTATCCTAAAGAACACAACGAAAAGGTAATTTTATTCGTCTACATTCCTAAGTGAAAAAGTGGGCCTTGTTTTAGTTTTAATTTGAAGGACATGCTTCATTGAAGAACACTTAAATGAGCCACAATTACTTGAAACTGCTATCCTACATCCTCAGAACCCACCCACATAATGGATGATAATGGGAGGAGAACATCCCTGCATTTCCTTACAGATAATATAATGACACTGGGATGGAATTCAAGGTAGAACTGAGTTTTTTCCACTCAAGGCCCATTCTCTAACTCTGAGTTAGCCTACCTGAGCAGCTTTCCTCTACATTTATAGCCACAGCCAGCACTGAAGAAGGACACAGCAACAGGAAGCCCTGTGTCCTTCTCTGTAAAACTGCAGGAAACTTTCCATTTTCCATCAGTCCCTGCTGGATTGGACTGCTTCCAGCATAATATAGGAAATGAGCAAAGCAGGAAAACTAGCAAAAGAAGTCCTCCTAATAGAGTCTGAAGTTATTGGTAGCTGAAATCAGACTGAGCTGGAGCACCACAGAGCTTCCAGCCTTCAGGAACTGCGACTGATTGCTCTGTTCACACTTCAGAGAACATCATTTCTCTGGGACTCAATGTTCTGTATCTTGTACTGGAAAAGAGTGATTGGGAAATAAACACTTAATCCAAGAGCACACTGAAAGCAACAGCCATTTGTTGATTAATAACAGGATCTTTACTGCAAATTAAATACCTAAGGGGGAAAAAAAGTTAGTTCCTTTATATTTTTAACCAAGTGTCCTTTACAAACACTGCCTTTCCCTCACACTGCATCTTTCAGCTCTGTCCTTTCATATTCACTTCACAGGAGTTCTGACTGGTGTGGCCATCAGCTGCTCTTCCAGTCCTGGCCAAATTCTGAGGACATCTCCAAAGAAACCATCATGATCTTTTTGAAAAGATTGAAAGAGCTCCCTTTCAATTCTCAGAGACACAGGAAATGATAGGAAACTGTAAAATCAAGAACAGTCTCATTTCCTGCATATGACGCACCTACAAACAAGAATGTGCTCTTTCTAAACTCTGCATGAAAGACTTCAGTACCAGCACTAATGCCCAAGAACATGGACAGATTCATAAGTGATAATATAATCAGTCGGTATAATACATTTGCAGGAGAAAGAAAGGTAGGGAAAGGAAAGAAACAAATGCTGCTTCAAAGAAATAAAATCAGATTACATACATTCGCTGGTTCGCTTCTTTTTGTACGTCATTGAAGAGTTGCTGTGTGAGGTCATCCATTTTCTCTGTCAGAAAATATTTTAGTATTTCAAAGACCTTCTGCAATTGTGTACATTTATTAAAAAAGAATGACCATGAGGACTTTCGTTTTAATAAGTAATCCTTAACACATTCTGAGACTGAAATTACTCTCTCATGTGCCAAAAAATTATCACAGTACATTTTACAAGTAATGCTATAGAAACAAAAAAAAATTCTAAAGCACCAAATTGTACAATTATTCATCTAAAGTACACTCGATCTTATGTGCTGCCTGTGTCCTTTGAAATCAGATTTCCAAAAGTAGTGTATTAAATGAAGCAAGGATGAAGCTACATTTTGGAACAATACACGTGTATGAAAAAGAAAACATAACAGGAGGAAAGCTTTTGCTATTGAAAGAACAAATTTAACTATTAAATAAAAAGAATTTGCACACTTGTGCTACACATTCTAAGCAAGAGAAGGACCAACTTTCAATTTACTATAATTTCAGCTTTTATGTTGCTTTTATTAGAGCACAAGTAATTTACTTTTGCTGAAAACCTGACTTTACCCCACTATAACTCCTTTGAAACTCCCTTTAGTTATTGTACCTTTCATTTCCTCAGTTTTTTCTTGGAGTTTTATTTCTAAGGTCTCCTTCTGCTCTTGTAATTCTTTATTCTGATTCTCAAGTTTTAAGATTTTCTGTACAGGCAAAAAGTAAGCAAAATATACAAATTACAAAGGAGGAAGAAATAGGTCACAAAAGATCTTACATTTTAAGAAGCATAAATGGATTCTTCCTTCCCTGCTGCCTTCTCCCAAAAGAGTATGGCTACTTAGAAACCCTCAAATCATGCATTTGATGAATCCAGTAACTGAAAACATTATTTAAAAAATAAAAAGACACAGACAGAAATTATAATTTACCTGCTCACTGTCCTCTTTGTATTTTTTCCCTTTCTCTTCATATGTTATCTTTTGAGCAGTTAATTTTTCTAGTTCTGATTCAAGTTTCTGAATTGTATCCACGTCATTCATATGAGCTGAAGCCAGATTGGTCAATCGTTCCAGCAAACCATGATTTTCTCTACTCTACAATGAGCAGGACAGGATAAAAGAAAACAGAAGAATGCACTGAAACTGTTCCATAGAATTTTAAAGGGAGTACCTGACCTAATTCTGCTCACAATCCCATGTCAGTCATTATTTCAACCCAGGACTGTTTCCATCAACTAGATTAAAACTACCAGGTTAAAGACTGGAAACCATTTGGCTGGAATGGCTCTCCAAAATAAGTTGCAAAATGAACGTAATGTTGAATTCCCCAAAGTTACAAAACATGTTGCACCAGTGCAATGTCTCACACATCCTTCATCCTAACACAAAAAACCCCATCCAGAGACTGGATGGACTTAAGAAACAGTAAAAAACCAAAAACATACGTGCAGACTCTTCTCACTTGCATAATTAGCCAAAAAATACAAGGAAACCCTAGATGATTCTTTCTACCCTGAGTGTAGAAAGTCTAGTAGTTTATATAAAGAACTATAATCCTGTCATACATATTACATGTTAATTACATATTCTCCTGTCTTCTCAATTCAGCATCTTTGACTAAAGCAGATATGATAAAAAAATTAGCACAAATCAGAAGCTGACTGCTTCTCCTCACCTGTTCTTCTATCTTTTTCTGCAGCTGCTGAACCCTGTAGGAAAGCTGGATATTCAACACAAAGCGCCGAATGTTCTGGAATCTGCGCCTGGCAAGCCAAGCACGGGCATATTTCTGCAGGATCACAGCCTTCTGCTCTTCACGCATCTTTAAAACAAAATGTTAACATCTCCCTGTAATTAGCTCAATCCACATCAATTGCAACAGTCTAAGAGTCTACACACTCTGGTGAGGACAATGCATCTCATGGAAATATCGAAATACTGAAATATCTGGACTGCAGGCACATCTGAGCCACTGCAGTAATCACAGTAAATGGTCTGCATCCAACATAAACCAGACAGATACTTTTGTACAAAACCAAAAAAACAGAGCAGATGATCCGAGAACTAGACATGCAAAAGGTAAGGTATAAGGGTAATTGCCATTCTGTTCATCTATTTTACAGAGCACGAGTTTTCCAGTTACTGAAATGAGATTTTTGATAGGCTGTACCTTCCGATACTTTTTTCTTGCTAGAAATCCTCTTGTGTAAGCTTGTATTGTTACAGCAGCCACATGGATGAGCTGGCAGAGTCTACGGACGAGGTAACCCCGACAGTGTTTCTGAATAATTATAGCTGCCCATGTTTGCTTCAGATTTCTTGCAGTTATAGCTTGCCTTAATTCAAAAGACAATAAAATTTACTTAGGTCACACTGGATTTCTCATGTTCATTGCCTTAATCAGTCAAACTACATACACACACACACAGAAAAAAGAGAAGGTATCAAAAACAGGCATCCATTATAAAAAACTGAGCTTCTCCTTCAACCAAAGTGAAGGAGAGGGAGTTATCCAACAACTTTAAATGTATTCACAAGGATTTGTTCTGATGATCTCTCTGTGAAAACTACAAGCCATGTTTCAGTCTGCTTTGTGAATGGCTGGTGCAATTTCTTTGCAATAATTTGTCCATACTAATTTGTACACCCCTGATTTCTTCTCTTGCTCTGAAGCTCAGCAGAAAGCCCAGCTATATCATCTATTACCAGTTAAGGACTGAGCCCACAGGCAGACAGGCCTCTTGGGAATCTGGCAGACAATACTGGAAACCTGTTGGGGTACTTCTCTCACATCAGAATAAATTGAACAGGTTCAAGTTCATAATTACAATCAAGAGGAAATGGAAATGCAACTTGGATTGCTCTTCCATAAAAGCCACACTCGGGGCATTAGCTGGACCTCCTCTGTGCCTTCAGACACAGCCCAGGAGGCAGTTGCCAGCCCAGACAGGAGTACCTGACGGTGCGCTGCCCACGGAAATACTGCTGCACTGTCACCGCTGCTCTCCTCATGCTCAGGAACCTCTTCCTCTGCAGCCAGCCCCGCACACGCTTCTGCAGCAGGATGCACGCCTGCCTCAGCTTGTCTGAGCGCAGCTTCTCTAAGTAAGCAACCTGCCCTGCTCGGAAAAAAATTTTTGTTCTCCCAAACTGATATTGGTTATGGTCCTGAAAAGAGAAAGCAGTAGGTATATTAAGTTTTTGGTTTATTTTTGTAGACCAGATATTCTCTTCCTTTTATAAGTTGTCGCTCTGCTTCAAGACACAATCTCCCTTGATGCCTTAGGTTTTAGCTGTTGTATTTTTTTAGACTCTGTGATGTTTTGGTGAGTAGTTTTAGGTTTCATATTAAGTGCTACTAAGCTCTCTTCGCAGGGTAGATAGACAAACCAATTCCTTCTCTAGTTTGATATCAAGGACAACTTTCAGGGCCAAGAATGAAAACAACAGTGAAGTGAGAAGAAAAATGAGGAGGATGGAGCTTCATAACCTGGAGCTATTGTTAGACAATTGATTCTAATATGCCAATGGACCAGAACTTATAAAAATGTGAGACCTTGTGACCTAGGGGGCCAATTTTGTGACCACTTTGGGGCATCTTGGGTGTGGTCCAGCTGGACTCTTGTGTGGCCCAAGAGTACCCATTGAGACCTTTTAATAAATACCTACTTTATCCTTTTGCCCTGTCTAGTCTCTGTTCCAGGTAAACCTTGAGAAGGCATCATCGTAAATAAGAATATCCTCTCTGCCTGCTTTGTAGATAGGAGTATGTAGGGGGGAAAACCCACTTGGCAGGAAAGACACAGAGAACTACATCAAAAGCTGTACACTCATGATCTAAAATTAAAGGGAGGCTCCGGACTTATCATCAAGGCCTTAAAAGCAACCTCTTCACCTCCTCCTACAAGTCTGGTTCCATGGGCTCAGCAGACTGATGCACATTTCTAGCCTGGAACCAGTGGGCTATGAGCAAAAACTTGGTGTGAGGCTGCTTTCAAGCTCCAGCTCTCCCCCGGGGCCTGTGCCAGAGCTCCTTAGCAAATGTGCCTGTGCTTGGTCTCACACATCCCTGAATCTGAACTCACTCCTGGTGTGTGGGCTTGACTGGGACCAGCCTCACCACCACAGGTTCATTTAACAAACTGCAAACGTGCAAAACAGCAAACTTCTGAACAGCTCCCCAGTATGCTGCAGTCCACCATCAAAATCCCTCTTGTGCTCATAATACTTGACAAATGTATACCGTCTACTTGTTTACAAATATAGGATACCTTCCATTTTGCAAGTGACAATATTATGCTAAGAGCGGTTAAATTCTCTGTCTATGCCCACATCATGACTGTCACAGCACAACGATACAGACCCACAAGCCTGTACAACACAGTAAATCAGAAAAAACAGTAATAATGTAAATACCTTTCCTGTCTGAGGGTATCTCTCCTCAGACATACTACCCTTGGCAAAAGAGACCTTTTCTTACTAATAGAAGCTGTAATACATCTATTGGTTGGTGCAGACAAACCAACCTGGATCAGCCGCTGCAAAACAATTTTGCAAATCTGTTTCTTGTCATTTACAGAGAATTCCTGCTGTGTCATAAGAATGCTGTAACGGCTGAAAAACTCAATGTAAGTCCACCTGGAAAATTAGAAGTTAACAAATTAATTACATGAACAGACAACTAGGCATTTTTTGGCACAGAGAGCCTCAAAGCTATCCCTACCTGGATGGGTAGCTCTGTGCACTAATCCGAATAGTTTCCAAAACACCACATGCTCGCAGCTGCTGAGCAACCCTTTTGGAATCAAATCTAAAAAAAAAAAAAAAAAGCAGTGTTATACTTCACATTTTTGCTGGGTTTGACATGCTGTAATAATTAGAACCATTCTACCAACTAGATTTGTTTTTCTGCTCATAGGACACAAACTCCCTGCTTCTTATATAGTGTCTTACTCCATATCCCATATTAAAAAGATAAATAATAAAAAAATCTGAGTTTTCTCAAAACCAAAGGAAGATTCTTATCTATTTCTCTCATTAAAATGCCTGTTTCCTTCCATTATTAACTGTGACAGCTTGTAGCAGCAAGAGGTAAAGAATAGTTCAGCTCTCAACACAAAACATACACAGAAATAAACCCCCTCAGCAACACAGTAGGAAGAAACTCCCTAGGTATTCCTTGGCCCATTTATTGTGAATAAACCAGGATTTTCTCATTAATACCTGGGTTCAAAATTACAAATACAAGGCCTGGAAAGGCCCTTGGACCAGAGATGATATGCCCACAGAGCACACCAGCAGTGTCAATTCAGTACTAGCCAAAAGAACCCTGTGGCTGACAGATGACTACAGTGTTCTTTCAGAAGCTTATCGTGCACTCTTCTAGTCTAATTCTGACATATTTTTACATTATGCAAGCTATTTCTGCCCTCACTGCAGAATCATGAGAGCTCACTGCAGTGATAGTGATGTAATATCATCACTAACGTATTTTGCATGGAAAAGATTTTGTCTGGCTACAAGAAAATGAACTAACATGCTTAAAAGATTTAATCTAGAATCAAAGCTGGCCTCTTTCCTCCCACTCATATATATGGCAAAGGCTTTAATTTCATTTGTCAGTGCACTGCCTGCCAGCTGGAAGTTGTAAAACTGACACAAGAGAGCTTCCACAGGTTTGCCCACAAGAGACCAACAGCTGCATCAAAGCTGGCTCTTGCTCACATGTGAGTGGTTATCAATCTGGTCATGGGAATTAGGAAAAGATATTTGACACATACAACCGCATTAAAACATTACATAAAAATTGGGGAAAAAATCTGGGGCTATATTCAACACTGTTCACACCTTTTCTGACTTCTAAAGCTCTTTTAAATATTTCTGCAGACAAAAAGGAATTTCACAAAGAAAATGGCAGAGGATTTTATTCTCTAAATATGAATTGGGGTTTATCTATACTGCATAAGGGCAACCTACCTATACAAAATATTCATCAACTTAAACCAAGGAGGACAACCTTTACCCTAAAAATGCTCTGACAAACACATAAACACTAGTATCTAACTTGAAAAATATTAGGTTAAAGGATTTTTAAGGTAACAATAATGATACCTAAATAGTCCATTTTTGTAAGAAGACAATATTTTTTCAAATTCAGCTATCTGGAAAGCTAAAACACGTTCTGTGTGGGAAGTTTCTCAACAATAAGGATTTAGCTTGCTGACACAACACTACAGTGATACAGAAAACCACAGCTGAGCACAACTAAGATACTTACTCAAAAGGCAATTTCTCATCGTTTGGCTTTATGCATCTCACATAATGAGGGGTGGTTGCATTGAGTGTCACCATAAGTAAAGACAAAGAATTCCGGAACTAGAAAATACCAGACACATGAGTTCTGCTAATGAAACATGTCCTGTGAAAAGTCAAGTCTTAGTCTTTTAATTATTTGTTAGGTTTTGGCTGGACACTAGGAGATAAGGTTTAAATCTTAAATGCAGGAAATTGAGGAGTGTGGCTGTACCCAGCAGCCTCCTACACATAAAATAAACACAGCTACTTATACCCAGACCTGGAGCACTGCTCTGTGGCTCTTGCTGTCCTGAAAACTGGACAGTCCCCCATAAGCAGTGACAGAATCCAGGCTCAGTCTGCCCAGCATCTCCCAGAAAGGACAAACATCACAGAATAGCAGGTTTGTGCAGTACCTTACTGCCCACAGTCATTCGGAGCTGTTTGTTGGGTGATTTCAGAACTGGTCTGGAAGATTTGATGTTTATAGTTGAACTGAAAGGTGAAATGGACACTGGACTGTCTTGAAAAAAATTTGCACACAGATGAAACTAAAAGTGTGGTGAAAGAACCAGAGTTAAACACTGCAGCATCACTTAAATCAAAATTACATTTACTATAACATAAAATGGAAACCACTTAATACTCAGGCCAAGTATTGCAGGGCTTTGAACTGGGTATTTAAACCCCAAATAAACCAAAACTGAACAAAGGGTTGCAATGATTCTGAGTCTATTGTGAAACACACATTTCACACACAAAACTCAACATCTGTGAAAGTAACCTGCAAAAGCTATTTTAATATAAGCAAATATGGACATAAAAACAGAGCAGAGCTAAAAATAAGAGCACTTAAGGCTGTGTTTTCACAATATGCAATTAAAATTGAGAATATATTTTCAGGTGAGATGAAGTTAGCCTGTTAAGAGTAATCCTGAAGTCTCAAGGCTGTAGATTTCAAAGGGACAAGCAGATGGGAAGTGGCAGACACACATAAGACATCTGATATTTTCCTTGCCCTCTTAATCTCTTTTGAAGAATAAACAAAGGCAGTTGTTAATGATAAACCACCTATCAAAGCTGCATGTAATGACTACAGTTTTTCGGTTACAAGGATTACAAAATGCTCCTGAAAGGAGATACTAAAAAAAATCCCAACATAACTAGAAAAGTAAATGCACATATATGAAGGAAGTTAACCAGCGTGTGTTTTCATCTTGTGTATTATTTGACGTTAAAAATATACACTTGTACAATATTAATAAAATTAAGACTAAGTTAATTTATTCAACCTATTAAAAATCTTTATATCAGAACAAACATTTTAAAATCAGATTGGAATTAATTCCAGTAAAATCAGGTATTCAGAAGATTAACCACTACTGTTTGTCACAAACCTTGCTCTCTTTCAAGATTTCAATCAATACTTCGTGTACCGTATCTCTGTTTTTTTCCAGAAATCCTTCAGATTTATATTCTACCTGTGCAAACAGGTGAAATCATTAATTTTTCAGCAACACATAAATAAGCAGTTTGCAAAACAGCAATTTTTACTCTCCCAGCTGTGGTAGGCAAGATCTCTCTAATAATCTCAAACATGATGGCTGAAACTCCGTTTTTCTCAATTCCATTAACTCAAGATTACATATATACACTCTGTAAATTTAGAAGCAGGACAAACTGCCAGAATCCAAATCCTTCTGCCTTGATTAGAAATTTCTTTCCTCCTTTCTTCATTATTCTATGATTTCAAACCAAGACACCAAAAAGGAATACTACATCTGAAACGTAAATAACTGAGACTAAAATGTGTACTTGCTACATGTGTAACTGTTCAATTTATACATTGTATTATTTTTCTGCTTTTGTATCTTGATGATTTATTTTTATGCTCTCAAACTCATTACCTTAAGCACTTTTTACATTTAAATGGAATGCTACAGGCAGTATTATCAATAAATAAATAGCACTATGTATTGGAGATCACTTTTATAGAAATTCCAAATAGGTGTGGTTAATATTTCCTATTTCCTACATTTGGTTATTTTTCTGAATGAGCTACTGCTAGAACCATAGGGAACAATACTGGGTTGTTTACACTCTACCTTATCAGCAAAGTGTTGAATGATGAAAGAAGTGTTTGACATCCTTGGCTTTTCAAAGAGTGCATTTTTATTGACAAAATTATTATACAGCTTTTGAAGCCAGTTTTCATCTTTTCCATGAGGCAACTGTAGGAACAAGAAGGACAATCTCTTTAACAAACTCAGCTGGGCTGTCAGAAGCAGCAGAGCTGCTGACTGCCAGGAAACACTCTGCATAAAACCCCTTCAGAGAATTACAAGGCCTGGTACAAACCAGATTGTGTCTCTTCAGACCCACCAGTGGCTCCCCGTAGCAAATCAGTTTTGTATCAAAAGCAGTGATTTGTGGCCTAACTTAATTTTAGAAATATTGGTGGAAGAGCCCCCTGGAGACTGAGTAGTCCAAATTCCTGCTAGGAGCAAGACCACGAGCAGCAACCTGCCCCAATGCAGGAAGTATAAAAGGACGAGGATCCCACTGGAACATCCCACTGCACTGCTGCCCAACCTGCCCCAGTCCTGCACTGCCCCCAGGGATGAACTCCAGGCACTGGCTTACTTCTAGCTAAGTTCTGAAGTCCAGTTTTGGGTTCTTAATTCTGTAGGAGGAAAACAAAATAGGTAATTCACGGTCAAAGCTGCCCAAATAGAGGGCAAACAATGCTCTTTTTCTGAAGAAAATGCTCTCTTTCCCATTGAAAAGGGTAAAATATGGATAACAAGCCCCATTTGTAAAAATCTATATAGTTTGGGTTTTTTTCTTTTTAATGAGCAAATATTAAATTACCAAGCATTCTTCATCCAGGAGTTCTAATATTCCCATTTTAGCTTCAATAAGGTCAATGACAGGCTGGTTATCATAAAAGTCTATTAAAGTCCATGGGATATCTTCCTTCATATATTCTTCTTGTTCAAGTTTAAAGACATGCTGAATTTGCAAAAATTATGAAAACATAAAGAAGGTTACAATTAAGGGAAAATAAATACAGTGTCTGCATGTGTATAGTTGTTGTATATATAAGATAGAAAACAATTATATTTTGGAGTATATTATATGTCTGTCTGTGAGAAAATAAACTTAGAAACTTTCATTTACATATATGTGTATCTATGTTTACATATAAAAATAAAATATTTTTGTTTATTACTGGATAGTCACCATCCAGAAATATCCATCACTCAAGAATAAATAGCATTTATAACACTGACCCTGAAGCAAAATAAAAAAAAGAACTGTAACAAAAAAAGAACATACCAGGTTAAATTGCTGCTGTAGTTTTTCATTAGCATAATTGATACAAAATTGTTCAAAACTGTTCACATCAAATGTTTCAAATCTGAAACACAATTCAAATAAGAAAAAAAAAATCCTTTGACACCAAAATCAAATGATAGCATCCCTGAAAGTCTTTGGAGCTATCCTAATGTTTCTAAGATAATTAACTAATGGTAAGACTAATGAAGATGCCAAGGAACTTCAAAGCTTCTCTAGAAGTTAATGTTACCAGACATAACAAAGTGAAAAAATCCAGAGCTAAATATAAAATTATCCTATCAGAAGTTAAATTTAAACCTCATTCACAAAAAAATTACAGTATTTCTAGTAGCAGAGGATTTCCACTAATCTGGATGCTAAAGAACTCAGACAACCATGACCTTTTAGTAAAACAAGGTCAAATTTCACTCCCAGCACAGAAAAGTGCACTTTTTATCTACTCCAAAGAAAAGGCGCTCTGTTTCCAGAGACATTCTTACCCATAAATATCCAAAACACCAATGAAAGTGTGTTGTTTGCCAGGGAACTGCAGAGCTTGGTTAATTTTTTCCACAATGAAGTCAAACAAATGAGAGTAGATCTTCTTTGCCAGAGCATCCCTGGCGTTGGCAGCCTGGGCCCTTGTCATCGGCTTTATCACTGTCTCTGAGGTTGTGACAATCTTCCGGTGGCACAGCCACCGGGCCATTTTGTCACAGTTTAAATCCAGAAGCTCACAGAATATACTCAGATGTTTATCTTCCATCTTTAAAGAAGACCAATAAATATTATTAGGGTACATTTAATTCTTTAACTGGTGTCTAGACAGGGAAACCCTCACACCGCTGACGCCAAACTATGATTTTTTTATCTTTAGATAGGCGAGGGGCTGTATTTATTTATTCATCTGGCAAAACAGCAAAATGAGCTAAAGCAAATGATACTGGTTAGAACTCCTGATATAGGAGAGAAAAACTTGGACTAGACCAGATGCTTTGGATTAAGACACTGAAAGAAAGTTACTTTGGTCTATTTTTAGGTGTTCTTGTCTTTTAGACTTGCATAGCTTGCTGGGACACATTCTGAGCAGCTTTGACTATGCTCTGTTTCCTGCATCCTGCAGAGAGTTCCAAAATGGATTTTCCAGCAGCTGTGGATCAATTGGATATGGGGTACTCTTAGCCACATTTTGCCTTTTGTTAAGGCTTTCTGAACTTGGGCACAGAACAGCATCTGTGTGAACACTCGCTGTGTGATTCCACACAGATGGAGATGGAGAAATCAATCAAGTTTAGTACACCAGATTTAATGCTGCTCTGAGCCCCAGATATGAGAGAAACTATTGCTAAAGCACTTCTGGCATAAAATAGAACAGAAAATGTTGGTATCTGAATGAGCTACTTCCTTACACTGATGGATGATCTTTCATCTCCAACAGCTGCTATTTCCACATTGCCCAAGTGCAGGATTGCTGCCAGCATTTTAAAAACATCCATCTGAAAATCCCCCTTCAGACCTAAAAAAACATTCCTTGATTATTTGAAATACGCAGAAACAGTACAATTAATTAAAGCAGAACAATGCTGGGCTACTTGCTTTGTTGTGCAGCCAAGAATTGTACAGCATCTCTGCAGAGTATGATGCAAATCCTTGGTTCTGCCAATTTTCTGCCTGTCTGATCTGATGATAGATTGGGCATAAGTTCCCGTACCTCCCCAAGTGCCAGCAAAAGTCTGATTTAGCTTTTACATAAGCTTTTACAGGGGAAAAGAAGCTTCCAATTCCACTTCTGTCACAGCATGTTAGTTTATGGGCCAAGGAGACTCCAGCCCCCAATGCTTCTGACCAGTAATAATCAACACCAATTGCTAATTGCTCCTGCCCAGCACTTTGAAAACAGACCAACACCACAGTAGACAAGCTATGAAATAAACTATTTTGGTAATTACTACTAACAATTTGGATAGTTCAGAAACAATCCACCTTTGCCCATTTCAGGAAAAAAAATTAAAATCTACTGAAAATGTATCCCAAATAATTTACCCAGTAAGGTAAATGTCTTCTGAGTCTCCACCATATTTGCTCTGTCATCAACCCCTTCTATTACAGTGCTGCCACCCATTCGTGTGTAGTTAAATTCTTCTGCACTTCCTGTAGAAAAGAAGCAAATCTTATAATACTGCAAAAATTAGGGACTGGGGAGAGTCACTTGTTAAAACTTCTATAACACAAAAAATTTAAAGATGCTGTCAGGTGACAATGTTTCAGTGATGAGCTGGATGTCCTGTTTTTTTGAGGGAAGTCCGTGTGCCCAACTCAGTTAAGCTGACACAAATTAGTATTCATAATTCCTAGAAATCTTAATAGTCCATCTAACAAACAAACTGGAGATTGAGTAAACATATACCTAAATTCTGCTTCTCCCAGCTTCTCTGTACATAAATGAATCAAGGCCATAAGCTGTCATGTCATCTGTCACTATAGAAAGTATGAGAATAAGATTTCCAAAGACACTCAGGTACTTGACAGTTCACTATTTGAGTTATCAGGGATTTGCTACGAAATTCAAAACCAGCAGGATTAACAACTAGGTGACTTTAAAATGCAGGTCCTGTTTTAAGGCTCTGAGATTTATGCTGTAATGCACTAAACATCTTAGCACTTGAAAACCCAGCCTTAAAATGCTGCAGTGCAAAAGTGAAGAGCAGGTTATTTTCTTGAGACCTACCCAGTTTAAGATGTTCATATTCAGGTTGCATAGCAGATGCACACAGCTGATAAAATATATGGTAGTTCCTTTCATTTTCTGACTGTAAAGCAAAGAGTAACATTACAGAAAAGAATTATTAACAACAAAATGAAGAAAAACCGAAAAACATGTGATATTCAACACTACTTTATAAGTGATAATGACAACTGAAGGCTAAATTCTGCTGCAACACAAGCTAGCAAAGAAATTGCTTATTATTAAAATGGCACATCTTAGCAAGAGCTTTGAAAGTGATACATTCAAGTATACTTCATTTCCACTGCCAATATGAGGAGTTCTTTCCCCAAGGATGTTAATTTCTTCAGCTTGAACAACCATCTACTAATAAGAACTGTCAAATACTGCAGCAAAAAAATGTGTAGGCGTGTCAGCTGAAACTCTGCCCTGTGGGAACTCAAAAAAACTCTCCATTTCCAAATCATCCTTCAGGGCAGAAGATATATAGAAGTATTTTTCAGTGTACTTAAAAAGTTACAATACTACTAATAAAGAAACTTTTGTAAAAACTGTTTTATAAAATTAAATACCTTCTTTAGTGTATTATCACAATTAAGCCATGACATTGTAGTGAGTCACATGAAACAAGCTCTGGCTTTAAAAATTTTCAGCCAGTTTTTTTACTGAGACTCTCTCTGCCCCATATATGTTGTTCCTTTTCAGATACAACAGTAACAGAGGCCAATTTTAACCACAAGTTACAGATTTCTCAAATATTTCTTGCACTTATCTCAGGGAATTGTCTCTGAGAAGCATACTTAACATAAGGAAAAACATGGAATAAATTATCATAATTAATATTAGCTTCTGTTAAAAAATAAATCAAACGCTGATTGGATACACTACTCAGAACTTCACATAATATTTTCTATATGGAACTAGTACAGTGCATCAGAAGCTACACTGACATTGACTATTTTAGACTTTATTTTACCCACCTGAAATACAACTCTGGATTTCTCAAGCAGATATGTTCTCATGTTTGCTCCAATGATTTGGTAACTCTGATCAAAACTGATTTCAGTGTATTTTCCAAATCGACTGCTGTTATCATTCCGTGTGGTCTTTGCATTGCCCACAGCCTACAGAAATTACAAACTTTTACAATTCTATTTATTCCTGTCTCTCATAGGAATAACTTTGTCAAAACTTGAGTAAACTACAAGTTTCTAAAATCAAAGTTGGTCAGGGGTCAATCTCAGCATTGAACTGTGTTATTTTAATTTTGAGGCCCAAAACTGAAGACAAGTCTCAAGTCAAACAGTATAATGCTAAATAAACTGAAAATTAGACAAAGTATACTTTTCCAATATAAGGGTCCAAGTAATAAAACCAATCCACCTGTTCAATATTGTTACATCATCTTCTAATTAGCTGGTCAAACAAAAGTTTGGAGGCAAAATAGCATCTCCAAAGGGACGCTGCTTAATTAGACAGGACCGGGTGTTCCAGAGGCTGAACACCTCTTTCCATCAGTAACATTCAGAGGATGAAATTCGAATTTAAATAACCAACTCAGACAGATGAAGCATCCCCAAAGATTTTAAACAAAATTTCCCAGAAGCTCTGAGAATTCTTCCCTTGATGAGTACAGACTTGACAGACACTCTCCAAAACTTACCTCGGTTATTGGATTGGATGCCAGTACTTTATCCTCCACATGTGCATTGCTGCTTGACTTACTCACAGTGGCAAAATATCTCATTGTATACCTTGCAGACACAGTCTTTCCAGCTCCTGATTCTCCACTGACTATAATAGACTGATTTTTGTTATTTCTAAAACCAAATAATCAGACAGTTTATGTCAGACATGTCTAAAGGGCACATATAAATGTAGGAATTACACATATGCAACAATGTTTAAAATCACAGCTGTGCCCAACCCTCCCAAATCAGTTCCATCTTTCATCTATTCTTGTCTTTCTCCTCTTCAGTTGTAACCTCCAGGTTGATGTCATCGCTATTCACTAAGTCAGAGTTTTACCTCTCATCAAGAATTAAAATAGTTTTGAGTTCTAGAAATTCCTCAGTTGATTAAGGAATCCCTTCTCCTCTAATTAAGCTATGTGTTCAAAGGTATTCCTAATAGCCAGTGGCACATATGCAGTAAAATTAAATGCCAATTAACACTGACTGCCACTAGACTTGAAATGTTATTTATGGACATTAAATAACATACTGAACCTTGCCATCTGCTTGTATGCTTCTTCTGCCACAGCAAATATGTGTGGATCCATGTCCCCCATGTTTTGCCCACTATATGCATGGATAATGGCATCTCCATATATTGGCAGCTGCTTATAGGGGTTGATTGCAACCAGAATTATTCCTACAGCCAAGAGTACCAAACAAAAATAAAACATAGGTTAGTTATATAAAATGCCTGGTTTTGGCAGCAACAGTTGAAATAATACAAAGTAGCTATATGTTCTAGGTAGAAGATGCTGGTCAACAAACAAGTCTATAGCCACATATAAAATCAATTAATATGAGTTAAAATACACTTCAGGAAAACACTGAACACATCATGGTGCAAACTGGATCAAGACTAAAACTTTCCTTTAAAGGTTTTTTTAAACCTCCTTCATTTCACTTAGCTTACCACTATATGTGTAGATAAGCTTAGACTCCACAAAACGAATTTTAAGATTGTGCAGAACAGCTGGTTCATGGAGATAACTGAGTGCAGTGAGATCATTTTCACCAACAAGTATGTCAGGATTTCGTAGTGGTGGCAAAGCAGCAGGATTGACAGGGTAACTCAGTTCCTGCCAACAAAAATTACTTGAAATGTCATAAAATGCATTATGTTTGCAGAAATACAAATCTTCTACCTTTACATGAAGTTATAGAGTTGATGGAGCCCTGTCTGATCTTCTATTTTATTGATTCCATACATCCCACTGAACCTGGGGGAACTGGAGCTGCTTGTTGCTTATGAAAAAGAAAGCCTTGTTCTCTTTATTTAAAATACCTTGTATTGAAATCTGTAAAAATGGGACACATGCTTAGCTCTCTAAACACAGGCATATTTCAAGAACAGATGAGAATAACAGATCAACTGCAATTGAATGAAAGTAAAGACATGGTGAGAACTCAAGTCAGCTCTGTAACTATCCTTACTTGCAACCCCTCAGTTTTCTTTACAGAGTTTAAAACTCAGTTCCGTTCTAAAATCCATTTAATCATACCTTTAATACTTGTCTTTACAGAACAGGAATGCAGAAACACAAAAGTGCTTTCAAAGTATTAAATCTGTAAAGAACCTAGATACTAAAATTAACAGATCTTACACAAAACAACAAGAAAAGCAACAGCTGGCTCTGTGAGAGAAAACTATGCCTGCCCTGCACTACTGATTTTTACTTCATTTTAGGATGAGTTTCAGGGCTTGTTTCCAAGGTGATCTTTGAGGTATGTTCTCCATACTACTGTATACAGACAGTAGAATTGCACTCCTCATATTTTTGGGCAGTAGATGTGTACTGTACCAATTTCAATATGATGAAAAAGGAAAACATATATGTGTTATTTTTTTTAGATCACATAATGGTAAGTCCTATGTTTCTACATAAACATCTCAGCAAAAGCCACAATAGTTCAGGCTTCTCTCCTTACAGTTCCATCTTCTAACTGCACATGGAGAAAACGGTCTCCAGCTTTGTAGCTTTTTGTGATTTCTGCAGACTGCCAAACTTCTTCATTATCAGGGATCCAAACCCTATTGTACTGTAACAGAAAAACAGAACAATAGTTAGCTTAGTTACTATCATAATACCAGGCTACCCTTAAAAAAATACCTTTCAAACATCAAGTGCAACCCAATTCTATGAGTTTTGGGGATTGCTATTAGCTCTGTACAGCAGGATATATTTTTTATGGTTTTGTTATTTTTTATGAAAGAATAAAAAAAGAAAGCAGACTCATTAATTTCAGACATGCATATTCTTCTCCTGTTCAGAGCAGAGTCTGCAGAACAACACAGCATGCAGGAAGGTGAGCAAGGGTCAGACTGTTGCCAGGTTCTTCAAATCCTCTAACACTGAACAAAGAATAAAATAAACTTAAGGGAGAGACCTTGTTTCTAGGAGGGTTCAAATAAGCCGAGTACCAGAGAAAGCATCTCATTTACCAGAATTCAGACAACCAGGTATATACAATCATTTCTCTGAATTCATGTATAGGACACTGAACTCGGAATGCATTTTGCCATAGGCACATTGTCATACCCAAGAAAGACTCTGCACAGTTCCCTCTCTTTTAATGGGACTGAAGTGCAACCTCCAAACATCTTTCCCTGCTCTAGGACAAACTTCAAAGACTACTAGCTGGTTCCTTTCTCTACAGGTAATCAACTGGCATATTTTAGCTCCATCCCAGCAAGGTATCTCTAACCTACTGAAGCATAGATATTTGAAAAAAAAATCTGAATGTAAGTTACACTGTTTGAACCATTTGGTTCTCCTATGCTGCAGCAAAAGCAACTTCTTTAAATACTCTACCTGAGAAGCTATGAGAAACAACATTCCTTAAAAGGACATAACACAGCTGGAAACCTCAGACAGTAGAGAATTACTTTACTGATGTGGAGTGTGTCCTTCTCATCCTGACAGAGTTTGACAAAATGACATCATCTGTCCCTGTTCACACAAGAAACTATAAGGTACTCTTCCAGCATCTTTCTGTGTTGATAGCCAGAACCCTTCCTTTAATTCCCTCACCCTAGTTATATTCATGGTCAGCTGAAACAAGCTGTTTAAATAAATCTGTGAGAACTGCTGCAGCTGCTAACTTGAAAAAATTAACACTGGTCACCATTTCATGGAGTGTAGGCAGACCCACAGATACCTTGGGGATTGGTATTCCCTTTCCTTTTTTGGTGCTGCACCTGCTGGTTTTGGCACAAATGACTTTTTTCCTCTCAAATTTGGAAGAAGCCTTGGAAAGCCCAGTAGATCCTCCGAATATTAGTGTCTCTGCCCCAAGAACCCCACTGGACCATGGTGGGTGCCTACAGAGGTCCCTGCAAACTGAACAGCTGTGGCTTCCTCAGTTCTAACCCCCACAGAGGAACACCAATTTAGGGTAGGAGGGACTTGCACAAGAACATTCTGTGAGCTAGTCCGTGTTACTCAGTGACTTCTGCAGCTGAGTTTTCAGCCTCTCTAAGGACAGACACTGACCTTTCTAGTGAGCTACACAGCAACCTGGTGAACATCAGGGGATGAACAACCACGGGAAGCTCAGCTGCTTCCATGACACCTCTTTGCTGATGCTTTCAGCATGATGGCATCCCTTCACACAATATCCAAAATTACAAAGACATTTTCTAAACAACCCCATACCACTGTAATGGCAATGTTTTCATCTATCTGGCCAAGGGGACAAAAGCTCAGCTCCACAAGTGGAGTTTTAGTGGCTACATAAAAGTCATGGCTAAATTAGCTTTACATTTGAGTTTTCCACATTTATCCAACTACAAATTGTTATTTGTATCATTCCTACACTATGCTGATCTCCTCCTGGCTTACAGAAAGTGCTTGTTAAATTGAATTCTTTGTTTGCTGTTATTCTTTGTGAGTTAGAATATCACCACCAAAGAGCCTCAGGGGCACACAGTGTGTTCCCATACAAGAAAATGAACTGCACTAGGTCAAGGACGCGAAAGGGAGGGAAAAGAATGTGATAAATGCACTTTCTTCAGGAAAGGCCCCTGGAGCTGCAGGAGCCTCCATTGGCAAATGCACCCAGCCTACGGAGTTGGCTGTCTCCAAACCCTGCCTGGCAGGTAAACAGACGGGAGTTTGCTCATTTCCGTGTCAGGTTACACCCGCACTGCTTCCCCCCTTCACCTGCCTGACATGAACTCCTGGGAAATGCGCGTTCGTTCTTCCAGCGGCCCCGAGCGCGGCAGCAGCAGCAGCAGCAGGACCCGCCAGCCCTGCAGCACCAGGCTCAACGGGAGCAGCTGCTGCTGCAACAGATCTTAAGGCAGGCTTAAATCGCCAACATATCCCTGTTGGGTTTGTTATTTAAAGCTAAGCAAACAAACGATACGTCACAACACTCCGGTGACTACAGGAGAAGAGGGAAAAGTTGTGCAAAAGTTTCAGCAGGCGCATTAAGGAGGAAGAATCTTTGCTTTAGGGCTAAGCTTTGCCACACACATTCAATATTTGCCCAACAGAAAGCGCGGCGCTCCGAGCTGGGTGCCCAGGGAAGGGCAGCTAAACCTTCACGTTGCCTAATCGCTGGCTAGAGCAGCGAGACCTGCTCCCGGAGGCCGAGAGTCTCCCTAAAGGAGCGTTTTTCTCTAAGAGAAGCGTCTCTCCACGGTGCCCTGTGGGGCGATGTCCCACGGGATTTGCCCACCGCCCGCGGGCGCACGAAGCGTTCTGCCGGGGCTCGAACGGCCCCTTCCCCTCAGCCCCTTCCCCTCAGCCTCAGCCCCTTCCCCTCAGCCTCAGCCCCTTCCCCTTTGCCCCTTCCCCTCGGCCGCAGTCCCAGTCCCACTCACCTGCGTGTAGAGCTCGGCCAGAGCCATCGGGGCACAGCCGCGGCGCGGACAAGGCTCTGCAGAGCCCGCCGCAGGTTCCGCAGGTGACCGCGCTCCGGCCCGGCCCCCGCCCCGGGGCGTGGGGAACGGCCCTGCCCCGCTCCCTGCCCCGCTCCCTGCCCCGCTCCCTGCCCGGCCCCGGCCCCGGCCCCGTTCCCTGCCCCGCTCCCTGTCCGGCCCCGGCCCAGCCCCTCTCCCGGCCCTGTCCGTCCAGCGAAGCTGGGAGCTCTCCCAGTCACCATCCCGCCACAGCCGGCACCTCGGATACACCTTTAAGGACCGGGAACGATGGACACTGCAGCTGCCAGACGGTCCCCAGGGAGCAGTCCTGACCCAGCAGAGAAAACCAACAGAAATATTAAAGACCTCCCTACAAAGCACTGTAAAGGGATTTCTATGACAAACTCAGAATAAGATAAAAATTAACAACCCAGAGTACATTTAGTAGGTTTAAAGCGCTAACAGGTGCTACAGTTACGGATCCCTTATGAGGAAGAAGACTTGAATAACCACAATATCCATCTGGATACATGCCAAGACCCACCAGTCCTCCCCACCTGAGAGGAGGAGCTCTCATGGCACATAAGGGAACGTTTTAGTACTAAAGTTACTCAAATTATAATTCAGAAACAATTAATATTAGATGACAAAACACCCTAACCAGAAATGGGTTATGTTGAACAAAGTATTTCCCCATAAGCACAACAGTTTATGGCACACTGCTGCTATCTGGGTGTGTATTTACACATCTTCAGATTTTAACCAACTCCCTTGGCAGTCAACACCAAGCCTGCCATGGAGGCAGAGGGAACCCTGTGACCATCTGGGGTCCGTGCCAGCACACAGCTCATGAGCCAGCCACCAACCAACCAACCAACCAACCAACAAAATCTGAAACAAACTGTACAGTTGTACTTTTATTTGGACATTTTCCAGTGATAGCTATTAGGCTACAGTTTTTATGATGCATACATTTACTAGGTACAACATCAGACACTACAACAGTTCAGAGCTCAGGTAATTCTGACAATGTTTTGTTTTTCATCTATGTACTGTAGTGGCATCAAGTGAAAACCTATGTTTAAAGGCTTTTCCTCAACGCAAGGAGTATCCGCATATTAAAAAACCCAAGTGTTTACTCATAGTTTTAGTACAGTATTTGAAATGTGTTCAGTTTAAATCACAAATTACGTATAGACCTTCAAATTGCAATTGCTGGTGTTTCCAAGTTGGAAACAAATGTTGCTGGATATCAATCCACTTCCAATGAAGCTGATGCTACTTTTTCCTGTAATAGATTAATATCATTTAACTGACTTTAGCACTTTTATATTCCATCCCAGTTTGAAGTGTGAGAAGCAGTTGTTCAAAATTTGGATAGAAGACTGTGTCCTAAACATCAGAATAAAATGATCACTGGAATAAAAACACACAAAACTGAATGAGGTAATTATTGTGCAAAATCTGTAGAATAACTGTATATACTTCTAAGGGGCCATTGACAAGTATTTTTCCAGCATCTGATAAAATCTATCATCTCAATAGATAATAAATTAAAATATAAAAGATATGTCCACATTAAAAGAGCATAACAATGATTCAAAGGAAAAAAAAAAGTTTTTAAAATAATTCTGCATTATATTCCATGGTTAGAGATTTTAGTCCTAAGGTCAAAGTTATATTATACACTCACACTAAAATTTTACTTCTGAAAAGTGCATGTAAAATACTGCCATGTAAAATGTTAGATGAATTACCAACTACACATCTATTGCAACTCAAAAATATTTTCCTTTAAAACATGTCAAGCAGCATATACTTTTAATGTGATATAAAAGTAATACCAGTCAAACCACTGAGTTTAAGGATGATACCTATAAATTACTAAACACTACTTTTTTGAAGGAAATGATACAATAAGGCTTTTTACAGGTAAACAAACTTTAAGAATAAACAAAAATACATTTAGGCATACATTTTAAACACTAATGCTTAAGTAGTGGATACAGTTCCTGATCTACAGTGTGAACATACTGTAATGCCAATTGTTTGTTTTTCAATAGGAGAAAAAAATTGGTAGGTCAGCATGTTCTTGTGTTTTCTTTCCTAACCTTGTTACTGGATGTGAAGGCTTTGCCATTACATTCTCACAAGTACAGTACCCTGACAGTCTGAAAACGACCTTACATCTTATTTTGAGCCACTTTACAGTAGCCCCAGTTTCAGAAATCAAGTAACATTTGAAAAAGGAGTGTTTGGTATACGATGCAGAGGAAAATCTCAGTCATTTAGCAAAGATCATTCAGAACCTTTTTATAGTGCAGTATAAATTCTTGGAAGTACTGGCACGATCCACTGAATGTAATATGGGCCATTTGAATATAACAGGAGCATCTTAAAATGAGACACTGACAAAGTTTATGTTGTCTTTATTTCCAATTTTAGTAACCATACAAACAGTATGTCTGCCTCTCAAGTAAAACAAAACTGAAATGCTTCAGTCTGCTTAACAGCAAATCTTTTCTCTGTGAATTTGCAGGCAGAGGAGCATCAAACAGTCTAATAGTGTACCTCTAGGTTATTTATGAATACTGTAAAATAAATTAATGTCAACACTAAGATGCAGATTATTATAATACATTAAAAATATTGCACAATGCAACTGAGCAATGTGTGTGGCTTTATATTTACTTTATTTTATATTTGAGCCATACACCACAGAACTGGAACCTTACGCGAGGCTTCCACGCTGACACCTCACATTGTGAAATGTGAATTTTATATAGCAGATCCAAGATGTGTGAGACAGAAGAATCTTTACAGTAAAATGTGCACCATTCAAAATAACTCAGTTTCTCATTATGCACTCTGATTTCCAACCATTAAATCAGCATGAATCATAGTCAAGTGACAGCATCATAGTCAAAACCTACTTAACTTTCTTGTTAGTCAACCTTTCTGAGAATGAGAGCCTTGGGCTACTGCAGAAAATTTCTATTCAAGTTTTTCCTCTCATATTCCAGTGTGAAAGAAGACTTTTCTCTTTTTTTTTTTTTTAAGTGGCAAAAAACCAAGAGATTATACTAAAAATACACATTGTCATCTCTGGGGTCTACAAACAAAGAACAACATAGACAGACTCTATAACCTAAATAAATACTAAACTCATTACTGACTTCTGATCGTTTGCCTCAAGATTTTGTATTTTTAGCTAACTACTTTTAAAAATAACTAAATGTATTTATCCAGTGTGCTACTTGTGCTTAGTTACCATTTTCTTCTACAGGTGTTACTTGATACAATGTGCAAAAATCCAGTTAAAATAACAGACTGCAACAGACTGTAAATAAGGTTGACAACAAAAAATGAAGTATCTTATTTTTAGTGCTTAGTATGATACTGTCATACATTTAAAACAACAGAATATGCAGCAGCGATTTAGTTTGCTTGGTAAACCACAGTTCTAACAAATGAACACCTAAGTTAGAGCATATAGTGAGCTATAAGACTTATCACTACAATTTATGTCAAACTGACATAAATGAGGAAGTGGTTTAAGAAATAACTTTATATATTGCCAGTTTGTGTTTTTCCATTCCAGCTTTTACAAATTAAATGTAACAGGCTCCCACATGACTGTGTATTCTACAACAAAATGCCTTACTGTCCAGTCTTCCATGTCCAGGACTGTGACTGTCCCTATTGGTCCCCCACCTATGAGAAGATTACATATGGATTTTAATTTACACTATTTAAATATGTTACTAAAGATCTAAAAATGTCTCTAGACAGCTGAAGACACAATTATTGTCCAAGCCCAATTTCCATACTCTGGAAATGTATGAATCAGAGATGTCCTCATGAATGCAATGACTGAGCACAAACGCACACCTTTCTATGAGCATTCAGCCTGTGGTACTGCTGTGCAGTTTCCCAGCTACCTTAACAACACATCTGGGCTTAGACAAGCTTTTGTTCAGAAAACGTGGGGTTTGTGGCTCACTATGTTTTAACAGGTACAGATATCAGGCAACTGGTTCTCCATCTAACACTGACAGGACATCCCTGGGATCAGACACGTGATATGAAGCCCAGGCCCAAGCTGGCTGGGATCTGAATGGTTTCTAAAGCCAGAGAGGATGGATTAAACGGAAAAGTAACAGGGAAGATGTGTTTAGCATCCATGAGCAACTGAGGAGAGTCCTTCCTGTCTCGCAGACGCACCTGCAAAGAGAAGAAAGTGATGCCATCAATATTTAGCCAGCTGACTGATAACAATCACCTTACAGAGATGATCTGTGCTTCCAGATGTGCGTGAGCAAATACACACTCCACACTAACCTGAGCTGACACATTTACTCCAACTGTGCCATTAAACTGTAGTTACCTTGATCACCTGCAGTTCTGCACATCTCTCCCTTACAGTGCAATCTGGGAATACTTAGATTCCCTGCAAAAGGAAGATTTTTCCCAGTATCTGGTAACCATCTTTTTAGTAAGTGGAATTACAGCTTTATCTCAGTTCTACCTTCCCAAACTCCCTTATCTTGCTATACTGCAATTCAATTTCTAATAAGCCAGAAAGTACATGTTTGTTTCGTTAATTTTGCTCTATGGCTGCCTCTCCTTGGGCTTTCAAAACTTTTAATTTTCACTAATGTATACAAAAATAGAAGGGGTAAATTAGGATTATCCATTTGGTATGGATATAGGCCCCAATTTTCAAAGCACAGAACTTCACATGCAGACACAACTCTGAGTAAATTTGCATATCTAAATCTTAGTACTTGAAAAATTGTCATACAAGTGAGCTTACAAACACAAAGACGAGTAAGCACAAAAACCTCTCACCTGAAAACCTCATACACACTGACAGGGAAACTAACACTTCCATGTAAGTCTGGAGGCAGGAACTTAAATTTTAAGGCCGACATCACCTTTTCAATGCTGTTAAACTATGTTAGCTAAAAAGCATAGTTTAATTCATTTTCCTGAATGTATTTCAGGAGGCAAGCAATTTTGGCTTATCCTGGTTTTCTTAGAAACAGTGCAATGTTTTTTGATGAAAAGATAGGCATACCTGTATTGTACGTATAAATGACACCAAGACTCTCTCTTCAAACTCATTAACTGGAGTATACAAATTCAGAACTTTTACAATCTGTGAAGAAGAACAATCACTTTCAGGTTCATGTTACTGATCAATCAACAGATGTATCCCTGATTACTAATAATATAATTTTAAAATTAGCTATTTAAAAAAGAAAATTACTTTAAAGTATCTGGGGTTTTTTGCTTTATTGATTAATGCAGAATTCCATCAACCTGCTCAATGCTATGTTAAATGATTGCCTCCTTCAGAACACATGCCCTTTGGAGGTAGAAACCCTAAGTTTGTACATATGTGATGAGAATACCAAATGATGGAAAAATTACATGAGAAGTAACTGATTCTTTTCCTATGCACCCCAAAAAAAATGATGTATTTCTCACCCTAATTTACCTGTATATACCTGAATGGCCTTCATGGTATACCTGAATTGGCCTTCACTACCAAATGGTAGTCATGACCTTCTGTAGTCTTACCAGTTTACTGTTTTTTTGAGTGAGGTATTTCTCTAGAATTACATAATAAAGATTTTAAATAATAATATGGGTGAAACTTGTAAAACCTATTAAAAATCTCTTTGGTTTTTTACTATTCCCTTTATTAAAAACCAAAAAAACTTTGTTAAAAAGTTAAAACAGCACATGGAATTCTAACTTCTTATTTAGTAGAAAACTAAGCGATTTTCCAGTAATGTGAATTAATAAATCAAAATGGCTTTATCAATGCAACTGCTAGTGCTGACACAATTGTGAAAGAAATAGGGAAATTTCCTGCTTTTCCTGGTGAGAACTGTCCAGTAAGCATCAAAGATGCTTGGGTCCATTTATTCCTGTACAAGCTCTATGCAAATGTAACATGGTTTGAAAAACAAGTGCAACATATCCGAACAAAATCTGAGCTTTCATAAATAGGAGACTGTTTACTGAGATTCACTTGGTTCAGCCTTGAGGCTAATGGGTGCAGAAACTTTACACTCTTGTTTGCAGACTCACAGACAACAGCTCTGAATTGTCCCTCAGCTTGGCTGGATACCAACTCTGATGGCAGAAAGATCAACTCCTACTATCCTAAGCAGAGCTGTCTGGAGTACAGAGATGTCTTTGAATGATCTAAGGATTTCCAAAAAACTGGGAGACGGTGCATAGCACTGCACCCTGCACAATCCATTGAGCTGCCTCTCATTTGTTCAAAACTTATCTCAAACATCAGACTCAAAAAAGTCTTTTTTCACCCCTCCAACCTAATCTATTTTAGCAAAACAAAGTAAGAAACCCCCAATTCATGTGTGACAGCAGTGCTGGCTGGGATAGCAAATACAACAGAGCAGAGAGCTGCTCAGGAGGGACAGCAAGACAGACAATGAGGATTTGCTTACCTGGGCAGTAGTCAGTGCATTGCACATTGAACAAATGGCTTCTGCATCTTCATCTGTTTTCTTTTTCACTTGCAACAACTGTGCAGCCTGGATGAGCGGTTCCAGAGTTTCCTTAGCCCCACTATTCATCAAATTTTTATCACGTAGCCATTCTTCCAGTTGACTTACATTGTATCTGTACAAAAAGGTAAGAGCATCAAGAACATTAATGCTTGATTATGGATAAATGAAGAGCACGTGCAATTTTGCTTTCCCAGTGCTGCATCTTTGTCCTTATGTGTTTTAACTTTTTATTATTTTGTCATCACACTGTTTTCTTCCAATTAAGGCAGGGAATTTGACTTTCATAACAGTTAAAAACTATGGTCAAGTATTTCCACTGACTAGTCTTTCCCATTTGTTTCTGTTCTGATTAATTGCTTGAATGTGGTAAGAAGAAAGGCAAATGAGATTTTATCCATGTTAAAGTACAGCAAAGCTTTGTGAGGTAACTTGAGGGACTGGAATGCCTTGGCTAGATTTCCTGACATATGCCAGCAAAATCCATTGGACAAGTGATGTGAAATGCAGGAGATGATTCGGATGGCTTTACCCCAGGATGCAGCAAGCTAGTGTAGACAAAGAGGTGTCCACTGCACCACCAGTACACAAAAAAACCCCAGAAGGTATGTTTGCTTTTCTTCTCTAAAAGTTGAGGAAGCAATTACCAACATTTCACCTACAGTTCTGATTCCCACTTGATAATGAAACACTTTTTGGTTTGTTTCTACCACATTTCCTTGAATGTCAGGTAGGATTTGTCCAAAGTCAACTAAGCTGTTTTTAACCGAATTTCACCAAACCAGTCTGACATCATCTGTACCTATTTGCGTGTGGAAAAATAAATATTCCAGATATCTGCAGCTCCATCAAAATGATATTCAGCAATGTCAAGAGTTCAATAATATTTCCAGCAGTGCATTCAAGAGAACTGTCATAAGCTTTCCCACCTTATCTGCATTCCTTTGCTCCACGAGCACATGTCCTTGCGCAGGAGAAGGTTATTGAGCGTGACGGCCCCAATGATGTAGAACATCTGCTTGACCACCTGTTTGATCAGCTCTGGGTCCATTCCATGCTGATACATCACTGACTGGAAGGAGTTCAGCTGCCGGATGATGGAGTCCAAGGTGTAGGTGCCTTCATCAGCAATGCTCGATGTCCTCTTCCGCAGCCCTGTCGGTTTCACCCCTGAGACACCTTGGATGGTCTCGTGCTCCAGCATTCCTGAAACTGCATTTGATTGACACCGTTATTGGAATGACTGAAAACTGCTGATACACAAGCATATTGTGCAAGACGGCAAAGCAGAGAGAGCAGGCTGGGCTTTCTGCTAGCCAGTTTACCATGATTTCCAGAAATCGTGTCCCACTATGTTCTGCAAAATCTAAGTTTGTGGGGTTTGTACAAAGATTCCAGCATGGGTGTTCAAAAGGACAGTTTGAATCTAGCTCAAGAAAGTACTTTTTTTCCTCCCAGGGTCATATGAGCAGGAGAATCAGCAATCTGAGAGCCGTTCCATTCTTCTAAATGTTGTGATTGGAAAGCATGAAAATTTATGTGGGAGTACTGTCTGAACAGAAAATGAGAAGTATTCTTAATGAAAAAACCCAAAAAGCCTCTCTGAATGTTAGCTTCATCACTGCTTGTGATTTAGTTCCTCACTGCTGTCCATAACAACAACCAAACATTTTTTCCATATTAATTTCAATTAAGAGTTCTCATGTAATTAATTTTTCCATGGGATATTTCCCAACAGACAGGAACAGATTGTTCTGACAGCTTCTTCCTGCAAATGCCTGATTTATACCAAACACGAATAAGGTATACCAATGTATTCTGGCACTGCCAGAAGAACCAGTCACAGTTGAATTTTTCCTCTAATCCAACCTGTCCAGAACAGTCCTTGTCATCTATGAACTGAATACCACAAAAACTATTAATGAAACTCCACTGTTTAGGAAGAAATACAAGATACATCTACTACCACCATCACAATTTTCACTTTTGTACTATGTTGGGAAGCTTAAGGAATTCAGCTTTGCCTTACCAATCATTGGTTGCAGAATATTTTCCAACACTCGGACAAGTTGTTGGTAGATCTGAATAGCCAAGTCACTCAGTACTTGTCTGTATTCAGCTAAATCAAAATTAGTGAGGCAGTGTTCATTTTGACGAGGTGTATTATGCTTCATAAACCCCTGAATTCATAAAATAACAGAAATTAATGCTTCAGTAGAGCACAAAAATATTACACAAACCCAGCATTTCCATTTTCTTTCATGCAACTGACAAGTAATACCTTGAGTCACAGCCCCTCAAAATTTTAGTTTGGAACTTTGATTGAGGCTAATGCTAGGATTTGCTTTTCAAGTGTGATGACCTTGGCATCTGCTTCCTTACCTCAAAATTTCAAGTCTGTGACACAGGAACAAACTCTGCCAGCCTTCTGGCAGGCAAGACTCCCTCCCACTCCAGCATGAGCATTATCACCTGGCCAGCAATGGCTGAAAGCCCAGTTAAGCTTGAAAGAGGAATTGAGCATAGCACAGCCTCCAAACACCAACTGGTCTGCCATACTATGGATGAAAGGGTTAATATGGCCTTTTTGATAGGGAGTGCAGTGAATTATTGCTAAAAACCATAATGGTAGCTGCCAGACCCTCCTGCTTAATCTAAGCTGGCCCCTTTGGGAGCCCAATGTCATCTAGACTCTGGGTGCCAGTCCACAATACAGGGAAGCTTGTTCAAACCTTATATCCCTGTGCTTTCCCCTGATGCTGTCACCATCATTCCCAAAGGTACAGCCATTTTAAGAGACTATGACTAGATCTTTCATACAAGATTTGTTATAGAGCAGTGCTGACAACAGCACTGGAGAGCAAGAGAAACCAGAGTAAGAGCACTGCTTACCTCCTCTCCACTGTACTGCTTCAAACAGTGCAAAAATCGGCAGGTGTTTGACAGCCAGAAGGACACTGTTTCAAAGTCATCTCCTCTTTTCTGAAGATAAAAACAAACACAGTTCAGCAAAGACTGATAGGAGAAATGAAATAATAGAATGCAAGATACACAACTGAACACTTAAATTACACTTTCTAGTAGATCCTCATCCTGCAGTTTTGCAAAACTTTGTGTAATAGTCATGTATTAGGAAAGCAAGGGTTTTGGCAAAGTGCCATTTAACACCCTCCCTGCTTTCCTTAGTATTTTTCATGAATATGACTTCCTCCACAGAGGTGATCTTTCTGTGTTTTACAGACCCATCCTAATTGCTCTGGGCAGAAATCAAAAGGCAGTGTGACTGTATTCCCAAAATACCCAATGACTCTTGTGAAGAGCTCAGCAGGGAAGACTGGAATGATACAGAGCCAGCAGGAGGAGCAGGAACAACTCAGTTCTGATGAATGCCACTTACATCATAACTTTGGCAACCTGATATGGAAAATGAAACAAAACAACAAACCCTTCCCACCAAAGAACACAGGATGGAGTATATGCTAAGTAGTTCTAGAGCTCCATAGTGTGCACTTCTTTCACTTAAAAATGTTCCAAAATTCCTATGGATATGTAAGCTCCTGTAAGATTGTTTACAAGTACTTTTTCAAAACCTGTAGCTTGATTAAAGGCTTGGCTTTTGGCACATCTCTCTCATTTAAAAAAATAAAAAAACATGTAAGCATAAAACATTTATATCTTAATAATGACTTCAAGATACACCTGCCCTAAACTCTCCCAGCCAATTCCTTGCAAAGACTTTGGGCAGTAACATATTATCATTAGTGTAATCTGTAGGTGATGCAAATGAGGAAATCTGTTAACCAAAACTGAAAATGAAACTGTTTATTTAAGCACTCTGGAGAAGATTAACAAAGACTCACTCTGCAAAGTCTAATTACATCCAAAACTTTATAAGCTGAACTTCAGAGGAGGAAGACAATTCTAAACAAAAACGAAGGTAGAAGGTAGATCTTTTCCCACTAATTCAATTCATCTTTGCTACTATATGGATAAAATGCCAGCAATGCAATTTGTTATTTCTTTAACACAACTATTGGGGCACTTTAGTGGGAGTTCACTGATCACAAATCCAGAGCCAATTCACTGAAAGCCTTTTCCTTATTCTCCTAACATAAAACCAAAAGTGAATTTTAAATGAACGTTTTTTTCTAAACTCAGCAGACTAACTAACCTTTAACACTTTTTTGATGCCATTGATAGTGGAAGTCAACAACGACCGCACTTTCTGGTCATCATTAAGGTAATCTGCATGGCGCACACACATGAACAAAATATATGCTGGTAGTCCTGGAATCAGGTTGACAGCTACCCCACGTGGTTTCAGCTCTTGGGAAAAACAAACACACATTGTCTTGTTAAGTGTCAAGTCATTGGAAGACGTTATATGAGGTAATTGCAACCTCCCCAGTTAATAGCATATACATGTATATATAGATATATAGATATATCTGGCCAGTGAAAACTCAGAGCAAAACTAAGCCACTTTCTTGGTAAAACAGAATAAGAAAATATAAGTGCCTACTAAAATTATACAGGCATATTAATATGTACTATACTCATCAGAAAGGATAATTAGATTAAAATGCACATTTAGGAACTGTAGACAAACTGAATGCTGTCAAAACCAAAATAAGCGATTCGGTTCCTAATGCAAATTCTGTGTTCTTAGCATTCATTTTTCAGAGTGTATGGAAGCAAAGAAGGCCACAAATGAGAAAGAAGCTTACCTAAAATAAGATTCTTGATAAGTTTTTGTTCATCCTCCTTCTTATATTCCAACATCCCTTGGAAGTCCTTTTCTTTCCTCGGAATGTTAACTGGACGAATAGGTTCATCAATGATTTGTCCAGGTGATATGTTCTCCATCTGGCCCACTTCAGAGAGAGAATGAAATTAAATATTACATTTTCCAGTGAAACCAGTGCACACCAGAGACATTTCTGCAACATTCCTAAGGAAAGTCCTGGCTCCACCAGGACAGGGAAGAGAATATTAAGAGCAAAACAGAAAACCTGTCAGTTGAGAAAAAGATGATTTAGTATGTGAAGGAAAAGGGGCTGGGGTAGTGGGAAGCAAAGCAAAGGCAATCACTCATGATAAACCCTTACCCTGAGGGAACTGATGCCAGCCAGTCTCAAACAACAGCCACCTTGTGTGACAAAAACCCCTCCTGTGGTTCCTGACATCAGGAGGTGCTGCATATGGAATATTCCTTTGGCCAGTCTGGGTCAGCTGTCCTGGCTGTGTGCCCATGTGCCCTCAGCTTACTGAGGGGGCAGAGTGGGGAAAAAGGGAAACCTTGACACTGTCCAGCAGCCAAAACACTGATGTGTTCCCAACAATATTAGAGACTCAAATCCAAAACACAGCATCACACAGGCTGCTATGATGAAAGTTAACTCCATCCCAGTCAGACCTACTACATCTTTCTAAGTGAATTAGGCAATAAACATAGACCAAACTGTATTTTCATGAGAATTTTCCCACTCTGTATTATGCATGAACATTGCTGTGATATTGTCCAGAGAAGTAACTGAACTGAACATTGTAACAGTTTTTAAAAAAAACACTTAGTTGGAGTAACTAACCTTCACATTCAAGGGAAAACTAGGTAACTCATTTTTGCCTGGCTCATATTTAGTACTGCTTTTCTCTGGATAAAACCAGATACTGTCTTAGAGTACACAAACAGTGCAGAAAACATTCCTTCATGTTTGTATACTTTCTGCCTTCAGAGAAACATCAATCTCTTTTTCTCATATTCTAAACAAATCTTCTGAAGGTTCATAAAGGAACACACAGAGGTCTGAGCATACGTCCTGTTTCTGCAATCAACAGAAGCTAAAGCTACTGAAGACCTCACAACTGCTAAAACAGATGAGTATGATGACAAGTAAACCAAAATCTTTCTCTCAAAAGATAAAAGTACCTTCGAGTTCACCGATCTTCTTAGCAAATACTTTCAACTGCTTCTTTAACTTGCGAACAGTTTTGTCCTGCTTTTCCAGCTGCTCCATTAAATCCTGTAAATTAAAATAAGGGAAAGATTACAATATGGGAACAATCCTGTACTGCGTGACAGAGACAAAAACACTGCTGTAGAGTTACAAGGCAGTGAGGAAAGCTGAACAGAAGTGCCATCCTCTGGCCGAGGGTTGCAAGCTGGTACACTGCCTATAACAGAAGCCAGGTATTGCAAATAGTATTAAGTTATATGCAGCATGACAAGGGCAAAGCTCATAGGCAGGTAGATTCTGCAGATACTCAGAATGAGGTCAGTTCGTACAGCAGAAGATATTTTGCTGCAAACACATCCCCCTAATGCTTCCTCCCTGCTCTTCCAAATGCCTCACAGAAATTATTTTCTTTATTATTAATAATTATTTCTGCATCATTTACTCCTGTCTTTAAGACTAACTCCTTATTCAGACCTATCCATGTTATGAGAATATGAGAGACTCCTAGAAAGATCATAACTTGCACTCAAATTTACCAAATTAAACATCTAAATGCCATTTCTTGTGTTGCTCTGCCTTGCTGTCATCACATTTCCTTATACTGAAACTGGTTTCTTCCACGTTTTTGTTCAGTACCTGAATAACATCTAGCACCCAAAAGTCCTATTCTTTCAATAAACTGTATTCGTCCTTCAAAGGAACACTCTCCAGAAATTTATCTTTGAATAGTTCTGTGACATATCTGTTGTAGCACATTCAGAAAATAATTGTGTAATTAAAAAAGGGAAAGTCTTTCTTTAGAAAGCAAAACCTCAAGCTCAAACAACCTGAAAGCCACTCTAGGTTAAGTGTTGGAAAGCATCTTAGAAGAAAAATCTCCTAAGCATGAGGATTACTCTTGCACTGGTAAGAACATAAGGGATCGTGAACTCCCTGCATCAAAAGCATCATCTGGGAAACTCCACCTCTTCTGACGTACTGAAAAATTTTAGTGCAGCATGGGCACAAACCTTAACCATGTGGTAATAGAGTTTACAAGCTGATACAATATACTTAGCAGTAAGATATTAGGCCTGTTCACAACAGAATGCAGGCCATGCTTCACATCCAAAGCACTGCTCAATTTTACAACAGAAATCCTATTAGTAACACTACATGCTTGTTGTCAGATAAAACAATTTCTCCTGAAATTAACAAAAAGATACATGTAAGTTCGACAGAATGTTTTGAATGTATCAGGAAAGGGATATGATTTCAGAACATGTGAGGATGAATAAAATTCTATGGTTCCTCTAAACAAATCTAACAGATTTCACATCTCATCAAGATCTGGAAACTCATAAATTATATTCTTTCAAGCTAACATATGGTGCTGTCTTTAATTATTATGAAAATATTATTTCCAATGCCATCCTTCATATTTTGCATTTCTGAAAAATATTAAAATAAGAATAAAATCAGGCTATGACTGGATTGCTGGCATTATTCATCTTGTTAAGGACCTGTATGATCAGTTCTCTACTTTTCTGAACTGAATCTAAATGTATCAAAGTTTCAAACCAAAGAGCAGTTTTGAAAGTTGAACATCTTTTGCATCATGTACCTCTTTTCCAGGGCAGTATTAAGTAGTATTCAAAAAGAAACTGCTTTGCTCACAGCGCAAGGCTCGTATTAGTAACAAAACTGTGCATCAAAAAGAAACACAGATTACACAAAGGACACTAAGACTAACAAAAAAAGCAGTGAAGGAAGTAATTGGCATCATGAAGCTCTCTGCAGGGGGATTTCCTCTGAAAGGGAGAAAAGGAGACAGCCTGCTTTTCAATTAGTGCTTCAGAAACAGCAACCGAGACAACAGAGAAACAGGATTCACGTGAGCTACATACAATCATCCGCTTGTAAAGGGAAATCCGGTACAACTGATACTTCTTGGGGTCATCTGCATACAACTCCTCATAAAACTGCAAAAATAGGGACAGGATTGGTTTTCTCCCTCCCTCTGAGAGACTGACACTTCAGTGAGCACTGTACAGATTAATTCAGAATACAACAAGATAAACAATCTCCTACTTCAGGTAGTCTAGGCCTTAGTTGTGTTCATGCCAGCATCTCCCAGAGAGAAGCTGATATAGATGAGTTGCAGAACAGTCAGCTCTTTTAAAAATGGGCCATACTAGGACTGTGAAAGCATGGAATACAACCTTTGTGAGAACAGGGACAGGACATTTTCTTATGCTAATCAAGATGGGATTGCAGTGAACACTACAATTCTAAAAAGGCATCTGGAAAGCTACAAATTATTTCCACTCCAGGGCTAGGAGTGGAGCTGTAACATACACCTGGGCTTGGAGTGGACTTGCAATACTCAAACATCTGAAGTGAAATACTAAGGAATGAGTCTATATTTAACAAGTAAAATTACATTCAGTGTATTTGAAAAAAAAGAGACCTCCCCTGGGATATAATTACATGACTGTGTGTTGTTTTGGGAACACAATGTGATGAGTAGGTCTCTGGGGGGAAAAATGGGTAAAAATTGTAACATATGACTAAGCAGCAGGAGGGAGCTGCTGAGACAGAAGCATTCACCATCTACCTTTGCCAGTGAGAGACTGCGGCTGCTGAGGCAAACTTACACTTTTAGCCAGTTCTCCAACATGTATCAGCTAAATTATCTGATACTTTGCTCAAAATCTTTGGTATTAAGGCAACACCCCAACAGTGATAACTTCTGTCATGTACATTAGCAGGAAACACTACACCTTGGCTTGTTTGGAGGAAGCAATGACACTCACAGCTAGGATTTTTCTGGCTGAAGTAACATGTGCCCCTTCACCAATAACAAGCCAAACATATTCCAACACAGGTCTCTTTGGAAGATATCCCCAGAAACGAAGTAGCCCACACAGGATGAACATACTCCTTTGTGGAAGAAGGTAAGGGGTTTTGCCCAGTCCTTCCTTCACAAAAAAATGTGCAGTACACATGGAATGACAACTATTAGCTAAGTGACTTCTAAGCAAGTTTCTTTTTATAGAACTATTTCTTTCTTCAAATCATACTGAGTAACTGGAGCTCGTAACACAGTGGATTTTCTGTGTAGCTTCAGGCAGGAAGGAGAGAAATGGGAAGATAAATCACATTAAATAATTAAAGAATTACATCAGTTTCGCAACGAAATAAACTAACATATTTCAGGGGAAACACCATTCCTTGGCATCATTAGTTTTTACGACTTCCCTGGATATCAACATTCTACCTAGCCATGACTAAACTCACCAGTTGGAAGCTGGAATCCACAAGCTTCCTCCAATTCAAACCAATTTCCTAAAACATTGCTTCAGGAGCAATCACAAGCCTCTCTTCCCCCATCATCTTATGCTCAAGAAAACAACTACCCTTGTGCAGTTTTTTTGCAGGAAGTTGCCATCTGGAAAATGATAAGAACCTACAGGTGTGGCATGTCTGTAAGTGCCCGTGCCTGCTCCTGCAGCATCATTTCTCTTACCAAGTTCTCATTAGTCAGCCGGGTGATCTCATGCTGCAGACTGGCTTCAATGCGGGCCTCTGGAGGCAGCTGCAGGTTCTGGGCCAGGAGCTGCTGCTGCCGGTTGTTTTCTTCCTTCAGACTCTGGATCTCACCTCGCAGCGATTCCAGCTCGTTCTCATGGCTCTTCTTCTGTGACTGAAGCTGAGACTCCAGCAGCCTAAGGAGGTTGAGCCACAGTTTGTGTGAACACACTTAGAAAGTTACATCCCCAATTCTCAGAGGGAGTGTAAAGCTTTAGCTGCTGCTCAGGAACAATTAGCCATGGCTTGCAAAGGAAAATGAAAAAGGCAGAGTACTCTTTAAACCCTTCAGTATGCCTTCTAATTAAATTAAGCTTGCATGATCAAAAAGTGAAGAGAGAGAAGCTAATTGTGACACTGCTTTGCTTTTCCTTTGATTGAACATGTACTGTACAGGGTGCCACTGTGACAATAAATGTAAAGCTAAGTCTTCTCAGATTGACTGAAGGAGTTTTAAAGAGGTTTTACCTCTAAACAAAGCAAATAATCTCAGATGAAGATGACACTACATTCACTTAAGCTAGCACCTTGCAATATTAACAGTGGAAAATATTTTTATAGTTAACCTTTTCAGTCAGAAACCCTTTAATTGCAAATGCACATAAATAATCTTTATTTCTACATTAAACCCAACATATTTCAGAGGGTCGTCCTTAATGAACGAAAGGTCAACAGCACAATCCGACTGAGGACTGAAACCCAGGAGCTTTATCCTCATCCCTAACTCATTCTTTCCCATTGGGCACGTCACATCTCAAATTCTTCTCATTGTGAAATGGAGATACCATGTACCAGCCTTCTGCCAGGCAGTGCTGGGAGATCCACTCCTGCTTGCAAGGCACTGTCCAAGGGCTCTGACTCACAATTTTGTACATACACAGGAAATAACAACATTAGTGACTACCACTGTTCAATTAGACAGTATTTCAGGGTTTAAATATGCATAAGGCAGGAACATTTATTAGTAACTAGTCTGATGAAGCACTCAAGGGCAAATAGTCATTTACCCGCAGTGCTCTGCCATTTAATAGAAAGCTTCTTGTCTCTACAGTGCCACGACAAGAGGCAAGAGGCACAGAGCAAACCAACTCCCATCCTGCTCTGCAGAACACTTGCTCCAAGTTAGATCTTCGCATTTTACACAACAATGTTAGGGGTAGAATGTGTTAGCACCAGAAAAGGAAAGACTTTAGTTAGTAGCAGTCATTGCAAAATACCACCTTCTGTAGTTACTGCTACCAAATGCATACACTGAAGAACACCAGCAGTGCTGATGTAGTGAATTAGTTCTCAGGGCAGGACTAGGAAGCATTTTGGAAGTCAGGGACAACGATGAGCACACAGAGCCAGAGCTGAACTTCTTGACAAGGTGACTCTCGCCTGCCCCATGACCAGAACAGTCCTTGCAGAGACCACAGTGGTCCCACTGAGGTTTCAACAGCACCATGAGGAACTAAAGATTACTTCTCTTTATTAATGATTTTGTGACTTATGTTTTGAATCTGGCATGGAGAGACATGGGAGAAAAATGTTTAATTTACTGAACTTGAGACACAAGGAGAGTAAGACCCATTTCAGTTTGAAATTTAAGAGTACACTGAAGGTACTTAAACAACAGTTGAATAATTACTAAAATGACTGTACTTCTTTAGGCTGAAAAACTGCAAGGAACATCAATTTTGAAACTTGGTGTAAAGGCACAAAAAGGATACATGGCTACAAATACTTTCCAGCTGTGGAGCTTCTGGTATTTTGCAGTCTTTTATTACTTCTGTGCAAGTATTCTTATGAATTATGTATTGGCTGTTGTGCCATCTTAAACTTTTTAAGTGATAAAACCTGACATGTAGAAAGCTTTGGTGACTAGGTTTGAGGAAACTCCTTAATTTGCCTAATTTGTGTTGAATTTTCTTTTGAACTGTTAAAGTAATAGAAGTACTGTAGCTAAAGCAAACCCATAGCAAGGGGCACAGTTAGCTAGAAAAGAAGATGCAAATGAAGAAAAAAAAAGAAACCATTATGAGAAGTCTGGTAACCTGTTGGCTTGTTTTAACCCTTCATAAGCCAGCCAAAGTTCTCCGTCCTCATTCAGCATATGATAGTCCTGGGGAGATTGCCTTTCAAGAAATGTGTTTAAAAAAATACAAGAGATATATGTGATGGTGATGAGGTGACATGGTAAGGACATTACACACTACATTACAGTTGCTATAAAAGAGAAACAAAAAAAAAACTCTAAAACAACTTAGCAAATTACTTTTCTTGTTTATGTGTTTTTCTTAATGATGCAATTCAGTTCTCAGTGACAGCCCAACTGGTTATAGCATTCTGTGCTGTCACAATAAATGCATTGCCACAGACTGCTGTGACCACTGCAGTTGAGAGGGTGACAAACCAGCCTGGGGAATGGCACCCAGGCCGGGCCACGCAGCAATTAGAGGCTAAGAAGATGGAAATCCAGAAAGCTTGATTTTACATTTCCCCATTATTTCCAAATACTTTCAAATACTGCACACAATAATTTTACTAATGAAATCAAATTATAACCCCAGCTATGAGTGTTCTCTAGACACACATGGGTGGAACTGACTGAACATGATATACAGTGTGTCACAGCAGACCCCAAGTGATCACAAAATCAAGAAAAAGAACTTGTACCTGTTGGTTTCCTTCAGTCCAATATATGCCTGTGCTATTTCTCCTTTGTCTTTCATCTTCTGTACATCCTCCAAGAGGATTGTAGCATCTGTCATTGTATGCTGGAAACAGAATGACAATTTCCAGTAAATTTGACAACATAACTGCTCCTTAAATCCATGTTTTCTTCATGTGGAACACAAATCCTTGAGTAGCCACATTAAATAAGTGTGGGTACCTGAACAAGAGGTTAGTCTATAACTTCTATGTCTATCTGGTTTATCTTTTAAAATAAATGCATACAAAATGGTCAAATATTGGTCTGTCTAGTAAGTGAGCACATACATTAATCTCTTCCCATAAAAGGGAACATCGCATAAAAGGAACAAAATAAATTTCACAATATGTGAAATTTGCACTTTATTCAAATTACCAGGAACAGCTGCTAATGCTAAAACTGAAGCAGCATAGTTTTGCCTGCTTAATTCTATTAATATTTTTTAAACATTGCTTTACATGGAGGCTTTCAAAGCTCAAAAATAAGAACTATTTCTCCCTCATGAATTTTAAATAATCTGTCAAAGCAGGAAAGAATTGACAAGGGCTTGAGATTTTCTAATTTAGATAGCACCATTTTCTTTCAGTTTTGAATGTTTATTATGTTTATTATGGCACTTTTGCTTTTTCTTCATTACAATTTGAAATACTTAATAGATATTTACAGTCACCTTGGCCAGTCAGATCTGAGTCATTGCCATAGAGTAGCACAGGATTTTAATGAACACAAGAGATGGAACTCTGCCTTTTTGACTTTCAAAACAAGCAGATGCTGTTTTAATGAGCACAATTTTGAAAAGTATTCACAATAACAGTTTTGTGGACATAAATTCTGGAGTCTAGAACTCTATGACTAGTATGATTTGTGTAATCCAATATGAAAAACAATAAAATATGTAAGCTCCTCAAAGAATTATTCCCAACATCTTTATGAGAGCTTTGAGGGTTTTCTACTATTTTTTTCTACTATTAATTTTCTTCAGAGTAAAACTCCTGTATCTCACCTGCCAATCTATCAAGCTTTAGCAGTCTGAACATCTATCATTTGGAGTCAGTTCAGTTTCTTATGCTCTTACATGTATTCAACTACATTTTCTAATCAAACATTCAGCAATTGCCATCCAGTATCTAGAGATGACAATCTGAGCCCAGCAAGGTTTGTTACTTGCCAAGGATAGCAAACACTCTAAAGTAAGTTACTTCTTCATACCATGGACATTAATTTGTTGTGAAATACAAGGGCTTTGCAAGTCAACAGAAGTCTGACTCCTGGATCACAGTGCTCCCTGGATCACTGTCTTTACCCCTCAAACATACTCAGCAAGAAACATGATGGAGCTGACTAGACCAATTCCTAAACCCTTCCTTTCACAATCAGGTTGTCATAAACCAACAGTTCAAAACTGTTAAATCTGCTTGTTTTGAATTAACTTGTTTCTCTGTGCAGAGCATGAAGATGGATGCAGAGGACATAGAATTATGGGAGAAATTTTTTAGTAATATCAAGGTAAATGCAAGAACACGTAGGCTACTTAAGAGGCAGGGAAATGACAGCTCAATATTGTTGAGGGTTATTTTAGCATTTAGGAAGTTCTGGTTTGTAACTGCAAAAGAAAATGTGTACCTTATCCTCCTGGCAATCAAATTGGTAGGCAAGAAAGAAGAAAAACAAGACATTAAAAACATCTGTCTGTGCTGCAGCTATCCAACCTAAAAAGCAGAAGTTATCTGCAAACTGGCTGCTGGCCATCCCACAGGTCACCTTCCTATTTTTCCTCATACTCATAGCTGCTGTAAAATCAACACTTGCATCCCACCACTGCTGAGAATGCTATTGAAAGGTTTACTAAGATTTCTTTACAATACTCTAAATACTACAGAAAAATATGTTCTGTTTTATTTACAGTCAATCATTTAAAACAAGACTTACACCTCTTCATGCACCACAGACTTCCAGTTTACTCAGGACATATACAGACATAACTTTGCAGCAGCAAAGGAAAGATGACATATCTGCTCATTCCTTGCTGCAGTTATGAAACACAAGATAGCTCAGTTCAGTGGAAATTACTAGTTCCTTGATTTACATGATACCTTCTCAGGTTGAGTGATTCTTATCTGCAAAGCTATTACTTCCCTAACTATGTCATCAGAATCAGGGCTTTTTAGAAGATGTGCATTTCAATGGTTGTAATCTTTCCATAAAAGCACATAGCACCTATCAAGCAGTAACATGGAATTTACATATCTTCAGAGCTCATCTTTATGAAATGTTACTGACTTGCAATCATATAGATATAGAACAAACTGTTGCTTTTACTGACCTATTAATTGAAAGGAACTCCTGAGAATTCCTTTAAATTTTCCAGTCAAACTGCACACTAGAGAAATGATACAGCTCCCAATGAGAATTATTTGTGCACTATTAAAGGAGTCTGGAGGGAATCAGACCTTTGGTACTGCCTGTACATCTTCACATGAGGGATGCTAGAGAAACCCCAGACTGGTTGATTAATACAAACTCCAAATTCAAACTGCTGTGATTTGTGCACTATTAATGGATAAATGGATTATATTTAGAAAGGTTTTCAAACCTAGACTATTTCCTTCTGCCATTTCAAGCATGCTGTTAATAAATAAAGCATGTCAATGATGCAATGTAACTCTCCTACACGGTGCACCTGCTGAGTGTGATTTACCTTGGGCTGAATTGCCTCTTTCTGGCTAACAAGCTGAGACCTCAGGATGAGAACTTCTTCCTTGCGTACTTCAAGCTCCTCACTGACCGAGGTCAGCTGGTCCAGGAGGACTCTGTATGCTGGGGCACCAGGAGCAGTCACCTCTGGAGCTCGTGTCTCTGTGAGGGCCTTCTGCAGCTCATTCAACTCGTTCTTCAGTTTTTTATTCTCAGATTCAAGTTCTTGACGCTGCAAGGAACAGAGACAATTCTGTCACCCATCAGCCCTGCAACATGTCTATAACCCACAGGTACAAAACTATGGATAGAAATGGTAACAACTATGTGTAACTGCAAGAAATCCATCAATCTCCCCTGCATCCCTGGCTTCTTGACCATAGGGTCAATAGTGTCTAGGAGGATTTCACTAACAGGACAAACTTTTTGTCTGACATGCTAAACCAGAGCACATACACATGAATAAGACAGATTTGATGGGAAACAGAATTGCCAATTCTTTTTTCCTCTTATCCTCCCCCTAGCAAAAAAAAAAAAAAAGTTCACAATAAATAGTGGTCAGCAGGCTAAGAAAATTCTGCATCACTATTAAGAAAGTTTTTTAGTTTTAGTGGTCTAAGATACGCAGTAACTAAAAAAAAAGTTTTTGAAAAAAAGACCTACAGTTATCACTGTATTTTTGCTCAAATTAACTTGCAAGCTGTACTAAGTGTTTTAACAGAGAATTCCCCCTGTCTTAGTCTTGGGTTTCTGTGTGTTTTTTGTCTTCACAAGAATGCAAAAGTCTTCCTGCCCAGCACCAAGATCGAAGGAAAGACGGAGAACCATCTCCTCTGCTTTTTCAAGGTTGTTTATTCTTCTTATCTATACATTTTCTTCCCTGACCTTCAGAGATCCATGCAGCAGGTCAGTTCACAGGGAATAACACCGCCCCGAAGGTGACGAGCATCTTCATACTAAAAATTACGTCTACTTTGTTTATGAAAGATTCACAATGCCTATCTTTCATGTTAGGAAGTCGGGCTCTACTCTAAACCAACCAAAGATGCCCACGCCAGAGCAGAATATGGAGAAGGTGAAGAAGGAGGAAGAAACCCCAAAGCCACGTGGAGACTTGTGGTCTAAAAACTTATTACTTACCAGTCTAAAAACTCTATAAAATCTATTTTTCACCCTGTGACTAACTAACTATCACCCTACTTAAACTCTCATGGTTTGTAAATCCTCACACAGAGGTGGTAATTTCTCCCAAGGGCTAAAATCGAAGGCACAGAAGTTTTTGCTTTTACTCCTTGCCAAGGTTTCCCAGCCCCCTGTCCGGGTCTGGAATCACCCAGGACAGTCAGAGGAGTGTTCTGGGCTCTGACATCTTAGGGGATCTTTTTGTTTTGCATCCCCAGCCACACATTCTACAGCTTAAAAAAAACAGTCCTACAGTGAAATGACTATTGGGGAATATTTGTTCTAGTTTCTCCAGCTACTATTTGGAAACAGGAGGGCTGATGTAATTTTCTATGCCAGCACATATAAATGGTGGCAAGAGTCTTACTAGAAAAAAACAGAAACCTCTGTTTTAGAATTACCTTGAGTGACTCATACTCCAACTCTGCACCTCTTATGGGAGGCCTTTCTTCCTCCTATGAAAGAATACAAACAAGTGTGAAAATTAAAAATCTTTCATCAAGATAGGAAAACAAAAGGAAACTGAAATTATTTTCCTCTAAAACTAAAAAACACTCATTCTGGTACTGCTAACTGTTGTAGTTTGAATATTGGCATTGTCTCTTTTGCTTCTGAGTTTATGACACATAATTGGTTAATATAAATAGAATCACACGCTGGCATTGTAACAAAACAGAGCAGGATGAACCCCAGCATGCTGAAGAAATTCACTGGTAGAAATGTAGTAAGAAACAATTGCCAAAACAGGTTTCATAATTTTCTAAGAACTTAAGGAGACCAAATCAGGAGAATTTAAATTACAATCAGCTAATGTGTCTAAGCCCTGTGCTTTCGCTATGCATTCTGGTTGAAACACATCTTCTGACAAAATGAACAATTACCCATTCTCCCCATCATTTAAGTAGATTTTCTTATGGCTATTCCTTTATAAAAACAGCATGTCAGCCTTTTTTTTTTTAAGTGAAGTCCCAAGCACTTTTTGTTCCTGTTGTCTTCCATCAGATGATCTCAAGGACCTTGGAAAACTAAATAACCAGTCCCTAGAACTAAGCACCAGTACAAAATTTGTCATTAAATAAAGCAAGTGCTAGAGGAACATAAAGATTTAGTGAAAGCCAGTCAGCATTCCCAGAGCTACTGTTTCACAAGAAGGGACACTCTGGTGTCAGCATTTGATCAGCTGCAAGGAGTCCACCTTAGCTTTAGCACGGAGAGCCTGTTCTTCCTTTCTGTCCAGTTCATCCTGCAGGGATTGCTTTTCTTGCTCCAGTTCTGAAACCCGTTTCTGCAGCTTGAGGAACAGAGACATGTCCAGCGCTGCTTTTTTCTCACTAGGCTCCTGCTTTAGGAACAACAGAGGGAAGTCAAGAAGTATTCTCCTTCCACAGTATAAGGAAGCACAACAGTGAGTAAAGACGGGAAACAGACTGGGAAAGAGAGGAACACAGAAATGTTACTTGATTCTGAGCATTGACTATCTAAAATATTTCATCAGCTATCAAATGCTATTTTAAAAAAGGATTTACTAGTAGAAATTGTTTCTAAGCCTAAAGCCTAGCAAAAGAAAGCACGAGACACTACCTAGCAGACAGGAGGTCTATAACTAAGCATACCTTATAGTCTTACTTGTTTGAAGGGGGAAAAAGTAGAAAAAAGAAAAAGTTTGTGGTTAGACTCACCTGGAAACAACTGTAAATAAGGGCTTTTTTTTTTGTTGGTTTAGTTTTCAATGATTCCTATAATAGGCTCTTTCTCATTTTTTTTATATTTTGATGATTCCCGAGATTTAGAAAGTCCTTTTCTCCCAGCCCCGTGATGGAAGAAAAGGTTGAGAGTCGTCTCTTCTGTTTTCCAAGGTTGTTTATTTTTTCTTATCTATTACATTCTTCTCCTGACTAGCAGAGATCCTCTCAGCAAGTCAGTCCACGGCACAATCCACCTCCCTCAGGGTGGTGTTTACTTTTATACTAAAAACTACGTGTACACTATTTACGATAACTTTCCAATGCCTATCACCCATGTTGAATAGTCTGTCTCTATTCTAAACCAACCAGGAAGTGTCACCATCACAGCAGAAGATGGAGGACAAAAAGAACAAGAGGAAGGACAGGACACACCCACATTCCTCCATCTTGCCCCCTGAACCCCCATTCTAAAAAACCCCAAAATTCTACTTTTCACCCTGTGACAAATTAACTATCACTCTTTTCCATCCAGTGGAATGTCCTGGGCTCTGACAGTTCTCTCGCTAAAGAGAAATCTCTCTGGCAATTTGAAGTTTAATTTAGTGGGATGTGACACAAAAACCAGAAAATATATTTTATGCCTTTTTCTTTTCTTGTGCTAATTATACAGCCTGTTCTGAGCCTAATTCACTGACTTCTTCACTATTTTCTGGGCAAGGACCAGTGTTTGCAATCTGAAGGTGCATTACAAATTGCCCATCAGCCTTTTTGTACTTTATGTACTGGGAAGATCAAAGTATTTACTATGAACTGTACCATAAAATTTTAAAGCCTAGAAAAGGAACTAGACAATTAATATTAATGGCTATAGCAGAGAAGCAAGCACAGCCATTTCCACTTCATCTCCTTTTACTGTTGAGGGGAAGAGTCATAAACTACACCAACAGCTCAGGCAAAAGAAAACAGACTTTTGAGTTTTCTGGTTTTACTCGTCTGCCTTGAGGTGGGCCCAATTTTTTAATGTGGTTTTGTATAATTAATCTATATTGTTAGTCTAGATTCAGAACTGGAGAATGTTGAGGGGTGCTGCATCTGTTCACACTCTTGTGTGAGTTCGTTTCTTTGTTTATATTCTAAAACCCAAACCTGGCTCTACAACAGCAATCCAGCAAGTCTACTAGCCAAAGGAAAAGCTGGCATTTGGCTCATATGTGACATCCCATCACAGCTGCACTGTCCTTCTCCTGATGACCCGTGAATGTAGGAGCATCATCCTGAAACCATTATGCAAGGTGAAAAACATAAGTGGGAAGGCAAATTATGAAAGAGCATGCAGAGAGGCTGAGCCAGCCCCAATGTGTCAGGATACTTGCGCCCAGAGGAGAAAATAATTCTCTGCAGAGGCTTTCCAAAGCAGCAATGACAGCCTGGTAAAAGCCACTCTGGAGATCTCTAACTTAGGCAGAGGGCAAACAGGATGTGCTGTGCCCTGGCTCACAGTTAGGGAGATGTTCAGAATGCACAGAGAAAACTCTGACTCTGGAAAATGCCAAGCACAGCCAGACCCCCATCCTGAGGGCTCTGTTTTTGCAGTCCCACTGTGATGGGATGAGCTGAAAGGGGGAGTTAACTTGGAAAACACTGTCAATGGCTTGGAGTTGCACCACAAACTATTTATGGTTATTATTCATTAGCTGAATCAAGTCATCTTTCTGAACATTTTTTTTAACATCTTCCTGATCATTTTTCCAAACGCCCCGGGATTTGTACTGCTGCATATGAAAAGGAAACTCCCATTCTGGGACTTTGATTCCTCTCTATGAAACAGAGAAAGCCTGATCCAACATAAGTTTCTCACCCCCAACAGGAAACTCATTCCAGGTAGCTACTAAGAATGCAGCTTGCCATTTTAAATCATTGACTATACAGTAGGCAGGGCTCCTCAGAAAGTCTCACTGGTATTCTAAATTCCCACTTTGTCCTGGATAAGTGATTGTGCTTACCAACAGTGACAACCAAATGTTTCACAGATGCAAATCAGCTGGATCACCTAGTATCTACTCTATGCTTACTGTAATACAAGAAAAATTCAAAGTGTATTTTGACAGTCTTTCTACACAGGATCACAACTAACTAGGGAGTAAGTGTTCTCTAAAAGTAAATGGAGAAAGTTGGATTAAAGCATTAGATCAGAGTATAAGGATATGATGTTTAGAAGGACTTAAAAAAAAAAAAGAGAAAGGAATGAGTTCAACCATGTATCAGTGAAAATGTGGGGGATTTTTAACGTTACCTCCATCCTTAGTGGTAAGTCTTCTGCTTCTGTGATCTCAGAGCTGAAAGTATATTCAGATTCATTGCTACTGTGAGTTGAATCCGTTCTTTTGTGCCCAGGCTTGGGGATGCTCTGAAGTGCAAATGGAACAAATCAGTAGCAATATATGGTTTTCCCTGTGACTGTCTCTTCACAACCTTTAATTTACCTTATATTTGGTGTTACATCACAGTTATCAAAATTTATAAGAAAATATTTTTGATTCTGGTCACTCCAAAGACCTTAAAGCCTAACTGAGATACAGTTAGCTCGCAACTCTGTGGAGGTCAGCTCTTACACCACCAAGGACTGCTGCAGAAAGCAGAACCAAGCAAAGATCCAGCACTTTGTGGGAAAGAAACACTCAGTTTACAGGATGCACAAGGCATCAATTTTTTAACTTCCTACACATTCTATTGAGGAATACTTTATATTCCTGCCACATAGAACATTCTCAGGACTACTTAAAATTTATCACTGGATGAAGATGGCACAAACAACCCCAGCAGATGAGAACAGCTTGAGGGCAAAATGGGGGTGGACAGCACAAGCAAAACCACCAGGAAAGTCACAGTAGAAATTTAGCCTTCTTCACAGATGTGACAATTATTATTTTTTTTTAAATCAACAACAAATTTTTAAATGTATTTCTAATCAAAATAATCAGTATTTAAAAGGATAAATTCTCATTTCAAGTACAGGTCACCAACACATACAGCTGACAGCACTTACTAACTTATCCCATTAGATTCTGCCTAAACACAGCTGTAAACAGCTTTTGATTTCTCAGCTGTGGAGCCACTTACCACCATCAGGTTCATTTCATCCTTGAGATCATCGTAGCGCTCCTCCAGGCGGCTGAACTCATTCAGCAGGTTCTGGTACCGTAACCGTTCATCATTCAGGTCCAGCTCCAGCTGCTTTGTCTCCTCCACCAGCTTCTTTTCCATCGATTCTGCCACGGACAGCAGGGATCCCAAGTAAGAATTCCAGCCCTACCTACCATGCACAGGCCTGTGCCTGCACCAAAGGAACAGCCTGCCATTTGAAGCTGGTGTTTGTGCTTCTCTAGGCAAACGTTGAACCAAAACTATAAAGAGCCAAAGTGTTATTGTGGCAACCACAGAAGTGCTCATTCAAACAAGTTATTTATTCTGCTAATACCTAATTCTGCCAATAAGTGATTCCAGGAGGGAGGAAAAAGGGGCACTAGCCCATTGCCGTGCTATGTAAAAGCAAAATGTGAGGTGCTTTACACCTCAAGCATCCTGACCCTCCTCATCACAGCTCCCTTCATCACAGCCCTCACATCTAGAGTTAAGCTTTCCTGGCTGCTGCCTACATAGTCACAGCAGCCAGAAAAACTGTAGTACATATACAGTATTAAATACCAGAGCTGCTTTTTAAAATATTGAAGTGCTTTGGATCAGTCACCACCCCCTAAAAAAGGCCCCGAACTCTTAAGATTTTGTGGAAATTGTATGGTAAAAAAATGGTAAATAATTCTGATGTTTGCAAGTTCTTAAAAAAAAAGGAATGAATGCGTAAAAAGGAATGTAAACTAAGGCAAATGAGCCCGATCTATGCAGTAGAGTGTCGCTTTACAAGGTTACATGAAGTAGAAAAGCTGAATGAAGAGAACAGAGCCAACCTGTTATCTCCTTCGCCTGGTCATGGATGCGGCGGTTCAGCTCCTCCTTTTCTGTTTTCAGTAATGAGTTCTGCTCTTTCAGCTCTGATACCAGCTACAGAGATAATAAAATATTTGACTCAATGCAGTTCATCTTTCATCAGTAGCTCTAACAACAATGGCATCTTTGTTGTAGCAGTTCAAATACTTTAACTGTTCTCCACAGAGTGAAACTGGTGAACTAAGTTATATCTTCACTTCCAAACTACATTTCTTAAATAAGGACCATCGCAGACTCCCTGTATGTTCTGAACCCCATTTCTGATCAGATGCTAAAATTGCCCTGAAGTATTTCACAGTGACATGTATTTTTCAGTGAAGTCACAAAGATGTAAATGGCTCATTAAAACAGAAATATTCATAAAATAGTAACACATTTGGTTGTTCTACAGTAAATACCATTGCATTGGGTAACACCAAAATTTAAGACCATGCCTCTGCCCTAAAGCTGTGTCACTTAACCTGTGTTCAGGTTTGTCAGGTACTCATTTGTCTCTGGTTGTGGTTACTAAGCATTCACTTTGCTTTATGTATTAGTATTTTTCCTTATGTTAATCTGATATTGAAATTTATCACTGCAGCACCACATAATGATGGATTGGCTCTTCCAGTACTCAAAACTTGCACCATTATCAGCAAATACTCTTGACAGAAATGAACCTGTTTGATATGGCTGTGGTTAGCAAAGAAAAGGGGTTAGCTGAAACCTGTTGAACTAGACTGTGCACATGTGCTGAATGGGCTGTCTGTTTACATTAGGCAGGATAAAGCAGCACTTTTGAATATTAAGTATGGGACAGATTTCTGCTATCTGTGTGATTACTCTCTCTAGGTAGGTAAAATGAATCAATTCACTTCCTCTGACTAAGTCAGAAAACGTAAGGATTTGGTTTTGCAAATGTTTTCAGTGTCAAAATCTGAATAAATTGGATACATATATTTATATACAATATATGGATTTAGCATATTTCTCCACCATAGGTGTAGCTATTTAGGTACCAAGCCTATTTAGGATTGTATAGCTATAAAAATACAGTAAAAATACCTGCCACACAAGCAAAACAATTAAGCCTGGGCAAAACCTGAGTGTACACCAGGCCCCTGTAAATCCTCTCATGCATCTGAGACCCCATACATGCCTGCTCAGTTTCATGTTTGTATTTGTCTGCCCATTCCTCAATGCTCTTCTTCTCCGACTGCGTCTGGTGCAGCTCCTTGCGGAGCTTGGCAATCTCCTCCTGGAGGCTGAGGACACGGTTGGTGGCGTTCTTGGCCTCCTCCTCACTCATCCGAAGCCTCTCCACGTCGCCCCGCAGCTTCTCCGTCTCCGTGCTGTACGTCATCTCCAGGTTGTTCATCTTCTCCAGCAGGGATTTGTACTCTTTGTTCTTTGCAAAACAACAGCACAGACAGAGCAGCTGTTAGAGAAGTTCTGGTTTAAGGGAGCCTTTTCCTTCCCTACAGAATACACCCTGACATGGGAGCACAGGAGCAGCCTCCCCATTTCAAAAAGGTTTTGGTCTGGTTTTGCAGAATTGCTTAGTGAGGTGACAGAACGGTCCAGTCTCTAAGCCTGCACATCCTAAACTAAAATCAGATGGAGAGCCCACATACCTCAGACACGATCACCCCACCTTCCCCTAAAACAGAGCAACTGACGTGCTTCAAACGCAATACTGGCGTTAAGCGAGTGGGTGTTTTTTCTCAGTTCTGCTGAGAGGAACAAGTGGATGTTTGACTGTTCCAGTTCTACTGCGGCCTCCCCTTCTCTCCTATCACCTCTCTTCATCAGAAAAGAGAAGGGAGCCCTTACAAAGAAAACCCAGTGCTTTCTGTGAATGCTTACAGTGCTGAGCCAGGTAACCGAGACCTTCACCCGCTTGCCCTGAGGCCGGGGAGCTTTTACCTGCTCATCGATTTTTCGCTGCAGCTGCATGATCTTGTTCTCCAAGCCAATGTGAAGCTTCTTGTAGCGCTCCACGGAGCGGGCCTCAATCTTCAGCTTCTTGAGCTCCCTCTTGGCCATCATGCGGCGGTAGCAGCACTGCAGGTACACGATGGCCCGCAGCGTGCGGCGGTAGCGCCGCCGGGCCAGCCAGCCCCTCACGTGCTTCTGGATAACCACTGACTTGTGCTCCCGCAGCATCTGCAGGGGGGGAAACACACAGCAAGGGCATTAGGGCTCCAAGCTGCACCTGTGCAGGTGAACAGAACACCCCTAGTGATGTACACAGGGACACCTTCGCCTGCAAAGAGAAATTTCTGGGGAAGTGCGGCAAGAAATGGGACAGAACCCTCTAGTGATGTACACAGAGACACCTTTGCCTGCAAAGAGAAATTTTTGGGGAAGAGCGGCAAGAAATGAGATCAATTTAAATTAAAAAAAAAAAAAAAAAAAGAGGAAAAGAAGATGGGAACAAGGACAACATCAAGGAGTAAAACAAAAAGGAACCAGAGGGAAAAACATGGCAAGAAGATCGGGAGGCACATTGAAGCACCAGGCATTCCTTTGTGCTGAGGTCAGATCCCAGCTAATTGCAAAAGTATATGGTACCTGCTGGCAAGATTACAAATACAACCTTTTTTTTTAAACTGCGTCTTTATCTTGAAACACTTTTGAATCATTGACATCTGCTGCATAGAGTTCATCAATACAAAGTTTAAAATTACCACGTTTGATATGCAATGCAGTCAGTACTACATTTCCCAGAGGAAAATGAAGCAGATGTTAAAAAGTTAGAGGCTTTAGATTTGTTCGTGTTATTTTGTTTTGCGGGTTTTTTGTTGCCTTTTTTGACATATCTTAGACTTGCCAGCATGGAAAAATTTTCATCTATTCTAATAAGAAATTTACAGTGTAGTAATTCCAATATATTTGATGGCAGAAATTTCAACCATATCTTTGACATGTAAAAAACAATCCATATTAGTTAAAAAAAAAAAAAATCTGTAACATAAACCAGTCATGAATGCCAGCAACCTTCATCTGTGTGTTAGCCAGAGAGTTCAGCTAAGAAGAGTCTACCACTTGTTTTTGGATCCCTCACCCACTAACTCAATCAGAGATCCCCCAGGTCTGGAACCCCTGAATTCAAGCAGATTACAGCTGTGCATGGAGAGCCTGCCCAAATCCACAAGGCTTCCAGTACTCTGACAGCTTTAGAGTTCATTTAATAAAGCTTCTGCAAATAAAACAGTTTATTCTAAAGAACAAAATTATTTAGGATTCTTAATGCTCAGAATTGATAGTTTAAATATCGTAGGCAGTTCACATTCTTACACTGATTTACCTCAAAGCTGATAAGACAAACCAGTCAGGTAGCAATACTTTTATTTTCTTTTAGACTGCTTAGCAAATGAACTGAAATGTGTTAGAAGCATTACAGTTCCAGATCAAAGAATTTAAAATTCACTGGCAAATTGGCAAGACTATAATACATACAAACTCCCTCCCTTAGCTTTTATTTCTGAATTAAAAATGAGACTGGAAATTCCAGAACTCAGTTACTCAGCACACTAAGTAAGGAAGCAGCTCTCTGAAAAGCACAGCAAGGTCAAAAGCCAAAGTCCTTCTGACTGCACACCATGCAGCTGGCATTCCCGCCTCCTGCCTCCTCCTTACATGTTTTCTGGAACACTCCTTCAGGTTCCCAGCAGGTGCCTGAACACTGGGATACAAGCAGCTTTCAATAATTTTCACCTCAAATTTGAAAGCAACAAGTCCTGTAAAATACCTCCATCGCGCAGGGATGGTCCTCATGTGCCAGTGAATCCTTGCATCCATGCAATCCAGTGAGGAAACATGCCACTCTCCAAGCAGGGTGAGAGGATTAGGAAAGTTGCTTCATTTACCAGGTATATCCCAGGAAAGCTTTTGTCAAAGCTATGGAGGAACTAGACTCCCTGTCCAGCTGAGAAGCACATTGCAATGTCTCAGGCAGGAGCTTTCCCCAGGATGTGTGAAACAGATGATTCAACCATATTAAATTCCTTGTACTGCCCACGTGACTCAACACATGCCCTCTCTTCCTACAACAACAACAGGTACCTTTCACAATCCTAAGGAACAACACGTGTGCCACACATTACTGCAGTCAGGGCTCAGCCCAGGTGTCCTGTCACAGGGCAGCCTTTCGGTTTCACATGTCTGCAATCATCACCAACTCCACAACGACTGTGTTTACCTTCACACGGCACACAGAGCTTGTGCTTCCCTCTCTGGCCATCCTGCACCTCAGCTTGGGTAAACTCCCACCTTAGGAGCACAAAACAAACACAGCACACCACAGAGGCACTCGTCAGACTGTCATGTTTTACTGTGGTGAACAATTCACAGCTCGAGGGGGATCCTGCTGACAGGCAGGTCTGACCACCCCTTCCAGGGACTCCTCCAGGAACCTGCCATCTCTATTAGGAGGGAATATAACAGGTTTATTAAACTGTGCTACAAGACAGATGGGCTGTGTATTACTCATGCAACTAACAAGGCATAGAGAAACAACTCCCATCTTCCTGAAGATTTTAGGCCACCTACTGCTGTGACCCAGGTGTCACTTCATCACATCTGTTACACCACTGTTAAAAACACATCTTTTAACAACACAAATATAGTTTGTAATAACAAGAATGCTAAGAACTTCAATAAAAAGGCAAGTGGATAGCCACACAAAAGAACAGCCAAGTCAAGCAGTCTTAAGACTCAAGGAGTCTTAATACTAAGAAATACTTATTTTGGTTTTTTTTTCCCAACTCTCTGGTTAGTTTATGTTAGAATGCTACAAGTGACTGCGTAGCAACTTTAATACAAATGAAAAACATACAGAAACTTCAACTAGAAAAGAGAAAGATGTGGTACATAAGCATCAGATGGCTTTTGGCTGCATGCCCTTAACATGCTTGGGAAAACAAATCCCTCAGCTATGTTTTCAGTGAAATACAGGCTGACTTTTGAGCCTGGTTAAAACAGTGCCAGTAGATAGAAGTGCTATAAACATGTTAGCAGTTTGACTCATAATTCTGTTTCGAGCCCTGTAACCACTGAAAAACAAATTCTAATTTCTCACTTGAATAATATTCAGGAAAATACTATCAATACTATCAATATCATTAGGAGAGGGTTATATCAATTTATCCCCATACCAAAACCAACATACATTAAAAAAAATAAACCAAAACCACTCCACCCATGGGTAACTTTCAATACCCAATTTTTGTGGTAATCTCTTTGCTAACACAATTCCATAAGCCATATCAGAATCACTGAAACTAGGGACTGGAGAGGACCAGTAGTGAGTGCATCACATATATACTGATGTAAGCAATACTGATTTGGACTCATGGAGGCAGATAAAATAAGTACTGAAAATGGCTGTGCTTTACAGTGCCTCGACACTATATATAACAAGTAAAAAAGTCAGAATTATTTAAATCGATGTTGAATTCTCCACTGGCTGCACTGAAAGTCTAAGTATATCTGTATTAGATGACAATGAGAATACGTCTAAACACGTCTAAATGACATGTTCATAAGAACATGTCATTCATAAGACATGTTCATAAGAACATGTCTAAAATGACAAGTTGATGGCAGTATTAGATAGTTCTGATTTCCAGGTGCTGTCCCTCAATCCATGCTCGGGTATTTTGCTTGTACATCACACCTAACAGCATGCACACAAAACATTTCAGATTCCCAAGACGACACCACAGAGAAGCTGTGTCCTGAAAGTGTGTGGAAATAAAGGCAGAGTGAAAAAGTACATTAAGATTTCTTACCATTTGGTACCTGTTTCTGACCATGTAACCTCTTAGGAGGGCCTGAAGAGCAATAGTAGCATCTCGCATGCACTGGTACCTCTTGCGGACCACGTACATGCGCTGGAACTTCTGAATGGTGATGGCAGCTCGTGTTCTCCGCAGGAACTTGGCATAGCTAAGGAAAAGATCACAAACAATACCTGTAATTATGTGATGGAATGCTTGGTGTTTTTTAATATCCTGTATCTTTAGTTTCTTCTTAATGTTGTCAGTGACACTGTATTTTTACTTGCTATTCTGTTGTGTGGCAGTACAACAGAATGACAGGTTAACAGAAACATTGTAAAGCTTTACAGGGAAATGCTTTCACTTCCCCGAAGAACTGTACTATACAACTGATAAGCTAAACCCAGCTTAATTTCTCATTACCTTTTGTCCAACTTTAAAGCTGTTTCCACTATGCCATCTTCCAGATCTACTCTCCAATCCTCCACTGGTAGAAAATGTTTGCTTGTTCTTGGCTCTCACAGTAAGAGAATTACAAAGCATCTTGATATATGCCTCTTTCTGAGGGCTCGTTATTATAGCCTTCATCACCACCTTGTCTTTGAACAGTACCACCTGTATTCCTGCCCTTCTCTCTGGCCCCATGGCCATCCCTCAGAAGTCAATCCAAACAAATCACTGACTGATGAATGTCCTTTTACAGCTGCACCCTTGATGAGGAATGGCTTCCCCAGCAGGACAGATCCAGCTGGAAGGGCACACGGAAACTGGGCAATAAGGACTCAGACAGTCCTGCTTTACCTCACCTGCAACATATCTCCCTTAGCACTACTTGTTTTCTGCATCATAGAGCCAGGATGCTACTGTCCTCTCAGAAAGGTCAAAACCAGGCAGGACAGACACACTCATTATATTTAATTTCCTTCATTTCCCTGGAAAATAATTTCCTCTCAGGCAGTATAGGAAGGCGAGGACAAACGTATCACGTTTAAATGCCCCGCTTACAGGGCTCTGGCATGAAGCTGGTGTGGGATTTGCCCTGGGCAGTGCTTACCATCGTGCCTGGTACCCTCTGACATGTCTCTGGATGGTGATGGCAGCCTTCCTCATACGCATGTACTTCTTTCTCATCAGCCAGCCTCGGATCGTCTTTTGGATGCGGATACAGGCAGCTCTCAACTTATCCGCCCTTATTTTTTCCAGGTAGGCTACTTGACCAGCCCGGAAAAATATTTTTGTCTTACCAAACTGGTACTTATCCTTGTCCTATTTTCAAAGGTAAAAAGAGGATAAGTTACAGCATTAAGTGTTAGTGCATAAAAAAAGGCATGAAGGGCTAAATGAAAGCACAGTTAGTAAAGAGGCAAAATTATCTGTGTAATATTTTAGGTAATCTGAGACTTAAATTAAGCAGTGGAGAAGGGTATTTTGTCTGTATGATTCTGTCAAAAAATTAATATAATAAGGCCACAAGCATGGCCCAAAGAAGCAATGTGAGATTTTTGCTTAAATGAGAATGCTGTAAGGATAATATTATGGAAGGCTACAGGAGGTGACAAAGGGGCCCAGAGGATGAAAGTAATACAGGCAGTGCACATGTACAATTTTCTGCTTATATTGCAGCTGACCCCTCTGAATGGTCCATCTTCAACTGCATTACACAGTGCAAACAAAGCAGCTGGGGCTTCAGACATGCACACATCACTTATTGTATCAGGACTAGGGCAGAACAAAGCATGCTGCTGCTGCTCAAACACATCTGAAATTTCAGAACTAAACCAGAAAGAGAAAAATATTTTATGTCTACAGGCTGTAGTATTCCTTTGAGGGAAAAACTGAGAATATACAAAGGTGCACCAAAAAAAAAAATAAATTTTGATAGCTGTTTGATTCTAAGTTGAAAGGAACAGCAGACAAAGAGCTACAGGATACATAGTGTGGCTATGAGGGAGTAAGCGACACTGTCTTTATTCCTGCAGACTCCAAATGCTCTCAGCACTAAGTCCAGTACCTGAATCAGCTTCTCCAGCACATTTTTACACGTCTGCTTTCGGTCACCAAGGACATCTCTCTGTTTCATCAGAACCCGGTAACGGCTGAAGAACTCTTGGTACGTCCACCTGTCCCAAAAGCAGAGCGTCAGTCCCAACAATGAACATTAGCTTGAAAAGAACTGCAGCTTGAAGCAACCCAAAGAGAACAGACACACCTGGAGGGGAAGCCGGCAGCACTGATTCGGATGGTCTCCAGGACACCACAAGCTCTCAGCTGCTGCACTGCCCGCTTTTCATCAAACCTGGGTAGGAACAAAAGGTGGCTGTGGGACTAGGTTTGCATTATCTGGTTGTGTGCACACCCAGGAGGGAAGCGGCAGAGCGGAGAGCAGGGTGGATATGAAGGATGGTGAGTAAGGTGTTCCTGAAACTCAAGGGTAACCGAGGACAGCCCGGCTGGAGACTGGCTGAGCCCATTGGCACTTCCTGCTGGCCAGCACAAGAATTACAGGAGCCTTTGTGTGCCTCGGCTCTGAGAAAAACTCTAAGCAAGTTCATATATGAAAAGAAAAGATAATGAAAAAGGCATTGGAATCTAAAAAAGTGAATTCCAGCAAATGTCAAATGAGCTCAAGGAGCGTTTGCCAGTTACACTTAAAATTGCTAGCAATGAAAATGTTGGAATTTTTTTCTCACGCATCACCATAAACAAAAAAATGGCATCAGAAAGTATTTCTCCCTCTATTCATCCTCAAACATCTCCTGCTGTAATACACATCCACACACACAGTGAGTCCATAACTAGAGAAAGGAGACACAGCATTTCACTCCTGAGTGTGCAAGGCTCAGCAGAGCCTTGATCCTCAGTGGCCTTGGGCAATCCCCTCCCAACATGGGCTACTCAAACCACACAGGAACTGGCATCTTACGTGAATGGAAACTTGAAGTCATTTGGCTTAATACAGCGCACATAGTGTGGAGTTGTGGCATTCAGGGTTTCCATCAGCAGATGAAGAGAGTTTCGAAACTTTTTGAAAAAGAAAATGAAAAAAACCATCAGGGAATGGCCTCAATAAACTCAGTCATCTTTGAGATAACCTCAGAAAGCAGACCTGATTTGCATACTTTTAATTTAATTATGGCAAAGACATGTGGATATTTTATGTTTGGCCACTTAGAGCTGGATCCAAGCTTTCTGGGGATTGAACCCACTTTTGATTTGAATCAGACAGAGTGGCACATGATCCAAAAGACCCAGTTTAAGATTTTCAAAACTTCCCGACTTCTTGGCATCCATGGTAAATTTGTTTGGAAAAGCATCAGTTTGGGGTTTGGCACCATAATAAAAAATGGGCTGCCTCAAAGTATTCCCCACAGTGCATCATTAATTAGGGACTCTGCACCAAACTGCAAGTTGCAATAAGCTGCACCTCTCTCAAAATCACAAGGGATCTCATGAGGCTAGCATACCTTGAGACCTATGAGACAGGAGGTAAAGGGACAGATTATTAAATAGAGCTGCATCTTCAAACTTACCTGATGTCCCACAGTTTTCTTGTGCTCCTTGCTGGCTTGCCCTGGCCTGGCCTTGGCAGGTTTGATAGGCGTTCGAGACAGAGGCACGCGCCCTGAAGGGGTTGCTGATGTGGGACTGAGGACCTTCTCCTCATCCTGGAATAACTCTGGTAGCAGCTTAAACTGGTGTAACAGCATAAAAAAATACACAGAGGGTAAGAATCCAGTGAGCGATTGTACCTGTTTGTGCTTAAGGTCGAATTCCAGGCTCAGTTTTTGTAAGAACTGCATTTTTGTTGAACCTCACACGGGACAAATGCAAAAAGCAGACAGGCTAAGTGCTATAGTGAGTGGGCCATGATTTAATACTAAAACTTCTGTGGGTTTGATCAGTGAGACTCCTTCTCAAGATAAAATTCTGATTTTTTTTTTTTCCCATATAACCAGCAATAGCCATGTGAAACTGTTAGATACAGACAGCAGTTTCACAAGCACCAGTTGCAATTATAAATGGCTGCTTTGATCTAAGAAGGAAACAACGGGGTCCTCTCATATTCCAATGGTGCATCAGTCTCCTTTGTGGTTGAGAGGTATCTGGGACACTGAATAAAGCAGCAGGCAGCAAAGATGATTCCTGCTTTATCACTCCAAATTGAAATAATCAGCTTAAAAGAGGAACCATCAACTGAAAAAAAACCCAAACCACTGGCCAAATTTATCTGACTGAGATCTACTCCCTGCCAGTGGGAGTGGAAGAAAAACCTGAAACACCAAATACTACATATAGTATAGTATATATACCTTCCAAATACTATACAGGACTTCTGGTTCCCTTTCTCTAATGGCTACAAAATATACTGATACATAACAGCTGCTTTGGAGGAACTTGTAACTAAAAATAACAGCACCAGGTCTCTCTACAGCACTTCAGAGCCATTATAAGAGAATCTGAACTTCTCTTCCTGTCCATAAATAATTTTCTCTCTAGCATCTGTGCATTTTTTCCCAAGAGATAGGAACATTCATTTTTCAGTACTAGAAAGCGCTTGGGCCAAGTACATCCTAAAAAATTTAAAAATTGCTTTTGTCTTATAAAACTTGGTAAGCAGACATGATAACCAATGTAACACACTGCCCAACAGAATGGCACCTGTGCTCTGTGATTGTGTCAGATGGGCTGGGAAAGGGCATCAAATGTTCCCCAGTAGCACCCAGCACAGCACTCCAGCATAGCAGAATGACTAAGGACGCTACAAAGGTATCCCAATTTCCTGAACTTAAAAAGGAGTATCACAGGTTGGCTTTATCTCACCTGAGCCTACCTCTGTAGCTAGTGGAACAATGACATTTCCTGAGGGTGATTTACTCTTCTGCTTCCACTGCCTCAACACAGAGTTGAGGATGATTGGGCTACCACCTCCTTGTCAGCTGCCTGTGATGCAGTGAGTTGGTGTGCACAGGCAGCTGAGCTACAGAGCCAGCTGTTTTTAGCCTGTACAGAAACCTATTTGAGTGTAATATGATTTTTCTGAAGCTCCTGACGCTCCCATGCACCAGAGGGGGGCAGGAACAGGGTCCCCATTGTCTCGACTGCAGATGGATGAGCTCTTCTAAGCTGTCCATACCTAAGACTCATTCCCTTTTTCCAGCCCTGGGAAAATCTGCCTGTAAAAATGGGCAAATGCATATCAAGGGCACTATCTTCATAGACACTGGCCCAGTTACTCCAAGCAGAAGAAAGGAACAATGTCTGGCCTCTCCAGTACAGATCAGCAATAGTGGAGCAGGAGTGCAGTGATCCACACTCCTGTTTGGTTTTGGGTTTTAGTATCTTACAAATTTTCTTTGTTTTGCAGAACACTAGGCGTGTTCAAAGAGAGGGAAAACACTGATCAAAGGGTAGATAATTCACGTGACGGAAAACAAGCAAGCAAGCATTTCTCCCCTGTAATTTTTTCAGACAACTCAACACACTGCTTAACATGCTGCTAACAGTCTTACAGATCATTTCTTTCAATACAGAGCCACAACAGAAGATTTTAACAACCATACCAGTAGCAAGAATAAAAGCCCAGGATTGTTGTATTGCTTTCATGATACATGCATGGAAACTGAACTAGTTCACAGAGGTTCTGTGGGTGGATTTACAGAGACGGCCAAAATAAATAGCTGAACTCTGCAGTGCCTGCCAAGAGCAGAGTGTGTCATGCACTTCGGAGAGCAAAGAAGCATCCAAGCTGTATGTGAGAGTGGGCATGGGCAGGATGACAGATGATGCATTCAATTTAGAATTACCTTCTGTTGGATGTGCACAACAAACCCAGAAAACATCACCACCAACAAAATAAAATAAAAATCAGAAATGCAGTTCTATTACAATTAGTAACAAAGAGACGCTGATGAAAAACAAAAAAAACCCCAACATTCTTTACATTGGTTTTAGCAAAATTTACCACGGGGTAAACCCACGTTTTTTAGTGTTTAGACTGAACTGCCTCAAGCTACACTAAGGCTGCCCAAGTTGCTGTCAGGCTCTTACAGCAGCTCTGTCTCCGCTGGCTGTCCTCAGTCACTGGCTGACATCCCAAGGAGCACCCTGTCCCTCTGTCCTGCTCAGAATGGCTGGCTGGCCTCTGCCAGCTCCCCAAAGATGCCACCTGCCTCCCCCTCCACCCCCAGAAACTGCCTTCACTTAAACCACTTCAACACTTCTCCCTGTGGAAAGTCTGCTGTGGTGTTTCAATATACCACATGTTTTAATCATTTAGCTTCATATTATCTGCTCAGAATAGAAACAGAAGAGAAAAATGTTGATTTTCCTGATAGAATAGCATAATTTTAAATAGCCTGTCCTTGATACCCAGGTTCCTGGGCCATTAGAGCTAGAAAATTCCCAACAGCCATCACTGTGCAATGTCAAGTTAATTGCCTTCATATTTCTGAGAGCACAACCAGCATTTTCTGCCATTACAAAACACAGACGATGCCACTTAAGACCTGTTCTGCAATACTTCTTCATGCAGTATTTTTCAATTCAGATGTTATCTGTCTTTCATAGATATCAAGGAGACAAGACTGTAAATTCTGGTTTGTGTCCTTTAGGGTCTATTTATTTTATTCCTCTCTCATTTTGCTTCTGGAACCAAACTTGTTTCTCCTTCAGAAATTTTCTGCTCAGTTGTCACGCCATAAAAAAGGAGCTTCTGTTTTCAGGTTATAAAATTAAGGGCTTAACTGTTAAGCTTTGTTATAACACTACAGTATATCAGAAGTCATTGATGTCTCTACAGAAAATACAAGAAAGTTCTGTGAAAAAGAAACACCCCCTCCCCAAATTCCCTTTCCCCCACTCAAAAACCCAAATCCAATAAAAGAGCCCCCAAAACAACAACAATGACCCAAAAACAGTGAAATTAGTGGCTAAATAGACTGATCTTACATGGATAAAAGTTATGATCTAGGACTTTCTAAATTAATGCGGATAACCAAGTAAAACATAAGCTATGTTTGATTTCAGTTGATCTGATACTAAGAGAGAAATATTTCCTAGGTTTGTAAGAAGTTTTCTATGACCCTTAATTCAAGGACTCATGACTGCAAAAGAAGAAAAAAATATCCTTATACTAACCTTACTTGATTTTAGGACCTTAATTTGTTCTTCATAAACTGTGTCTTTATTCTTTTCCAAAAAGCCTTCACATTGATATTCCACCTGAAAGCCATCATTTTACAAGAGAATGTATTAGAAGTATTAAATAAGAATAATATGCATAGAATCCACCAGCTATAACATTCACATTTAAAACATAATTCTTTTACGCACTGAAAATATCAGCTCCCAAGTGCATCTTTGTCCAATGTAGATTTTCCTCAAGGAGAGTGATTTCCAGTAAAACATAGAACATTAAACTAGAGAGAGAGGAACACTGCTATTGCATTATCCCAGACATATTTCACTGCTGAGAGATGCTGGTGGTAAGGCAGCATGATTGAATGGTTACCGTAAGGGTAAAGAATCAAAGTGTGTGCTGAGCATCTCCTTCACTGAGCTCATCAGGGCTGCAGAGCTGTCTGAAATCCAGATGCAACTGAGAACAAAGTATCTTATCTCGTTAGCTGAGAGGCAGTAAGTACATCTGCCTGTAGATTATTGTGGAAATGGCTCATTTGTGCTCTGAAGGACTAATTTTACCAGAAGCAATAAAACGTTTGAATGTTGTGACAATATATAACAACCCTCTGTCACAGGGCTACAGTGTCTCCTGGACCAAAGAGACCAAAGAACAGCCAGTGCCAGATTAAAACCTACCATTTATTTCACTGTCCTAATTCAAGGCTGAAAGAAAACCAAAATTATTGTCAGAAGTCCATTTATCAGTGCTTGCACAATGACACTATACCCTGAGCTGCAAAACATTTCTAGGAATTCCTAGAGGGAAGAGGACAAAAGATGTCCCCAGGGTTTCTCTGTAGCTGGAAGCCCACTCTGAGCACTACCTGGGGCAAAATCCATGTTCTCACTGTGGGAGGCCATGCCAGGAGAGGGCAGCAGCATCCCTGCCTTGTCCAGGAGGACAACGTCAGCACAGACCACTGACCTGACAGCTGTGGCCTTATTTTTCCTCCAAAATGTCTGTGTACATTCACATAAGCACACAGAAAACATAAAATGCTTAGCACAGACAGCACAGCAGAGCTTAGAGCTTTGCTAGTACCTGCTTGGAGCTACTTTCTGCTTTCCTTGGCCCTTGGTGCTCACAGACTAGACACAGGAAAGCCTTTCTTTCAATATCAAAGTTTAGCCTAATGAACAGATTATGAAATATTAATTAAATCCTTCTTGTTCTCTCATCCACAAAATAAACCAGAACTCGTGAATCTGAACAGTTACAGAGATGTTCTTTCTGTTTTCATTAAGGTAACACTAGATGCAGAAAGAATAGGATCCTTCTTCTACACGTAAATTCAGGAGCCTGGGACAAACCTAGTGGAGGCAGATAAAGGCCTCCAACCCCCTCTGTTGTGTGCAGACCTACTGGTAAGAATCTGAGAGCTTCTTGAAACCTTTTTTGACAAAGCTGAAAATATTCTGAGGCATCTTTCCTTTATGACAGGACAATTGTATCAAATGGGATTAGTAATTTTTTTTGTTTTAACCTGAGGAGTGGCTTAGTGTGACAAGCACTGGGAGCTGAACATGACATGCACTCACTCCACTGAGACACCCCTCAGCCAGCTTCCTAGAAATAGCTGTTCCCTGTGCAGCTGAGACGAGGGTGGGAGCAGCTCAGAAAAGGGTGTGTTAGCCTCTCTCCTCTTTGCACACTGAGACGGCAGCAAAAATGGCATTAAGTTGTTGCTGCTCTTTAGCTGAAAGGAGTGGAGAACAGGATTTCCTTTTTTGTACATTTCTGTTGCATAACTGGAATTGATACAGCAATGCTGAGAGCTGCAAATGCACTGAGCCTTGGAAAAAGGATGGTCAGAGGTTACAGCATGTGATGGAGTCAGGAGCTCGTGTGTGTCCCTGGCTCTGCCAGTTCACCTTCTCCTCCCGATGGGGTGGTGAGGCAGGCAAGAGCCAAGCAGGGCCAGGGATGCCAGTGACCAGTCTCTGCCTGTAAAAGCCCCAGGATCCTCTCCCACACACCAGCAGGAAAGCAGTACTGCAGGAAAAGTCCTTACCTTGTCAGCAAAGTGCTTGATGATAAAGGCCTTATTTGACATACGTGGTTTTTCAAAGAGAGCACATTTATTCAAATGTGTATTGTACAGTTTTTGGGCCCAAGAGTCATCTGAGCCTTTTGGCATCTACACAAAAGAATACAGAATACATTTAAATTGTCTTGAGAACTTTTCAGTAGCAAGATCATCTAAGAAGATGGGGGACAACACTGGATGATTTCTATCACATTCCAGCTCCTCAGATTCCCAGCACTGCCAGAAGCAAGGACACAGTAACCAGCTCCACACTGGGTACTGGGCACTGGCAGCAGGTGCAGCTGCTGGGACACATCTGACACCAACAATGCCTCCAGTGTCACACACCTGAAGGCAGGGATCCCAAAGGCATGTTACCAGGCTGAGCAGAACACATCCACCTCCATTACAGATTTCTTGTGATGCTTTGTGACAAATAAGAACCCCAAGCTGAGTTTCCACTGATGCAGACACTCTCAGCCACCCCACGTACATGGCTTGGCATAAAACAAACCAAGATAAAAGACAAAGGGTGAAACACCAAGCAAGAGGCAATTTGGGGGAACCTGACAGGACCAAGGACTGCACTCGCTTATCCTCAGGGAAGAGAAAACTGTCTAAGTCCAAACAAAGTTGATCAGAGACACAGGAACAACTACAGAAATATGGTGCAAGTGAAGGAGGGGTGGTTATTACTAAAGCCATTTTTTCTCCTCGTGTAATTGTCTATTCTGCTTGTATGCTTTCCAAATTCTTGCACCCAGCAGAGTGCCAAAACGACAACTGTCTGCAGGTGACTTTTCCTGTGAGCCCCAGAAGCAAGACAGCTGATTACCTCTTTCTCTAGGAAAGCCCTCAAACACATACCTTGCACTCCTCATCCAAAAGATCCAGAACTCCCATTTTGGCCTCTATGAGGTTGATGCAAGGCTGATTGTCATAGAAATCAATCAAGGTCCATGGTATTTGTTCCTTCATATATTCTTCTTGTTCCAGCTTAAAGACATGCTGCAGGGCAAAAGGAGAACAGTTTTCTGTGAAATGAAATGCAGAATAAATACATTGTACTCTCAACTGAATTCATCTTGGCATATTAATCCAGGCTGTCAAGTGACACACCAGTTCAACTGAATAAACTCTTTAACAAGTGTATGAAAAACAAATTAACCTTCTTTTCTGGCCTAAAAACAACAGCCGAAATTTAAGTATTCCATATTCTTGGGAAATATCCTATCTTTTTACTATATTGTCTTTTCTCTTAAAAAAAACCCCAAACACAAAACACAGAAAAACCTTCACGTGCAGGAACCTATAAAGTAGGTTGTGCCATGCTTTTATGATTTGGAATTATGAACACTACTCTATTTCAAGCAAAGTTTCACTATAAATACTTTTGTGTTTCCTTCTAAAAGAAGAGAGCTCTATTTCCTCTTAAATGGCTGCTGATTTTTTTTCTAACATGATGCACTGCATTAAAATTTACTCTTCAGCAACAGCTGACGGAGCATTAGCACTAGAAATCCTTTAAGGAAAATTCTAAGACAGATTTATCTGGTACTAAGATCAGTAACCATGTAGTTGGATATTTATTCAAAAATATTATCACAAACAACCTGCACAGCTTTAACGAAATGTGCATAAGAGACGAATTAAAACGTCAGGAAAAAACAGAGTAAGATATTAGACAAACTGTGATCTTAATAGAACAAGCACTTTAAAAAAACCAAACGGACTGCTGACTCCAGCTATTTTTGATGATGTTTCATCCCCCACTTACATTTTTCTGCACACTAAATACTGCTGTGACAGGTGGATGCATGCTGGGAGTGCCTCACCACCAGTACCAAGCAGCACAGGCAGGGTCTGGGGGTGCCACAACACCTGAACTGAGGTGCCAGCCCCAACTGCCCCGAGCTCAGTGCACAGCCCACAGACACCTCACAGCTCCCCAGCACACATCTACCAGGCAGCAGAAAGCTACCCTGCCAAAGCTGTTTATCCCTTTATTCATTATCTTACTGCCATCCTCCCCAACCCTGTGCTCCTGAACCACGCCCGTGGGAGCCATTCCCACCCTGCACCTGGCAGGAAAGCCCTGGCAGCATTCTACTGGCAAGTCATATCCAACTCAAGATCTGAAAGAAAACAGAAACCTGTTTTTTCACTGTGAAGGAACCAGCAATTAGGTGATGAAAAATGCCTTCAGACCTGATTTTCTGTGGGCAGTGGGCACCAGGCAGGGCAGGGTGGCCGGGCAGTTCCCAAGCAGCCCCTCCTCAGCCAGGCTCAGGCTGCTCCAGGCAGCACATGAAGGTTTGCTGGCTGCCAGCAGCCACAAGGCTTTAATTCAAAGCAATCTCTGCCCTGTGTGCCTGCATGGCAGCCCAACAGGTCTGTGTATGGTAGCTTGGGAGGACACCAGCACAACAGCCCTGTCACCCCCTCCTTCATCAGGCAGGTGTTTACAGCAGTTGCACGAGAGGGAAGGGAACAGGGTCACAGTCATCTTTACTGAAGAAGAGAACCATTACAGCAACTAGATTTTTCTGTACAGCTGAGAAAAGTCTGAGACGCCCTGTGCCTAGCAGTTATGACATCCCACTCATGGAGCTGAAGCCAGCCATGGCACTACCCACACAGAAAGGGCATGCCAGGGCTGGAAAGCCTAGCCTCTGCTGCAGCACCCTGCTTCCTCCCTGACACATTGGGATGAAGCAAGGCACAGGGGACCCTGTCCTGTGAGTACACAGTGCCACAGGGGCAGGATCCTAACGAGGGCTGAGAGCTAGCCTGGTGCTGCAGCACAGCCTAGCAACAGACCTGGCAGAAATAACTTGCCTCATCATTATGCAGGTAAGATATGTAATTGCAAACGTCATTAAGGCTGGGGAGAGAATCGTGATCTCTCCGGAGGAGGGGGAAGAGCCGCCTTCTGCCACACGTCATTCATCAACTTCAGGATGCAGCTGAAAAGCCTCAAATAACACCGGGGAGGAAGCGCGGGTGGCAAATCTCCAGCAGCGAGGCCTTGCTCTCCTCTGCCCATCCAGGGGATCTCGGAGGTTATGGAGACACCACTAACTCCAACTTCATCCACACAGTGCTCTCACTGACAGGCAATCTCAGGGTCTTAATTGCCAAGCACTGCTTCTGCCTTATAATTGTTACTGTGATCAGAATTTCAAAGAGTCCCAGAGCAGCAGTTAGTCATAAAATCTATTTCTAGGAGATAGTCGATCTTTCCCCATCCCTCAAAGCCCACGGCCAGGACAGGTGCTTAATAGACTGAAGGAATTCATCCTATCCACTGGGGACCCAATTAGCAGAATGGACTTGGATGAGGGGAAAGGGAAGAGGAAATGCCAGTCATCTCCTACTTACCATATTGAACTGCTGCTGCAGTTTTTCATTGGCATAGTTGATACAGAACTGTTCAAAGCTGTTGATTTCGAATGTTTCAAATCTAAAATATGCAAATACTCAAAATTACTAGTGTACTGAAAAAAAAAAAAAGATAAAATTACCCCAAAATTTTAAATTCCCTCCCCTCCAGTGAAATTAATTGAATTATTTCAGGCACAAATAACACGGGTCAAGCATGAAAACACACAAGGAAATGGCAAACTGCACTACACAGGCAGTCTAGTGATGGTCCCTCTCTAGGCAGGGATGAGGAAATCAGGGAAAGGACTGATGTTCCTGGAGAGCACATTAGTCATCTTCGTCCCCTCTGTAAGTGCCACCGTGGAGGAACCTGACATGAAAATTGCCTTGTAACTTTCCAAAATGCAACAGATAAACTAACTACTAACAGCAAAAATCTGAAATCCCGCTATAAATGTCAAAGATATGACAAAGATCTTAGTGTGTCAAAACTAAACACCTACTTCCTTCAGCTGGAATAAGCAGCTGCTAAGGTTTGGGGGGGTTTTGTGTAATCCATGCAGTGCTAGATGATAAAGACAAAGGTGCTTTGCAGTCAGATAATTCCATAAGAGTGTCAAAAACTCACCCATAGATGTCCAACACTCCGATGAAAGAATGCTGTTTTACAGTAGCGTGAAGGGCTTTGTTCACATGATCTACAATCCAGTTAAAGAGATTAGCATAGATATGTTTGGCAAGCGCATCTCTGGCATTGATGGCATGAAGTTTGGAAATTGGCTTGATGTAGGTTTCAGTGGCAGTGGCAAGCTTCCTGTGGCAAAGCCAGTGGGCCATCTCCTCATACTCCACACCCATGAGGTCACAGAAGATGGTGAGGGGCTCATGCTTGGGCTAATAAAAACAGGTTCATTAGATATAGAAACAGTATGACCCATAGCAAACATACAATCATGCAAACAGAACTGCCTGCCTGCAGTGACACTACAGTAAACAGCAGCTTCCTCAGCTCTTCCTCCTTTGAAATGTAGAAAGTTCCCTACCCACTTAGCATGTTCACATTGCTGAAGTGAACTAGTGAATAAGCTTCCTCAAAGGCATTTATGTTACTATGCTTGTGTTCACCAAAATGCTTCACAGAGGGAACCTGCAACCTTCAGAAAAATGTGTCATCTGGCTTTGCTGGGGTGGACTTAGTATTTTGAATTCTTACAGCTGTCTCAGGCCAAATGGACAGCAGCTCCTGAGGGGGGTCCTGACTGCTCACACACAGCCATAGCAGGGCAGGGAGTGATGGGCAATGAGGCAACAGCCCGAGCCAAGAAACAAGTGTGGAAAGACTTCAGTGCTCTGGTCTCAGTACTTAACAAAGTATTTTCTCAGTGAATTCTGGACACAAACACTAAGAGACTGCAACACACTAATGATGTTCTCTAGCTCTCAAATTGAACTGCACAAGAAAAAAACCTGAGCTTTATTTAACTGGGTAGAATCAACCAGCAAGGCTTGTATGTTGAGATGGGTATATATGATTTCTGCATAAAGATCAGTGCAGTGCATTTACCACTCAATAAGATACTACACTTTGTGACTAACATGCAAACTGATCAGAAATCAAGAACGACAGACTGGTCTTTCCTTCTCAGGAGCTCCCCTAACACTACTTCCTCATCACACTCCCACTGCACCTGGTGGCTCAGCAGCACACTGACAAGCACTGCCTTGGCACGGACAGATGGCAGAGGACTGTTACCACATGTCCTACAGCTTCAGGGTACATCAGCTTTAAATATTTCCACATCCTTGTGACTTCTCTGGGGCCTTTTCTAGTTCTTACAGCATAGAGGCCCCATGCAGCTACACCTCCAAAATCCAATGAAATGAGCATGTTCCAAGCATGAGCTTGGAAGACAATAATAAAGTAATAATAATTATGAATACTGCACAAAAGAGAGTCACATTAGGGATGCTCAAGCTGACATTAAACAAACATTCATTGCCACAGCAGCATAGGGAGCCTTTTGCTGAGCACCCTGCAGTACCACTGTTCCATCACAGCAGTGCCTCCCAGCAGAGCAGTCTGCATGGCACAGAGCTCTGTGGTGACATGGCTACTGCCAGAGTGCAGCACAGCCCAGGTAATGGTGCCCCTGAGCAGGCATTCACCACTGCCTGCCAGGTGCTGTCAGGCCAGGGCAGGGCTGCACAGGAACCTGCAGCTTCTTACCAGCTCAGCCAGTGGGATTCCTGCACTGGAGATACTCATCACAACACTGCCAAGCCCCTCTTGTCCTGGGGCTCTATCAGCTTTCTACCTGCTATCACTAAATGAGCTTTCCTTGCAGTGAAAACCTTTATCTGATACCAAGGAGCCAGACTATTGTGGACACTTGCTGTGAACAGGGAAAAGAAGTTCTCAGCTTTTCTCAGGACTAGTCTGGGAAAAGCTGAAGAAAGAATGTAAGTACAGCTCAACACCTGGTGTTTGGTGAATGCCACACAGAAAAAACGAGTGCTGTTTAGCAGGACTGTTTTTCAAGGGATGTTGGTCCCTTCTTCTCCAGTAAGACTGCTGTTTTCTCAGGTTAACCAATCCATGGTTAACCCACGGAGCACACTATAAAAGTGTGCACCATTTTTAATGAAGTTGCTTTTGCCATTGCCTTCTGGTTTTGGTGTCCATATCATTCTGTGACCGTGCACAGTGACAGATTATTGCTGTGGTTTCAGAGCAGCTATTATACCCCATGGGCAGGTGGTGTCAGGGCAGGAACACCAGTCACCTCTGGTCCCACAAAGGACCTACTGTCTCAGCTCCAGAAACTGCCACTGCAGATTTTTGAGAAAGGGACTGACAGTGAGAAAAGAAAAAACTCCGTAAGGGTGGCTACTATTGCAAGAGAGAGAAAGATGAAGGCCAGCAGTGGACATTCAAAGAGAGGCAGAAGGAGAAACTGGTCACTCTGAATCCTAAGGAGGAGAAACCAGCCAAAACTGTTTTGTTTCTCATCTCCAGAATATGGGTAAGAAGCCTGGACCCTCACCAGTGAGGAGGGTTTTCCAGATCAGACTATGCAGTCCTTGTTACTGATCTCCAAGGCAAAAAAGAACTGATAAAACCATGACACTTAGATGAGTGACACAAATCATATCTGTATATCCTATGCTCAGGTCTAGACATCCCACAGGACTTTGCAAAGCACTTATTTTGCAATTATTTAGGGTATTCTGGCACTTCATATAAAAAAAAAACCCATCTGCAAAGCATTTACTGTGTGCAGGGAAGATATTCATGTAGGAATATAAAGATCTAGACACCTGCTCAGGACTTCAAAGCTAGCCTGCCTACTAGACTTTTCTAGGACAGATAATTACAGTTATAATTGTATACCAATGTTATAATGCAGAGAGTACTGTCTAAAGCTTCTAAACTGAGAAGAGCTGAATCTATCTGCAAAAAACTGTGAAAATGTTAGCAAATTAGAAATAAACCCGTTTCCATTTTACTCTTTTTCAGAAAAAGTCCTTGCAAACAAGCAGTAGGCAGACCTGTCAGAGTGCAAACCATGCCCTTCAGCTCATCTGCTACTCACAGGAACAGTGCAGCTGTCAGAATCCCGAGATGCAAACTCCACGTTGCCCAAGTGAAGGATGCCAGCAAGGATTCGAAAAATTCCCATCTGGTAGGAATCACTAATCCCTGGAAAAGGATGAATAAAATGTTTTGAATGGAAAGAGCTGCAGTTGACAAAAAAATGTATTAAGGAAAGAAAAACAGTGAGTGCTGTGCATGACTTTGACATTTGACAGCACTAATTGGCTCCACTTCTATAAAAAATGTTTTACAACCAGAGGAAAAAAAAATCCATTAAAATGAATCATTTAATTTGCTGTTTCAAAGTGCTTCATCAGTGACCTCCAGCACTGTATATGTTACACCAAGGGAATCCACCATTTACATTCACATAACGTGCACTCCTCTTAGATTTATAATTCTACTACAATTTAAATACCTTCTTCATGCAATACAAGTATCTCAGTCTTTAAGTTTATCAAGCTCTCCTGGTTTTAAACACAACAGATTATGAAAAAAATGTACACAAATAATATAGAATACACTTGCTAGTTTGTCAAATTTAGGGTCTGACAATGATTTACCAATTACCTAGCAAAGTGCAGGCCTGCCTGGTGTTCACCATTTCCTTTGCATCATCAACACCATCAATCACAGGGCTCCCACCTTGCTTCGTATAGTGAAAGTAATTTGCATTCCCTGTAATAATAAAAAACATATATTTTATACACATTGATGCAGAAATTCACAGCACATCTGTAAAGCTGTGTCATGATTAAGCTGCTCTTGGCAGAATCCATGATCTGACATATGTATATTTTTGCCTTCTGGCTCATAAGACGCACTAGTTAACCTAAAGAGCATTTTTTTCAAGATTTAACTGTGCAAGTAAGTATTCTTTAAGCTACATGGTTCACACAGCAGGTCCTCAAGCATATTCTCTACCTAACCTTGGTTCAGACTCCCACAACAGTGGAATAATCACTTTGGAAGCAGTTACTCTCCAAGCCTGAGCCAACCACTGACAGTAGCAGCAGAGTTGAGAGCAGCAGCACTTTGGAATTATGTGACAGATACTGCTATGCTATTACTACATCAGGATATTATATTTTGCCCATTTTCTACTCTTTTCTAATTTATGGCCTGGCTCAGCCTTATGAGTATCTGTGATCCATTCAGGCTGAGAAGTTGAGGTTACAGAAGACAGAGCTTCGTACTGCTCTGGGGACAGCACTGGGCTCCACTGGGACACCAGTAGCTCTCCTGTGTGAACTCCTATGGTTTCACTGCCCATGCTTCCAGCTGCACTAACAGACTCCTTTTCTTCTGAGCAGCTAAGGTTCCAAGAATGCTGAAAGAGAAGTCTGCTAAATGGCTTCTTCAGTTATAATTACATCAGTTCCTTTCTTTCCTGTGTTAGCAGATGTGAATCCTAAATGTGCCAGTGTGGTGCAGAAGAGCAGAAAAACACTCTAAAACCAGAACAGTATTTCAGAAACCAGCACAGGCTGTGCAGTTTTCCAACTATGAAACCGACTTTTTAAAATATACAGGAAGCACTGCAATTTATACTGAATTGCTAAGATGATCACGTGAGTGTCTATCTAAGGTCATCATCATGCTTTGCTTTTACAAAGCACCAACTCCTGTCAAATGAGAAGCCTTTATTCTATCAATGTTTTAATTTGATAAAAGAAAAAATTCCCTCATTTGCTTTTTGATCACCAAGTTAGCAGAGATTGTAAAATAATTGTTGCTAAGAGCCCAAGTAAAAGTATGCAGATGCAAAATAAGCTTTACAGATGCTTATACCAGAAAGGGTAAAATTCTCTAGTGGCTGGGACAATGGAAAAAAGGTTTGAAAGAACTAAGAGAAAAGAATTTCACCCTCCAGGACATAGTAAGTACTAGTGATTGCAACTGCAGTGTATTAGAGTCTGCTCAATAAACAAATCTGTTACTTTTATCAGAAAACCGTGAAGTCCAGGGTCTGTCATTTTAGTTATTTTCAATACATTTTTGTACTTGAAGGTTTAAAAGTTTAGAACTCAAAAGGCAGCAATTCTTCATTTGGGTCTTTGGCTCAAAAAGCTCAGAGATGCTGCTTTGTCCCTACAATCACACAACACAACGAATGTGAATGCCATACCTAATCGTAGAGTTTTAAACTCGGGCAATGCTGCAGAGGCACAAAGCTGGTAAAAGATGTGGTAATTTCTCTCCTCTTCTGCCTTTAAAAAGAAAGGAATTTGTTATTTTTCACCACTTAACAAGTGGCAGAAACAACCATGAGTGGAAATGAATTACTATGTATAATGCTTTCTCTAGTAATACATTAAAAGCACAGAAGCCATATTAAAAAAAAAGAAAAAAGAAAAAGATAAATCAGCATCTAGCTCTTCCTTCTTGGTTAATTTAATCCATTTTCAACAGCAAGAATCATGCAGACATTTTCATTAAAAAAAAAAAAAGCAGGATTTAACTTTTCAGAACTGCAGATTACTATTAATTATAGATCAGGGTTCTGTAGGTGAGTGAAATGATCATACTCAGAAGTTTTTAATTTTCCAAAAATAACTTACACTATTTGCCTCAGCATTTATAGTAAGCTGGTAAAAGGAGTATCTTCCTTGCCAAGGCAAAGCTTGAATTTTAAAATGAAGGACAAACACAGCTCAGAAGGTGATGACTCATGACCAACACCATAATTCTGAACTTAAGCACTCTAAATTCCCTACCTTTAAACCAAAAAGAAATGAAAAATACTCTCTTCCATCTAAACCATATGCTATAACTGTCTCTTACTTTCAAAATATACAACAGCTCTTCATTTAACATCCCTACATGGTAGGTTTGTCCCTACAAACTGTAATTATCTTTAGCCAGTCAAGGACAAATCCATTTTTACTGAGCTCTAGACTATGGGGTAGGCAAAGATGGAGAGGAAGTGTGGGATTGCTTCAAGTGGGACAACAAAATGAAGAGATTACATCAGTATTACCTGAAACACCACTCTTGATTTTTCCAAGAGGTAAGTCCTCATGTTAGCACCAATGATTCGATACCTTTTATCAAAACCAATTTCTATGTATTTACCAAAGCGACTGCTGTTGTCATTCCTGGTAGTTTTGGCATTTCCAATAGACTGAAAAAAAGGGAATATTGTAAAGGTTAAACAGCTTGTAGTAATTATCACATCTATTTATTCATCTACATGGCTCAAACACTTAACAACATTAATCGTGTCCTGGTTTAAAAATAATCTAAATTTTAAAATTTATTGAAGAACCATCTCTGCCTGGTCAACAAGTTACATCAAAATACAGTTGTTTCATTAATGTAAGACTGGAAGCTGATATTCCTAGCAATTATTTCACTTCCACATAGTCTAATTTCACAGCTAAAAATCCATTATTGTTCTTTGAAGTCTTTCAAAAGGAAATAAAAGAGTTTAACAGAAAGCTCACATACACACCGATTTCTTTCAAGGACTTAGTAAAACTGTAAGAATTATTTCACCTGGATATATTTATATGTGTAGGTGTACATATACATCTACAGTACTTGCAACTTTTGAAAGTCTGCCTATTATAGACCCACAGCCCACTCTATCCTGCCTGGCTAAGAGTTTATCATTGCTGTTAGTCTCTAATCACCATATTTGCAAACTATTTCTGCAAACATAAAATTTAAAAATATTTACTGTGTGTCTAAGCATAATCTAAAAATTGCTGTGCACAGACTCGTGTCATCTGCCTGAAACTGCAGCCCTTCCCCAGCAGCTTGGTAACTAACCCAGAGACAGCCCTCCATGCTGCCCTGCATCGTGCTGAACTTCCTCAGATTAATTCAATACAGCTTCACACTCAACAAACAATACTTTGTGCATTTCCTCTATATTACATGCCCTGGGATGTCCAGGGAAAACAATGGCTGTGGATCTGACATGGTGCAATTCTGCCTTACCTCATCAGCATTAAGGTTCACCCCACAACAGGTACCAGCTGGATACATCAGAATTCAAGGCATGCAAATCACAACACACTGAACTTCAAATAAAAGCATTTTCTAAATCAGACTCTGTTTTAGACATAGTACAGCAATTCATGTTCTAAAAAATTCCTAAAGGTATCTCTGTATCAAAAGGAATGGCATTTGGAATAACAGATGGAGCACACTGCCCCTCATCACATGGCACTGTGTGTGTTACTAAGCCCTAAGTGCACCACTGTATGTATCCAACTCTCCCAGCCCACACAGCCAGCCACTGCAGCTCTGTACTGAAATAGACTTGAGAAAAGCAAATGAGAGCAAGCAGCACGGCTGAGGATCCCAAATCTGCAAGCAGAAGGCCAGTGAACGGGTCAGTGCCAGCTGGTACAGCCTGGAAAGTGGGATTGGACTGTCAGAAACCTCATGAGAGCAGCAGCAGCACACACACCCAACAGAGCAGATGTCAAAGTGGGCACCAGATGGACAGCTGCTGGAAAGGATCTAGGAACAAACTGCATCTCTGCAGTTCTAAGAAACTCCAAATTCATTCAGACTGAATGTACTCTAACTGCACTCTTGAGTTTATTTCACAGAAGAAAATTATTGCTACTGTGATACACTTTGTTGTTGGTGGTAGCAATACCACAACATTTCAGAAATCAATTATTCCTTTGAAAGGTATTACTGATAAAAACAAAGTCTTTGGGATGATCAGATTGCTTGCCTGAACACATACAAAGCTGTATTATTTGCATAGCTATTGAGGGTAATGAAGAATGAGGGGCAGGAAATTACATATAAAGATGTGTTTTAAGACTTATTGATTTCTACATTTGCAATAGGAAAACTGTATATAGCTATTGACTACAGAAGCAGTCACTTAAAATAGTTGTTAGAAATGTACAGTTACCTCTTGACATTACTGAGTCTTTGGTAGGCTACGATAATGTGATGGTAGCTCATAAAATACTGATGTTTAGGTTGTCCGTATAGAAATTTAAAAATAAAATTACCTTCTGCTCCTAAGATTTTACAGTTAGCTTAGCAAATGAGGAGTTTCCAGTTTATAAAATGTAGTACTTGTTTTCTTCCTAAAATATATGGGTTAATTTGTGTTTCTACTGATTTATCAACTGAAGAATTCAAAACATTAATTATGCTATCATAAGAGTCTGTCTCAACATCAAATTTTACAACACTCACTCTAAAGCTAATTTAAAGTTCAGGTGTTGAAAGTTAAAAGGATAACTTCCATCCAATTATAATAATCTTTAAAGCAACTGAAATATGTATTTAGATATACCCACGTTCACAAAATTGTCATCCTTAGAAAATAAAAATAAAGCGCCACTACTGATTTTTAGTGAATGAAAGAAGGTACAGATGGGAAGCTCTTTTACTGCTCAATTTAAACTTCCTTGCTTTTGGAAACAAATCAGATAATTAGTGGTGAGCTGATGGCTACTGACTGGGAGGTGGGGCCCAAGGACTGAGAGCAGGGTATTTGCTTTGGGCTTCTATACCAAACAGAAGTGGTGCAGGGAAGCCTGCAGAGTTTGTGTTTCACCAAGCAAACACCAAGCACAGCCCTGTCCTGCAGAGCTGTCACTGGCAGGCTGGTGCTGAGGACACCTGGCAGCACGGGTGTGCTGGGCAGGGCAGGGGCTCAGCAGCAGGGCCCCATTAACCTCACACAGCCCCATTAACCTCACACAGCCCCATCAGCCTCACACAGGCTGCCAGCATGGCCCTGGAGGGATTGGCACTGCCTGCAAGCACTGGAGCAGTGCAGGTGTTCCCTGGGGTCACTCACACCTGCACAAGTGCCACTGCTCCCCAGGACACAGCCTGCCCCCCGCCCCTGGGGCAGCTGCAGCTCCAGGCAAGGCTCAGCTCCTTGGCTTCCTCACACGGTTGGATATTTGGAGGAGTCACTGCCCAGCACAGCACAGCTTGTTTTATCCCACCGAAGAAATTTCCAAACACCACACAGCACCACAAACCAGGCACAATTACCTTGTGACAGACACACACAACTGTGATGGGGCAGCTATAGTGTGAGTATCATGAACTCCTCATGCCAGGAGGAAAGGAATAAAACACAGTGCATTTTTTAAAATACCTGAGAAAAAAAAAATGGCAGCATTTTGCATTTCATGTTTCATTGCATGCACTCTATTGACTCATGATCTTTCACACCACTGCAGAGAGATGCCCAACATCTACCAAGGCATCAGTGCCTAAAGCTTTTTCCTAGGCTGTTCACAGGCATGAATATTTGTGTGCCCATGGACAGAGTTACTTCTCTCCAAAAATTCCCCCAAGACTCTGATGAATCATTTCTTAACATAGTTCCTTAATTTCAGCCACAACTTGAATCTGTGTATGTAGGCAGACATGAGAAACAATTCAGATAAGCCTAAGAAATCTTTTCTGCTTGGCTGTGACATCAGAATTAGTGTCTCCTGAGCTTCCCAGACAACAGAGACCCTGAAGTAGGAAGAAATGTACATGTCCTCTCAAAATCTATTGCCAGCACCTGTCCTCCAAAACCAATGGCTTTGGGACTTGACTACAGTTGGTTACAACACTTTCCAGAACAGAAATGTGAATCTCAGCTATTTTTAGCAAAATTATGTCTCCCAATGTGCGGTTTTTTTCCACTGAAGGAAACTGTGTGCATCCCATGCAACTTTGTTTTTTCACTTTCTCTCTTCTAGTTTTATTTCCTGGAATTTAACATTTGCTTTACTTCCTTTCAGAGTACAATCTACTGGCCCCCACTGTGTGATGTACATATCTGGTGGGTAAGACCAACAGTTTTATCCTCTTTAGATCTATACATAACCAGTCTTCTTCAACTGCATGGCCAGCAGTCTGGGAACTACCAGTTACAAAGCTGAAGAGACTTAAAACAGTATTCACATAAAAATTACTTTATGTGAAATACACTAACAATACTGAAACATTTCCTCCCATCTTCTCTCAGTCTTTCATAAATGTTACAAACATGATGCCTAAAGCAATTCCTTGTAAATGGATTAAATATAAAATTTTAACATACATGTTTTTAAGAACTATAGATTTCTCTCTCTATTGAATGCTTACATTTGTCCCAGTAATAACTGCAGCTGGAGGGTGGGGTTTGGTGCAGCAGTTCTCTTACCTCCATGATGGGGTTGGAGGCCAAGACCTTCTCCTCAACATTGGCTTCACTGGCAGATCCACTGACCGTGGCAAAGTACCTCATGGCATACTTGGCAGAGACAGTCTTCCCAGCTCCAGATTCCCCACTGACAATGATCGACTGGTTTCGCTCATCTCTGAAACACAAACACACATTAATTCCCAGCCATTCTCTCAAGGACACTCATCTTCTGTGTCCACAGCTTGGCAACAACCCCTCCACCATAAATGTCAGCAGTGCAGGTAAGTGCAGGTGGCAGACAGGAGGCAGTTAGTTACTGAGCTGCCTGACAGACTGGCTGGACTGCCTGCCAGCAGGATGCTCCTCCTGGATGGATGCTGCTGTGACAGTCCAGCCAGCCAGCAGAGCTGCTTTAGAGAACCTGGCTATGGCAAAGGACCTGCTACTGCTATTCACTACATGCTTCTGCAGCTACTTCTATCCAGAGCCTGTAGGACAGCACTAAATTATCAGTGGTCATTGGTAAAGATCGTGAATGCCATCTTACAGAGGGAGAAATCAACAGTAGAGTCAGCCAGAAACCTTTTGTCCCTCTGCTCTAATCACCAGCTTATCCCAGAATTATACTGAATCTGAAAAATTCAAGCATGGCTGTTCAGGACACAGATAGCAGCTCTGGAGTGAAGACAGTCCCTTTGTTGTGAAAAAAAAAAAAAATTCTTCTCTTGTAAAAAAGAATAATTTCCATTTGCTCTTAAAACAATTTTCTTGTAACTGAAAGAGAACTCTGTGCATAAACTCAACTATATGAGTAAACAACACACTACAAAATAACACAGAAGTTAACACTCATAGAGCCTGAGACTTAAAATAAAGACTATATGTGCTTTATAAAGCTTTCACATTTTCAAAGCAAATAAAGTTAAAATAAAAGGTATTTTGAAGTATTCCTATGAGTTGGGTAAGTTTAATCTTATTTTACACACTAACATGAAAAGAGAGGAAAGGAGGAGTAAAACTTTTCCCCAAAGCTTTACAGAGCTGGAACACAGAGAGCATAGCCAAGGTACAGAGCAGGCTGTCCTTAGAGCACAGGAGCTGTCAATGACACTTGAGGCACCTCCACGTTTAGGCAGCACAGTGACAGCCTGCAGGGCTGCCGTGCCTGCTGGTGGCATCAGGAAATGCTGTGCAGGGAAATCACAGACATATGCAAGGAAAAACTACCTATGGTTTCTTTAGCCTAAAGGCCTGGCAGAAGATCTGGGTTCTGTTTCTGGAATGACAAAAAAACCCCCTGCTGATGAAATAATGAAGCTATTTATCAAACGTGTATAAATTGCAATGTTCCTTTTCTGTGTTTGGCCTGTCCACCTTAGTCAAAAATTGGTGGTTTTGTCTCAGCTTGGTGTTACGTGTCATGCTTACGAGCCCATTGTTATCCCAACATACTACCAGCCCCAAATGGAAACAGAACTGTGTGCACATCCCTCAGCACAGCCTCTAATGCACCATGGCCCCAGAGATGAGAGCCCCTCCTCCTCCTCCTCCCTTTCCCTCTCTCTCCCACGATGATGTCAATGCTTGTGATAACCCCAGAGGTACCTCAGACACCTCAGGTGCCTGGCCAGGCCCTCCCACCTGCTAGAAGAATGGTGACCATCTCTATCTCCCACCCTGGAGTTAAACACCATTCTCATCAAATCAGTTTGGTCTTCCACTGGTTTACCGTGGTCTTTGATGAAACAACTGTTCTCTCCAAGGGAGGACTGGTTTGTGTGGCCATCAACACAAACATCATCCAGGTCAACTGACCTATTATGTCAAACCAAGCCAATTTAACTCCCATCAGAATTGAGGGCACTATATGCCCAGGAATCATCTGTGGGCACAGGCTCTGGTTAACAACTATTTACAGACTATGCAATTCTCAAGGTGTTACCTATCTTCAAAAACAATGCCAAGCCCTCAGATAAGAGCACAGCTCCAGCACCCACTTTATGCTGCTCAAAGCCACAGGCTGAAGGAGCCTCTGACTCCATCACCCATCCCTGGGAGAGCCAAGGCAGTATTTGTCCAACCAAATTAGGGTACTAGTTGAGGCAGATTTTCCACATTTTGGTAAAAAAGAATTTACTTGGAATTGTTGAATTCTGTTTTTAATTTAATAGCAAAGTGTCAAGAAGATCAAAGCAGCCTAATTTTATGTTCTCAACTTCCATGTAACACATGCAATAGGTGTGAACAGCACAGATCTCACATTCACACACACCAAGCTGTCAGTCTCAGTGGGACAGTCGTGGGAGAGCAGAACTGTTCAGCTGATAACCCAGGCTGTGCAGCCCAGGCCTCACAGACCCAGCTGCCAGAGGTGCCAGCCTGGGCCACAAGTCTCATCTCTCCCTCTGATGAGACCTCATGTGACAGTGGCCATCCTTTCTCTGCAGGATCTTGAGGGAGGACTGTGTGCCTGAGATGGATTGCAATAACAATTAAGCTTCCCAGCTGGAAAATGAAGAAGAAATAGTCTTGTTTCTTCCATTCCTCCTCGCAGAGTTCACTCGTGGTAGACAGAGGTGTGTGGGAGAGAGCCTGTGGCTCAGGAAACTGCAGGAGTTATATGGATCCTCCTGCCCAAACAGAGCAGCAGCAGGATGCAGGAGAAATCCAAGTAAATGCCTAAAATCCACACCTAAATGAGACAACCAGTAACAAACAATCTTCCTCTCCCACAGACAGTTCCCGCTGTGAGTCAAAACCTACCACTTCTTCATAGGATGGCACTATTCTCTCTTTTTTCCTCCTGTGCTCTTTCAAATAGAAAAAAGAAAACCCCATGCCATTCGAAAATATGAAACTTTTGGTCTGATTTCAGGGACTGCCTAACACAAGAGATAGGCAACAATATAACAAGCTTTTCATTTGTAAATCACCAGCTGTTTCATGTATTAAATATCCTTAAATATATGAAGACTGAGGAAGCTCAAATCTATGAAATAGATCCTCTGAAGGTTAAGATTTTTTAGTTCCCAAGGTACAAAAAGCTTTTAGAAAACCAAGGAATGCAAACTCACTCAGACTTCTGACAAAACAGACTTCTGACAAAACTGTCAATAAAAAACAAGCTCTTTTGCCAAGAAAGGACATGGAAATAAAGGTGTCTCATTCTAACTGTCACATTCCTGAAGGACACGTGTGAGAGCATGGAAAATACACACTAGTTTTGCAGTCCCTAGTCTCTTCTCAGGAGTTCTACTTTTACAAAGACAAGAAGGAAAAAATGAGTTTGAAATAATTTCTCCTTAAGAATACTGTTGCTGAACAGCCAGAGTTTCTCTCCCCCATGCCATAAGATCTGAAGACTACCCTTCTCCTTAGCACACACTCATGTGCCCAGGAGTAAGGGATCCACTCCTGTACTCCTAAATACATAAACTCATACATTGCACACACTGGCCTAGAGAAGAGAGGGTTTGCTCTGTGAGCTGAAATCATTGCTGCTGTCCCTTCTGCAGTGACTTTCTGTGTCTGCAGCAGCCACAGCCATCATGCCAAACAAAGGGCTCCCTCACAGTCTGCAGCAGTGCCCTCTTGCCAGTGCTCCATCCACGCTCAGGGACGCTCTTGTCTTCACCAGTACATTAATCCATTGTTTTGCTTTAACACACTGCAGTGGCCATCCTCTAGCATATTATTCTTTGTGCTTTTTGGCAGAGAGAAAGGAAAACACCACGAAACGCCCACAGAGAGATCACACTGGGCATTTGAAGGAGAAAGGACAGTGTAACACAAACCCAGACAGAGGCAGGGGATGAGCTCTTGCTGCCACAGCCCCAGGGAAGACTGGGCTTATGGACATCCTACCACAGGCAGTGAGATATTTAAGTCTTGGAGGAGGGGGGAGTGGTCCTGCCAGGCAGCTCTACCAGCTCAGCAGAAAGCTCTTTAGTGATAAAAAACTCGAAAGAAACAAAACAGCACATTTAAAAGAAAATTAACAAGTAAACTAGCATCAAAGCCCCTTGGATGATGTATGAAATGTAGTGAGAATTATTTTTTATGACTTGGTACAAGCAGTGGTCTAAAGAATAGCCTCTGTTTATGTCAAATGAAATTTTCATAATCACACTGCATTGAAAACAAAACAAAATTTAAAAGACCAAAACAAAAGGAAAAAATTCCCAGAAAACAAAAGTGATACCACCCAAATTCTTTCTCAGATATCTACTACACCTTTAGAGTTATTTTTAGTTAAATAATTAGCCCCTGACCTTTGACCTGACATTTTAAGTGCTTAGCATGTCGCCAGTCAGGAAAAAAATGCTATAATTAAAACCTTCAGCCAATGAAACAAGTAAGTAGGGCACCAGCTTTATGTGTGACACCTCTTTGCAGCCAGATGCCACATTTTATGCAATATTTCATCTTCTTGCAGTTTTTTCTCTGCATAAAACATGTAAGTAGATGATTTTAAAAGAAAGATTACTTCTGAATGGAGGGAACATTTTAATTATGCTTTTGCAAACAGAAATGAGGAAAAGCAATCTGGGAGATGAAAGGTGAAGGAGTTCTCTTTCCCCCAAAGGCAGATAGCAATCAGATCCTAGCACACAGAACTACATCACTGTGATGCAATATTAAGCAAAATTATCTTGAAAAGATAAGCCTGAAACAGTTTGACTGGGAGCAATTTACCACTCATGGAAACACCACATTATGTTCAGGCATCAGTCAGGATCACATTCAGCTTGTGCTGTTTCTGAACAGCAGAAGAATAAAGGAATGACAAAACTACATTAAAAGTGCCATTTTAAGATGACAGGCCCAGACACTCCACATGCTGAAATGTGAAATGATAGGCTGAGATTGCTTGCAGTAGCAGAGGATTTGGTTCAGAAATCTTCTACATAAATTCTCTCAGGCCTATTCTCTGGGAATCATGTGAGGGTTACAGCTATTTCTTGACAAATAAAAGAATGAGTGGAATGTATAGAATCCCTAACTGGTAATTTAAAATGTTATCAAAAAAATAATGCAGAACCAGATTTCTGCATAGGTTGGTAATTTTTAGACAGTTTTACTTTATCTACAAAATTTTGTTGACAGACAATATGTTTATGAAGAAATTCACTGTCAGAGTGCCAAAACTGAATAAAGATGTAATCTTACCTAGTTCCTGGAAGCTTGAGATCACAGCCTACATAGCAACAGGGACTTCTTATGCTTTGAATAAATGTTGCAAAATTTAACACTGACGATAGTTTCTGCTCAAAGAAGGTTCAGCATTGAGAAAGACAGAGTGCTGCAAACTGTCTTGAGATCCCTTACATACAGAAAAGGGTTTTGCAAATTATGAATGAAATGACAACACAAAAGAAACCAGCAAGTGGTTTTAAAAACATCAACTTGCTCTCAAGAGGTGAACAAACCCTTTGTTGAGGATGTGCATATATCCTAACGCAATGCTTTTAATAGCACTGGCTACTTGAAATTTTGTATTTTATAAAAATGTATGGTAGATGCTTTCAGAAGAGCTCAGTGGGGAGGAACTGCTACTCTCATGAGGTCACAGATATATTGGAAGCAAGAGCAAGACTGTCACTGGGCACTTCAATTTGTATAGAGTGATGCAACAACACTGACTAATAATTGGCAGCTGTCATTTTCCAGGACAGCTTTTAAAGATTTCAGCTGACCAATGGAAAAATTGAGGCAAAAGAAGAAAAACCAGTTCAAGGACTGAAACATCAAAGTTGCTAATATTAAAGGCAGAGTTGTCAATTTCCAAACAATTTTCATTCAAGATCACTGCACCCACTTAAGCTGCTTCCCACAAAACCCAAAACAGCTTCCTGCATCAAAGTCATCACTTCCACAGCAAACTGTCTGAACAGATCAGGATAATCAAACCATACAGACTGAAAAATCCTTACAGATATCTTTGTTTACCTTCTTCCTCTGTACCAGCTGAAGCAGGAACACTAAAAGTTAAAAACCTCTCTATCAATAAGCATTTCAGAGAGGATTAAAGAAGCCCAAAGCTATTTGATTGAATCATCAAAGCACAACACTTTTCTTGTGCTTTTTTTGCCTCCTATGACTGATGCATCCGGATCTTGGCTTTCAGACTCCTGACTCCACAGCAAATAACTTTAAATAAATGTATATAAGCATACCCCACAAACAAACATCAACTTGGGGAAACAAACAAAAGGACTACAGAATTACTGACAACAAAAGGAATACAGAAATTGACATCAACCTCAATACTCCTATCTATCCATTCATACCCAAGCTACCAGCATCTCTCCCTGGAAAAACTGTATCATTAACAGCTGATTTGAAAAGATTCTGATATGGACTTTGAAATGCTTGCCTGTGATGAACTACTTCAAAGTTGAGTCGTCTCCATGTCATAACACACATGAGATTGGCAGAAAAGATCACACAGTGCAGTATCTTTAATATATAATGAAGAAAGCAAATAACTGGGCAATTTGATCACAAGAACATTAGTACTTTGCCTTTGATCCTAAATCATCTATGTTTGTTAACCTTGAGGACACTGCCAAGATGCTGATGTTTTTAAGGAAGCTTCTTGTCAGGGCAGTTTGAAGGCCATCACCTCCAGGTCATCTTCCTCTCTCACTGTGCCAGTACTAAATTTTTTAAATTCATTAATTAAATCTCCTGGCTTTTCTATTTTTTCCCCCTTTTGTTTTTTCTTCCCCTTGTGGAGTTGCTACTGCTTTATTCCTTTCTTTTGGAATAACAGGTTTAGGTTATGGGTAAGTGCATCAACCCCATTGCATATGACCATTTCATTTTTGCTTAACTCAGAACAGCACAAACTGTTGCTAACGACCTGATCCTATGATCTTCAAAAACTAAAATCCCCTACTGCTTCAATGCAAGTACACAATAAACAGCTTTTATTTAATCTGGCAGTGACAGTTTGGTCTTCTTTATCTCACTACTGTTCTACTGCAGTTCTGTGGTGATAAGATAGACTTGTAAGCCTGAAATTGGTTTACATTTTCAAAATAGTGAATTTTCAATGATCAAAGCACCTGACAAACTCCCAGGGAAGGAACCTGTGACTAAGGGAACATTTGGGAGAGATCCTGTTCTCGGCACACACACACACAAGTACCACTAACATCAATGTGCGTCATGCCCATCAGAGACAGAAAGGGAACTTAGTGCTTTGCCATCCTACAGCTGAATTATGGCAGCAGGAAATCCAACCCAAGAAAATAACTTAAAAACTAATGACACTGCTGAAAGGCGAGATAGGAGTCATTCCGAAACACTGGCAGGTTTGAAATCTGGTTGTTCTTTCATCAGCTGCAGCTTCTCTAAGAGACACAGAATTAACTAAGGACCAACAAAAACTTAGTTCAAGCAATGCTTCATGTTTTACACCTTAAAGCAGGTTTCCAAACCTCTCAAGGATACACATACACATATGCAGCTGACGTGATTTAGTGTCTCCAGCAGTATAAACAAAACTCTCACCAAAGCAAACATCCTATTTTTGGATTAATCAATTTCTCAGCATCCCCATTGCATATTTGTGACAGCATATGACCAAAATAACTTGCAGGATCTCCAGTCAGAACATTCACAGATCTCCGACAGCACGACTAAAAAAATCTGTTTAATAACTATCATTTCCCTCACCACGAGGCACTGGTAACAAAGCCAAAATAAATGAAGTTTACACAATGCACTTAAATCAGTGTGAAAGTGCTAAATATCACTGTAGCTGCTTTACTGATGTTCCCAAATAACTTAGAAAAACTCAGAAATACTACTGTTATAGGAATCATAGAATCAAAGAACAGAAAAATACATCTAATACTCCACATATTCCAAACAGCTCATTCAGTCTTGGAATAATTATCCACAGAAAAAATTTTAAACTCCCTTCTTGTGAAACCCAGCAGATTTCATCAGGTATCAATATACAGCCAAGAGTTCTCTGCAGTATTGAATGTTTGTGAGCTTCACAGGAAGCAGCTTGATTAACTCATTAAGAAATTTAGGAAGGACCTTCTGACCTTCCCAGTCACAGGTGGCCAGCCCCAGCAGGCAAAAGGGAGCCCTGTCTCCAGGGGACTGGCATCTCCCAAGGGCAGGAAAGAGGATGCACAGCTGACAAATGCAGGTGGAAGAACAAAGCAGCAAAAAGACAAAACCAAGGTATAAGATGACTAAGGTTTTGCACAACTCATCTGAAGGCTCACTAAATATGTCTGATTTCAATAAATCATGAAATAAACAGTGTTTCCTAAAATTACCAATGATTGTAAACTTGAAACCAAAACATAGCTGCGTTTTTTTCCAGGATGCTCTTTTCAGCACAAAATGTGGTTTTGGAGTGATCCAAGGATTCAGGTTTTTCCTGCAGACTCACCAGCCTGTGCTCTGCTCAAGACCTGCCCTCCCAGTCCCCTGCCACAGTAGGTCCCAGGTTTTTGGGCAGCTGTGCTCACTTTTCTGTGATGCTCCCACTGTTACAGTTACTTATTTTTCTAGAAGACCAAAATTGCTTCTCCACTTATCTTAAAATAAAAGGCAGCTGTAAAATCCACCAGTGCTTGGAGGTTTAACACGAGTCAATGCAATATATTTAGCTTCACCTCTGCCTAAGGGCAGTGTTGTGTGGCAGCAAACAAGGCTGTGCATGCTCAGCTGCACTCCTTCAGCGCAAAGGCCTTTGAAACTCAGCCCAGGGCACGGAGCATCTGCTAGAAGCCATTATAAAACCTGGCAACTCTACAAACCCAGGATTTGCTTTTCAAACAGAAGTAATTTAACTGTTCAATAAATAAATAAATAAACAAACAAATTCATTCAGCAGTTTTCTAATGCTCTTGGACTGATGGAAAGCAGCAGCAGCCAGCTCTGGGCTGCCTTCCTGGCACCTCACATCGAGGGCAGGAGGCAACATCTTGCCCTTCATCAACCTTCCAAATAAACTACTTTAATCACAAAGCTCTTCACAGCCTTAAATAAATTCTCTTATCCCCTGTTTCTGGATTTGGCTAGTTGCCTCCTCAGAATGGGGAAGTTCCCTTATTTTGTCCTCTTACTTTCCAACTGCTTCCAAGCCCACGCTGCACAAGCACACCTTGCCATTTTCTCTGCAGCTGCTGAGCTGCTCTCCTTGGGATGTCACCTTCCCAGCAACCAGGCACACCTGGTAAGTGCTCTACCTTCACCCCTACTACCCTTACCTTCTATTTTCCAAGTTTCCCTCTTGCAGTGCTGTTTGAACAGCAGGCACAGCCCCTCTCCTCCTGTGTCACCACGACATTCCCAGCACCAAAGCCTCCAAATTCACTTGTACTGGCACATCCCAAAAGATGAAGCCTGACACAGATAATTTATTTTACACACCCTCCAAGGGCTGGTGTGTGGATTAACAAGGTAAAGTCTGTAAAACACCCAGAATGTGCAAAGTGCTACGTAAGCACCAAGGAAGTGCTCTGAACCATTGCGTAGTGACTTGATGGGCAAATAGCAAAAGAACATAAAAGAAAAAGTGAGTTACAAGGGCTTGGCCCCAGAAGCAAGCACAGAACAGCAGCCACGTTTCTGTGCTGTTCCACCTTCACACACTGTATTCATTGGTTTATTCTGACTATCTGGATCTAACATGCTCTGGCCTGACACATCCCAGTCTTCACAGATGCCACACATTAATGTTCAGAGAATTCTTCAGCTGCAACCTTGAGTCATTACAATCACTCCTGACTAAGCAGTAAATTAATTCTTTGTAAAAGCATTCACTTTTAATAAGCATGAAACATCAGTCCAATAAACCATGTTCTTTAATCTAATTTCTAAATATATTTCCAGTTTAACTTGTTTTTTTAAGCCTAACAGCATTTCTCACTGACATCTTTAGCTGCTGAAGAAAAGAGGATGTTCTGAGCACAGGGCCAGGGACCAACTCTGGGCTGATCCAGGCCTGGCCACAGCACACCAACCTCTGTCTTGTCTTCTACATAAGCAGAAATTGAGACTCCAGTAATAGAGGAGACAGACTTTGATAAGGTTTGTAAAGCGCCTGGAACACATGAAACCTTCAGTGAAAGCAAATGTTATTATGAATAGATGTTACCTGGCACAGAGACACCTTAATGCTGCAGGAAAGGAGGGGGTGAAAAATGCAGCTCATTTGCTTATTTTTGCATTGAAACATTGAGCTGAACTCCACTGTCAGTTACATACTCTATTCTCACATATTTTATTGTCAAGCTGGTGTCATCAAGTCCCCAGACAAAGGAACAGGAGTAATTCAGGGGCTCAACATGTTGCCACATTGGTGAACTCACCAAAGCTGCCCTCCCAATCCCTATGTCTGCTTCAGCTTTTAAAATGGAAGTAATGATGCTGATCTCTTCTGTAAAGAAGTTTGGCATCTGCTCATTGAACAGGCAAAGCAAAGATGAAATAATATCATTATTATTCACAACCTGAATGTGCAAACTCAACCACTCCAGAACAGCTCAAGTTCTTAAGAATCTTTGTTTTTCTTCAACAACAGCTTGGTAAATACATTCTACAACACTCTCATAATGAGAAGACGTACCTTTTTTTTTTTTTTTTTTTAAATTAACAAAATGCACCACTTGCCATTATAATTACATCCAGGAAACACAGCTCTTGACTGGAAATATGTCAAAAGGTGAAAAGATAATGAATTGTCAGTAACATCTCCAAGTACACACAAATGAAGAAAACTGAGGTCAGCACATGCTACAAACCCATGACAGATTGCACTCCAGAGGAGCACAAAGATGAGCCAGCACTATGCAACTGATTTATCTAGGGATTAGCCACAGGTCACTCCCACAACAGTTTAGGAAAGCTCATTGCTTAGTTACCAGCAGGACACCTCACATGAACTCCAGCTTCCAGCTACAATCACACTTAACCCTTTTGCTGCCTAAAAAAATCCCTACTTGGACAAGTAGGTCCCTTACGTCGATTCCCCCATCTGCCATCTTGTACCTGTAACATCATAAAATGTCAGGCTAGAAGCATAAGAGACTACTCCAAAATCATCTCATCAGAAAGGAAGATTTTTCCCTTTGCATTCTAACAACAGGGGCCCAGAAATACCATCTCTATTCAAGGCAGATATTTAACTCAAGAAGTCCTATGTCAAGGCCATAAGCAGAGGAAGGCCATGGTTTGTTTGTCCAGCACCCAGCACAGCAGGCTCTCATTCCACAACTGGATGCAGATCTGTGACAGGTTGTTAATCATCCCTGTCATTGTTCCTGCCAGAGGAAAACACAATATCCATTTATCAGACACCCAGCAGCAAAGCAGCAGCTCATCAAATGTGCATTTTTATAAGAGGACATCATCTTGGGATGCCTGGGATAACTGGAGACTGTCAATAAAGATGCTTTGAAAACACCTACTCAACAGCTCACCAAGCTTCCTTTTGAACAAAAAGTAATAGAAAAATATCTTCCTGTAGGTGAAAGCCATCAGACACACACATAAAAGCTGACAAAACAGAGAGGCAGACTGCTTATTAAAGGTAATTTAATGAAAAAGCTACACAGTAACACAATATTAATCACTATACTTTGTCCAAATAGAAAAAGTAAAACTTTGGAAATTGATGCTTTAAACATTGTTTTCCACACTGGTATTCATTAAGGTTTAGATGGATCTCATCAGTATGCAATTCTGTTTGCACATATTACTTTCAACTTGAGATGCTAGACAACTTTACTAATTAATCAGAAGGAAATCTCAGAGTCAATTTATTAAACTGAATCTGCTGTATCTGCCATCAACCACAAGTAGGATGGAGCAAATCAGACCAACAAAGTGCTGATAGAAAAAAATACATTATCTTAATTGCTGCAATATACCATCACTAGGCAGGGGAAAGCATTCTGGGAGTGAATTTTCCCCTAATGGTGCTGGAAAATGATAATCACAGGTCTCATACATTAATGCAATTCCTAACAGCTTCAAGAGTATAATCATCAACATCTTACTGCAAACCACAGAGTTAAAAAGGTATTGAACAGTCTATTGAATATTACAAAGAAAATGGGTCACAACTGCTGACAGTTATGAATCCTACTGAAGTTGTAATTGAAAATAAAAAATAAAATGTTTGGCAACTGAAGCTCTGCTTCAATTTTCATAGTTACCTCAGAGGGGTAACTGAAGACTGAACTTCGGTTTTGTTAACAATTTGGAAACACTGACATACAAAAGTGGCATGGATTGCACCTCAAAGGGTTCAACACATGCAAACACCCACATGCTGACATTGAGGTTTGTATTTCTGGGACAAAAATACATTCTTCAATTGTAATTATCTTTCTTCTACGTCCCTCATCTGCCTTAAGGAGTCCCAAACCTGCATATATTCCCTCAAATGGAGTGAGCTCTCCATGGACAACACACTGGCATCACTGAGGAGAGCCCTACAAGTGCAGGTCCCAGCTCTTTCCAACAGCACAGCTGGTTAGAGCTGTACCCACAGAACCAGTGGGTTACCAGTGTGCAGTAACCTCTGCACAAAAGCCATGGAGACACACCTCCAGCTGAATGATCCTGCTCCCTCCCACTGGGACACTCCTTGGACAGAGCAGGAGATGTGCTCCAAACCCTCTTATCTGTGGTCTGGAGGCTCACACAACCCAAACCAATACAGTTACTGGTAAAGGATGAAGCACTCAGAGCCCTAAACCTAACACAATTCAAGTGCAGTTGTAAAACTAGATCATTGCTTATTTTAGGCACAGCAGAGGAAAGGTGTCTGAAACAAAGCTGTCAGTCTGTGCAGGAGAGCAGCAGGAGATGGAGAGAGAAAAGGAAAAAGGTACAAAGACACAGATGACAAGGAAGGAAGAGAAGGGAAAGGGGCAAAGGAAAGAAATAATGATCCAAAATGAGATTGGTCTTAAAAGCTCTTCATGTTTTCCCACTCCAAAAAAGACAAGAAGCTACCAAGCAAACAATAACCACGTATTTTACTGCTGGCTATGGGTAAAGATGAGCCATGCTCCTTCCCTCTAACCCTCCACTGGAAACTGGTGACAGAACTGCTGTAGGAAGAGGAAATAAAGAGGCTCAAACAGGCCCAGCATTCCCAGCAGCAGGTACCCCATCATTTGGCTCCCAGGAGGCAGGAAACCCACATGCAAAGGTATCTTTATGTGCTGCTTTACACTGCAACACAATTGCTGTGTATTATTTCTCATGCACAAGCCAGATGTGAGCTCCATCCCTATCACTCCAGTGGGCAACATTTTTGCACTGCATTTTTTTGAAAATACAATGCAAATACTTAATCACTGGCTTTCCAGCTTTCTGCCATGGGGCATCTTCTTTGGCTGAAGAAGGCCCCAGAGATCATTTAGTTAACCATGCACACGGATGGAGTTTCTCAGCTGCAACAGATGAAACAATGAAGCTGGAAAGAACAAACTCTAAATCACTAAATTATAAATGAACAAGAAGACCTAAGGAGTAAATATTTAGAAGAGCTCACTGAAGCCTTAAGTATAGGAGCATCATGACTAATTATTCCAGTGATCATTTAAACATGGAGACAGGAAAGAACAGAAACAAGAGAAAAAATAAACCTCACCAATTACACACATAAATGCAGATTAATGCCATATGACTAGCTACTACATGAGTAGGCAATGCACTTATTAAAATGTTAATACAGCATCCACAGACAACCTGATTTTCATTTTTAAACAGTCAGCTGCAGAAATGTAAAACTGGACTTCTTTTTCTCTAACTTCATAATTCAGAAGTAAAAGGTGATTTGTTCAGAGTATAAAAAACATCAGTGAAGTTAAAGAGTGGGATTTAACAATTGTAAGCAGCAACAGAAAACTAAATTCAGTGACCAAAACTGGAATGCTGTAATGAAAAAACAAGTTCTTAAAAACAAGCCAAAAAACCCCCAAACAAATAGAAATGGAAATAAACACTGAAAAGCTAAAACAATTAAATTGTTACTTCAGTGTAGAGAAACTTTTTCCTCTTGCATTGTGTGCCCAGATTTCATTCTGCAACTATGAAAGTACTGTCAGTTAGTCATAAAAGAATAACAAATTGTTTATAACAGAGACACAAAGTAGTTAATTAAGTAATTCAGAAGGTTTATTTAGGCTAATCTCTATAGTTATACAATTTCTCATCATTTGTTTCGAAAAGGAATCCTACCACATCTTGTTTGTTGTTATTCAGGACAGCAGAATTGCCAGAGGGTGCAGTGAGAGCTGAAGAACAGGTAATTAACGCAAGAAGGAAAAGTCACAGAGGAAACTTGAGCCAAAATCTCAGCTCCAAGTCTGCCCAACAGCAGAGAATGTCAGTGGTGGCAGACAGACATCCCCACTGCACAGGCACAGAACACAGGTGAACCAGCAATTTGACATGTCAGCACCAGTAACTAGTAAGCCCACTTCAGTCAGGGGTATGAGCTGGCCAGTGGAGAGATCTCTCTCCAACCTCTTACCTCCACTGGCTAACATTAAGAACCAAAATTATGTGAATCTGGGTGACAGTCATCACTGACTGTAATTTCAGACCACTGTACAAAGCCGCAGATAATATGTCAAATAATGTCAATAAAATTTTATTTTGTACAGCTTTTAGAGGGACTTGAGAACCAAGTATGTTTAAAACAGCAGTGATGAAAGAGACATGAAGACGATGTGACTATTGTAACACAGTTTTGCCTCTGTATTTCCACACCAGATTATATGTCTATTTTCTGAGCAGAAAGGAAGTAAGGCAAATATCTCTGCCATTCAACAGTGTGGGTGTAGAGCTGTCCTGGTTTCAGCTGGAATAGAAGCAATTTTCTTCCTTAGCAGCTGGTGCAGTGCTGCATTTTGGAGTTATGAGGATAATGCTGACACCACAGTGACACCTTGGCTGGTGCTGAGCAGGGCTCACCTGCAGTCAGGGATGTGTCAGATCCTCATGCTCTGGCAGTGAGCAGGTGCACAAGGAGCTGAGAGGGAGCACAGCCAGGACAGCTGACCCCAACTGGCCAGGGGATTTTCCACACCCAGGAACGTCATGCCCAGTATATAAACTGGGGGGAGTTGGCTGTGAGCAGCTGATGGCTGCTTGGGGACCAGCTGGGCATCGGTCAGCAGGTGGTGAGCAATTTTTATGTGCATCACTTCTTTTTTCTGGGTTTTCTTCTTCTTTCTCTCTTGCCTTTTCACAGCTAGTATTGTTGTTGCTATTATTTTATATTATTTTACTTTATTTCAATTATTAACCTGTTCTTATCTCAACCCAGGAGTTTCTCTTTCCCATCCCAGTGTGGGAGGGAGGGAGTAAGCCAGTGGCTGCATGGTACTGAGCTGCTGGCTGGAGTTAAACCGAGACAAGGGTATTTTTGAAACACTGCTCTTTTGCAATTACCTTAAGTCATGAAATGTTGCACTGAAATGTTTTCTTTTGCAATTATCTATTACCTGAATATTGTGGATCCCTGTATTCAGATGTGCCGTGACAAACATTTTACCCATTCTGGCTGTCATAAAGATTCTTAAATGAACCGATAGCTGACTTCAAACACTAAGATTTTATAATTTTCAACCCGTTCTCCTCTTTCCTCCCTCACTTCAGTATAGCTTAAGGACCATCACAAATAATCCAGAGATCTTTCAGTGTTTTACTTGATTAATTTGATCATGAGCTGTTTTACCAACAAGGAAAACTATATTAATAGCTTGAAGCTAACCAGTACGGATACCAGGGAGCATCTTGTTAACCAAAGACCACACAGTAGCCCAGAAATGAAATATTTCCTAGAAATGAAATATTTCAAAAGCTCCCCTAACTAGAGTCTCTTGGGGCTAAGGGGAGGAAGTTTCTGATAACCACTGCCCTTGGGTGACAAGTTCATTTGGATACAACATCTAACAAAATGAGGATTTCCTGCACAGCTGTTGCAGTGTCCTCAGAGACTCAAGTTTCCAGGCGCTCTTTGCAATCGTCCCTCTGCTCCCTCTTAATTCCAGTCAACAACAGCCACAGGCAGATTATGAAGCTGGGACAGCACTGACACAACCAGGAGCCTATAATAGCACTCATAAACCCAGTGATTTCTTTTCTCTTGTCAGTATCACATACAAACACTAAACAGCTAAGAACCTGGCCCCTTTCTCTTTAATAATCCACTGACAATTAAAAAGTATCTCCTTATTTTGTTAATCAAATTAAAAAAAACATAATCATATAAAGCACAGGGCTAATTTTAGACCTAAATACTGACAAGATCTGTGGTAAATACTGACAAGATCTGTGGTAATTCCTGCTAAGTGTCAGTGGCCATGATCTCCATGGCATTTATAAAGCTTTAGTGTTCACTAATTTAGGCAACTTTTCCCTTCCTGAAATGTAATAAAACACTGGATAAAAAACAGATATTGCAAAATATTTCACAAGCTATAAATCAAAGAGAAGAGCATCAGCCAGAAACTTTGTTCTAATCTTTTCAGAAAAACAGTGACTTCAAGACTCTGGTCTACAAACCTGGCCATCTGCTTGTATGCTTCTTCAGCCACTGCAAAGATATGTGGATCCATATCCCCCATATTTTGGCCACTGTAGGCATTGATGATATCTTCGCCATAGATAGGCAGCTGTTCATAAGGATTTATGGCCACTAAAACAATACCTACAAAGGAAATTAAACAAAAGGAATTATTAATAGTGTTTCAAAACAAACCAAACCAAAAATGGTTTTAACATCAACTATTGTTCTAATCTTTCTAAAAATGCTAAAGAATAAGGATCTGATATTACTGACTTCAACAGATATTTATTCTGAATATAGTTCTGCACACATGAAGTGCCACGAGTTTACTTCTACCCTGCTTTGGTAAACACATCAAGGACAACTTTTTATCTTTTCCTTCTATCTGCCTTTTCTAAAGTTAGCATGCAAAATCCAAAGAGATTCAGAATGTGCAGACTTGAAGTAATGCCTGTTCAGTGCAGTAAACCAATGAAAGTGCATTGTACTCCCCTGTGTTTTACTCTGAATTACCAGGGATACAGTAATTTGTGAAGTATAACTACTGGGTGGTCTCACCACTGCCAGTTTGGGTTTGTGCAGTGTGTTAACCCTTCAGCTGCTGTGAAAGAACAACAGCCTCAGTTTTTGTAATAAGCAACAATGTATAGACAGTGTAATCTGGATTCCAGGGCATCGCTGCCCATCAGGCAGACAACCTCCTGGTCAAAGGCATCAAAATCACAAACAGCAGACACACTTCATAGGGCTGACACAGAGCAACACCCAGTCACATCAGGAAATTAGGCAATTACAGCTCTAGAAGGCATCAGAACACTCTCATCTGATACATCTGAGCATGTACTTTTATCTCCCATTTTCTAGTTTTTCCATACCAATTAAACACATACCTGTTTTTTTTTTAAAATACCACTCATCTCTACAGCACTTCTAAATTCATGCCATTCTTTTACTCTCCCTGCACAGGAAAACTTAAGTCTTATTCTTTACAAACTTCCTTGTCACAAATAGTGGGACCTCAAACGTTTTTAGGACAATTCTCTTTTTCATGAGAAATGAGGATTGCTCTACCCACAGCAGGGATAATCTGACAAAGATTCCTTATAACTTTCTCTCCTGAAGCATTTACAACAGGTAGGGAAAGCTTATTTGCTCTGTGCAGGGGTGGAAACCCTGAGCAGTGAGACCACGTGAGACCCAGCTGTGACAGGCACACTGTGCCGCCTTGACATGGCAAGTCCTCCTCACCTTGACAAGGTGGTAAGGGGGAAAAAGAACCCCTCTAATTTTAACTGTGGACATTTTAAAAACAGAATTTCTTCTTATGTATATGAACTTTGGTGCCTAAGTGTGCCAATGCAGTTGCAAATGGCTACACAGTGACTACATCAAACATGCTTGGACAACCCATCCCTGAAGAACCTGCCCCAGAAGCATTTCCATAGCACTCAACTTGCTTCTAAATTTACTCAGAAATTCACTCTTACACACACAGACTTCCTCAGTGCCAATCCCAGCTCGCTGCTCTGTACAGATGACAGTGTTGTGATGTCTATCTAAGAAATTTTCCATGGAAAAGCTGGGAGAAGGGAAATGAAAGCATCTGCAGTCTGGCATTTCTGCTGGATGCATCAAGCAATTTTTAAACCCTTTCATGCATCTACAGATCAAGCACAAACCATAGCAAAAACATTAAACAAGAGAATATGTTTTAGGGAGAGATCTGAGAGACCTTGATCTACTTCCTCAAATACAAGGCAAGTTTTATGTCTCGACACGCCCATGTGAGGAGAGTCAGTGTTTTTCCATCAGCCATGACTTCACTGAAATGACTCAGGAGCTCCAGTGAAAAATCTCTATAAACATTAATGCCAAGTTCTAATGCTGTAACGATGGGCCAAAAAATAAGAGTGGAAGGTTAGGGACAGGAAGAGACCTCAATACTACAAGACTCAAGGAATATTTTGTGTGTCAGTTTTAACATTTGCCCTTAGAAAAAGTGGTAAAAAGTGAAATACAGTGCACCACTGAGCTGAGCCTCTCAGGCTTGCAAGTCTCATCAAAGAGACATTACAAAAATCTGTGTGAGACTTCCAACAATTCCCTCCTGCTTTTGGTTATGCTGGCAAAAATAAACCCTTGAATTGGGAACAAGCAGCCCCGTGACAAGTCTCCAGCATATTAGAACACTTAACTTCAGTAGCAATCTGTAAAATCTACAAGCAGCTACCATCTGGAAATAACCAAAACAAGTGAGTTTGGAATTATTTGCTTTCTGTAGAACTTTGAAATCAGTCTGCCTCACAGGGCTATAATCCAGATTAATTTACATATAACTTCTCTTTATCTCTGCTAAATCATATTGCTATTTTAAGAAATACGGCCTTTCCTAAATCAGATTTATGTGTGTTTTTGTTCTTACAATTACACTAAGTTGAACTCTGGCTACTCTTTGTGCCATTCTTCTTTAGATATGCCCAAAGTAAGCTTATCTAATTCTTTTACTTTGAACATACCCATCTGTGGACAAATTGGACATAAATGTAAGTAATTTATTAATTTAAATTAAAGCTTGCTCTCCTGCATAGCAGGCAGTACGCTTTACTAATCTGAACTAACCAGCAAGATCCACTGAATTTTTATCACAGCTGTAGCAGTTTTTCCATGTAAGCATTCAAATTTTCCTTTGTAACTTTTCAATTTCCTTCATTAATTCCTCATTCCATGTTTCCAACAATAAAGTTATAAATCACCTCTGAATTGCTGGTGAAAGGCTGACTTGAAATTAAGAAATCAGGAGGTTTCCTGCTTAAAAGCTTGAATTACTTCAAAGTGAAATTTTAAAGAATTTAATATCCATTTGACATACTACACTAAGGCAGAATGGTTGAATTCATTTTTAGAGTCCTGGACAACTATCCATCCATGCATTCCTGTTCTAGTTCTACTGTTGAGAACATTGTTACCATGATTCTTTCGATGGATTTTAGCGGGTTTAGTCTCCTTTGGGCTGCATAAACTGGGTTAGCTCAAGCCACCTTCACACAGGCTATTTAAACTAACCTGGCTAATGTGAGAGTCCCAGTAAAGAGGCAAATGCAGCCCCCCGAGGCCAAGCTCCAAGGCAATAATCTTTGCAGAGGGGCAGTAACCTGCAGCAGGCTGGGAACTGCTGGAGAAGTCTGCAAGGTGGATGTCTGTGGCCAAAAGATCAGGTTTTTAGAGGCTGACGTGCCAGCTCAGTTTTGCTCAGCCTGTAACACAGCACACACCTGCCTACATCCCAAGTGAATAAATCACTGCACACCACATTCCCCAGCAGCACTGAACCTCCAACACCTCCTTCTCTCTGAGCCCCAGGAACCCCCACACACCTGGCTCCACACATTTCTGACAAACACACAAGCAGCTCCCAGAACCACTCGGGTCTTGTTTGGAAGCAAATCAGCTCTGCTATCCCAGGCTCTCTGGCAGACCCAGCCACAGAGAGCTAAAGGCATCCCAACTCTAAGAGAAATGATAAAACCAGCCCAAACCACAACTACAGCTGCACTGGGGAATACTTGAAACGTGCCTTTTTCATGTTTTCCCAAATACAGCAAAACACAACCAGCAGACAATACATTCCTTCTGAAAGCCTCTTAAATGCTGCTCGACACAGAGCCTGTGTGCAAGCAGCTGGGACAGGCTTGTGGGAGGGGGCAGGGTGGTGTTAGGAGACCTCAAAACTGAGACTGGAAACCCCTTACAAGCTCATGAGGCCCCAGTTGCACAAAATCCCTTTCACACAAGAGTTGTGCCATGGGGGCACTTGGGAAAGAAACAGAAATCATGTCTGTACTGGGGGAACTGAGGTGGTTTCCCAACTGTGCTGGGACCACAACATCCACCCTCAGCATGGGCTGCCCTTAGAGGCATCACTAGAGATACCCAAATACCCAGATGCTTTAACTGGTCCAAGCCCTGAGCAACCTGATCTAGTCAGACTTGTTTTAAGTACGAAGCTTCACTGAAGACTTCCAGAGGTCTTTTCCAACCTAAATTATTCTGTGCTCTGACTGCATGACTGGATGAGATGTGGTGTGAATCATCACCCACTCCTATGGGAGTGAAGTCTGGCTGCAAGCAGGGGGTGGCAAAGTCTGATCCAGTCCCCTGTGGTCTGGTCACTGCTGAGAGCAGATCTGGGAACAGCTGTGCTCTGCTGAGCATCTGCAGATTAGGAGCAGCCAGAGTGTGCAGAATGTGGCAGGATGTTAATGCCTCCGTCTGTCCATCACAATGTGTTTAATGTGCTGCTTGTCTTATTGAAGTTATGTTAAAAGCAAGCAGTGAATTTTGACTAAATACTGAGATCTAAGAGAAACATATGCACACATAGAAAAAAAGCCCAGAAGTATCAAATCTAAATTTTAAGCTAAACTACCCCACAATGTTTATTTTTAAAACAGACCATTCCATTGCAATTTTGCACTTACGATTAAGTGATTATTTAAGTAACTTTATTCTAGCTATCTGAAAATACCACAGGCAATTACAAGTTTGGGTAGCCTTTGCTGGGAGTTAAATGATACTTTTAAAACCAAGATCAATTGTAACTGTGATAAGACAATCCCTGGCTCATGAACTGTAACAAATTCACTTCTGTAGCTGCCCTGATTGGAAAACGTGAAAAAGAAAATAAAAGGATGTCTTCCAAAAGAGATGGAGGAGCTCAGTGAAGAGGTAGGCAACCATAGGTGGGCAACAAATCCAGCAAAAAGCAAGGTCTGCTCCTACATCTGCAGTGTGTGAGCCTCCTCCCACTCACCCCAACCTGAGCAAGCCTAAGGAGAACACCAACCAGACAGGAATCCCACCAGGAAGCAAAAATTGCTGAATACACATTTTATAAACAGAGGCTATTGGGGAGCTAGAGGAACACACAGTGAAGTCAATTTTCTCCCTTAATATTCTCAGGTCTATTAATGACCACAAACATGGTGATTTCCCTAAGAACAGTCCAGCATGCCCTATCACTAAATGGTTGGAAGTTCAAGGCAGACATATCAACAGCTAAGTTTCCTTTTCATGTCCAGAGCATTCTCTGTAAAGATGATGGTACAAAGACAGTACTTGCCACAATAGGTGTAGATGAGTTTGGAGTCTATGAAGCGAACTTTGAGGTTGTGCAGAACGGCAGGCTCGTGGAGATAACTGAGTGCTGTGAGGTCATTTTCACCCACCAGGATGTCGGGGTTCCGCAAGGGTGGCAGCTCCTTCGTCTTGGGATCGAGGCAGTACTCTAGGTCCTGAAAAGCAAAAGGACACCATTAAAAGAGCTGGTGTTGAGGGTTCCTCACTCCACCGTTCTTCCCAGCAAAACCTGCCCAAGGTAAAGAAACACAGTGCAAGATTTCAGTTCTCTGGTGATTTGAGTTAGCTGTTCTTTCTTCACCAATGTCATTGAAAATTTCCCAGAGGGGTTTTCTATATGTACAACAGACAACTGTACAGAGATAACATCATTTTAGTTTACTACTTAAGCAAACCCCATGCTTTTGCTGCCATATTTTTTACTTTATAAACCAAAATACGCTATATCATAAATCCAACCAGCTCCTTCTTATTGTTTTCCTCTTCAGTGGAATAGGCAGGGGAAGAAGATTCCCACCAATCCACAGCCAGCTTCATACACAGTAACACAACATGGGAACACTGGCAGAACACTGTGAAGAACACAAACACTGAAAAAACTGCTATTTACACCTTTTTTTGATAGAAATTCATCTCTAATGAATTAGATGTTTTAATTGCATTTGTCTCTAGAGCTAAAATTACTTTATTTACCTGCTATTTCCATGAAAAAAACCAACTAAAAGGATGTGAGCTGTACATGGACATGTCATCATTTCTCAACACAGTGCAAAGCATCTTTGTAATGCCATTAATCCTTGCCTTTTTTATCTTTATTAATTTTCTACTGGTTATGCTCAACTTAAAAGTCACAGTTCTTTCTGTGCAACACTGTTCTCCTAGCAACCCTGTCTTCCTGGAATAGCAAACCAGGGCTATACGTTTAATGGCATAAGTAGAAAATGATGATGCAACTGAACATAATAAGCAGTGGATAAAAACAACTGCTTTTTAATTTATTTTAAAAACAAGGCAAGATTGATTTTCATAACCAAACACTAGAAATTTATCACACCAAAAAAACGCTGCAGAAAACGAGTGGACAAAACCAACTGCACACACCTAAATACAGATATATTTTGACAGTAGAGCTTCCTGCAATAGAAGCATCAGACTCTGGTTGAGAACAAGAGCTATCAGCTTACAAACAATACACAGACTTACCTTGCCCTCCTCAAGTCGAAGTTGGAGGACTTTATCTCCAGGTTTATAATCTTTGAGAAGTTCTGCTGACTTCCAGACCTCCTCTGGATCAGGGATCCAAACCCTGGCATACTGCAGTAAACAACAACAGCAAAAGATCAGTGAGGTTTGGCTGCACTATAGTTACATCATTGAAATAAATGACACTAAAATTGGTTTTTTTCTTTTTTAAATATATGTTTAACAGACAAACCCTTAAGCAAGAGGCAAGTTAACTAGTACATCTGAGGTGAATAACTTGTTCTATTGATAAATGGCTGCACAAGCATAATTTTATTGCCTACACAGAGAGAAAAAGGCATTTGTCATGCAGAAGGTACTCCAAGATACACATTCAATGTTGAAAATCTACAAAGGGGGGAAAAAAAATCAGCATTTTCAGAAAGATCACTAATTTGGTTATCCTAAAAAATTACTTGGAGTAACTCTTTTGAGTAGGTTCTAAATGCATTTGTATTGCGTAACAATATAGAGCCATTTTTGTCTTCTTTTTCCCCAAAGAGAATACTTCGGCCCATCTGTGTTAATTTAGGCAAAGCTGCCTGATCAAGTGTTAAAAGCTCTTTCCTCTTCCTCCAAACAGAGCCAGTTTAAAATTGATTATATCCAGAATGCTAAAAGAAAAAAAAAAAAACCTGAAACAATTTGGTTGAAAAGGCCTCCAGATGAAAGCAAAAAACCCCAACAACAAACCAGATTCCCATTAATGACCATTTTCATACAAATTTCATCCATAAAAGTGACCCAGTGCAAACATATGATTCGTTTTCAAAAACAGCAAGAATATTCATATTTTTCAATGAGTGAAGACACAATTGTTACCTGATATTCAAGAGCCAGTTAAGGATGTATGGAAACCAGCTGGTCACTTAAACAGTCACATGTACATGCAAACACACACATATGAAAACAGCTCTTGAGCAGAACAAGGAAAAGGCTGTGACATGTTTAATATGTTAAAGTTCCTGAACCACTGCTCTTGCAATACCTAGAGAGCACTGAGATCACACCACACCCTCCACCTTTGCAAACAAAGCAGCTTCTTGGCTCTGGAGGAGCACCTCATTGCAAAACATCCTCAATCCACTAACTTCAAAATAACTACCATGTGTTTGTCAAAGCACAGCGTTTGATGGCAGAGAAAACTGCATTTGGTCATACAGCTTCACCCCCTAGTCTTACACAACTTCTTTTTGTAGAGCTTCCTCTGTCTCAAAGAACGCTGAAGGGGTTTTTCCCCTTATTAACCCAGTTTTCCCACTACAGGAAATTAGAAACTGCTGGTTTCTGCTAGGGATTTTCTGAAAGACTTAGTGAAAAACATCACATTGCTTTCTTGTTGCAAGACAGGGCATAATAAAACAAGTGGAACAGCAGTTTGGGGAGCAGGACCCATGAAGCCCCAGCCCCTGGCCCAGGAGAGGGAAGTGCCCCTGCCCAGCTGGAGGCTGCCAGGGAGGCTCAGTGCCTGCACTAAATCTGAACTTCAGGAAGCAATTTGTTTCCCATACCCATGATGACCCTAAAGAACATCACACACAAGTAATTTACAACAGCCTAAATCAATGGCTTTTGCCCCTAACACATGGCAGCCTTTAGAGCACTGCCTTCATCCCAAGAGTGCCCAAGCTCCTGAAAAGCTTATGCCACACACATATAAACCAAGTGAAAGGAGAAAGATAATGAAATAAATAAATAAAAACTCACTTTCATCATTCCAACTACACAATATGTTATGCTCCCACACCTGGCCTTTCTCCATCATCACTGGGTGTTACTGCCAGCCCCAAGAATCTACTTTTATGCAAAGACAAAAAGCTTTGCCCTTTGTAGTCAATTTGTGCTTGTGTGGCTTCTTCTTGCCTTTTTGTTCATTTCATATGTATTCACTAGTATTTTCAGTGCAAAAGTGCACTACTTTATTATTTATATAATCTACTCCCCAATAAATAAATTATTTGAAAAAAAAAAAAAGATGCTCAAAACAGTTCTTCAGTATGTGTTCCTGCCAATCACAGAGCTGTACATAACAATAAAGAAGAGTAGCAGCAGGGGCATGGTTTGGGCACTTGGGTAAGTTGTCTTCAGCCCTTTTGCAGCCCCAGTTCACAAGGCAAGAAACCTCATCTGAGCTAAAATGAAGATCTGTGCTAACAAGTGTATGTGCAATGCAAGCACAAGCTCACAGAAACTACAGTAAGTCCAAAATAATTATATAGGACTTTACAGTAGAGGTGCCATATTAAAGTCAAGTAGTATGCTAAGGAACAATGTTTTCTTTCCTTTCCACTTGGTTTGAAACAAAAGATACTCTGTAAAACCTCATAAATAATAAACTCATGATTTCATATAACAGTAATTTCAAATCACAATTACACATCATCATTTCAAATCCTAAAATCAACAATTCTTAAGATGAATCTATCCAAACATAGCACAGTACACCTGTTCTCAGAATTCTTTTAGCAAAAAAAAAAAAAACAAAAACCCAAACACCAAAACAAAAAGCTAAAAACCAAAACCCTGCCAGAAATCAGGGAACTTTTCAGTTTAACAAAAGATGCTCCAGCATCAGACACAGCTGAGGACTGGATGCATACCACACTTTTACCAGGTTCCATCCCCAAGATGCAGCAGAAGTTCCCCATCTCCAATATTTCTGCCAAGATATTCCTGCCAAGAAATTAACAGAAAGCAAAGTAAACGTGAAAGAGGAAAGCATTTAAATGCTGCCTAGCCAAAGGGATCAGCAGGCTGGTTTCCTTTAGGCTGCACAAAGAAAACTTTCCTGACCAAAGAAAGGCAGAAGCCTGAAAGACAAATGCTGATAACCTGAAGCAGCAAATGCTGTGTAGCAATTTCTAACTATGTGATGATCCATGGCAGCATGAAATAGGCATCTTTAATTTATCCAGCTAAAACTGTACATTTTCTACTGTCTAGAGAAGAGAAAGCAGAAAACAGATCACCATAGAAACTGAGCTACTACAGCCAGCAGAACCTTCCATGACATAACCCTACAGATATTGAAGCCATCCCTATGAGCACTAGGCTGTAGCTTTTCATCTCCAGCACCAGTGCCTAGCCTTAAATCCCTGCCAAAAGAAACACCTGGTAAAAGGAATGGGTGGGAGGAAAGAGAGAGATGTTCCTAATTATAATTACTGAATCATTTCTCAACATTCTCACCTCGTTAACTTAGCAGAATGGTTTGCAAAATCAGATTTTCATGCTATCTTTTATATAATCAGTTGATACTAAAATTCCACTGCTGCCCAGCCTTTGCTGGGATCCAACCCTGTAGAGGAAAACAAAGCACCAACACTGGTGGAAACAGGACCAAGGGCCTCTCTTAAGAAATACCTTATTCTGGTATCTGCTTTATTCCCCCTTTATTTACTAGTATATAAAATAGAGTTTATGACAACATTAGAATAAGGCTAAAATAAGATAAACTTTTAGAGCCACTGATTTACAAATCAGCCTTCTAAAATGGAAAGGAAATTCTAGTTTAAAAATTACTATGCTGTCTAAAATTCTAGCACTGAAATGACAATATAAATTACATCAAAAATCAAATGAACTTTAGTTTAATCATCCTCATTATGATCCATGAATACATTAGTCTTTGTGGTAGTTCAAGGCAAATTTTGAACCACCAAAATAAAACTTCTGATCAGGGACATATAAGTATGACTTACTCAAGGAAAGGCCATGAAATAACATTTTAGAGAAATATTGATACCTTTCATGTCAGGCCAAGCTTACCACTAGTGTCACTTGGACTTTATATTTCATGCTGAGTTAGCTCAAATAAATGAGCTTTGCTATCCCTCCTCTGTGGGTATGGTTCTGGCTCAACACTGATCACTTTCTGTCCTCACTGGAGGTGTAGGACTGGGAGAGGCATGGGGAGGGGACACAGCACACCCTGCAGCAGAGGACCACAGCTTAACCTAGACTAGTCTGAAAGTCAGAATGAAAATAGAAGGGATACTGAGATGTCCTGGAACTCAGAAGAAAAATAAGTAATTAAATGCATAATGACAGGACTATTTCAGATCTCAGTTTCTTGCCTAGGCTGTCTTCCAGCCTCAGCAGACTAACATAAAAACCCCAGCATCTCCAAAATCCCCTGAAAGTGTGGAGTGCCATACTTTGTTCAAGGAAGGACAAGCTGGGCAATAGTTTATAGACACCTATAAATCAACTCTGAAAGAGTTCAGAGCAGAAAACAAACACAGAAGTTTTCATGTCTTATTGGTGGGTCAGAAGACTGGCTGGATTACTACAATTTTACATAATAAGAAAATATAATAGAAAATCACAGTATTCTGTCATACCTCGTGATTTCATATTAGATCACATGAAGAAATCAGCAGACTATAACAATTATCTATCAAATGAGACCATATGACTCACAAAGCCTCTCTTCTGAGATATTAACCTCTTGAAGTACTAATTGACATTGCTGACAAAATGGAATTAGCAATGCAAGCGTCTCAGCAGTCTCGTCAGCAGGCAAATAGTTTTCTACTTCCATTGCACAATCACAAACACAGAAGAAGGAGATACAGCTATCTTCCCAGCTCAACAGCTCTTTGGCTAAGAGCTGAAAGAGTTCATTAAATTATCTATATCCTAGAAGGGAAAAGGAGATTTCAACTCAAAGAAAGCTGTCCCAAGTTTCTGAGCACAACCTACCCATACAAGAGAACTGGTATGATTTTCACTCCAGCAGAGATCATCTCTTTTTTATTTACAGACAGCCTCAAAAACAACAGTCTTTCACATGCTAACCATGAAAAAAAAATACGGGAGACATTGCCCTCCTTCCTCTGAAGAATGACCTCAGGTCTGGGCAGGAATAAAGGAGCTCATTTATGTCTGGATCAAAGAGACACCGTCAATTCTGGCAGCAGTGGCTGAAGGAGCCAGCGGAACAGCAACAGCTGCTGAAAGTAGAAGCCAAATTTCACCAAAGTTATTCAATGTGAACTTGCTGCTGACTGAACATGGCAACCTGGAGAGAGCAGGCTGCATTGTTAGGCTGGAAGAAGTGTCTCTGCTAGTAAGGCATAACAACAAAACAGAACACAAACACATCACTACACGGTCACAGAACGACACGGACACCAAAACCAGAAGGCAATGGCAAAAGCAACTTTATTAAAAATGGTGCACACTTTTATAGTGTGCTCTGTGGGTTAATCACAGATTGGTTAACCTGAGAAAATAGCAGTCTTACTGGAGAAGAAGGGACCAACATCCCTTGAAAAACAGTCCTGCTAAACAGCACTCGTTTTTTCTGTGTGGCATTCACCAAACACCAGGTGTTGAGCTGTGCTTACATTCTTTCTTCAGCTTTTCCCAGGCTAGTCCTGAGAAAAGTTGAGAACTGCTTTTCCCTGTTCACAGCAAGTGTCCACACGAAGTCATCAAAGTTCACACTGCAGAAGTGTTGAACTGATCTTTGCAAAATGCAAAGTTATTACAAAAGGATTTCTGAGCTCTGGGATTTCCTTGGCTGGGGTTGCTCTGAAAACACAATTTGATGGTATTAGAACAATTTCCTTTCAGCTTTATATTTTCCCTTATGCTTGGTTCACAGTGCCACCACCAAAGATAATAATACTGAGCCTAGAAATACTTGAAACAGCAAAGTTTAGTTTTTATAAGCTCTACACAAGCAGCTCAACAGCCAGCTGAGTAACAAGTCTTAACTTGACCAGTCTGGATCTCCTACAAAGAGATCATCATCACTCACACAGAAGGTGGGAGGAGATCCTGTTTCTTCCACTGCTGAAACCACTAAAATTTGTGCTACCCATCCTATGATCCATGGGCAGTCCCAAGGACACACTGCACTCCTGTCATCAGTGCTGCTGCTGCTGCCTGCACTCTGAAAAGTCAGACAGGACTTCACTCTTCTCTCATAAAAATGCCAAGTAACCAGGAGGATTGGAAATTAGAGCATCCTCATGGCAAGTGGACTGCTGCAAAACCTCTGACCAACTCAATTCTTTTTAGGGCCAGAGGGAAATGGAATTGTTAATTTTGGGAAAAAAAAAAAATCCAAACAGAAATTATTGTTTTCTTAGAGGCAGTAGGACTCTTTGAGCACGGAGCGTATTTTCTTGTTGCTCAGCAAGAATCATTTATAAACCTCTTGCAGAGTTTAAGGCCTGACATTTAGAAAGAATCAATTTAAAAAGAAATTTATACCATGATATACAGTAGGGGAAATAGAAGTGACAATTTGTATTAATGTTTTACCTGGACAACAATCCCACATAGTTAGTTGACCTCACAGGAAGATGAAAAGCCCTGTGTTATTCTGTCTCATGGGAATTCCCTGACCAGCCACAAGCAGAGCTCCCCCAGCAGTATCCAGGGGACAGCAGTGACCCAGGCTCTGAGCTATCCCCTAGGATATCACCACTGTGAGTTTGCACACCACTGATACCTGCAAATCTGGCTCACAGGTATGCAGGTAAGGCACTGCACCCTTCACCATGCACAAGGAAACTCCCTGAATCACAGATCAATGAGAAAAAGTCTGTTGAACTTGAGTATTTCATCTACCCTATAAATATCCACTCCTATAAATATCCACTACGTTTGAATCAGAGGGATACAAAAGCTTCCTCACCCCCACCCTTGTTTCCTTCTTCTATGCATTTTTACAAGGTATTCATTGTATCTAGGGCCTGGGGGCCTTTTGCAACAACAAAAGCAACTTGTGTCGTTTGCCAAACATGCCTTGATTGTACAAGGTGCAATCAAAAATTATCAGCATCCCACAATAGATTCACTGCAGCAAGATCTGAATTGTCAGCTGCTGGAAAAATGTCCATTGACTTACATTTACCTGAAACCTTACCTCAGTTCAAAGGGATGCAAAAAAAGCAAAATCCCAAACACAGGGTATCTATATACACTGAAATTCAGAGAAAATCACCACCCTGCAAATCAACACCTTGGGCCTGACATCAAGGCCAAAAACCAGTTTGACTTTAAACTATCAAATCATCAAAGAACAGTTATATTCCAAGGTTGTAGCTGGTATGATTGTCCTACAAAACATTTCTAAGGAGTTAAAACACATGAAACGTTTAAAAGCTGTGCATTTTCTGCACCTTTAAAAACACGGCTTTCTACATTTTATGCTGATTGTACTTGACCTTCTCATCAAAATGTCATACAGAGGGAGACAGATGTGGATTATAATCAGCTGTTATTAACCCAAACAATACTTCAGCTATCAAAATGCTGCCCATTCACCCCCCTAAGCTGCTGCATGTGGGAACAGCTCTTGTTAGCTCCTGTTGTATTTCACAGATCCCCTTTCACAGGCTCTTCTTCACCCTCCCCAAGCAGCCAGCCATCCTCAGCCAGTGACCACGGCTCATCTCGTAATCTGTAACTTCCTGGGCATGTGATGCCAGCAGCACCCACAGCAGCAATGGGAAGTCACATGTAACATGCTTGGGTACACCCTGGATTTGCCTACATGATGCTTCTGAGAGGGCTTAATCAAGGTGTATGATCAATTACAGAAAGACGAGACATGTTTCACACAGTGGCCTGGCCAGTCTGTTAAAAGAGAAGCACAGCTGCATCCTTCCTGATGTCCCTGCCACCACCATGACCTCATGTGGGATGGCACAGAGTGATGCTCCTGCACCTCTGGACTGAGGCTTCCCACCTGCCCACAGGATGCCTCATTCTCCACCAGTCATCAGCAAACCTGCAGTGTAATAACTCAGCACAAACCCTCAGTGAAACAGCAGCACTGCTATCTTATTCCATGTAGTATGCTATTCTCATTTAATTCAGTATACTTCTCAAAACAAACAAAACAAAAACAAAACAGGCTTAAAAACGCATATTCACAGAAACAGCAATGCTGAAGAAAATTCTGTGTTTGAAAGAGTTTTGATTTCTAAACCTGTCAAAGGAATGAATGCAGCTCTGAAGAATCTTCAGAAAAGATGGCAATGACAGTGAGATCAATCCCACCAGTGTTCTGGACACTGCTTGAGACACAAACCAGCTGAGTAACCACAATAAGATCTGGAAAAACATCGAGCAGAAGTGTGACGCCTACCTCAGACTGAGAGGCAGGAAAATATTCTGACTCATGTAAAATTTCATTTGGGGTCATACCCACACAGAGAAGCAAATGCTGTATTGCATTTCGATCCATGCCACCAGAATGAAGGCCAACAAGGAATTAGATGCTAGTGATTTCAAAAGGCAGTTAATTATAAGTCTGCCTTAAAACTCACAATTCATCCAATCTGAAAAACATGTTACAAGAATTGTACAAGAGTAGCCATAAGAAATTTAAGGGCAAACAAAACAACTGCAGTTACCCTGAATATTCAGCTAATGAGACATTGCACTGAAGAAACTGCTTTAGGAAAAGGATGCAAGAGTCCATGTTTATGTGCTCACAGTGAATGCTGCTCCAATTTAAAAACTTTGAAATAGCCTACACCTAAGAACACAAAAAAATATTCAACATGATTAACTGTATGGGTCTCTAAATTTAAGATTCAAGAACACAATCATTGTAAGGGCAAATAAAACAAGTGGCTGCAGGATTTTGTTTTAACATCAAGATGATGCAAGCCATAATATAAATGCAGAAACAGACATAACTTCCAGACCTGATACAAATCCAGTCCAGACCCTCACGTTTCTTCCGTATCTCCCATGCTGATGTCACACAACAAAATGCTGATTTCACTTTGACAAGTTCTCAGATGGATTTAAGATCTTACAGAAGCTTTCTACAATTATTTCCCCCGAAGTTCCCAGAAACCTCACGGACAGGAGGCAGAATCCCTGAATCACTCCTCAGGACCTGCAGCCAGCCCCAGTTCTGCTCTGGGTGGGCAGGGGCTGCCAGCACTGGCACAGCTGGGTGTTCCTGCTTCACACACAGCAGGAGGAAGCCTTCACTGCCAGCACAGAGCCATCTGCAGCACTGCCATGGGTACCCAGCACTTGCTTATGCAGGATGGGAAAATAAAGGGCTGTATTGATCAGACAGATGCACTGCAGCGTGCCACAGCACTGGAGTTTGGAACAAGAAGTTACTGAGAAAGAAATAGCAGAGCCATGACTGCTCACCTAGCTGACAGAGGTGACATAAGGCGACGTTTTCTGCTACCTGTAAAACATCTGGAGCATGGACAATTGCTGACTTAGCTGTGAAAGTTTAATTTAAAAGTTCAAAATTAAAGGAAATATATTTGAGAGTAGATATGGCTGTACTTTTCTGAGTGTCCTTCTGTAAAGTTGAGCTCAAGTCCAAAAGATGGTCCAAAACCATCTTGTTTTTATTTAATCCTAGCCCCGCAAAGAACCACATTTAAAGTAAAGCACCAAACTGAGGTTTCAAAAAGCCAAGATTAACTGAGTATTTTTTGTTAGGCCAACACAGAAGAAGCCCCAGCTGAGGGCATTAAACAGAGCTTTTACTGACTTAGCTTGTGTTATTCTAGGAGAACTAGTTTTACTCGGCTAACCCAGAGCACAGCTGCCACTGTGGACCAGTGCACACCACAGACACCTTTCTGCTCTACTACAACAGCAAACTGACACCAGTGAAGCACATCTAATGAAGCCACATTTAGTTCCACCAGTCTTTCTTGGGGAATTAACAGTAATTTACAGCAAGTCCCCACACAAGGAAACCAGAGTGACCTGATATGAATGACCTGGCAAGCTCAAACTCAATACCAGTGAGAGGTTAAACCTCCCCAAGAACTGCCCCTCCTCCACAAGAACTGGGGGAAGCTGTGAAAACAGAACTGGGCTGAGTGGCCACAGAGCTGCTTCTCAGAAACTCCAGCAAGAGCAGCAGCCACTCCTTCCCCTGGACTGTCAGCCCTCATGAGAAGGGCTGTGCTGGCTGTGTCCCCATCCTGCCACAGCAGCCATCCCACCAGTGCAGGTCATGGGAAACACCTCTGTGCTGCACACAGGGCAAATCACACCCTCGCACACTAGCTGAAGTAAACTTTCAACCATAGCACATTTCGCCTTAGAGAAAATATTCCACTGTTCTTCTCTACAAGTGTTCTCTCTTTGATTGTTTGCAAAAAGTTTAAATCAGCTTTACATTTCTGGTATGTGAGACCGTCACAAGGAAGTGCACTCGGACATGAAATTTTAACAACTTCTGCAATGGCTTCTCCTCTTGAAAGATTTTTTTCTAAGTGAGACGATGTCCTAAACAATGAATTTAATGTCTGGCATGTTTGAAATAGTCATGTATGTATCTCCAAGACCGAAAGTCCAAACTCAACTTAAATCCTTACTAATAAATTCTTATACTGTAATATTAGAACACTAGTAAGCACTTATATATATGCTTAGCTATACAGACCTATATGCCTGTGTTAAAACCAAGAAAATAATTGAACACATTCTACTTACTTTAACATACATAAAGTCTAAAACTTCTATTTCCATCCCATATCTCCTGCAAGAGAAATTTTCAGCGCTTTCAGAGGCAGCTGGTGTTTCCTTTCCAGGCAAAATAGGCTCAATCTCCACGGAACATATTTCCATCTCTCTTGTGTTGGTGTACACTAACTCATAAGGCAACTTGGGAATTTCTCTCTCTGGTTTCCTCAGCAAAACAACTGAGGTCATCTGCTTTAAAGATACTAATGAATACCCCATGGAGTCTGCAGAGAGTAACGTGTGACAAACCATGTTGGGGCAATGAATTCCCTCATTGTTAGACTGCCTCATAGTATTTTTAGGTTATTTCTCCAGCTCTACAAAGCTCAAGAGTGTCCTCCTGTAAACCACAAAGCAGTTGCAAAATTCTCTTGTCTTGTGATAATCAAATGGAAGAACTCAAGGACACCACTGGCAGTTGGAGCAAGAGTTTATGATTTTTCATATCCATGTATGTACATCATTCAAATGAGAAAGTCCCTGTTTTTCCATATTTAGGACTGTCAAACTAGACACACACCGTTTACATCTACCCATACAGCAGCCTTGGAAAACAACACAACAAATCATATGCCATACTTACCCTGTGGTAGCTGCTATAAACACAGAATGAGAGCTCTTCAAAGCAATGCTGCTTCAGCCTCTACATTTGATCTTAAAGCAAAGGATCTCATCAGCCCACAGAGTAAGCAGCATGGAAGAGTCTGCTCTCAAACCTCCCCACTGTCTCCTCAGAGCTCAAGGAACTCAACAAGCCCCAGCTGCCAGGGGCAATGTGCATTACCCTAACAGCCTTGCCTACCTAGAGCCACACCTGAAGCAGGGTTGAAAGGCAAAAATGGAGGCTTGATGAGCAGTGAGGGAAATGCAACAGCTTTCAAGATGTTCAGAAAGTAGCCACAACTTTCAGCGAACAGCATGGAGCTGACAGACACAAAAACACAGCTGCATTCCTGACTGACTCCTCCAGTTTAATCTTTATATTGCTCCCTCAAGCCATTCATGACCATGGTGACTTCTCATTCATATTTGGTTTTTGTTATTATGTTTGTACATTCTTCTCCCTCAACATTAAAGAAGCTTTACCCCAGCCTTGAGTACCCCCATAGCATTATTATTCAGGGAAAGATCTTGCTATTGCTTCTGACTAACAGGCCAAAGAAACTAAATCCATGCCACTAAGGGGAACAGAAGGTGTAAAACACAAGATCTGTGCTTCTGTAAGCAGTCCATTTGCACCTTCTTCAAAATTTACATTAGAATTTGTAGATACATTAAAAGTTGGGTCAGTATCTGCAACCCACAGACATTCAGCTGGAGTGAAGTCTTTAAACTTCAGTAGCAGTGCCTAATGTTTCCTGTGCTTACCTTTGAGCTCCTTAATATCCACAATTCAGCAAGGAAGGCACTCTCTAATGTAACCACACCAACTACTTAGCCTCTTTTTTAAAAAAAACAAACAAAACAAACAAAACCCAACCAAACAAAAAAAAAGCAACGAAAAAACACACAGAACCCACACTGTTTTAACAGCATTGATTTCTTCTTTATATTTTATTTGTATATAAACAGACTGACACATAGAAATAAACTACTAAACACTGCAACCAGCTGCAAGGAGCAAGCAAAGCAGCTGTACTGTGACAGAAAAGGCCTAGATTATGACCTGGATGACCAGGAAGATCCCAAAGTTAGCTCAGTAACTCTGTGGTTCTCATGTCTGTGCAGTGCTGGGCAGTCCAGGTTAACCATCTCACACAATGTTTCATGTTAGGCTGCTGCCTGGAGCAAGCTGCAAACATGGACTGTGCTGAAAGATGAGTGGCACCATGAGATGGCAGGGGCCTGAAAGTGGAAGCTTCTGCTGAAAATACACTCTGGTTATGAAACATTAAAACTGGGCTTTAAGTAGACAGGTCCTAACTTACTGCAACGCTGCATACACTGAGCTTTCCCCAGAGAACTCGACAAGGGACATCCCTAGGATGTTTTCGTTTGTTTTCCTGCACAAATCATTCCTAACAGCTGTAGGACAGCAAAGTTATTTCCCGGCCATAAGAAGAAATAGAGAATAAAGGGCTTGATCTTTCAGATTTATGTGCTCGATTTCAAAGCATAAAATTAAGCAATATGTAATTACTCACACAGGATAAAGAGAAATCTTTACAGTATCAGGCTTAAGCAAACCCAGGGTTAAGCAAAGCCAAGGAACACTGAGAACAAGAGGAAATGATGCAGTCCTAGGGAAAGGGTGGCACTGGCACAGGCATGTAAGCACTGTCCTCTGCCAGGAATCACCAAATGCCTTTCCACTAGTGTTGGCAAACAAGGCCTTAGCAACTTAATCATACAACTCAAAAGGGAAAGTTACAAAGAGCCAGTGAATTCAGAACAGTTTGAATTTCTTCTGTCTCCCAAAACTTTTAGATATCAGATAGATAACAGACAGATAATGCATTTCCACTTATTTAAAAGTTTTGATACCACTTTGAACCAGCCAAACTCTTAAGAAACATCATCCCTGTCCTAGCATATCTTGAGTGGGGTTACGGGCCATGGAAATTAGCAGAAAGACACAGTTTGATGAAAAAGTCAACGTCACAGACATGGTGCAAATTTCCAAGAACTGTGAGTTTATTTCTGACCATAACACCGTATCTTCCTGCAACAACAACCACCTGTTATTAAGGATAGACAGGAAGTTCTTCCTTGCTGTTTCAGCAGCAGAGAAGACAAGCAGAAGGTACATTTTGCTGCTTCAACTCATTCGAGTAGCTTGCTAATGAAGCATCAGGAAGAATAGCCTTGCCCAAACGCTGTTCCTTGGCCCTGGGCCCAACTGCTCAAATACTCACCATCAGAGTCCAGCACAATACACGCAGTAGTAAACACTGCTGCACTACAGTGAGCACAAAATTAGATCAGACATAACCTCTGCACCTTGCAGCACATGAAAGAAAACCCAGCCAAGCAAAGGAGTTCAGACTCTGCTTGTCCCTAACTCCATACATGCAGCAAGGTAAGGTGACTTTAATTGAGGCATAAAACAAATCCCTGACTCACTTTTATCACAGGAGCTCTTGCTGCTTGACAGCACTAAGCAAAACTGGGTCCATCATCTACCCTCTATCCAAGATGCCTTTCAAACCAGCAACATCTGTACCCGTGCTCATATATCCATGCAGCTGATAAAGACCCCAGTAACAAAGGAACAACTTCAATAATTAAATATTTGCTTTGTGTATACTTTGTGCTGTCAAGGAATGAAACCCAAATTCAATGAATGTGTATAAATTACTGTATGAATATAACAAACAGTTATACATTAATGTGTATAAATATCTAAAGGAGGGGTGCCAAGAGGATGGACCAGGCTCTTCTCAGTGGTGCTGGGCAATACAACAAGAGCCAACAGGAAGAAACTCATGCTCAGGAGTTCCATCCTAATATGAAGAAGAACTTCTTTACTGGGCAGTGACTGAGCACTGGAACAGGCTGCCCAGACAAGGTGTGGAGTCTCCCTCACTTCAGATATTCAGAACCTGGCACACAATCTGGTGCTCATGCTCTGGGATGGCCCTACTTAAGCAGGGAGGTTGGCCCAGGTGACCCACTGTGGTCCCTTCCAACCTGTCCCGTTCTGTCATTCTGTGAATGTCCCTACAGGTCACCCCAAGCTCCTCAAGGTCTGCAGCAGAGGCTAATCCAGACCTACAGCAGGCTTGCCAGCTGCACACTGCCTTCCCTCGGAGCAGAAACCACCACTGGTTAACCTCACTGTTGCCTCTTGCTTTTTTAAAATCCTACTAAAAATAGGCCATCCAGAAACAGTGCAGCCATGTGATACTGGACATTTGTGTGACTTCCTCCAATTCAGCTGGCTCAATGAGCACATTTCAATGACAAAAATGCTTTCTTTAGCTCAATATGTTTTAGGCAATGAGTCTCATAAAGACAGATACAAACTACTTTGTCGTTAAGAACACATGGAGAGAATTAAACTCCCAAAGGGGTCACAAGCAAACCCTATGAGTTGGGTACATTTGTCTATCCCTTACAACTCAACCTGGAGCTCTCTGGCTCAACCAAAGATAATCATAGTGGTCATTACACATTTTCTGACATAGCAGGAGCTTGGCAGCACTTTATCTGATCATATATTTATCTAAAAAATAAGAGTAAACCATTGCTTCACCCATCTGGCACATGCTATAAAATCGCTGTGGTAGAAACAGACTGAATAACCAGTGGCAGCTCCATGTGCAGGCATTACTACTCTGCAAGCATTGCTGGTTACAATTTTTTGGAAGGGGGGGAATCCCATATAATCGACTAATATCACCAGGTAAATGTTTTAACATGATACTCCAAGACTGAAGAAATAAGACAAATTATTATAAATGGGACCCTCACAGTTCTTTATATGTAACAATTCATGCAACTTTCAAGATTAGGTCTACAGATATTTTTTAAAAAGAGCATTTTAGAATATAAAGCTATTATCACCCCTCCCCAAAAGCAGCTCTGAACAATGCCGCACTCCAGTGTTCCATTAGGACTACAGGAATTCCATTAGTTCCATTAGGAACTACTCTTCCAGAAGCTGTTGTGGGCTGTGAGAAGCTTTCACAAACAGCCTGGTATCCCTTTGACCCCACCAGAGTGGCATCATTTCCTCCTCCAGACACTCTCAGCATCCAGGGGAGCAGCTCTGGTGCAGAGTGAGCTCCACCTCAAACCATGGCATGCCTTGCTGCCCAAGGCTCTCAGTTTATTTCACCAACAGATTGTTGAGGTGTCACAAACTGCTGTTGGAAAGAGCTTTCTCAGTTTCTTCAGCTGCTGTGGCTGACATCTGACTGCAGAGAGCAGGGTTTTTTACAAAAAAACATAATAAAATGTCATGGTTAGGTTAAACCAAGTACTGTTGGCCTGTTGGGTGATTATATCCTCAGTAACTTTAGTTTAAAGGCTACAGGAGTAAAATGGGTGCACACCATGACTGGTCACTGGCTGAGCTGCCATCCTGTTCATTCCAGCGACCCAGCAAGTTCCCCAAGCAGAAATATTCCCTGATTACTGCTGTGCTAGGTTTTAAGAGGCAGGGTACAGTTATCCCACATCCCGTGAAGGATCACTGCCCGGTGCAATTCCTCCACAGATCTGTTTGATTCTGCAAGAGCCTCTCGCTCTGAACAGCACAAAGCAGAGCAGGGGGTCCAGGCTGTGCCTGAGGGACTCCTGTCCCTGCACTGATGGGCACCAGCACTCTGCTGTGACCTGCTGAGACATGTGCTTACTGCTTCATGCCTACAGAACACTTAGACCGCCTGCAATAGTCTTGTTGCAAATTGTGGAACATGTAAAAGTTTTCCTAAGGATATTCTCTTATGTTTGATCTTTGCATGCTTTCAAGCCTAATCAACAGGAAAGGAGATTTAATCTGTGAAACAGATAGCAGCTAACAAGCTCTAAGTGATGTCCAGGCGTTTGAAAGACAAAGTATTTGTTGGGAGAATTGCCTTGTTAAGGTTTAGGGCTTGACATGCCTCAGTGAGTCCAGGCCTACTGGGAGGTTAACAAAGCTTGGGAAGAAGGATGTCCAGTGGACACACAGAATGCAGAATTTTGGTGCCACAAGGACATGTGACAGAACCCCCAGACAAGGAAGAAACTAATAAAGCCAACTCAAGCAACTGTGCGGAATCAGTTCTGACTGAGTAAAAGGTAATTCCAGCAGGGGAAGATTCTGACCACTGACACACAGCCACCAACCAAGAAATCACTGACCCAAAAGAAGAGAAAGACTGAGCATGCAAGACTTAGTCTGAGAAGCAAGAGAATCATTAACCAATAGAAGACAGAATTCTAATTAATAAGGGAAGTGGGTAACTTGTAGCCAATAAACATTAATGCCATTGTTTGCTAAACTGTGTAACTAGTGAGAGGGTTTGGCAGTCATGGTGCTGGCTTTGTGGATTTGCCACCCAGCACCCCTTTCTGTGCAGAACTGTAACTGTATTTGACTGATTTAAAGTCAATATTTCAACTCTGTGTGTAGATTGGCCTCTTGCACACTGGGTGAGAGAATGTATTTTAAACCAACAGTCTGCACAGCAATGTACAGGACTATATAATTAAAGCAGCTTTTTTTAAATCCCAAGAAAAGCCCACTAATAGGCACAGAAATTTTGAAACAGTTACATTTTCGCTCTTACCCTCAGGCTGTTTTTTGCTGTATTTCCCTCCCCATGTAGTACTAATGCACCCAAGCAGAGCCATTAATGGGTCAGAATCTGCCATTTGCCATTTTTTGCTTGTAAGGACCCAGCAGAGTCAAAGGAGAAGACCAAGCACTGTAACACCCCTGTCTTCACCCCCCGAGCAGCTGCTGCAGCCAGCCACGGGAAACCAAGAAAGGGCCACTTGCAACACTGGGGACAGCACAAGCAGCTTTTGTTCTGTACAGTTTCCTCTGACACTTCCCTAACTCAATTTATTGCTCATAAACCCTCAAACCAAACCATTTCAAGGTCAGTTACTGAGACCAGCTTGCCCAGGCCATGCTCTCCAGTGAAAACTGTTTACTGATTCCTCTGTGCTCAAAGGAACATTTCCACTCACTAGAACTGAAATTGGATTAGGCTCTATGTTAGGACCAAGCTAGCTGGAGCTAGCTGCCCCTCATCTCAAAGATAATGGAAAGGGAGGAGCAAGAATGAAAATAAATCAATGTCTGACTGAATGGATAAGTAAATAAATCAGTGCACTGTACACAGCCATACAAAAGAGAAACAGAAATCCCAAGAGGGCAAAGCAGCATGCTCTAGGAAAGCACTGCATGAAAGAGAAACAACTGAAACACAGGGAAAAATAGATGGAAATGGAGAACAAAAAGGTTGCCTCTTCACTCTGATTTTAAAAGAGGAAGCATAAATACAGTGTCTGACCTGTTTTGTTGATTTTTGTGTACAGGGGAGAAGAGCATGTGTAGGGGCTTGGTTTCACACCCCTGAAACTCACAAAGGTGACTTGTAACACAAAACATGGAAGTTTCAGCAGAGCAGGCAGACGAGTTCCAATTCTAGGCAGAACATTCTCCCTCGTTCTTAATTTCCACAGAAATCAAATTACACTTAACAAAAGCCAGTACATGGCCTAGATTGTCCCTATCAATTTTTATGGGTCAGCAGAAGAAGGTAAATATCTGTTGTTGGTCAACAGTGACTGAAATGCTGAAATCAATCAGCAACACTCAAACATCCCTCAGTGGGGCTATAATGACCCAGGAACCACACCAAGATTCTCCTAAGTTCGTTTGCAAAGTCAAAGAATCAAAACTTTCAGAAATTAACTTACAGCAAGATCACCGACCTGCTAGTGATATATATCCAGCAGGACAAGGCTCAAAAGCATGTTTTTAGTAAGAATGTCTGAGATATAACTCATGGAACAGATTTAAACTGCTTCACCCCAAAATTAAAGCTAATGCCCTCAAGCAGAGCCTGAATTTGCAGTGTCACTGGGCACAGGAATACAAAGCCTCGCCTGGTTTGGACCCACTGCTCACAACTAGTTTGTGAGTGCCCTTTCACTTAATTCCAAATTTCTATATTAACTACAACCATGTCCAACTCCAAGGCTGGCTATACAGCCACCAAATTTAGAAACACATCTGGATGATTCAAAGCAATAGGGCTTTCACAGGAGTGGCATGACTTCTTCAAAAAATCTGAATTGCAGGTTTCTAAGGAAAAATAATTTAGCCTGGAAAAATAAGAGTTCTTTTCATCTATTTCAGTATGTGGTTGGGATAGTAGGTGCTATTTTTATGTTGGTATGCAAAGAACCCAAATTTGAAGGGATTACATCCTAGCAAAGGTGGACACACTGGAGCATACAGTAGAGAGCCCCACTTCCACCATCCCCAACTGGAAATAAGTCTGTTCTGCCATTCTCAGACAGCAGCTGAAGAAATGCTGACTACTTCTTTGCCACACTGCTCATCCAGTTATTAACATAACTTTACCAACCACTGCTGCAAGTTACTCACACCAACACACCTGAACAACACAGGTAAGCTGGGATGGGAGCATCCAGTGGGAGAGGGTGAGAGAGCTGCCTTTGCTCCAGGGCACACACAGGCACACACAGAGCAGCAATGATGTGCTGAAAATTCACCCCTGACCCCGCAGCAAAATATCTATGCCAACACTGTATGATAAAAGCAGATACTACACTGGAAGCTCTGGTACTTTAAGCAGCTGCCCTGAATGAAGATCTCTGCTTAGCAGTTAGAAAAGATGTGAAACTCACTTTTTCTGTGCCTACATATGTCTCTAAAGAGGACGAGAACAGCCTGTGGTGTGAAAGTGAAGCACAGACAATCTCACTGGCCTTCATCACCCAGCGAGTCCCTACTGCAGGATCATCCCTGCACTTGTCTGACTTCGTGTTTGCTCTTTTTACCTCACTGTGCTTTGACATTAAATCCATTATTTATGTTACCTAATCAAGGATGACATACTGAATGCTATTCAAGCAGCATGCTGCCATTCCTTGAGGAAAAAGCCAGCAGAGAAGGAAGACAGCAGAGTCTCTCTTGAGCACCCAGCAGGTTTCCTACCCTGGCCTGCCCAACTCTGAGCCAGGCCCTCCTCAGGAATTACAAGGGGCCCTGAGCTTTCCACTGTAACACAGTTCCAAGACAACAGCACACCCACATTTTTGGAGCAGCTTCTGACCAAAGGATTCAGCCACTCAGTGAAGAGAATTCAAGGTCAGATGAAGTTGGAAATGTAAAAAAAAAAAAAAAAACCAAAAAGCAAGTATTCTGATCCACACTTTATGAGATATTTTAATTCCATACAAAGAACATAGAGAGAAATCAAAACCACATTTTTAAAATAACTCCTTACACTTAGACTACTAAGTACTTATCTACTCCTTAGACAAGGTCTGTTGGGTGCCTGGAAACAACTCTGCAGTACCACGGCTCTCTTGACTGGAATGGTAAATTTCATCCCTTTGGGATACTTCAAAGAGAAACTCTTGTATGAGATACGAAACACCAAGGTGTGCCACATCATTAATATATTTAGTATTCTTTAGGGGGTGCAGGCATGCTCCTCACCTCTCACATTCAATCTTGCCCCCACAAACATACTCTCAGACGCAGGCAAGCAGTCCGTGTTGAAGGGACTGTCTGGTTTGATTTGTCCTGATGCACAGTCACTGTGCTGTCCCACCACTCCTGAGTGGGAGGACTCTACAAATAAGGTAACCTATTCACTTCAAAACAAAAAGTCTGTTTCCATTCCTTCCCTGCAGAGTGCTAGACTGGGGATAATTCTGGAGTATTTCACTAAGTGGCTTAAGGATCTAGATGGTGTGGCTTTCCTACCAACACTCTTTGGGTAAGCCTTTTGAAAGTAGTATTTGGAGTTTGCCATGTTGTACTGGCCTCCTCAATTCCAGTGACCTCTGCCATCCCTTCTGCCCTTAAAGACCTGTTGTCTATCATTTTTTTCAGATTTATGCACTAGCTTAAGGCAGAGCAATGAAAACAATGCATTGCTAGGGTAGAAACAACCATTTCCACATTTCAATTTGCAGGCTTTGCCATCACGATGCACAGGGCAGTAACTGTTCCCAGACAGAAGCTGATGAGATACTAACACACAAAACTAAAAAGATTAGAAAAATGTCTGATTAAAGAGCATATGAGAGTCACGCTGCGCATCACTGCTGACTGCAGGGCTTCTGAACGACTGCCAGAATATAATCCAAAGGTGCAGTGTCACCAAAAAGCGTTGTTGACTATCAAAGCGCTAATGTCGTAGAAGCCGTTTCTCTTCAAGGAGCGGGACGGTGTTCCCGAAGGCGATAACCGAGCAGCCGCACCGCGCTGCCGGAGCCGCCGCGCCCGGGCAGCCAGGGCGGCAGGGGCGGCACGGCGGCTGCCCGCGGCCCGGCCCGGGGCACCGAGCCCTCACCGGAGGCGGGGAACAGCCCCGCTCGGGCCGTGCTGCGGGCCCGGCTGAGGCAGCGGTGCCGGCCCCCCGCCCGCGCCCTGTCCGCTCCGCAGGGCCGCGCTGCCCCCGGCCCCGCCGCCCCCGCGCAGCCCCGGCCCCGCCGCCGCCCTACCTTCGTGTAGAGCTCGGAGGCTGCCATGGCGCAGGGCGCGGGCGGGCGGCCCCTCTGCGGCAGCCCGGCGGCGGGAGGCGGAGGCGGGCGGGAGGAGGAGGAGGAGGAGGAGGAGGAGAAGGAGGATGCTCATGCGGCGGCCCGCGCCATGTTGCTGCTACCTGGCGGGCTCTGTGCATTGTGGGAGCGGCGGCGGGGACGGGCAGGGACGGGCAGGGACGCGGGGCGGGCGGTGCGATGCCTCCCACCGGCGGGCGGGACGCGGCCCCGGCCCGAGCTGCGGGGACTGCGCCGCTGCAGCACTCCTGGGGCATCGGTCCGTGGGGCTGGGCGCTCCCCGCTTTGTGACAGAACCGGTATTCCTCCTCTCCCTCATCATCCTTTTTTTTTTATTATTTTTTTTAATTAATTTTATTTTTTCTCTCCTACACCGAACAAATTACTCGTTGTGTCACCAGGGATGTTTATAATTTTGGCTGGTCCCCAGCTCGTGCCCTGCTCGAGGCGCGGAGGAGGCACCACCATGGGCAGGGAACGGTCCGGTCCCTTCCTCTCACGGGCGCCGGTCCTCTCTCGACGCAGGCGGGAGATGAGCCTCGTCTCACTGGATCTACATCTGTATCACAGCCTGCTGGAGCCTCTGTGTGCCTGCCTGCCATCCTACCACCCACCCATCCAGTTATTCCCATTGTGCGGCTGGCATGTATTCCTCAGGCGCCAGGTTTTCCATTCTGGGTTTTCTAATCCCATCCTTCAAATTGTTTACAGCCTCCTTTAGCTGGATTGCATCTGTCATTCAAACCCTTACTGAAAGCACTGAAGGGAAATGGGCCTAAACCAGTTCCTTCAATAATGAAGTCCATTCTCACCAAGACATGGAGGTACACACCTTTGAAAAGTTTAACATCAATGTCAAATAGGAATGAAAAGCATAGTCCATGTTCCAGCAAAGTCACAAGATGACACCCAACTAAACACTGTTTTGTACAGTTCAGGTCATGGCAAGAATTCTTTTCACAGCAGAACTGAAGCCATTACTCTCTTTCTCTGTTTTCCTTTCCCACCTTGGAGATGCATCCTGCTAGTCCAAGTGATCCAAAATACAAAACAAGTTTGAAATAGGTAAGTTTGCCATTCTCTCCACCAAAGTGCTTTTGACTATTTGTCCTCTCTCAGAATTCAACTGTTTAGGTAACAGCTGTGAATTCAGTAGGTAGTATCTGCACGGCCCCTGAAACTCACTACCAAAGAAACAGACAAACCTGTTTACAGTGAAATTGAACCGTAAAGCAATGGGTCAGAAATCACTCATCAATTTAGTAACAGAGAGGAAACACTATCCTGATTCCCAAAACAAACACTCCCAATAAATGCTTAGCTGGACTTTACTGCTCCAAAAAGGAAGGAGATAAAGAAAGTAGCAAGCACAAAAAGAAAATAGCCAAGATGAGAATATGTAGCTAACCCAGAGTTGTTTATATTAGGAGCAGATATATGGTGGTCTTCACAGTTAAGAAACTAAGGCTAGTAAATTCAAAATAGAGATTAAAACCCCACTTGATTCTGCTGGGAGAGTTAAAAAATAATGTAAACAGAATTTAAAAAACACATTCCTCCCCCTGTTCTGCCAGTATGCCCAGGCTTATCAATCACAATTGCTGTTGCTGTTCCACACCACGAGGCTCACTCCCAGAACTGGACATTCACTTCAGTACTATAAAAAGCCCAGAATGGGTTCCTGGGAACTGCTGTCCAGGTCAGGGGTGAGGTTTTGGCTAAGCAGTTTACATAGCTGCTCTTCATCTGTCTGCCAAGGCAAACCAGACAGCTATACTAAAGCTACCAGTCATCTTTCACATGCAACACTGGAATTGTAAACAACTGAAATTTCAGTTTTGTTTTCAGGAAGGACCTGGACCTCCCCTCTGTGTGATTCTTCATATCTGATATTTTGAAGCCTTTCCTCAGGATATCTGTGCTAAATTCAAAGACACTCATTTCAGGAGTTTGCCTGGACTGTGGATTACTGATCTCAGCCATTCACAGCTGGAGCTCAGGAGCCAAATGTAATTATAAGCCACAGCAAAAAATAGATATCTGAGTCCAAAATATGCTATGATTTGACACAATTTGCATAAACCAGGATTTCAAATCTGCCATTAAGGACAGGAATTGGGGGCACTGAAAGTTGCCAAGAAACAACCCGTTTGTAATGTATCCAGACCAACTCCCTCAAGATGCATTTCTGCATCAACTATTTGCTGGCAAGATTTTAAAAGACCTCATCTGTTACCTTGCACAACATCTTTTTGAAAAGATGGCTTTTTTTTCCCAGCATAGATCCCAGATAACAATGTAGAGCTGATGTAACTGACACAGTCCACATGTAGAATTTTATACTGAAATTTTTATGCAATTTTTTAGCACTTACGAATCATCTGCCCTATCATTTTTTCTTACATCTGTGTTCTGTTCATATCTACGATCTGTTAAACGGTGGCAGAGAAATTCCCTTCTCACACAGGACTTCCTATTCCGTTGTCACACTGCGCAATGAGTGAGCAGTGAGTTCTCTGCCAAGCCCATATTCTCACACGACAAGGACCAGGCCTGGAGATTTTAGCTGTAGAAAACAAACAGGGCTGTTTTCAGCCAGTACTGATGGAACAGTTAAGAACTCTGAAATGTAATGCAGGAGGTATGTAGGAAGAGAGACAATCATGTACCGTGCAGGTATGCAGAGCACAGAGGGTGTTACGATAACCTTGGGGACTGAGCTAACTGTGTAAATTAACACCCCATGGATCTGGAAGCTGTGCAAAGCTCAGCACCCAAGCCTCAGGTTGACTGGAAAATTAGTGGGACTTTTTTTCAGCATTGTGGCTTCTGGAAATGTTGCCATATTTAGGCCAACAGTCTGAAGCAATGCAAATTCCATTGCACCAAGCTATTCCCGACATCCCCTTCATTCAGTGCAAGGCACCCAAACAATCATCTGTTACGGAGTTTTCAAACAGTAAGCTTTAATTGCCTTAATAGAAAAATAAGCACTGAAATATATATAAATGTGATTACATTAAAGTAATTCTGTAGTCTAACATACTAGAAACCAAAGCCCAGTCATATTTTTAATGATACAGAGTAGCAAGATTTAGGGTTTAGAAATTTTCCATAGAGAATACCGAAGTATCCAGTATTGTTTAGGAAACCACAGTAAAGATGAGACAAACCTCCATGGTGCAATAAAAACTAAGTAAATCAATTTATTCTGTATACTATACAATGTGTAAGTTTGTAAAGAACAATTGACATTTTTATCACCTTAACATCTTGACTGGGTGTAAGTATGTCCAACAAAATGTACTCCTGTGGCCTTTACACAAACACTGTCCTACTACATCAAGAACAATGAGAGGGAAGCCTTTGGTGTTACAGATTTGGGGACATATCTGTGAGGTTGTAATTAATCCACTTAACTATCTCAAATAAAAGGTTGGTGCTATCTGCTATTACAAGCCTACATGAGTACTACTCTAACAACTAAACACTGTCTAACTTTAAAGGCAAGATATGAAAGGGACTGCCAGTCTATAGTGTGGACAGGTTTTCTTTGAAAAAGGCAATTATCAAATGGTAAAACTCATATAATACATTATGTACATCAGTTTGGATAGCTGAGTTATCTTGCTGGAGTAAGCTGAAAGTAAGCATCCATCTGCAGTCATGTTCCATTTACTGTTAAGTGACTACTGGACTTAAGTTTTATACAGTGTATAGAATCAAAATAGCTGTGCCTGCTGCTGAGGTCTGTCAGATGTGAAGGCTCATAATCAGTCACTGACCTAGTTAGTATTACAGTACTTCAAATATACACATGGATAATATATTCATAGCTGAATTTGTAGTAACCTTAGGAACTGCAAGTCACTGAGTGAGCATTGGAAGAGCTTGTGTTGTCCAACCAGCAGGACAAGCTGAGTTGTAGCTAAGTGAGTGGAATGTTTAAATTTAAATGGCTATCTTTTTAAACCTTCCCAAACATCAAGAGAACTCACCTTAGGGGAGCTACAGCATAGTGGCACCACACAATACACAGCAAGTCACCTTAACTTGTTCAACATTTGTTTCAGGCCCAATCCCATCATTAAGTTCCAATTTCATTTATACATAGAAAAATAAAGAGGGATTTTCACATTAGAACGAACATTTATAAAAAGCAGCTTGCTTCAGTATTTCCAGTTTCCTTGTTATTCTTCCAGCCTAATTTCTTAAAGAAGTCAAGCAGGTCCATTTCTTCAAACTGTTCTGCAAAACCCACTAATTATTTGTAATATTAGTGGGGGATAAGGAGTAAGGACAGGCTTGACCAAGTCCATCTAACTACTAAAAAAGGGCTATACAGGCTTGAAAATCAGTTTAGCAATTCTGAAATTCTCTAGAATTGCTTCTCTGAATCAAAAACATTAGACACCATATGTTCAGATCAAAGCAGGACCAAATAAAGACTATTCAATTTCTCTTGACCATTTTGTTTGCCTCTAGAAGAGAGCACTGCAGAAGATAAGGGCCAGCATTGGTTTTAACTGGAAGTCCTTTATACCCCAAGACCTTTCTGAATATGTCAGCACAAAGTACAAGCTTCTAAAAACATGCATCTTTAAGCATTCTCTCTTGTAATACTCACACTGGTGCTTTGTTTCTAAAAGGCTGTTTCCAAACTATTTTCTTATAGAAAAAGGCATTCAATAAACTGATCTTTTAAAAGAGTTTCTTGTTCTCCCAAAGACTGTGAAGGCTGTGACTACCTGTATGAAAATCAATTATATTATGGATCATACGCTACTTTCAATATTCTGATTTAATTGAAACTAACATGTTTTAAATGCATCTATTCACCTGACAAATATCAACTATGTATTTTGTCTATCTAGTACTTACAACCTTCATCATAAGCATGAACTGGAGTTCATTGCTATTTTCTGATATGAAACATTACCTATTTCTCAATAAGTCCTTATAGAAATATCTTTCCAGATATTTGCTTCCACAAAGCCAATGAAGGACTGCTGTACAAAGAAGAAAAGGAAATAATTTACTACCTCTTCAGGAGTCCAAGAAAAAAAAAAGGAAAAACAAAAAGATCCTTCTGCTTCCAGAAGCCTAAAGTAGCCCAAAGACAATTGCATATCAAACGTTAGTGAGCCTAGATTTGGTGTTTGCCACACAGGGAACTCTAGAACAGTACACTTAGCCATATTCCATGCTAACAGACAGAGCATTTCTGCTTTAAAAGCTTAAACAACTGCTGAACACAAAGGGCACTTGCCTACAAATATAGGTACAAATTCCAAATTTATACTTGAATGCTGGATATTGTTGTGAAACAAAATATACAACTGCAAAAGCATAAGGTTCAGTCAAGTGTAAATGTGTTTCACAAATTTCAGGTATACAATTTTTACTTTCAGTAGCAAGATTCTGGGCTCTTCGTTTCAGGACAAGACTTTGAAAGATACAGAATCACTTGTGCTTTGATTGGCACATTATCTGCTTTTTAAAATGTAAAACTAATAGACGTTTGCAAAAGGTTGTGCAAAACTATTGTATTTACAAAAAATGGCACAAGAGTGAATTCAACAGTCTATGCACATGCACACTTCATCCACATCTTCAACAAAAGTGTGTCCTAAGCTACGGAACTGAAAAGAATACCAGCTTCAACAGGCAGTTGTCAATAAGCACTAGGTTCACAAGAGTTACACCAGAATGGGCAAATATTGCCCAAGTAAAAACTCTATTGTTAAAGCTGAAACAGGTTTAAGGCCGTTCAAGTTCAAAAGCAGAAACAAAATTCAATCAGAGCCCTGTCTTTGTTTTTATACATGCTTTACCATCTAGCAACTTGTGGTCTAAACCTCTATTTTAGACAACAAACCCAAACACGGAAGAAAAACCCAACACAACTGGAGATTATATTAAATACAAATATGCTGTAATTAAGATGAGATAACAAAAGCAGAAACATTAGAAGTTGTAAAACTTGCGATGTCACTTGCTGGAACCAGTCCTACACTAGGAAATGGGCAATATGTACATTTTCAAGTAGATTACATTGCTCTAACCAAACTTGTCCTTTTTAATCAGTGCATTGTTCTCAACTAGTCCAAATACTACATTTTACTCTTAACAGTATTCCCTTACAATAGCAGCACATGCTATCGCTACCTGCAAAGCTGTCAGTCTCATGACTTCGTGTAAGAAAGAAAAAGGGGGATGTGAGGGTGAGAAAGAACTATTAAGGATAAATAACAGGAATGAGAATAATCATGCAGTTCAGCTGTTCTCGTCAGCCAGCCAGCTTGCTAGCAACAAGAGATGGTTTCCGCTGTGGAAGATCCTGTGGAGTAGGAATATGGTCACCAGTGACTTCTGTCTTGTCAGGAGCTGCAGTAGGCAGTTGTTTATTCTTCATCTTTGCTTTAGCCATGTTGTAATCACCAGAATCAAAGTATTTTTGCTAGAAGACAAAACATATATATTTAGTAGTCTGAAATCTTATGATATGTATACACTGAATTACATTGTTAAACAGATATTTTAAATTTTACAAAGTTGTAAAATCTCTGTGATTCATCAAATTAGCTCTATGTTGACTAAAAAAAGATCTTACAAAGACTAGTAAGCACAGACAACTGAACTCTTAACATCATTGTGGACATTATTAAGAACAAGAATCTGAACATTATTCTTGCCCTGGTTTTCCCAGAAGCTCATCTCCCACATCTGAAACCTTGGGGTTTGCAAATTTTGTTGCAGTGAACAAGTTCTGCTACACACAATAACCAAACAATGCACAAATTAAAGCAGAAGAGAGTCTGGTCTATCCCTAAAGTTCCCAAACCAATTATGTAGAAAAGTCAAATCTACTGTACAGTCCTTCTGAAAAGCACTACATCAAGAAAATTATTATCCCCCATTCAGGTTTTTTTTCTGAATACCAAAGTAAATTAAGTTTCAAATTACTAGTTGATGAACAGTGTTCCTTAATATTTCAGCAAGTTTTTATTAACATCACTTTTTAGAGTAGCGAGATTTCTCAAAATATTAAGTTATCTATGTATGTCAAAGCCAAATGACTGTTATTTATCCACATCATAGCAAGATGAGGCGTGGAATTTCAACCAAGCCCTGCATCAAGTCTTCAACTGCTCACTGACATATTTTGCAGGAATAGTTGCATTGTTTATACATCTTACAGAGAGGTCTACCACCAAGATCCTTGTAACCCATGATTTTTGAATTTGAACAGATTTCATACGAGGAAAAAAAAATTAGATTCAGGATTCAGATTTACACCACTAACTACTGCTTACAATCACAACCATCTCTGAAGAGTAGAGCACCCAGTTAGATTTGTATAGGCTTAGTCCTCAGTCAGCCATCACTACCTGCTATGTGGAAGTGCTCCTGGGCACCACACTGCCACCACAGCCTTTATTCTGCTTTAGCACTAACCAGCTGCAAAATGCTCAACAGCAGCAGTTGCTAGACAGAAGTATGTGAACACCTGACTTAACAGGCCTTTACCAAAGGGGGGAGGAGGTTGTTCAGACAAGACCTTCTGAAAATGGCTTTAAATGTTCCCTGCCAGAGCCCTGAAGTTACTGGATCTATTCCTCCCATAGTCTGTTGTACATCTGAATCACCTACTTTTATCTGTAAACCTTCCCAGCTCAATCCTGTTGATGGTGTAATCCCTATTTACACCACAATGTTCTAGCACTACGTCTGCAGCCTAGACATTAAGGTAGAACATAATCTGATTTGGAAAAAGGCTTTCCCATTTTGCCCTTTAAGACTGAAGCAACCAAAAGAAACTTTTAAACAGCAATAGGTAATAGGTAATAACAGAATCATTTGATCTTTAGATGTGATACAGCTGTCAGCAGAAATCTTTCTGTCCATCCAAGAGTTCCAAACAGAATCCCTCCACAGGAGCATGATGTGGTACTGTTCTCATCTACCAATATTCCAGAAAAAGTGTGCTGGTAATGGTGTGTGCATCAAATGCAGAACATTTCTGGACAGCAAATATGAAATGGCAGAGCATGTCCTGGTTGCCAAATCAAAGATGATTTACCTACAGCCGAAGATCTGAGAAAACCCACCATCTCTCATGCTTTAGAATATCAATCAACTTCTCCCTTCAACTTCTTCCTGTATTTTCCCGATTTACTCTAGCTTCTCACAGATGACCTGTATTTGATCATCCCTTTCAAAACCAACTATGTCTCTCCAGGTGTTTTTCTGTCAGAAACAGAAAGCACACACACTACCCTCACTCTACTTTAACTCTCATCAGTGCAGGCAGCCCGAATTACACCAGAACCCCTATCAAGTAAAGAAGCCTCCTCATTTAGAACACTGAGCACACTAAATTGAAAAGTAAAAAATAAATGGAATAAAGTTATTATCATCACATCAGGAACTGCAGGAGGCCTATTATGAACTGGAATCCACAAGTTTATGTCATCTTTCATTAGAGTAGCAAAAGTCAATTAAGATGTCATGGATCTGTCTGTGCTCTAATCTGAAAGTACACGCTGCAAGAGTCTTTGCATTCAATAGTGTATAATTGGGATGAAGATATTGTACAGGCTGCTACTGCTGGTGGTGAGATTCTCTCACATTTGCACCAAGTGCAAGCAATCATAATTCCTTTATGGCTATCAATCCTTACTGAGTGAATGCTGGCCTGTTTTCCTGAGATATCATCACAATACAAACTTACCACTCCCTTCTGTGTCTACACATACCCTGAACCCAGTGAAGTCTCATTTAGGCTGCCTTTGGCCATGCAGCAGTGTAACTCAGAGGGAGTCACCTCATCTACCACCTGCCCAGGCCCAGCAGCCATTAACCCTGCTGAGTATCTTCCAACTTATGAGACAAAGATTATCCAAAAAACCTGCCAACAGCCATGATTCCCAAGAGATGTTACCAGATAACACAGAATTAGATCAGCACTGAACTCCACCAGTTGCTTTGTGAAGGATTTATGCTTGGAATCTCTGAATGTACTGAAAGGGCCTAGACAATAGTAAAAAAACCACAACGGTGGTTTTTGACAGCAATGAAAGCACCACCAGAAGCAGTGACATACTAGGATTATTCCAAGAACAGAGTCCTAGCATGCCTGAAAGGCATTACATAATCACTCTATGAATAATTAAACTAAAAAACCCAGTCAAATAGCAAAGAAAATAAGAGATACTGGTTAGAGGTGGAACAATACTGAAATATTAACTCGCTCTTCATTCTTCTGTCATTATTTTTGGGTCTGGGTGTATATCCAGAATTATACAACCATTCTCAAACCGTTCATGTCAGATCATGCCTGGTCTAACAGCCAACACCAAACTCTCATGTGCTAGAAACATGGACAAAAGGAGTGGACACCAATTTTGGGGGCATAAGAATGGGCAGGATAATATCACTACAAAATAAGGATGAGTTTCTATCCCTTGGTGTTTACTATCATGTTTTTTCCAAGTCTATCACAGTAGCTTCTAAGTTTAATTTTTTATAACAAGGGTGATTGAGCCACTGATACTGTAAACAGCTATCCTCCCAACCTGGCATTTGTTTTCCAGAGACAAATTTATCTTCTTCTTGCTTTCTCAAAACTTAAGGTTCTTAGGACTCTTTTACCATGCAAAGGCCCATGGAGTAGGAAAAAAAAAAAATCCCATATACCAGAAATTTGGATTTTTTTTTTCTATATACCCTTTGGACAATAAAGAACTTACTCCTTTTTGAAGCCTCTTCCTCAAGAAGTCTGAGCCTCCTGGCTTCTGGCCCAGATGAGGGTATCTTGCTTTCAATTTTGCTTCTTCAGCTTTTTCTGGACTTAACACCTTATCCTCCATCTCCTGAAAGACAGTGAGTAATACTGTAAGTGAAACATACAACAATATATATTTATGCAGAATAGCTTTGCAGGTAATACACCCACATGCTCATTGCTGCTACCAAGTGAGCATAACAATTATCTGATTAGGAATTTTCATACATTCTTTTCTCAAATGCTGACAGCAACTGTAGGAGTTCATCCTCCCATTTTAGACACCTTTCCTGGAGATCATTAAGATGTGCGCAATTCCCTCTCAAAGAAAAGCAATTTGAATTATTCAATCTTGAAAAAAAAAAAAAAAAGAAAGAATCAAACAAAACACTGTTTTTTTTGGGGTTTTTTTTGTCAAAACAAGGGGTCCAAAGAACAAACCAATATTGAATACTGAGCAAGAACCACAGACTTTTTTCCCAAATGCCCATTTCATCATTTAGTTGCATAGGCAGATTGGCACTTCCAGTGCCACCCTGATCTGTATGGCTGCTCCAGCCCTAATGTGTTGATATTCACTGTGAAACAGTCACAAAAACATGCCTGCTGTTACATTAATAGCAATACTGTGTTTCTCTATACATGTCTATAATTATCCTGAAATTATGAGGATGAAGACAGTTGGGTAGTGCATTTGCAAAATAAAATGCCTGCTTTATGAGCATACTGTAAAACATAGATGCTCAAAATAATAATTTAATCATTTGGCAAATCTGCAATTTGTTCCCTGGACTCTGCTTCACACTCATCTGTTCCATGTCCATGTAACAATTTGATGTATGAAGTACAATTTATTCTACTGGGTTATTTCTAAAATATATTTCATTCAAAATTCTTGGTTTGTTTTTTCCAGTATTTGGCCACAGTCTTTTTTTTTTTTTTTTTTTTAAATGAAAGCCATTCCTAGTTCAGAGAAAACACATAATGATTTGCACTGACTGCTGTAGCACAGGATTGTTATTATCGTCTGAAGTCACAGAAAGACTTTCAGGCACAAAGTAAGAATTGCCACTGAAATCAGGAGGGCATTGCTCATCTAAGATTTCACATCCACTTAGAGCTGCTTAGGCAGCCCCTTTGTACACTTTTCCATTCTGTTATCATGCTTTGCATTGCATCCAACAGCATGACTGCCTGTACGCCCCCATTAGGGTTTACAGAAACTAATTCAACAGAAAAAGAACCACTTAAAATTTTTTTTTCTTCTCCCCTTGTTGGGCTGTTTCGTTTGGATGGGTTTCCACAGCCTGGATGACCACACAGCTGCACAAACAGCTGCAGCACAGGTTAACACAGCAGCAGGGAGGACAGGAACACAGGGATCAGGGAGCTACTTGAGCCAGACCTGCCAAAGAACAAGAGCCACCACCACACTCGCCTATCCCAGGTGCCCTTCTCTATCTCTTATAAACTGCTCCAGGTTGTGCAAGAGTCCACATCTTTCTGGTAAGATGCCTCAGAAACAAACATCATAACAGATTTAGAATATAACGTTTTCTAGATGCCCCATTTGGCGAAAACACCTCAAGAACAGCTTTGCACAATACAACAGGAAACTGAATTAACAGCTCACCCAAGGAAAAAATAGAAACTCTCATAGCAATTAAAGAGAAGCTTCAGTGACAACAGGAACCAAAGCTTTTTATTAGACGAAAATGGAGCTAGGCAATACAATGCAAAAGCCAAACACGAGTAAAGGGCAAAGCTTCCCTGACACCACTGAACATAGAACTGTAACATTCCTCACTAGGCAGTATCACACCAGCCAAGCCCACAGTTCTCATGCGTTACAAAGATCATGCAACAGCTGCTCTCCCTATTGTGGTTCATCAGAATGCCAACACGGACTGGATTTGCTCAAAAGTAATCCTTTCAGCTCAACACTGTGAACATCTAATGCTGAATCACTGGGTACTCACTGCTGAGCCAACAAAGTATTTGAGGGGGCAAATTTTGCCACTAAAAGCCAAAAAGACATATTTTTAAAGACGAGAGGACCAATAATAAATAGCTTATATAAATATGTATTCACGGTGCATCAAAGGAGACATTTATGCAAACTCACAGGGCTGACAAATTATGGCACAGCAGGCAATCCAAACAAAAACCCCGTGTTACGCATCAATGCAGCTCAAAAGGATACAGAGCACGGCCGCTTCTTCTTGGTGACCAACAACAACTAAGACTCAAAAAACCACAGAACATGAATTAAAGAATTTCAATACCACGACTCAGGGTGTCAAACAAAACCAGCTGATGGCAGGTTCAAAAAATACTTAAGACAACAGTTCTTCACGTAAAATACAGTGAAGCTGCAGAACTCCTTCCTGAAGGGTACAGGGGGTTCCAAGAATTTCGATTCAGAAAGCAATTCGATGTGTTCGTTTGCAGCTCAGAAACCTTTTAAACCAGACTGCTGAGACCTCGGAGTTTTCTTGGGAAGATCACTGCTTCCACGTCCTGCTCTTATATTCTTCTGAGGACTAGATGGTATTGAGCACTCTCAGAGATGTGCTGCTGAGCCCCGAAGACTTTAGTCCAAGCCACTCCTACATTCAGAACATTCTCCCTTGAATTACAGAAGCAACAACCAAGTGACTAACAAATGACTGGGGAGTGGGCAGAAATCAAGATATACCACGCTCTTCTTCCAAGTGACAACCACACAAAAGTTATAATTTTAGTACTCTACAGGAATCTGACACAGCTCATGAAGTCATTAAAATTATCTACCAGGAAGGCAGCAGTTACCTAACTCTCTTAAAGACAGCTTTTGCTTTTAATCTTTGCAGAGGTTGTAGCAGCACAAAGTTCTGTATCTGCTGGACAACTGATCTGCATTACTAAGAGGAAGAGCTATCAGCCTTTCAAAACTGGTATGAATGGCTCATCTTCAGCAGAAAACATCAAACAAAATGCAAAGCAGAAAATGGGAAAAAATTGGCCAACAGGATAACCCTACAGCAAACTGATGTGGCAAAAGCCAATTCAGCAACAAAATGCACCCCCTCTAAGAGTTTCCTGAAAAATACAGGCTTTTAAGGCAAAAAGAGTCAATCAAACATACGTTCTCTTATGTCAGAAGTTTCTTTGTTTCTGAACTTCCCCCTGCCACTGTCCTGAGTTTTCACACAGAGACAGGAAACCCTGGTCTTTGGCAGATTTTCAGTTTCTATCACTGTAATTAGAAACCTTCCTCGCTTAGCACGAGCTTCTTACAGCACGTCAGAAAGTTTAGAAAAAAGCTCTGATCATGAAAACACTGCCTCAGAGTTCATTTAGGGGTGTCATCTTTTTTAAGCATACATATGAATAAGTACTGCAAAATGGGTTGTTTATGTAAGTGTTTCAGAGCTAAGCATTAACCGAGTGAACGTTCAGTTTTGCCTATCCAAACGAATAGTTTTAGTTGAGGTTAATACTGCAATGTCAGAACGGTATCAGACATAATCTCACAGAAAGCAAACTTTTATTTTACTGATGTTATATCATTTTTCTTGAACACTTTACCAGAATAAAACTAAATTAGGAGAGTACCAAGGTCCTCCCATCTCTCAAATAAAAGGTAATTTCTCCAAGCAGTACGTAAGCATGACATTTCAAGACTTCAGTCTGAAAGTTGGTTAGGAAAACCAGCCCCAGTCACCTGACTTCATCAGAACACCCTAGAAGGCATTACAATAAACTTGCTGCCACATGTTTAACTATGCTCTTATTACAGAGCTATTCTAGGAGTGCTGCATAGGCCAGGGACTTATTTTTATAGGCTTTGAACAGGACCAGTATCCCTTCAGCAGTCTACCTAGCATGAACGTTAAGTCACGCTGCAGAACACACCTATTTAAGAGCAGATTACAGACCTGACAAGAAGCTGGTTCTGATTACTGCACCTATTGAGAAGGTATCATTCCATATTAACCCCCAAAGCTCCACCTGCGCGACTAACTCACATTACAAATTATAAATTATTAAATAAAAACCTAACAGCTGAGGTAGATTAAGCTTTTTTTTTTAGCGTCCTTCAAAGCAATACTTGTGTTTCATAACTTCTCCTGATCGTAGCCGCGGGGATTGCAACCGGGCTCCCACAGCAATGACAAGACTAAAAACCAAACGGCTTCTTAAAGTCACAGCACAGCCATCTATGAAACCAAATCCCACTCGAGAAATGGTACAATTATTAGCTACAGAGATGACATAAGAGGGACACCACAAGATAACCCAGCCAGTTATTCTTTCTAAAAGCCTTAACTAGCACAGGTCACGGTCGTTGTGATTTGGGTATTTCTGCTCCTGAATTGATTACAATAAAAGAGGAACATTTTTTTACAAGTGAAACAAACGTTTAGCCTGCGGATTATGGCTGGCGTCCACCCCGCCGCTGTGACCGTGAGCCGCAGCCCATAGCGCAGGGCGGCACGGCCCGCGGAGCGCCCGCAGGGAGCGGGGCCGAGGCCGGAGAACGAGCCAGGACCCGCCATGGGCCCGGCCAGGCCATGGCAGCCCGCCGATGGGCCGGGAACAGCCGCTCCCGAGCCGCCATCGCCTCCAGCCCCTCACGGCCGCGGGGCCCGTCCTGCCCGGCGGCGCCGCCCGGCCCTGCTGCGCCGGACAGCCCGGGGCAGGCGGAGCTCTGAGGGGCGGCCGGGCCCGGGAGACGCTGTGGCCCGTGGGGCTCCTTGGGCTGAGGGAGGGAGAGGCCCGGCCGCGCCGATGGAGGCGGGAGGAGCCCCGCGGGGCTCCTTGTGCTCCTCGGCCCGGCCACCCACCTTCTGCTCCTCGGCCGAGGCGGGCTCGGGGCTCTCGGCAGACATGGCGCCGCGGCAGCGGGAAGGAGGGAAGCAGGGAAGGAGGGAAGGAGGCGGGCGGGAGGCGCGGCCGCGGCTCCTCCGCGCTGCTGCTGCTGCTGCTGCCGCCTCCTCCCGCACAAGATGGCGGCGGCGCGCACGACGGAGCGGCGGCGGGGCCAGACTTCCTCCGCCTCGGCCCACGCGCGCGCGGGCTGGGCAGCGGGGGCGGGATCCGCCCGCGCCCTGCGCGTCACGTCCGGGGCCGCGGGTTCGAGACCCGGGTGCGGGGCGACTCTCGGAGGTCGCTCGGCCCCTGTGCCTCGCCCGTTAGAATCACAGAATTACAGAAACATCGGGTTGGAAGAGACGTTCAGTATGGTGCTGTCCACCCGCACAGGCGTCACCGTAGCCGCGAAACCACATCACCTGGCGCCAGAGCCAGATGTCTGTTAGACACCTCAGGGACGGCGACTCCAGCGCCTCCCTGGGCAGCCTGTTCCAATGCCTGAGAGCCGAACAGTGAAAATTCTAATCTCTCATATGAAACTGCTGTGTCTCAGCTTAAGGCCGTTTCCGCTGGTCCCCTCACTGGCCTCACCTCACCACAGCCCCCTCAGCCCGGCTCGCACAGCCGGCATGGCCTGCCCTGCTCAGCATCGGGATAAAGGGGAAAAAAACTTTACTGCTTGGCTAAAGTTAGTTCTTTTGGCTACTTCGGTGATCCAAATAAAAGGAGCTGAACCCTCAGCAGCATTACTCGAGGGTCTCATGAATCTCAGACAGCAGCTGACAGGATAGAAAGGCTCAGTCCACTGGAACTTCTTAACAGCACAGTATCAAGTTATACAGGGTATTTTATTCCCTCCCATCTACTTTTCACTGTCCGGTTCTTGGCTGAAAAATAACCTTCTGTAGACTCTCTTCAAGAGCTTAAAGGAGGGGTTTAAATAGCCCACCATTAATAAATCTTTAGGTGTCCCTAAATAAATGGATTATGTGAACAGCAAGGTATGGATTCTTCTCAGCAGAGCTCAGGAGAGACTGGCCAGGACAGGCTGTGAGTGATTGTGTTCACTAAGAATGTAAGAGGCAGGTCAGAAAGGTCTGTGAAAGGTCAATGGCTTTACCACAGCTGAATTGTACTAAGCACCCTACAAGCCAGTTGTTGGAAGAGATTTTTTGTGCACCTGAGAGATTCACCCAAAGACCAGGATCACATAGCCACGGGGAACCCAAGGAATGTGTTTATCCCTCATTCAGAAAGGGATACAGCTGGGCAGATTGCACAGAAAAATAATCATAGAATGCACCAGTGGTTTTTTTTTCCTAATGATGAGAAAAGCCATGATACTGGTGGGTGTGCCACATTTGCTTCTGGCAAAATCAGGGAGAAATGGTCTGAAAGTGTGAAAAACAGAGCAACATAGAAAGATGATCATAAAAAGGATGAACTTCAGAAATTTTAAAAGAAGAAAAAAGCAGTGACAGCAGACAAGAACGCAAAATTCGAATTTCTTTCAAATCTCTCAGGAAATTAATGTAAGGGAAAACAGTTTCAAGGATTCAGCAGTTCCTTCATGCAGTTATTTCTTTAAGGAAATGCAGAGGAATAATGGGAATAATGCAGAGGAAAGACGGGAAATAAATTCAGAACCTCAGGAATAGCCCAGGTTCTTCAATGGCCTCAAATACAAGAAAGCAGCCTACAGAAACTAGGTCAGTTTTTAAGGATACGTATCTAAAGCAGATCATGAAGACAAGGGGGTACCAAAATATTACTGAACAAAACTTTTAAAGACTAAAGTGTTTAATGTTCAATCTGGCATGATCAAGGCAAATAGTGTAACAAATTATAGCCTCTAGCTGGAAGGACTAAGGAAAGACTGGTTTACAGGTTACTTTAATTAGTTTTGGTAAATATTTTCAACTTGGGTGAAAAAATCTTAAAGAGATTAGAGAATGACAGAAGCAATTTCCAGTTAATTACTGGTGATTCATATAGAAACCTGTAAAAAATGAATGGGTTTCCAGGAGTCACTTTTCCTGAATTTGAATAGGAATATGGGAAGGACAGAATACAAGCTATATAATTAGGCTGTCAATAATGACTTGAAAAATCATCTAAAATAAGCACTCAAAAGAAACTGAGTAGCTAGGCAGGAATTCACAGTTAAGAACAAGGGTTTCACACAATCATCTTTCCTTTAAGAAAAAGGAAATAGACCATGTGGAGAAGTGGGTGAAGGTGGCTGAAGTTCCAGATGCCTTCTGGCATTAATAAGGCTTCTGACACTTTCCCATGCAAATTAGGGAAACTTAATTAGATGAAACTTTAATGTGGTGGATGCAAGTTTGTTGGAAACAGCTATCAATTCTTCAAACAGCAATGCTGTGTTCAGCATAGAAAATCTTGGGTAGTGAGAGACTAAAGTTCAATAAGGAGAGCTACCATTTTGGGAACAAGCAGGTAGGACATCTGTTATACTGAGTGACAAGATGAACACAGGATGACCTCTGATACTGAAAAACAGTGTAGCACAACAGGATGCATGCAGAGGACTTTAATCCATGTGATTTATCAACCAATTCTTCCAGTCTGATTGGCACAGAGAGGCCCTGACTGGGATGTTGTGTCCAGCCTCTCACCCTTCAAGACTGATTCAGTCCAAAAGAAGAGAGCAGAGCCAGAATGACAAGAGGTGCATAAAATAAAGGTTGACTGAACAGTCTGGGGTTTTCTTAGTTATCTAAAAAAGAAAATAAAATTGAGAAGGTAGATACAAGAACTAAATTGATTGCTTATAGTGAAAAGGCTAAGTAGTATTTAACTCAACTTCAGCAACATTTAGTTGGATGCTATTTATTAAAAAATGTATAACATTTATTAAAAATAATTGTATATGGTTGAGTCTTTGAGGAATAAAGAGAAGACACCAATAACCTCTCAAAAATTAGTCTAGTCTGAACCTAAGCTTAGAAGGTCATGTGGAATTTATTTCATAGTTTATGAGCATCCAGCATTTCTCCAGGTGTGTCCCTAACGGAAAGTGTTTACTCAGATCAGGCTGTAAATGGAGAATGACTCAGTAAAATCAAAGTTGTGCACAGATAATCCAAGGTCACTTTCATTCCAAATTCATATAGGGACTAAGTGTAGTTTGACTATGCAAGTGAATACAAATTTATTTCCTAGACGTGACTTCTAGTAACCACACATTCAAAATCCACACTTATTTGCTATTCAAGGCAAATTAATGGAGATGACTTGAAGAAATCTGTTTAAATAAAGTTATCAAGATACAAACATTGAATAATGTCTGTGCAAAATAAAAGGTTAATCTACTAAAGGGGAATGGTGACTTTTCATTAAAAATATATCCTTTCCTCACACTTTTTTTTTTTTTTCATTGAGCATGCGAGCAAGCTGTGCACCATGACACAAATAAGTAGTTTGAGGATACATGCTGTTTGCTTATGACTCAGTAGCAGCTACACAGAAACTAGGACACCCTCTTGATATCCTAGTCCAGAGCATAGTTCTGTACACAGTACAACTGCAGTTGTGTTTGACTCTTCTGCTACCAAGACAAACCTTTTCTCAGTTTTAAAGGGCACACAAATGACTAGAAACTGCAAACAATCTCTTCCTGTGGAGTCTTGCCTAATTCTCTCTAAAATGAAAGCTAGGTAGCCTTTGAAAACCTGGTGTAACAGAGTGGGAAACACTGCTGAAGTGGGGTAAGGACTCAGTAATATCTGAGCTTTGCCCTGCTGGAGCAGCAGTCATTTGCATGTACAAGATAGTTGATAAGTATCATCTGGAAAGTCCAGTCTCCCTTACGTTCCCTGGCAGACTTCCTGGAGATTTCATGATACACTGACTTCTCTCATCTAAGGGCAGTGCGGAATATACAAGATGCACATTCATCCTTTCTCCAGTCTTCATCAGATAAGCATGTTAAAGGGCACCTTGCATATTACTGACAGGCTAAAAACCTACAGCAAAGTAAAGAAAAACACAAATCAAGGTAAGACAGTTGAGAAACTCAGATCTTCATCAAATGTTATAAAGCTTCATTTCATTATTAAATATATAGCTCAAATATAATCAAACGCTTCTACCTTTATTTCTCTCAGTTACACAGTTTAACACTTAGCATAAACTGTTAATCTGACTGTTTTGTTTTAGGAATACACACACGTATCGGAAAATAGTCATATGCCCAGTGTAGCATTGCTAGTAAAACTTCCTATGGCCACCTAGTGGCCTACACGGAATTGACCTATGAAAAATATTTTGGATTACATGAAGATCCTCTCATCTAAAAATAAAACAAAAAGTACAAGTTTCATAGCTTTTGCATATATTTGAGATATAAATACTAATTTGTTTGCACAGTACATCCTTTAACACAATTTGAGAAATAAAATGGGGGAGGGTGCAAATTTTACGTGAGGAAAACTAGTAACAGAAAGCAAAATTAAAAGGGCCCTTAAGGAAAGAAAAGAAATTGAGGGAGCAAAATGTGAATTGAATTAATGATCTGAATGCATGAGTAAGTAAATAAACAATCTGCAATGTGGTTGCAAGTGTTATTAAATCTGGATGTGAGAAAAAATGGAAAATGGTACCATTAAAGAGAAAAAACAGCTAAATGCTTGCATAGTATGAAATGTTATGGAAATTCACCTGTTGTCCCCATTTTCAATAACTTAAATGAATATCACTTAAAACAGCACACAGATTAAAGACATCTGTATATATTTCAGATTTCAATATTAATGCCAAAAATACATAGTATGATTTTACATAGGATTTATGCTACATTAGAACACTAAAGACAAACATCACTTGAGTATTAAATGAAACATTAAATATTAAATAACTGAAAAATAAAATAAAAAGTGTAAACACTAAACTAACTTGGGAATTTGCTATTGCAACACATCCAATGAAGTGGTTTTAAACAGTACAAAAAGATTAGGTTTAAGTATGCTTCCAGTCTACTTGGAATACACAAAGCTCATTCCAGAAACCTTTTAAAAACTGGTCCAGGATCACACAGAACCTTCTTTCTCTTGAGCGCTATTTTCATTCCTTTACAGACTTAACTTTATACTGTCATCTCTACCAATCTTTGCTTGCAAGGAGTACTCAACAGTAAAATGAATACTCTAGTTTGCCATTGTTTGCTAGCATCTTGGTGAAAATTGAGGATTTGTTGGAGATTCAGTGTAAGATTTGAGTTCATATGCAGCGCCGCTATCAACTTCCATGGATTTCCGAGAGAATAGGAGCCTTACATCTCTGTGGAGGTAGATCTTTCCAGATTTAGAACTCTGGAACCTGAAAAGATACAAATATCTGTATTATCTAAAACAAAAGAATAATGTTTAAATATTTTAAAAGAAAATAAATAAACTCTTAAAACATTAAGGCCAAAACACATTTGAAACCCAAAATTAGTCAGTTAAAATGAAAAGAGAAAATAGTATCCTAACACTTTCATTCTGCTTTGTTTCTTTTGACATTTAAAGGTTCTGTTCCTAATCACCAATGCAGTGCACAGCTTTGGAAGTGGCATGGAATATTTGAAGTTCACACTGTCATTATGTGCATTGAAGATTAAAGTCCTCGGCAATCAGGAATGGCAAAAAATGCTCTTCAGTGAGCACTCCTGAAAATGTCCAAAGTGTGGCCTAAGCACACTCAAAAGGGAATTTTCAACTATATTCAAATCGAATATGCATTTCAATCCCAGCAATCATATACAGACAGATTTCATCGCTCTCTTTATGAACATGACACTAGGAAGTTTACTACTGCTTTATACCACACTCCAAATATAAAAACTTGTCTTGAGAAGCAGTAGGTACTGGGATCTCTGCAGGCAGACAGACATTTTTTACACAGATTAGGGAACATTTCAAAGAGACTGCAGTTCACTGGCCCAGTCACCAAAGCAAGCACTGGTCAATTCCTTGGCCCATTCATCTTCTATGCTGCAGTAAACAGCCAAATTCAGGTCCTCCAAACCTGCAGGAATGTGCCAGTTCCACTTTCCCTGGATATTAACAACTGTATATAGGGAGAAAAGATCTGCATTTCAGAGAATTGTATTCTATAGTTTTCATGTGGCAGAACTCTCTAATTTCCTTCTCTCCACCAGAAAAGGTAGAAGAGCCTAAGGAGCATTTCTTACAGCAGCTGAGCTTAATGTCACTAGCACTATGCCACAGTGAGAAAGAAATGCCATTGCTGCTGCAATAGAAACAGAAAAGCCATTGCTCTTGTCACAACAAGATGATATCATGACAAATGCTGAGAGAGCAATGCATGCTGTGCTATCATGTATTACAATTTGCACAGATTTTTAATAGGTTTTTACATATTGACCCCATTGAAGCAAAAGCAGTATCTGTAGAATAAACCTATTCATAATTTGACTAAATTCTGAGCAGTAGGAGAAAGGCAAGTACAGAAGATCCATCAAGGCTTCATCATCTGAGGAGGGCAGGTTGCAGAAATGGATTCTGTGGCACTGTTCTGTTCAGACGAGTGATGCAGAATAGCCTGTAGTCATCCCCACAGCCAGACAAAGGAAAACTCTGTTCTAGATACAGCTGTCAAGGACATTAAATGCAGCAGGGTCCAGCAGAATGCTCCTACTGGCTCCCACAGAGATCTCATCCATCACTATTTATTTGCTCGGCGCTGTCAGTGTGAAAGCCCTTCACCTGATAGGCAAAAGGGAGAAGACACTATCTTAAGAGAAGACTGTGGAGGAGAGCACAAGGAAGAGTGAAAGACACAAGGGACAAAGCAAAAACCACGAACATTTATCTCAGAATCTAGCTCATAACACATTTTAAAAGGAAAAATTTTAGTGAAAGGTCTATTGCAGCAAAAGTATGATTGAAATTAATTCCTATAGATCTAGTTATCAAAGCACCATCATAAAATAGATCTCAACTCCCATTTTACGCATGGATCTTTCAAAAGAATTATTAGCATGGCCTATTTTTAAACTTCTCAAGCTTGCTCTTTTCTCCGAGTGATAATCCTGCAAGAGTCCCTTTGCTCAGTAAATAGTGATTCCCTGCAATATGACTTTCTGAGCAGGACATTTCAGAAAGATTGAAGAAGGGTAAGTGTGAGACAGCAGCAAAGTTCAAGGGATTCTTCTCATCTCTGCATCCATTACGAACTTTTTTTTCTTTTAGACAGGTCTACCCTAGTAAATGGGATTTAGAAATGTAGCTCTTTATACATGCAAATATAAGAATGATCAAGACAAGCATTCCCTACACCCTTGGAGGGTGGTGATGGAGTCACCAGCATGGGACTGATTTTGGAGCTGCAGCAGCTCCAGTAGTTTTGTGTAAAGCAATTTAAAAAACCCAACACAACCAAGGTCTCTGACAGACAGTGTCCTAGGAACAGTACCAACAGACAAGTACACACAAGTATCAGGCAGTAGAAAGTCTGGCAGAAGAACTCTACTGATGAAATGACAAATGCAAGCACAAAGTCCCTATATGTATTTTACAGGCCATCAAAATTCACAAAGAACAGAATAAATCATGGAAACAGAATAATCCTGAAAAGCAGGATAAGCATGAAAACATATGTAGCAAGATGTGCTTTATAAGTGAAAAGGACTATACAATACAATCTATAAAATCTGTAAGTAAAAGCAGTAGGACAAGGATTAAAAATTTCTAGATAAGAAAAAAACGCTGGGAGACCAGAAAGATCAAAAGCAGCTAGTAAATCAGTAATAGCAGGTATCTTCAGCTTCCACCAATAAAGGTGTATGTCACATTAGGACAGTATTTTAAAAAAAGTTTCTCAACACCTTGAGGAATCACTGCTTTTAACAACCAGTTTCAAGCTTACCCTCCACTGAGCCCTCAGTAACAACCCCTGTTTAGCTGTTAAGCAACAGCAAGTATGCTCCATGCAATTCCTGGCATTGTGTCAGTAACTAAGGCTGTTGACCAAGCTTTAAAAGCTTGAAAAATGCTGAGCTGTGGGCAGGTTAGCTGTTTAATTACTTTTTACAAGGGTGCCAGAACGTGACCTAGAAACCCACAGATGGTCGTCATCCCCACAACGCCAGGCAGAAACAAGGCACAAGCAGAGCTGTGCTCACAGCTCTTATGCTCAAGTAGATTTAATTACAAGACAAAAAGTCATTGCTTCACATGCAACAAAAAAATTATCCCCAAAGCATCTTCAGAAAACAAACTGCAGGTGCTACTCTTGGGGGTTTTTAATAACGAATAAAGCTCTGCTGTGCGTGCAAGCTACGTCTGGTATCCCAATCCTGTAGCTGTGGGTACAAGTACAGTCTAATGGCATATTGAACAGAACCTCAAACATACAGAACTGCACACACAATAAATCTGACACTTTAAAGACTGTTGTAGAAAATCTGGCCGCCAGTGTTAAGCTCCAGACCTATGCAAGCGTTTTTTGCTGAATTACCACTTGAAAAGAAGCTTTCATAATGTGAGTGCTGACAACTGTGATTAAGGCCTCGCAAGCAGATGCGACCACAATGCAGCTCACTGGTGGTGACTTCATTTGTTTTTTTGAACAAAATTTCAATACGTAAGCTTAAGATGCTTGTGCTCAATAACTACTACAACTAAAACTGAAAGGCTGTTCTAAGTCAACTTGAGTAACAAACAAAAATAAATCTGAATAGTTAAAACTTTTTAGGTTTGCATAACTTTTCGGTAAAGCAGGCTTGAGAAAACATTGCTACTTTTAAAAATGAAGCTTTAAAACCAACTTACATGAATTAACATACTACTAATATTTTTTAAGCCTTCCTAATTAAAATCCATCTTTAGTAAAGAAGGCTACTAAATGGACAACTGAGTCTTTTGTAAAATCCTAAGTGCTCAGTATAATAAACAAGACAGATCAACATAAGCTACTTTAATATTTCAAGGAGTTCTGCCATTCTTACATTATGAGAAAGGACCCAAAGCTTGGGTTTATCACTGAAGAAAAAACTTGTTATTCATTTTCCAAAGCAAGCAGCTAAATGTCGCAATTATGATTTTGGTTTTCCCATCAGAAATGGATGCATTTCCAATTACACATCATAAATCCATGCCCTGATCCCTACCAGTGGTATGAAAGCTGAGCTAAATTGTACAGATATTTCAAAATGAAAAGCATCAGAACTGCAACATTTCTGTCTCTCAGCAGGTATCAAAAAATAGGAAGCTCTTAAAAAGAACTTCTAGCTGTAACACATGAGAGAGCAGAAAGCAGGTTTGCCTTCAAATAGAAGTAACTCTTGGGTCTGTCAACAAGAAATTTGCAAGCTACATTAAAGTGGAAACTGAAAGGGGACACAAGACCACTACTTTTTCTCCAGTATGCCAGACCCAGCTGGCCACAGACTTTTACTCACCACTGCAGCTGAGGTCTGTCCTCAGTTCCTCTGAAAAGTCAGATCAACATTACACCTGAACAGAGCTTTCTGTTGGGGCTACATACTTTTTCAGAATTTTCCCCAAAAAGAAAAATTTTAGAAGGTGGTTAAGTTAAACTTTGCAAGTCACTGTGGCCTGAAAGGCTGAATTTCAATCCAGGCTAAATTTCAGAATGAAAACACTGTTCAATAGGCTTATCATGACTCTGTTTTCACACTCCAGTAAACCAACACACTTTTTTTATGACTGTCAACTTTCATTTATTGGGAGACTCTGGCTTAGAAGCACTGTTCTAGACAAGGTTGTGTTTCAAAAGTCTGTTGGATAGAAATAAATGCCACTAAATAGGAAAAATAGTATGTACTGGAAATAATTGTACAACAATAGAGAATTGCAAGATATTTGCTTCTGTTCTGCTTGCTCACTTCAGAATGTCAGCTCCTGGTGGGTTTCCAAGTGCTGCAGTGAAAGCACTGGGTCTGCGTGTTTTCTCACTAAAAAAACACACACAAAAAATCTGCAGACTGCTGGAGGACAGAGCATATCCATCATTCCCTTCTGTTACCAACTGCAGTCTCCAAAACACCCCAAGAGCAGTAGCACACTGTGTGGTTTCAGACAGTGCTTTGTAAATCGTTTAAGGAAAATTGAGTGAATATTTTATAAAGTGAAAGGCCTAATCACCAGTATTGGATCATGAAACAGGTATATACATTTTTGCCACTGAAAACTATATTTTTAGGAATAGCTCGGCCCATTTTTCATGTTCCAAGCTATTCTAGTGAAGAGGCACATGTGAAGCACACCAGAGCACCTTCTCTTCAACGATCCTTATGTTTGGCTTTTGCCCATGTAACATCCACTTTCACTATTTCCTGTAACCTCAAAAAAAGTGCATCAATTCAGCCAGAACAATTTCTCCCTCGCTAAGGAAAGATTTAAGCTTTACAATACTATACAAAATACTTCAATGCCAAGAGAGAGCTCTATATTATATTTTAACTTTGTTTTTCTAAAGGAGAACCCAAATTATTTATTACCTCTTCTTCCTCTACTGTCTAGCTTAAAGACCAAGTTAGCATTCTTCTTTTTTATTTTTTATTTTTTCCTTTTCATTCTTTCTTATTTCTGTATACAGAAAGGCTGGCTGGGAAAGAAATTTTGAGTTAAATTTTGGCAAATACTTTTTAGTGGCTTTGGCTTGGGTATGTTGGGGTTTCTTGTTTTATTTTGTTTTTTTTAACTTCAAGGAGCTCACCTCAGATGTATGAGGTAGCGTAGTAGCCTTTCTTCAGTCTGGTGACTGTTTTCTTTATTGACAGTTCGCTTGATTTCTCGTCTCACAGGAACAGAAAAAGTTCTTTGCCGTAGGAATGTTTGATGATTAGCTGGCATTTCTCTCAAGTCATAGATCACCACAAACATCTTCACCACAGTTTTGTTAGGGTTAAATAAGGTCTGAAAAGACAAACAGTTCAGTATAATACTCATTAGAGATGACAAATATTTAAGAAATACCCCAACAAATCTAACCCAAACTCAATCTGTCAAAATAGTTCTCTATGCACTTTGTTTCTGTGCCATATAGAAACGTTTATGCAGACATTGTGAAGCCTTTTTGATTTTCAACACTTCAGCTACCAGCAATTCCCATTTTTAAATATAATGCTAAACGCAATCTAATCTGAATGAAACACTAGTATATGACTACTCTTACTTTGCTAATCAGCATCCCCGTTTTTGTTTATTTTTCCAGTCAGCTTTTTGTCTACACTGTTTTCCAGACACAACACACTCGCAGGAAGCACAGTGGTGGGCTCCGCTTTTAAACCTGAAATTATGAATGTGTTATCTTGGACTGGGTTCTTGAAAGACAGAGTCAGTTCATTGGTTCTAAGCAACGACTGTGATTTACTTTGTGATTTTATTACAAAAGTAAAGGTGGTGTTAAAATGTTATAAAAAGTAGATAAAATTATTCAATCTTAATTACTTTAGAAGAACTTCAGGATTTGGACTGTGGCCTAATTACTCCCCCATCACTTTTTCAAAGCCAGTATCCCCAGGTATTCCAAATCTTCTGGAGCTGATTTTAAGACTCCTCAGAGCACAGAAGTGTTCAAAGACTGGGAATCTTTCTTGTCCCACATACAGATTTCTACTTTGAATTACTACAGTACCTACAGAGATGCACATTTCCACTGCTAGCTTCATGCTCATCTCCAATAACCTCATCTCTGCATGACTTTCTTGGTATTAGTGGTTTCAAGGCACCCTTATCTGCTGAGTACGTACCACTTGTATTGTTCCTGAAGGCGGTACCCGATAACCCCTTTTACCAAGGGACTCTAAAGTAATTACACCCTACAAAAACAAAACACATATTTAGGTCACAGAGATAAATCAAAATGTTCTAGTCATGTAACTGCATTTATTTGAAATGTAATCAGTAATTTATAAAAACTAAAAATAGAGAAGGCAATGCATTTAAAATGCAGCTAAAAAAAATCAACAGTAGGGGCCCTTACAGATACTTTGGCAGACCATTAAAAGCTGTGCAATAAGAGGTACATTCTCTTGAAACAAGATTCAAATTTCCACATCTTCTCCACATCAGGGAGCTAGGACAAAACAGAGCTTTCTTTTCAAAGCAGCTGGGAGGTTAAAATGAAACATTTGTCTCCTCCTTCCCATTTCTAGATCGTCTACAATTGCACCAATAGTACTCCAAATCTCACAGAACTCATTTTTGCTTTTCAAAGGCAGCAGATGCACTTAATCCTCCATTTTAATCCAAACTTTAGGAAGGATGACATCTGCTTTTGTACCAGCTTTGATGTACAGAGCACCCCCAAGTGCCCCACAGGGTGCTGTGGTGCTGCCACAGGTCTGGGCACCCTGCAGGGCTCCTCAGCTGCACCCCACTGCACTGGACATTCAAAACCCAAACCTAACAAACTACCAGAAAAAGACCCCAAGCAGAGAAACTAGCTATACAAACAGAAACAATGTTTCTGATGATGGAGGCAGTACACAAATGCTGTATTAATCCTGGGAGACTCAGCCATAATAGCATATTTGGAAATAGCATGTGGAAAAGCCTGAAACAATGAAACCCAGCTAGGAAAATAAGCAATATTACTTTAACCATTTGAGGAACATGAGAATCCTTCACCTTCTAGAAAATCACATGAAATAATCTAGAAAGATGAAAGCAAAAGAATAGATATTTTTTGCAGCAGTTAAGACATATACAAGTTTAAATTCAAAGCTATTACTTAAACTCTAAGCAATTTCATTTTCTGAATACTTTCCAAAACAGAAGGTCAGAAATGGTAACTGCTATGAATTGAAAATCTAAATACTGGGATACTCAGGTGTTCATCGCTTGACTTACATGTTTAAACAAACGCTTTACTGCATATTAGACAGACATACACATACGAAAATCTTTAAAAATTGGATGTGTAACCTATGCAAAATTAAGGTTCCAACAGGCATTCAGAACAAATGCAGACTCTGATTCAATGCCAGCATACAAGACACCATTTGTTTTTTACAGAGGAGCACTTTTAGACATGCAAACCCCATGCTGTCACTGTGGAAAGGTGGAACAGAATTAGCACCCAGAGACTGAGAACACAAACACTGCATTGCTGCAAACATCAGCAAACCATGCAGCCTGTCAGAGTGCCAAGTGTCACAACAGCCCTGACAATATCTCTTTAAAAGAAAGGACTGAATAATTTCCAAGTCTAAGGTCTCCATCAACTGCCCCTTGGCCTGCACCTAAGCTGCTCTGCAGAGTGGTTAGTTGCCCAGAGCAGCTGCATGTTGGGACAACAAAATATATCCTGTTAAGTCCAGCTAGTGCCTCACTGCTATTTTAAGTTAGATGGATAAAAGGAGATGTTGGGGGTTGATCACTGCAGTGTGGACAAATTCAATATCCCAAGATGAGAACAGCTGAATGGTGGGGCAGAGAAGCAGAAGTAAAAGCACTAGTTAGGGAAAGGAAGAGGGACAGGAGAACTCTGTCAGTAGTTGAAAGTAAGCCAGATCCCTGCAAATCTTCACTTTCTGAACCCTCTACTCACCGAGCTCTTGCTCTTCACCTCCACATATCAGAATTTATTTAAAATAAATCCAACCACACATTTACCATGTAAGGAGAGGGCGCATTGTCATCTGAAACGCTGTAGAATGACACTTCAACTGGCAGAGTCATGTGCGTGGGACAAAAGACTCCACTTGCTCCCACCTCTGCTGTGAAACCCTCCACGACACCGAGCGGGTCCAAGCGGAAATTCAGGACAGATTCCTGAAAAACAAAGCACAGACAGCTTAGACACCCCAAATAAAACAGAGCACAACTAGTCAGGAAATAAGGGCAAAAGTCCAGAGAGAACTTTATTGCAGGATCTATGCTTGATTTTCAACATATACTATCTGAAAAAAAAAAAACAAAACATTAAGCTAGATTCTGGGACCTTCCCCAACAAATTCAACTCCATATTTCACAAGACAGTACAATACAACCCATTAATGCACTGGCTATTAGTTGCTGTTATTGGATATGCTACATGAAGTGAAGAGCTGGAGCCTACACTTCAAACATGTTCTGTTTAATACACTGATTTAATGCAGCTTTTGTGACATACTAAGTAGACTTTAAGAGTGAAAATGTAAATCCTTTTTTTTTAAGTAAGTACATTGTAAACATGAACAATTACAGGCTATTAAATCTCATTTATGGCAACAGAACATCTTCTAACTTGACCGTAGTGGGAAACAAAAGCTTAAGCAACTCATTGTATTTGATTCTCTGAGACAGAAGATGTCTGAGGCATGAAATAAGTACCTTTACAGCTGGAAATGAAAACAAATTTTATTCAACTCAGTTAAGAACTTTTACATTCTAATAATGCTGGAATTGTTCACAGTAATACACTTTTGAAAGCACTACAGAAGAGTATTAAAAATACCACAAGAATTCTAGAGAATATGCAATACCTCAAAGTTCCCCAGAAGGCTCAGACTTGTTACTGGTGGAGCACTAGAACTTAGAAATGGTTTCCCATGGCTGTCTGGATCACCGTCTCTGTTTATACATTGTTGTGGGCTATTAAAAAAAGACAGAATAAATATAAAGGATAAACACGTTTGCTTTTGTCTTCTGGGTATAAACAGCTCTAGAAAGAATAATTTACTTACTGCACTACAAAATGTTTCCTAAAGAAGTAACAGTTAAACATTGCCTACTAAAACTTTAGCAGAACATTTTCTAGTTAACTGAAAAAATATTTTCACCAGCTTTACCTTACAAGGAATAAAGACAATAAAAATTTGTTCTTTAGCTCCATTAACAGGAATCAAAATATCAGATTATTTTCTCTTGTATATGGGTACTTTTGTCTCATATTCTGAAATATATCTCATATTTCCAACGTCAGTCTACCATACCAAAAGCTGTTTATGTTACATGTATTAATGTATGAAAGGTCATGATTGGCCCTTTTTAAAAGTCTGGTTCTCTGAACAAGACAAAATGCTTAACATGTTCAACATTAAGAACAAAATACAACACAAAAATAACATTGGTTCAACAGTTACTAGCCTTTCTGTTTGCAAACTCGAGTGTAGCTGACAGCATGTCTTCCCCTGCACAGAACAGGATTCATTCTGCCAGCAACTCTCATTCCATGGTTATGTCCCAGAGCTGTGCTAACCTGGAAACTCCCAGGGCCATGTGGCTGCTGAGCATTTTATCAAAATAAGGATTCTTTTGAAAGCATTTTTTTCTTTGCTAACATGCCTTGATTTTGCATATAAATAAATATATACATTATGCCTCCCTTGAAAATCTCAATGTTTCTGGTAAATAAAACATACCTTCTTGCAGACAGACATTTCAACAATGATGAATCCAGATCAAAGCACCCAGACTGTGTTTTCCTTTGAGGAACCTCAACAAGGAAAGAAGATGCTAATTTGAAAACCGAACTGCTACCACAGACAATTTTGCCAAGTAAGCACAATTTTGCCAAAAATTTTCATGACGTTACAAAATTATAAAAACAGAGCAGAGAATCTAATCCCATACATTTTAAACTCAGTGAAGAAAGTTCTAGGATTATTAATAATGAGACTGTAAATTCTGATTAACAGGAAGTATTTCAATAAAGACATTCAGAAAGCTGATGTCTCTTTGGAACATGACAGAATATTACTAATAAACAGGTTGTAACAATTTCTATCCAATTTCCCTGAAAATGTGACAGTCTTTACAGGCAATGAAGAATAAAGCATTATCATGTGTTGATTACAGGACATCACTACTTCAGTAATTTTAATAGGAACTGCCTATTTTTTTTAAACTCCAAACAACCTACCAAGAACTGTAACGCTTCCTCAGTGTTTGCCTTATCACACCAGCTGTGTTCACTAAGTCATTCCATGACACCTCTAGTTACTGAAGAATGTACAGTACAAGCTGTTCACAGAAACAAAGGCTTTGGAATAATGGGCAATCAGGTATTAAAAACTAACACAAAACCTCCTAAATGACAAAATGTTAACTTACACTTAAAACACTGATCTTCAAAATGCTTTCTTTTATGCTCTAAAATAGCACCAAAGCATTGTTTCCATCAATTTTTCTAATGACACCTCTTGTTAATCTTGATAGGATCTCAACAACTACGCCTTTAATATTTTCTTTTCCAAAATCATCATTCAGCCTAATTTACATGTTAACTCTCATTTAAACATTAATTTCCCCTCACAAGAGTATTCACTGTGACACAAAGTACACACACTTCACCTAGGTATTTTGTCAAATTTTATACCATGCACAGACATTAGAAGAACAAATAGTCCTTTTCTCAGCTAAAATAATATCAAGGATAACTTACGGGACTTGAAAGCAGAGGCAGTCCAGTTCTGGGATGAAAAGCCTTGGTTGAAGTTCCATCCAGGGATCGAAAATTGTGTTTCCGCCATGTACTTGTGTGTTTGAGAGACGGCGCTTTCTGCCAGCAAAACAAATTTACTCAGGTTATCAATGGGATATTTCAGTGATCTAGCGTGATAACACTCGCTCAGTTGTAAGGGCGAAGACTCTGACCCAGGTGGATCTACATCACACTAGCATGGGATGAAACATTCAGTATAAATTCCCGTTGATTCATCCTACAGTTACACAGACTGCTCCCAAAAGATCACATTCCATACTCAGATGGACGAATTTGTACAAACCAGATGCCTCACTGCCCATGGAAACAGTCGTTCATAACTCTGTCCCCATGAGGGGAATAGAGTGCTCTTCTCCACTTAAACTGATGAAGTTTAGAGAAGGCACCACTGGCCAAGTTACCCCATCACACAGAATCATTTGACAGGTCACCTTGTCAACTAGACCATGGCACTAAGTTGTTTCTTAAACACCTCCAGGGATGGTGACTCCACCACCTGGGCAGTCCATTCTCATACTTAACACTGTCCATGAAGAAATTCCTCCTGAGTTATTTCAGGCAAAGATTACAAGGGTAATATGCTGCTACCCACAAGGTCAGGCTGAAATTCCTCTTCATGCTGGCCCTTAGCAGATAGAGGGTACAAGCTATCTGACAAAGGGCAGCTATAGGAATTGTTGTCTGTTCCCATGTGTATTTACCTGCACATCTGTGTTCTTCTGCCGCTCACACTTAGCTACATTGTCTTCTGCAGGTTTCTTCTGAGAAGTGCTTTGAAAATCAAGGCCGGTTGGGTCTTCATTCTCATCATGTGCAGTTTTTGTTTTATCTTGTTTGGTTTTGTTTTTGAAGCTGTCATAGTCCTTATTTAAATAATTTTCAATACTAACAAGCTGAGTATTTTGCTCATAAATATTTGGTTTTTTGGAGTCTCTATCTAAACACTTGAGCTCATTTTTGTGCAAAGAGTCAGATACCGGCATTACAGTTGCTTTTTTTGTACCTTCAAGTATTCTGCATTTTTCTATCTGTAAATTATTAAAACTGTCTGTGCCATTGTTCTCACTAACAACTGTTCTTTCTTTAAGTTTATTTGTGCAAATCTGTTCATCAATGCTGCTGGAATTTGAACCCTGTTTAATTCTATTGGTTATCTGGTCTTTCTGTGCATAACTAGAATGTATTTCCAATTTATCTGGAACTTCAGATTTATTTTCTTTAATACATGATGATGATGTGTGAATGCTACTAAATGCATGACAAGTTTTATTTGAAGTCTGATGAAATGCATTTTGGACAGCTTCACTGGGTTTTGCTAAAACCAATTTTCTTCTTGCTTGGACTTTCAGAGAAGTCTTCAATTCTCCATCGAACTTAGAAGGACTGATAGGAGTATCAGGTGTCTTTGTCCCTGATTTACTGCTGTCTTCTAACAAAGAAAAATTTGATCTAGCAAAAGAAACAAAAGACTGTTCCTTGCCTTTCTTCAGCAAATTTTCATCTTCATATGTACTTCGGAAAATTTTTGACGTGACTGGACTAGCCTCATGCACTTTGAATGGACGTCCAGCAACATGGGAAGTAGCTGGATCACAATGAATCAAATGTTGGGCAATCCTGGCTATCACCTCCTGCCGCTCCTGGAGCAGGGAATTGATCAGGGGGTTACTCTCTCCTGTCAGCTGTCGGCCACAGTGGTTCCCTGGAACACGGGCATTGAGCAGGGTGACCTCTGGCACTGCTCTAGTTTTGCCTTCACCACCCTCTTCCTGTATTGCGTTGTCCAGGTTGGCAGCAGGGGCAGGGGAGCTTTCCTTGCTTTTCCTTGGCAAGTTTTCCTCTTCCAAGGTACTCCGAAAAGCTTTTGGTGTAGCCGAGATGTTTTCATGTGTGGTGAATGGACGCCCAGCAACAACTGGTGAAGTAGCTGGATCACAGTGAATCAAGTGCTGAGCAATCCTTGCAATGACTTCTTGTCGCTCTTGAAGTAAAGAGCCTATCAAAGGATTGGTTTCTCCTGTGGGCTGAGGAGAGCAATGACTATTTGAAACACGGGAATCAGCTAGAGAATAGGATTTAAAAGTTCTGATTGGTGTTTCATGAGATTGTGTCTTATTGTCTGCTATGGCATTATAGCACTGAACTTTAGACTGCGATGCCCCAAAGTCAGATCCAAGTCTGGTAGATGGATAAAGTTTTAAATTTCTAAAAGATGTAGTAAGTTCAGGCATCTTTTTTCCATTAAGTAGGCCTTCAGGAGTCATTGTCCATGTCTGTTTCCCACGAAAACGCTGTGGACTGGAAGTACTGCATTGCTGAGCAGCACTAGGATCGCTGCGCTGATGGAATTTGCGCTCTTGCATTTGCTTTTCATAAAAGCTAAGGTTGGTGTGAATACTACAGGTCAAAACTGGGTAGTTGGATTGCCTGGGCAAGGACTGGACGCTGACCCTCAAGGCCACGTTGTGAGAAACATTAGGAACAGGAAAGACATGCTCAGTGGGTGTCTGGGAGAACGTCCATTGCAAGTCCACATCTGCAGCGCTCACCCTGAAACATACCGAAGGGCATTTACAAAAATAGCTAAATGAAAAGTTTTAAATTATCTACTTCATAACAAATGTCTAAGAAAAAGCACTAGAAACATCAGCAACTGCTGCACTTGGCATAGTACACAAATCCTATAGAACTGCCAAAGTACTGGGCCAACAATATGGCACCTTCTAAAAGCAAGCAGGAAACCAGGAGAGAAGAATGATTTTAAGACAAGCCGTGGCAATCTGCAAACAGCAAACGAGTTCCATTCCAGACGTACCTGTACAGGATGTTTCGGGGAACAGCACCATGTGAAACACTCAGCCACGCACTCAGCTGAGAGAAGAAAACAAAGGAACGAACAGCCAGTAAAAGGGTCTTCTCTTCAATAAATCGATCTCCACTCCTAAGGCAGTTAAAGACAAACACATGAGTGTTGGTGGGAATATTCAGAGACCTATTAGAACTAGAACATTGTCAGATCTTCCGTCAGAAAATAAAATACAGCTTATCAAGCAAAGCAAAAACTCCTCAAACATTTTGAAGATTCCAGAGCCTGATTTGTTTTTATACACATTAAAACGGACAAAATTTGACACAACAAATGTTACACGTATTAAAAGGACCATGTGCAACCAGGACCATTTCATACTCTGCACTGCACAATGTGCACTGCAGAAATTTTGAGTGCAAGATGATTAAAATTGAAATGCTTCGATTTCACTAGCAAACAGTGGTTTTCTTAGATCAGTCCTGACAGCAAAGAGCCAGTTCAAAAACACTAACTGATTACTTTAAGGACTTTAATATGACAAGATTCTTGCAATTATCAACTAATCCTCATATGCAACTTACTGTCGAGGAACTGGCTCCAAAATCCACCTTTCTAACAGCAATGCATCTTGTTTGATTGCAGGATCATTTAAATCATTCCCCTCTGTGGTGGGCCCTTCATCACTATAGCAACAGTCTGGAAGTAACATCACTTCTACCATAATTGGAATATTGTTCTTCCACAGAAGCATAACCTCAGATCTGGTTCGCCTGGCCTGACGACACTGAAGGAAAGAAAAACATCAACATACACAAGCCATAAAAATACTAGCCAGATTTCCATCTAATTTAAAAGCACTAAATTCCAAAGTACTAGAGAAGGGTAAGGATCAAATTCTGTTTAGTTTCACCAGATCAGAAATAAGATTCCAGAGGTATTAAATGGAAAAATTAACACATCCTTTACAGTTGCCATTTGAGCAACTTTTTTCAGTACATTTAAAAGCTTGTAAAAATTCATTTCCCCAACCACAGCACTTTGCTACCTTCTAGTTAGCTCTCCACAAGGCAGCCTCTTGGGTAGACAGACTCAAGCAGAATTTTTGTAAATTCTGTGTCTTGGAGCAGGTTAACTTCTGCACAAATATTAACTTAAATTCCCACAGTACTTAAGATCTTTTACTTGAGAGATGGGATGCTCCAACCTTACTCCAAAACAGACTGGCTAGATTTGATGTGCTTGTGTGTTTTGGATCACTAACTTTTCAACAACACCTGGAAAAGGAAAAAGTTACGCAAGTCAGCCTACATTTTCTCAAAAGAAACCCCAGACCAAGACTACTAAGTATAGTGCTTGTCACTTGCATAATAAAGATTCAAACAGGCACTGCATTCAGGTAGTCGTACAGAACTTCATGTTCAAGGATAAAAGGCTTAATGATCTCTCATTTTAAGGACAGATCTATTATTAGTAGGATACTGAATTACATACTCATCTAAATGAAGGGCTGACAGAAAGCCATTGTTACTCATGCTTAACTGTGAATCCACTGTGGGGTTCTTGGCTGACTTTAATCATGGTAGCAAGGATTTGTGACATGAAGTGGGTACCAGCACCATACCTGAGCCAGTTTGTCGCTGCATTCATGCTTAGTTGTTGGTGGCTGACTTGACTGTGCTGGTGGGCAGTGAAAGCCCTCTGTCCTGCCCTTGATCGAGTACTCTGGTGTCCGGCCCTCAGTGATCAGCAAGGCCAAGGAGACCAGGAACTCCTCAGCTTCATACTCAAAGTATTCATCCAAAGTATCTGTTATTTCAAAAAGACAAAAAATAATTACATTTGCTGTATAACAACTGTCGGCTGACCCTGCAGTTTGTTTCAATTACACTTGAAATGAGAGTGGGCTACGGGAAATGGATCTTTGTGTCAGACTGGCTACACCGCCCCATAAAACTCACCACTCCCTACCCCAGCACCACAAAACAACTTTCCTCATCTCATAATATTGTCACTACAAACAAAGAACTTTGTTTTTCAACAGCTTTTCTAGAAGACAAAAAAGTTTCCTGGGCTCTTGTGAGAGAAGTCTGATGACAATATGACTTGGCATTGTTATTACCATCTGACAGATGGAATAAGAAGCCACAATATATCATAAAATAGATTAAAAATTGAAGAAGAAATATTTATTTCTATTATGGAAAAAGTGGGACACAATGTTCTTTAAGATTTTTATTGCAAGTCACTCCTGCTGAGAACAAGGCTTACTTCAGAGGTCCATTTTTAGTTACCATTAACACATAGGAAATGTTCCGAAGAAACATACAGAGTGTTCGTTGTTTTGAACCATGGTCAGCCTAAACTTGTGCAAAGAATGAAAACTCAACAAGTCTCTGTAGACAAAGCAGCAGCTGGCAGCTTCATGAAGAGCCCTGGCACACTCAGTTCCTGCAGAGTTAAAGATGCACCATTTTATGGTGTTTTATAGAGCACCCTTCTCCTCCTCCTCCTCCCTCATCACGAGGATGTCACCCATCATTCAAACAGATTTAAATACAACCAGATCATGTTATTCCCCTCTCTGCTTCAAAACACTTCAAGTTTCAAAATTATTTAATTACTAAAGAGGTTACAGAAAACTCTTTTCCATGAAAGCTAAAATACATTCACTTCAAAGTGTATTTTAAGAGCAGCAAAGAAAAGCAGGTGGAGGCAGAGCTGCCAGCAGTTCTTTACCTTTATTTTGATGCTTTAGGGTAATGAAAGCACATGATATCTTCACAATTTTAGCTTAAATGTCCTAAGTTATCCACCAAAACTGCCACAGGGAGAGAGTTAATTTCTATTCATGTTTCAATTATCATGCATAAAATACCTTTCAGAAGACTTTTTTGTCTTGGTCCCCTAATAGCACAGCATTTGGCAAATATTGCAAAGCAGAATTGAGAGATGCATACAAGAATGGATGAATGAAACAAAAGCTCCAATTAAACGTGCAATTATCTGCATATGCAAATCATAAAGTGTGTAAAGCTAGATTTTGCATGTACTTATTTGCCTCGCCCAGGCTTGTAGACCATGGACCCCAGGGCTTACAGCCTATTTGAAGGGCTTTACATAAGGTAAGTAAGAGAAGTCAGCCCACTGCTGAAGAAGAGCCAGAGGACAGATGAATTACCCTGGAGGGTCCCATATGGCATGTGAACAATATATTAATTCCTCTGACATAAGTTAAAATGGTCATTCACCTGGTGGATGGCAAAAAATATCTAATAAAGGGTGCATGAAAGATTAAAGGAATAAATAACAGAGAAGACAACTCTTAAGTAGTGATATGAGTCACCTACAAAATTAGGCATCTGCACTTTTTTTTCAGCTGGAAGTCTGGTGAACAATGGTCAAGTCATACTTGGGAATAGGAAAATGGAAGACTCTGAAAAGGATTTGGATATACAACAGACAAAAAAATAAAAAATAATTGCAGCAGTTTAAGACGTTCAGTTGAAAGATCCAGTGAATAGTAAATAAGCAAAATCTAGCTTACTTGAATAAAGCCAGGTACATATTCTGAAATAATCATCACTCAAGAACAAGATAACATTCACAATATTGCTTTATGTAAATAGATAAAGCTCACTTCCAAGTTCAATTTACAAATATTGCCTCTGCTCCTGTATCAGACCGATTATTTCAGAAGCAACCAAAGTTTCTTGCCTTAAGAATGGCAGAGAAGACCCAACTAACTACAGAGACATATTTATATAGTTATATTGGCTGCAGCTACAAAAACACCACATGGTTTCAAAATAAAAATGGCATCACTAAAAAGCCTGTGTTGAACTAGGAAATGCTGTAGCATTTAAAGGCAGGGTCAGCACTTCAAAATTATGTCAGCAATGTAACCAACCAGTTACTCCATCAGGAGTTTTAAAAAAACTTGAAGCACTAACAGCAAGAAATATTGAGAAATATTTTTTTTCCCTACAAAGTTCATATGGCATATCTTTTTTTAGTTCCACTAGATTTGTACATCATTTAGCAACGCCTAGAATTCATAAAGGAAAAAACCCTATAACCATTGAGAAGCCTGGTAATTGTTCCTACACAACAGACACAGATGATGCAAGTTGATGCAATTGAGGACAAGGGTGCAATGACATTTATAAAAACAGCAAACTCAGTGTTTAGTTAAAAAAAAGTCTTACTCTGTGTGTGCTGTAACTGTTTGGTTTTGTGTATGAATCAATCCTAGGACACATCATATATTGTGTATTGAATAACCTCAATCCTATAACCTAACTATACAACTATGATTATTGTTCTGCTTCATGTCTAGCAATGCAACATGCCAAGTATATAGCATAAAATATGCATCTCTGCACTGCCTGGGGTTTATTCTCCTTAAAATGGCAAAAAATGCAGTTAGAATTAAAGTAATAAGGCACTACAGCCCTCTAAACAATACATTGAAAATAAAGGTTATTGACCAGGTGGGCACAAGAGATAGCAGAAAGAAAAATTTAATATTATACTGAAGCTATTGTGCATAGAGCAAAGCATACTGGAAACCTGAAGGCACATCATTTTGTTTTCCTTTGCCTCCTGCACATACCAACCTCAACAAAGCCTGATTTTCTATACCTTCTGGAAAAACAGAAAAGCCCATTTAACCAGAAATGTCAAAGAGTCTTCAAATCCTTGTCCTCCTACCTCCAACTACACACAGGTGCATGAGCACTGGAATACAGAATAAGAACCCACAATGCCCCCCCCCACCCCCCAAAGAACTGAAATTGGCTCACATCCTGAAACACCAATTAAGGCTAGTTTTGTTGTAGTAGGGATTCACAAATCCACTTATCTGTAACCCAAGGACTCTCCAAAAACTTCAGTTAATTGAGTTAAGCTCAAGCTGACTCCTTTCCCAACTAGGTCACGTTTGTGCAGACCAACTCCCTTCCCTTTCCTATCACAGCTTTTTCTGTAGTAATTACAGAAAATGTTTTCCTGAACTACATGTTTTAGAAGAGCATTTAACCTGTTTTCTAGGCTTAGGCCAGGAAACAAAGACATTTGGTATCGTGTAACCCATTGTGTTCCAGGTGCCAGCAGAAGATGCATCTGGGAGCTGCTACCCTGTCCTGCCTAGGCACAGCCAGGCAATAAAAGGCCCCAGCAGAGTCTCTCCTGCCCTGTGCTACCCTCCCATCATGACCAACCTGTGATACAACCACAGTCTCTCTTAGTCCATGCTTGTGTTCCTGTCCTTGAACCTCTCATACTGCACAGCTCACCCCAACTGTCTACCAAGCTCTTCCTCTTCTCAGAAAAGGAGCTTGTTTTTGCAAAGAGACTTTATTCAAAGAAAGACAATTTAGTTTCAACTGGAAGTATCTTTTAATCCTGACCTTTACTGATTGAGGGCTACTTCCTTTGAGAGTTCATGAAACAACTAATAATTGCCTTTGAATATGTTCTGTAACAGCCAGACCTTTCCTGGAAAATCTTTAGGCACCCATAATGGATTTTGAAGGCCACTGATTAAAAGTCTTATTTTACTTAAGGAGTTGAAACCCAGAAAGTTGAAATGCAGTAAGCAAAACCCTTAACAAAATATGGAATGCATGGTGTAGGCCATTGTGACTCCCAGCTGATGCAAGCCCTGCTCCTGCCCTGCCCAGACTGTCCAGTGGGCACTGTGGCATGGCTGACCACATCTGCTCTCTACTTCCTTTTTCAAAGATTAAAACCATCCTTAAGTACTTGGATTTCTTTTTTGTGCTTTCAGTACAAGCAGTCCCCAAGGAGACACTTCAGTCCAAGGGTGCCATGGCAGGAGAGTCAGGTACACTGGAGAAAAAGTGGCTGCACTGTCAGCACCCAGAACCCATCATGTCCCAGCAAGGGCAGTGCTCTGCATTGAAAAAATTACAGCAAAAGCTCTTCCCACAAATCAATCAACTCTGAGTAAGTTTTATTAACTTGCTATTTCAAGAAACAGGTTAAAGGTACTTCCACATTTTAAGAGTAAGGCAGGGATTCAAGAAACTACTGTAAAGGAAATGAAACACAATGTAAACGCTTGACTAACAGCTTCTCTTCTGGAATTAGAAACACCTACGGATGCTTTGGTTAACTAATTCCACGTTGTGCTTCACTTCAAAAGAAAGTTGCCCTTGAATCCCCCAAATTCAAGATTCTCTAAATGAGCAGTCATGTTGTGTCTGTATATTACAAACCCATAATTATATCTGAAGTCACACGCTTCAAAAGCTTTGCAATATTAAGAGTTTAGGTGTAATTTAAGCTATCAAGAGTTAAAGTCATGAGATGGCCTATTTTTTTTCAAGAAATAGGCTATTAGTTACTTAAATTCAAGCAAATATAGTGAACTGGTTACCTCAATTTAGGAATAATCCTTTACAGATTGACGAACATTGACAACTGTCTTACATTCTTATGGCTCAAGATCTTTGAGCTCAGGGACAGTCATTGTGAAAACATGAGGAGAGCAGCACCATAATTCATCTTATTGTTACTGTCTGCTTACTTTTTCCAGGGTACCAAACTGAACCACTGCCTGGGTATCAAAGCAGTTCAGCTGTAGGCAGAAAATGGCAGCATAGGAATTGATATTAGAACTGATGCATACCTGCTATTCAAATAAAATAACAGTATAAGCAATAAAAAAACCCCTGGTCCTACTTAGTTTCACATAAAACAGGGAGAAATTCACCTGCTTCTGTGCTCTTATGCCAGTTTATAACCAGAAAAGCAAAACAAAGCACACCATCTTGTAAGTAAGGGGGGCTTTTTAAAACTCAGGACAAAGCTGCATGGAGTTGATGAAGTTATTCCAGAGCTGCAGAGCAATAAAAATCAATCAGTGCCATGAGCTCCACTGCAGAGAGCAGTGCTGCATTAATTCCCTGGGTACGTGTGTATCACTGCTCATCTCCTGCACGTTCCTGCTGGGTGCCTCTCACAGAACCCAGAGTTAATCTCCAGGCAGCTTTACTGTAAATAGAGAGACTGGTTTTAAAACTGGGCTGGGGGAAAAAAACAAGTACAATTCACATTTTACTAAAACTTTTTGAGGTTCAAACAGCTTAATAAGTACAGATATAAAATCCATTTAAAGCTTAAGTTTCCTGCAGTCATCTCAGAAACTACTGCTCTCTTGGAGTGTAAAATGCAGTCTGTTAAACTGATCTGGGTGTTCCCATCTTGCTTCCTGCGTTTTGGCTGACATCCTATTTTGCCATCACCATGCTGCTTACTGAGTCACTTCTCTCCGTCCAACTGTAGCTTCTATTTTTATCTAAGCAACAACAGTTTAATGTGCTTCTTTTGATTTTTTGGCATTAAACCAGATTCTAGATCCAATATTTGCATTTTGATCAGGGAAACTGGTTTTGTTTTCCCTTAAGTGGACAAAGAAAAGGAATAAGAACAAATGGTATAAGCTAAATAGTTTGTTGCTTCACAGTGAAATCACAAATTGCAAAGTAGGTCAATCATTACAATTTCAACATCTGAATTTAGTAGAAGGAAAGCAATACCTGAAAACATGAACTTTGAGGCTCATTTCAAACGTCAATTCACCAAAAGTTGCAAGAGAACATGTATATAGTAAAATACAACTGTCCCACTCTATCCTGACACAGGTACATAAGTGCTGAAATGTCAGTGTAAAGCTGTAAGATTATCAGTGCTGCAATGGCTAGCAGTTTAAATAAAAGCCAGTTGTGGGAAATGAACATTTTCTTTTTGCTGACCCCTAAACTAAAGGTGCCACTTTTTACCAACATGCTACAACTGGACAGGTCCTGAAAGCAAAGAGGACTTGGCTCAGCTAATGCCCTTAAGAGCACATCAATTTCTGTTTTCCTTTATATTACAATGTCCTACATTGTGATTACATTAAATGTGACTACACAAAAAAAATGAAGCTATACTATAATGAAACAAAAATGCCTATAAGGAGCAGACAAGTAATTTCCATTAATTAATTTCTAGCTTTTTATATTTTTCCCCTGTTTAGGGGAATCTTGTGATGCCCTGTCTAAGCTAGATTGTGTTAGAACAAACTGCATGACACAGTGCACCTATCTGAACAAAACAAAAATTTAAATCCCAACAAAGCAAAAGGATTTCTGTCAGATATTTCTGTTCATTTCCAAAAGAAAATAATTAGGAGAAAACAGCTTTTTTAGAATTAGTGTGTAGTGCTGAGTATAGAATAGACTGGGCTGTAACTGGAAGGGAATAGAAGGTTTCTCTCTGGTCTTCACTCACCACCAACAGTGATTTACTACCCTGGTAAATATGCTGATAGAAACTTTGCAGAATTATATTGAAAACAAATTACTGTTTTAAATTCCACCCTAGTCCCAGGGGGTAGCAAAGGGCAAAGTGCAGGTCAGACCTAGGCTAACTTCATAGGCACTGGCACCACAGTGCAAAACCCATCCAAATGCTCAGCTGGGGGAGCTGAAGGAGCCATATGTCACCCTAAAACAGAAAGCAGAGAACACTTAAGCTTACAGAGTATGTGAGAATTTCTTCCTGAGGTGTTTTCTTGGCAAATAACTGAGCATTTTTTACACTAAAACACAGATTTTCCAATGCAAAATTTTTATGTATATGATTTTTTTTCCACACTTCCCTCACTGATATTGATGACTTTCATCAAGGCTTTCCCAGCCAAGGGAACTTTGGAGATGAGAATGATGACCATCTTCATTATGGTTGCTCATTAACACAAGAAGGAGCTTAGCAGCAGCTACATGGCTGAAGACACATGGACTAAAGGCTTTCATCATCATGTTAGCTGTAAATATCATTCTGCAGTGACTCCACAGCTGCTGCTTTCTTTTCAAATGAAACCCAATGTATGTTAACAATGAAAAAGCACATCTATTTAGCTAATCCTCACCTCCTCCTGGAGGCATATCATCCATGTGACAGTTGCAATTGAGTACTGGGAAGTTTAACTCCCAAGCCAAGACATCCCTCCCATTAAACAGGTTGATGGCATCTCTGCATTGAATTCCAGCTGTGACAGCATTTTTATAGTACATGAATAAAAGTGTGTGCCAGAAATGTTATTTCAGGCCCTAAACACAACACAATACAGGATGAAACACATAAGTTTCAGTTTTAATGTGTTTAACAATGCAGCCTGACAAAGATTCAACTACTTGCAGACTTCTATACTGTTTTATACAGAGATTGGTTTAGAGATGGAAAGCAGTAATTTGTGATAATAAATCACTTCCAGATGTTACTGGAAAACAACACAGACCTTTTAAAAATTCCTACAGTAGGTATTTCAGTGCCTACAAGAGCTGCCAGAGAGTGTAGATCTCCACTTAAAAGACGAAATGTTTGCACCTTTTGCTGACCAGATTTTTGCTAATGTGTCACTCAGTTTATTCCTCTGTAACATATCTTCACAACAGACACAAATATCTTTGGCCTCAGCATTTATAGGGATGAAGTGTTATCCTTGCCAAATATAATGGATTCTAAAATTTCTCCATTAGCACCAAAAAGTTTTCTGCTTGGGGTATTTCATGCTTCATCTCATCACCTTAAATAAGCATTGTACTTAGAAACTTACGCAATATACTTTCAAGTATTCTTGTGCTTAATAGCACTTTTTTTCTGAGGAGAAATATAAAGTAGCTTTCGGCTTTCAAAAGGGTTTTGAGCAAATGATTTGGAAGAGTCATTTAGGGCCTGACAAAACTGCAATGGGAACACAAAAATCTTGCTGGGAAAGGCCATCTGTACTCTGTGTGTGCACAGGTTCACTCTGGTTTTACAAACACCACGCACAAGCTGCTGTTCTTCTCCCCTAAAACCACTGCAAGGAAAAGAACTGTTAGATCATGTGCCCTTTGCTTCAGACCATAATTGGACTTGTTGGAAAATAAACCAGAGAGAATTTGAAAAGTGCTCTGTGAGAGCTGACTCACTTTTGGGTGGAATCAGCAGTCCTGCCACAGCCACTGGAGTCAGGGAAAGGCCCTGGTAAAAGTACCATGTTGACTTATGGGATCACACTTTATGGAAAGCTTTCACTGAGCATTCAGCCTTCTACACAATATTGTTGTCTAGGCAAGTGAGGTTTTAGAAGCACCAAAACACTCAGCCTTGAACGCACTCAGAAAACTTTAACAACCAATACTCAAACACTCTCATCTTCACACTGCATTGGGGTGTGAACAGGCCTGAACGATGGTTTTTGAAAACCTCGCTACTGACAAAGCTCTTGTACACTCAAAATCTCAAAAGATACCTCTCAGTATCTATTTTTAATAGATATTGCAATTTCTCAGTTTTACTCTGGTCACAAAAACACCAAACAAAAACAAACCAGAGAAGATTGTGGGACAGGGGTGGGCAGAAGTCTACATGTTTTTGAAAAAAGCCCACCCAGTCCAATTTTTGGTGAGTCTAATAAAAGACCACTTTAAAAAACCCAAAAAAACCAACAGACAGACAACTCTAAGACCTCTCTCATGCATGGTCAGTATGTCATTTCTTCAGGGGCAAGAATTTGATCATCTACATAAAGCACATTTTTAAAAGTTTTGGGTTTGTTACTTACATTACAAACTTGGTAAGAGTGTAAAATAGGTGCTATCAGCAACTCACCAGTGCAGCAATAAACACTGCACCAATGCAAAAAGCAACCCCTCTCCCTCAAGGACAAATAACACTCTCTTTCACATACCCTGTTGTGTTAGAGGAACCTGTAAAAACCATAACGCTATGAATGAATGCCAGCACTGTTACCTAGGCCAGCCAATGGCCCTGATCCAGATAAATGAAGGTTAATTGGCTTTATTTTTAAATTCTAGAGAATATGACAGTCTATGCAGTTTTCCACTGGGCTGAAAAGACCTCATGGGCCAGGAATTAAAAAACTGCAACTGTTTGGGCAGAAATGAACTTTTAGTTCAATCCAAATCATCAAAATAGCAATTTTACATGTCTGGACATATTTTACCTGTGCAAATACTGAATAGCTTGATGTATGCAGTTTTTATTTCTCTTTGCTTTCACCCAATTTCAAGAATTGACAGGATCCAGCTGAGTGAAATTTATCTTGTTACAGATCAGACTGACTTGAAGATTTAAAAAAAAAAAACAATCAGACTAATGAAACTCTAAGAGCATCAGACCTTGGAAAGTACCTTTTTAAAAACTGGGCCCGCTTGAACAGTGAAATTTCAAACAGCATACTTGTTTGCTTACAAAATTTAAGAGTCTGCTTTCCCTCTTCCCTTCATTCAACCATTCTTCCAGGCTTGCACTGCAGCTTTGAAGGCTACCAGAAACATCCAGCCACCGGGTACCTCACAGAACAAAACAAGCTTATGACAATCCGAGACGCAGGACACTCGTACGAAGTGCCAAAGTTAACACTACTGGAGCAAGAATAATAGCGGTGTGTTCATCGTGTATCTGTTCAAAACAATTCTGCCTTGAAGGGAAAAAGCGAGCTGGCGGCTGACTGCGCTGCTGCTGGCACGGAGCAGAGGCAGGCACGGCGAGGACAGCAGGCAAAAGTCTCCCTGCACAGTGCTGACCTCGAGTCACCCACCAGGCCTGGCCACAGCTCCCAGTCTGCTGGCTGCACGTGTGTTTTGTAACACCCTGTACTGCGTATTCTTGGAACATTCTTTCCAGAGAACCGAAGGGACAGGGCTCACCCCTCTACGGCCACTTCCAACCCAATCTCACCAGCAGCAGCAGCATCCTGCTCCTCGAGATAAACTATCAGTTTAGAGTAAAGGATCCAAGCCCTGTCTGCGTGCTCTGAAATCAGGTGACCCGTGAGTCAAGGGACAGAGCAATAAATTATTAGGAAAAACAAAACACTACACTAAAAATAGTGAAGATGAGCAGCACATGAAGAACAACAGTTTTTATCCAGTCAGAGCTCAAGGCCCTCCCCAGCCTCTTTTGCATCTGACCAAAACAAACTGACATTAGCAAAGACAGATAAGCAAAGAAAACCTTACTTCAGTTCCTCCTCGATAGTTTGCAACTATATATTTAATTAAAACTAAACAGCAGGAGAAAAACCCCAAAAAGCTGAGTTTGGGACCAGCAGTAAAAGCATTAGTGCCCTTAATAAATATCCAATACAACTTCAATCAGAAAATATCAAAATTACTTTCTTTCACGGAAAATTGCTCCAAGATGAATTCAGCTCAGATATGCCAAAAACTTCACTTCAGCTACTAACACAGTTCAGGCAACATTAAGGATTTGCCCACTTGTCAGGTTTAATAGATCAAATAAATTATTGTGAATGCTCAAGTTAAGCATCAGGTAAAAAAAACCAAAAGTCCTTTACAAACATGCCAGAATCCAAATGCCTGACACACATAATTTACTTTATCAACCCTCTCATTAGCAAAAAAATTATACAGAGATTTTCTACTAGAAATCAACGCAAAAAATAAATTTTGTTATTATCAAGGGAGAACAATGCATAATTTTGTTGGAGGAAGAGGATTTTTTCTAAGAGATAACAAAACTGCAAGCACAGAAGAGTAGTCAAAAAGACTTTAGGTTTCCATTTAGAAATATCTGATTACATGGGCTATTACTGTAAACAGCTGGTTTTTTGCAATCACTTATCTTCAAGAACTAATAAAAAACACATCTGAGAGATTTTTAGCACGGAACATTTTATTCTTACCATCTGAATTAGTGGCTGATCTTGAAAGGATCAGAATCTGGCATGTGAATCCAGACAACAAGCAACCTGACCTCTTTATCCCCAGAAAAACTTGCAAACTGGGCTCACTACACCCTCCTCGCTGGGCTGAATCCCCAGGAAACAGCATTTAGAGAACTGTTTTTAGCATAAGTTGGTTTTCCTCTTGAGTATGGAAAAATGCTTGTCTGAAATCCAAAGATTTTCCCCAGAGATAAATTCTTCACAGTCCAAGCTGGAAGCATGCCCTGCCAGTGGGGACCTCTGGGCTGGGCACAGCCCATGTGAACGCCACCCAGGCCTCAGCGACCAGATGGCAGTGCCTTATCTGCCTGCCCAGGGAAGAGTCAGGCAGATAAGGCTGCAGGATTTCTCATGGAATTTGTGTGAAAAAGGCACAGATAAGGTTATGCCTCACCACCTTCCAGCCCAGCAAGGGTTGGTGCCTAACAGATAACCATATTTTCCTGTTCTTTTTTGTCTCTTAAAACATCATCTTAACAAGAAAATTACTTTTTTTTTTCCTTCTGCTTTCAAGATCCTCCATGGCTTACCACTGTTCCTGTTGTCACCCACTCACTACTACAGTAAACTGGCCTCTGATTACTTAAACCACCAGGCCTTACTCCCCCTGTTGTCCTACACTCTTGATTAAAATGACTCTGCTTTGCAGCTTCTCCATTACTGAGATAAAGACTTGTCAGCCTGTGGGAGCACAGTTTATCTGTCTCCATCAGTATTATCCCTTTGTCTCCTCACAGCCCTCTGTTGGAAGCCATTGATTTAGTGTTTGATACTTGCATAAGGTCTGAGATGAGGACAGTCTTTTGTTCCACGCTTCTATAATACCCAGCAAAACACAATACCCAAGTGTGACTCTTAATTTGTATCACAGATAACAATTAATAATCTTCAGGCAATAACTCCATGAATTTGCTTCCCTTCTCTTTAATTCCTCTTATGGCTGAGGAATCCACATCCACACCTGGAGGATGAAGAAGTCCTTAATCCATCTGACACAGCATAACAAAACTGAAAACAGAGCCTGAGAATATAGAGGCTTGGTACACAACTACATGAAGTACTTCCTTCACTCTATAAAGAAGCTACTGCTGTAGCCAAGACCCACAAGTATAGATGCACCTCAAAAACAGAGCAAAAGCTGAGGAAACCACATGTTCTTAACAGCACTGATAAAAGACTTACAAGAGGTTGTTCATGCTGTACGAGAAGTGACCTGGACTCAGCTATATACACAGCTCTTGTTCACAACTTCCCAAATCAAACCCCACCCTCCAGTACCTTCAGCACCATGAAGTTTAGTCCATAACAACAATCCTTCAGATGTCCTACCCTAAAGAGAGATATTGACACTTCTGGTTTGAATTTAACTACAGTAGGTACAGGACCCCTGGAGTAACCTCGCTATAAAAATAAGAGAGCACTTGGGGTGCTTCCAGCATCCTGCTCACACAGCCCAAGGCCAGCACCTCACTGCACGTGCAAAGCAGATCAGAAGTCACACCCACCCCAGGCTCCTCCTCACCTGTACCATGCCCAGGTCAAATGCAGGGAGCTTCCTACCTCTTGCTCCCCTTCCCCATTGCAATGCCATTCATGTCATTGTATGAGGCAATTTTCATGTTAAGTTAAATGGAAAGGATTCAGAGAGATCTGCTCAGATTATAGACTTCTGCATTTAAACTAATGTTTTAACTGCCAGGCATTTTAAAGTACACAGTACTTCAGACATCTTTTAGAAAGATGTTATAGGAACTTGGATACACAAGGCCTCTAGGAATTCATGTCCACTTTCTCTTAGTTTACCTTTTCTCCTTCTCCAGCTGGTTTGCTTTGCCTTTTAAAATTTATTTTTAAGTCATAAAACAAACAAGCTATCTTGAGTTTCAGAAACTTTGCTAAAACTGAAGAGTAAAATGTGTTAGTTGCCATGGCAGTAGTGAGGAGTCGCTGGGTCAGGATGCAGAGAACTTCTCTTGTTCTGTCTCATCATTTGCATCAGAAGTTCAGCCATCTGTTATTAACTATTTAACAACAGTCTTGCTTGTTAGCACTGGTGCTTGCTATTTAAGTCTCCCCACCTTCAGCCCTTTTGAAAATCTCCTAATTAATGTGGAAATTCATCTGAGGGCTCAGTTATCTTTCAGGTAGGATGACCACCCTTACTTCACTTGGACAATATTCTCCTTTCTCACCAAGGAAAAAGCAAACACTTATGCAGACACCAACCTCTTGAAGCAGCAGCTTTATTGTTAGACATCAATTTGAATAGAATTTCATCAGACAGTAGATGATGTGGCTGAACTCCAAGACAGGCTACATCCCTCCCATTTAAGTACACTCCACTCTATACATAATCTTCTCCAAGTTCCACAGCACCCCTCAATCTTCTTTATCCCACCTTCTTGATATTGCAAAAGAAAAGTTTTGTAATTTTATTTCAAAGGATGAATAGCATCATCAACCATGTGTTGCTAACAAGTAAATACTGCCTTTTATCCTCTGAGAGAATCTGAAATATGTTTGTCTACTTGCTGCATACATGAAGAAAACAAAAAGTTGTCCATTTCCAATCTTAGAATTTTGGAGTTAAAAGCATTTTACCTTATCTTGACTCTATCTTCATTTAAATCTGCACAACCTAAAGAAAAATACTGACTCTCTCTGAGTCTCACCCTAGGAAAGCAGGCCAATCTTGTTGCTCCTCACTCATCACACCCTCAGAAGAAAGTGGGAGGCTATGAAGTGACAAAAGGGAACAATGCATCTGTTTCTTTTACTGTTCCTAAAACCACTTCACAGAAAAAAAAAAAAAAAAAAAAAAAATCAGTACTCTTGGGGCAAAGAAGAGGCCTTCAGCAGGAAGTCCCTGTTTCAGTCATTTAACACCCTAACATATGCTAAGAGCACTCTGTTCACAGGTACAGCCAGCAAAACTCAGATCCTCAAAATTATAAAGCGGAAGAAAATTTTGAAAAAAATACTTATGTGGAAGATGGAAAGAGAGTTGCAGGGCATCAGAAGAAAAACTCACATGTCCCAAAACATTAGCAAGACAGTATTTTCCAGGCTGGTCTGTCTTTCATGATGACAAGCAGACCAGCAGCCTGTTATATGCACTAGCAATCTCAGTGCAGCAGAACATGGCTCAGAGACAGCACAGACTGAGATGCCTTAAACTAAAAAGATGAGAGATTTGGTAGATACAACCACAAGTAGGACAGATGTGATATAATGCTAGGATTTAGAAACCCAGAACAAGAACCCAGTGTCATTACTTCTGGTTCCAAAGAGAATGATGCAACTGAACAGTCTAGAAGTGCCTGAAAAGATTTTCCTTTCAGCACGTTCAGGAAAATTCTCCATTACAGATATTTGACTTCAATATGAAAGCTTGGATAGAAATACATCCAGGGCAGCTTTCTGACTATCAGACTATCATACCAACTCGAGAGGCTTGGTTCCACTCCAACAAGTATGTGAACACTGATGGCATAACTAAGCTCAAGATAAATACAGTCATGGGGAAGAACTGTTAAGCACATTTTCTGCCTACATGCAAGGCACCTACTAATGCCACTGAGCTGCAATTTTTTCCCCAAAAATAACTTTAAAACAAGAAAATGAGAAATAAAAGTAAGAGTGCAAATGCACTGATAATAATAAAGCTTTTAAAGAGCATTCACAGGGAAAAGAGATAGAAACACTCAAGAATTCAATAATTTTATTTTAATGGACAAGACAATAAACATAGTCTGTACGTTCTGTAGTATGCAGGTTAAGTAGAAGCTGACATTTCTACAACTTCATTATAACATCATGTCAGTTAGAAGTCATACCTACAAGCTGAAAACTTCTGCAGCACTGCAGTTAGAACAGAACTAGCTTCCAGGGTAATTAAAAAAAACACACAGGAAAAAAAGCACAGGACTTGTTAGGAAGTGTCCTCAGGTGAGGAATGTAGATTAAGAATACCATTATTTTATCTGAAATACAGAAAAAGACAAAACAAAAAGCCAAGAGCAAACTATTTCCATAACATCTGACCTCTTCTAGTGCAGTTTCTTTTTGTATTCATCTTCTCTTTGTGCTACTTGATCTCCCAAAACTTTGATGTTACAAACCATTCATTGTCGTCTAAGTGGTGGGTAATTTATCTTGTGGAACTTTGTCAGAACATGTTTGACCACCCAAAATTCTCCTCCTAGCTAGTAAGACTACCTCCAGCTTCAGCAGGTTTCAGTATTTGCAGTCCAAATTATTGAGAGGGTGGGGTGGAGGGAGAGGCATAAGGCTAGCAGACCAAAGGCAGACACTGTATTCTTCCTGAGAAATGCAAGGAGTTCTGAGAGATGAAATTGATGACGGTGGAGCAGCATGAAGCTCCTCAGGTCATTTTTCCAATGCTATTAACCTTCACCTACAACGCCTGCCCTTAAGTGGTTAAACAGTAACCTGCAAATGTAAAAAAGTTACAAAAGAGACAATACATGCTTCCTATCTAAATTCTGGGAGAGTGGCCAGGCCCATAAAATTGTTTTTAAATTTTATTTGGGAGGATAAATGAGGACATTACAACTCTCAAGCTGTGTAAAAGACTGCACACTTTAAAATGGACACCAGAGCCTACTATGGAATTTTGAATGCATAAAACAAAAGAACATTTTTGATTGTGTTAGAATTGAACTGTGTCACACAGCACAATTCAGCTATTTACAAGTTTCCACAGTATAAGTCAAGTTATTAGGTTGTAATAGTCTTCTGGTACTCCAAATAATAAAACATTACATAGGTCAAAACTGAAAGGCTTAACAGAATTTCAGCCAAGAATCTAGTTTGCCTCCCTCTTCCCTAATATGTGGTAATTTTCCACATACCAAAATGGCAGACTCACATATTAAAAATTTAATCTATGCACTTATGAAATTTCACTTTGTCCTCTCAAAAATTCCTTACTACTTTACAAAGCAATGCTTCAGTGATTCAAAGCCAATATTCCCACACAAAGCCAATATTCCCACACAAGAGTACACTAGAGGAATCATTCCTCTTCCCATGCCAGGAAGTGGACATCCAATGCCAGCAAGCTCACTTAAATTAGAGTTCTTGTACTTTTCAGTGGAATATCTACAAACTCTAGACACAAGATGAATACATAAATATATATATGTATGTGTGTGTATATATATATATATATATATATATATATATATATATATGCGCGCAAGTACTTGGTCAGAGCAACATTCACTTTTTTAGATAACATAAGTTTGCATAAAAAGCAATGGATAATCCTCAATTCTGCATTGAATTCAGTATAATATTAATTAGCTTTTTATACCATACAGTGGAGCAACCAGTAAGATGCTAATTAAAAATACATATTTTTATTGCCCCCAAAGCTGACATATTTGCATCAGCTTCATTTGCCGCAAGACAAACAAGTAGTGGCAAAGGGCTGATAATGTTTCATGCATTGTTTCTAGCAGAAATCAAAATACTGTAATAGTTTCCTCCTGCTGGAGGAAAAAAAAAGAGGAGAGAGAAACTTGACCTACATAACAAGGCACAGAAGAAACTCAGTTAAGCTTCAGGGTGTTTTTGGGAGGGGGAAGAGGTTGGTTTTATTCTCATAACAATGAAGAGTCAAACAGTTACATATGGCTACACTAACTACAACTGTTAGCACATCTGACACTTAACTACACGCTTCTAAGGCTTAAAAATCCTCCCCTCCTGTTCCAGGACATTTAATACCCTTGCCCTAACAACCTAACGAATTAATCGAGTTAATTTTAAGGCTGTACATTACTTTTCTTTAAGGGAACGTTAAAAAAAAAAAGGAAAAAGGAAAACCAACCCCCAACTCAGAGAAATGAAGCCTTTCATAGGCTCAGTACACGGAAGCACAGGAAGAACGTCTGGTTTGGGTTTCTAAAGGAACTGTTTACAGACTCAACCGGAGAGGCAAACTTTGGTACACTTGAGCCTAGGTGGATTTCAAGTCACCTTTCTCAGACAAACACCGCCAACAACTGCCGATTACTCGGAGTTACACAGCTCGAACTTGTCTCACGCCCGAGCAGCCGGTGCGGACCGGTGCCACCGGCCTCCAGCCTCCCCCCGCCGCTCCGCCCGGCCCCCTCCCCGGCGCCCCCGGGCCGTGCCGAGCCGTGCCGGGCGGGCCGCCCCGAGCCTGCTGCTCGCTGCCGTACACACCTTCTCCGCTCGGCCCGGCGCTCCCGCAGCCAGCCCCGCAGCGCCGGCGCGGGTGGGTGTGTGCCCACGGCATCCTCCACAAAGGAGGCAGAGTAGGGGCGCGCATAGCAACAGGGCCGGGCGCCGATTGGCCCCGCCGGGCGAGAGCCGGCCCCTCGGCACGGCACGGCACGGCACGGCCCCCGGGCCAGGTGAGCCGGGGCGGGACCGCGGCGGCACAGAGCACCGGGGCGACGCTGCCGAGACGGAACCGGTGTTACCGGGACCGGGCCGTGGCGGAACCGCCGGCAGGCGTGGGAGGGAGCGCGGCGGTGTCGGGAGCGCCGTGCCCCGATCGCCGTCCCGGGGCCCTCTCGCAGGAGCCGCTGCCCTTGGCACGGCGCTCCCCGACACAGCCAAGCGCTCCGAGTTAGAGCGGCTGTCTGTGCGCTGGGCAATGCACGGCACCGCTCTCAGGAGTCACAGCTGCAGCCTGTGAGGTGATGAATATTCACATCTGGAGTGGAAAAAGCCGCCAGCCCGCCCTCCTGCCAGCCAGCACCAGCTAACTGCTGGTTTTCCACTGCTCAGCCCACTCGGGAGTTCTGCCTCATTCCCCGGACCTTCCTGGAGAACACTGCGGGGGGAAAGGATCCCGCACCAGCTCTCCTTGCACTACAGTAATTCTTACTTCAGTATTTGTAATGGGCACTTCTGAGGGCTAATTTATGAGGCTGTTTCAAGACAGTAGTCTCAAAACAGCACGTACTATTCTAGATGTAGTCTAAACAACGTACTGGCTACGTTAAACAATTTCATCCAGTTCTGACGTATTTACAAGTATTAAAGTCAGATGACTGTCACCATATTAACATAATCAGTGCAAAAAACCTATCTCACTCTCAGCCTAACCACATCACAAAACAAGACTAAAACACTTGTTCTGTAATTAGATACCATGAAACTATGAAAAGTCCGGATCAAACTAGACTACACAACCACATTCAAAATCCAGTACCACTCAGTAACCCATTCAAGAGCATGGAAAACATGCCACTTCACAAAATTACTTTTTTCCACTCACACTTTATATACCAGTATCATTTAGCTGTGGCTGCAAGAAAACACAATCTATACAAGATTTTTAAGTACATTTTCTCTGAGGAGCACCAGATACCTTTCAGTAGTTGGTCCATTTAAATATCTCACATACAGATAGTGCCTTACAGAGAAATAGATGCATAACATACCATTTCATTAGTCACTGACACTCAAGCTTCCAGTATATTTTACCTGTTTGCTTTCCAAGTATTTTTCCTTCATGGAACATTTACTTCTACAAAAACACAGTTCCACAGTTGTCTGAGAAAGCAATTTCAGGTTTTCTTAATCAAGCAACTACCTAGCATTTGAGAAAAGTACTCAGACTATTTTCTACAAAACAATTATTCAATATCTACAGGAGGAATGGGAGGGTTAAGAGGAATATTTATCACATTAGTAAACATGGTATGCTTAGAAATTTTGCTAACAAGAGGCAGGAGCAGCAACAACAACCGAGTCAGTTCCCACCGGGGCCAGCAGAGACAGCACTCAGGAGCCACCAGCTGTTTTTACAGGCCAACTAAAAATGTTTCAGTGATGTGCAGCTGTCTCTAGATGATGGGAATACCTACCCACCATACTGCTCCTGAAGTGTCTCCCCACACTGGGCTACTGCAATGCAACCACCAAGATCCTTTCACACCAGATATTCTTCAAATACAGTAAAAGTAGGACAGCTTGTTGACACTCCAGCTGAGCTCTCTGCCTGTTTGTGGATGAACACCCCAGAAAAGAATGCATCTGGCCTAATAACATGCTAAATTTATAAACTGCAATATTAGAGATTCTACCAAAACAAAACTTACCTTGAAGCACATTACTCATTTATTGGATCTCTCATGCTTCCACAAATTCCAGAGGCACAAGATACTTTACATGAGAATACAGGTAGCACACAGAGGTATACACAGGACTTTATCCTAGGCTGCATCCTTCATCATCATGAAGGACCTGCACTTCAAATACTATTATTATCCTCACAGTTCTAACACCATGCAAAACGATAAGCAATAATCAAGGCTGTATTTTAACCCACCTTCTGCCACAAATAGAATAACACTTCTAAAAATAAAAAAGGTGAGGTCTTCATAACAATGGATTTTATTCCAACACTTCAGGAGTAAGCAGTCCTTCACACTCCATAAAGCAGGAAATCAGAGCCAAGTATGTTTCATCTCAATATCAAGTGAATTACACATCAATTCAGAGACACTTGCTATCATTGGCATCATCCCTACATCATAAAAAACGCTCAACTTCAACTTTTCAAGGGCCATGCCAAAGCATAGGATGTCTAATAATGAGCCAGTTCAGAGAAACACTCTAGTTCAGATTCCAGCCCTGCCTTGTGCAGAAAAAGCAAGGTGTGCATGTGACCCCTAAGGAGCAAAGCCTAAGTGACTCCACAGCACCTTATGTTTACACAGCCTAGTCACGGAGACAAGCTAAAAATAAAAATACACTTCTACTAACACATCCCTTCCTTGAAACAAACATTTTGGATCAAGTTACTAATTTGCAGAACACAAAACCACCAAGTGCTTTCATGTAGACAGCCTTATTCCCCTTCTCCCAGTACAGATGCTCAATTCCTCAGAACAAATCTGTCAGTTCTTGATGCTTGCAATGCATGTTAAAGAGATGGTTAGATATACCATTCACACTCAGTGTATAGTTTTCCTTTCACTGATGTTCAAACTCAAATTTCTTAAGTGAGAAAAGCTACATACTAGCTTTACTGTACACCTAGAGAAGTTGAAAGCATCAGATGCTAACAGTCCCACTATGATTTCAAAGTCAAACAAACAAAAATTAAAACCAAATAAAAATCAGTCTGTAACATAAAGCTGCTCAAATTTCATACTAGAAACTTACACAAGAATGAATTTCACCAGCTTACAAAAAGTGTCCTAAGATATTTATAAAAGGCCGCAATATGTTCTCAACATAAGAATGGGATGAAAGAACATACAATACACATCAAGCACCATAACTTTTATCTCTAACGGAGTGGATCCAAAATAGTTTCTCATGAAAGTTGTTAATTCAGTGAGGCTCTCATAGGGAACATCCAAAGGCAGCACAATAACAGCCAGCACAATAACTTAGCCAGCCATGACTGGCCTAAGTTTAGTCAACTAAGTTTAACAGCTTGGTACAAGATGAGCCAGGTGTGAATTCTAGCAGTTTAACATTGAACACTGTCTTCAGACATTTCCAGTATTATCAACTATTCCTCCTGTTTCACCTGCATGAACTAGCTATTTGTTTTTACTGGCAGACTCCTCAGAGGGGCCCTCCACACCTTGCTTGTGTCAGCAGGGTGTAGGGCAGTTACACTGTGAGTACTACTGCTAGTACAGCCATGGCAATCAACCATCACCCAGGCCCATCCTCCAGTTCTAGCTCTCCAGATACTTTGTTTCTCATGGTTTCCCCTACCATAAACAAAATTCCTCTGGCGATTCAAATAGCATGTGCTTCAAAAGGAAGAAGCTGTTTCCCCCTCAAATTAAAACAAAGCGAAGTCATACTTTGCACTAAAAGGCAACTGAAGTGGGAAAACCTGCACAGGAAATATACTTGAAGCTCAATTGTAAAGACATTTACAGCAGAGAAAAAAAGGTTTACCTTTGAGCAGCATGAGTGTTGGTATCAATCTCTTTGACCTAACTGCGTTCCCAGTTCATGCTGATCTTCACAATTTTGTCCCTGTTCAGTTCCTATTGATAAGACACTTCTCCTCCTTTATTCCACTTCACTGTAATATTTACTGAAGTTCATCTCTCCTTGATGCAACTATTCTCTTCTCCCCTACCCTCAAATTCACCTACTTAATCAAAATTTTAAAAATAAAGAACAAGTAAATAGAAGTCCTGAAGATTCAGCAGTTTTAAAGATTCAGATCTAACATGCAAAGAAAATGCACCAGTACTTGTGACTTTACAAAATGATCACATTAAAAAAAGCATCAGTCCAACATATCAAAACTTTGTACTCTGTTAACACAGAAGTTATGGCAAGTAGCCATCACAGACATTTACTCAGATACTGCTCCTACACACCCTGCCTACCCCACAAAGTCTGCAAACAAAGCCTTCCACCAAACCTGCTGACCTGCCTGGAAGTGTGAGTTTGAGCCATGGTTTGTTTCACTCGCGTTGCTGGGCTGGTGCCCTGGCAGGGAACCAAGGAGAACAATACCTGGCAGGGGAGAAGGGCTTCCCATCGCTCTGAAAAAAGTGTGCAGACCACAGCAGCTCTTCCTGCACCTCTCCTCCTTCCCTTGTCCCTCAGAAGAAACCAGCTGCCACTCTACCACCTCCCATTGAGGTGCTGACTGTATTAAGGATATGGGATAATACTTGCCATCTTCAATTCTACTGAAGTTTTCGCTCTCTTTTTGCCCTTCCTGCCCACATTATACATAACAACAAGATGATACTTGCACAGCATTTTGAGAAAGAATCTTGATTTGTTGCAGCACAGAAAAGCGTGAAGTATGTCCTAGAAATCCTGAAGGCTCATCAGTGGGCAAAAGGAATCCCTGCACACACGGCAAGCACCTTTAAGAGGTTAAAATAGCACAAGTAGTCACCAGCTCATAGACTCCCTAAAGTAGTTCACTATCCAAAATGGACTTCCTTACCAACCTGGTTCCCAGGGATCTTGATGGAAAAAAGATGACATTGTTCATGTGCAACCAGTGAGTCCTTATTTCAGATATATTCTCCCTTTTTTCATGCTGCAGAAGAAAATCCAACTTGTTTTTTTCCTTTGAAAAAGCCAACAGGTTTGGGAAATGAGTCGATCATTGCTCAGAGGGAAGCCTAACTGCCCCATGATTACTGGGCACTACATACCTGGACAGAGAGAGATTGCATGCCTACCCATGTAAAGAAAAGTGGTCAAACCAAAATTAATGTGTTTGGGAGGGGAAAAACCCCTTACTGCTCTTGAAGAAACAAAGTTGTTCAGAAGATTTCTCAGTGAGATTATTTTGTTTGCCTTTATCCATTTTAAGGACTCTTACAATCAGTTCAGACATGAAAGTGTCATTAGTATTTCATGTATACAGTGTGCTTCCCTCCCCATGTGTTCAGCCGCCTCACACACAGCTCCCTCTCCAAATTACCCCCAAGAACATCCTCATGCTATCCTATCACATCTTCTGAGCCAATGTGATGTTGTAATACCATCCCAGACAGCAACTTGAACCAGTTCTGGCCCCAAAGCTAGCATGAAAAATTACTGTCCAAAGAACTAGGCCCATTTAACATAAAAGGAAATGTATGAGTACAAGTGAGTTCATTTTGACTTGGTCAGATTAACTCTGAATTGTCAAGAAAATATGGAGACTTTTCATGACTTACAACTCAATTATACTGTTTACAAGTACCCTTTATTAAAAAAAAAAAAAGTCTCTTCCAATCTCACTACAGTTCTGATTGCAAAGCAAGAATAACTCACATGGCTCCAGCCATGTGCTTGTAGTTATAGTCATGCCACCCTGCATGAGACCAGCAGAGAAAAGGAATAGGTAATGAAAGTGTAGCCTTTCAAAGTCCAGTTACCTACCCAGGTCCAAGAGGCACTCTTCTGTATTTGCATTCATCCTTAATTGCCTACTTATACATGGAGTTTCAATACTGGGTAGTACAAAGGTAACCATGCAAGTGTATATGCACTTTTAAAACAATTTTAACTTAAAAACTGGCTTCTGTCTAAACATTAAATTTAAATTACCTGCAAAGACTGAACTATTTACCACCTCCTCGAAAGACAATGATGTGAGACATTTTCAAAAATCTAAAAAACAGTTTATCAAGTATAACATTGGAAGATAATATTATTGGAGATAACAACTATCACTGCATTTATATTTAAACTGCAAGACCTTATGGACTAAAAGAATAGTTACCTTAACTGGACTGTTATCTTAAACTCATTGCTGAGTAGATAAAAGGTTATTGATAACTCTCCACCAGTAATAAATGGCTGCTATTAGTATAAGTTTGTCAAAATAACAAAGAAACATTTTATAAACAGTGAAGCAGACAGAGCAAGCTCTTTCAACAAATGTCATATAGCTGGTTTGTTCTCATCAGTTACTCTTTTCACAGAAGACTTCTAATTTTAATAAGCAGAATTTCATTTGGCAGCAAACTCTTGTCTCTCATGAGAATCTGTATATAAAAATGTTAGCTTATTTTTAAAAACATTTAGAAGCTGGCAGACCTCAGATCCAATAATAGTGTCAACACTGCCCCTTAACAACAAAGTCCAACCTAATATGTTTCACCCCAGGGATCTGATCTGGCATACCAATGTTTCTCACTCCAGCAAGTAAAGAATATGGTCAGAAGGATCAGTTTATATATTCCAAGCCTATGGGCTTGGCATATCCACAATCCCCAAAAATATCCACCTAATGCCACCCCAGCAGCATCTGTTTTAGCAACAGCTAAAGGCAGCTGGTATGGACAACACCAAGCAAACTACAAGAAAATGGCAAAGTTGTTACTAGGATGGTTCTCTGAGAAACAGGAATGCCATGAAGAACTCTCACTGCTGAACAATGATAAAAGCCCCCTTCCAACCCAAGAAATACTTTTACAACACGAAGACATGCCTTGCTGTCAATAGCTAGATACAAATTGCAGAACAGGCAAGAAAACTCTAACAGAAGCTGGCATTTCATATTAAAACCTGAGATTTTCCATTCTACAAATTAATATACTTCAAATTTTTTGGTGCCTAACATTTTTTTAAAAGTTAAGCACCTAAAAGCTAAGAATTCTTCCAGGCTAAGCGTTTGAGGTAGGAACATAATAAAAAGAGAGTTTATATTGCCGTTTTTCAGGTGCAAGGAAAGCAGTATTAAAAGCATCTAGACTCCACCCTCCATTAAAAAGGCTTCTGTTCCTGTTCACTCATATCCTGCATCTATATATTATCTGTTATCAGGACAAATCTGCTCTCCCCATAGAGCTGGACGGCTTCATGCCTCATGAACAGAATCTGAGTGCAGTACCTGTCAGTTTGGTTGGGTTGATGGCGTTTTTTACCCTGATCAGTTTTAGAGTTGCTTTCTTTTGGAGAAGAAGCTGGTTTTATTTGCAAGCAGCCCAGGCAGGAGGGAGCAGGCTCCCTGGGCACACGTGCCTGCGGCAGAGCCCGTTTGCCCGCAGGGCTTCCTGGGGCAGGCAAGCGTCACCCCCAGCTCATTAGCACCCAACCTCCACTTACCTGTGGCAACCCAGCCCCAAGCATTGCCCAAACGCCTTCGGAGTGACAACACCACTGAGCAGGAAGAAGCTCATTTCCAGTTTATTACTTTGTTGACCGGCTACATGATTCCACCATGGAAAAGTTTGAGTGCTTTGTGACATTTCACTGCAAAGATACTACAAAATTAAGTGTGTGTCTGTATCACAGTTCAATATAGGGCGCTGAAACACCACTCCTCCTATTTCAACATATATTTTTGCTTCTTAATCTGCATACTCTGTAGCACATCATCTTTGCTAAAAAGTTTTTCATAACATCTTCCCCAGTTAATATAGGGCATATTTTATGCTTATAAAAACAAGGGCCTTACCCACATATCCTAAATTAACAACCAACTCCACAACTGAACACACTGGTTCAGCTCACTTCCTCCCAGTTCCATGCCTCCTCATCCTTCCTCCTAAGACTAAAAAATCCATCAACTGTTCATTAATCTCTCCTCCAGCTTTCCCCACAGACACATCCTGAAATGATTCAGCTATGTTTCCCACAGGAGGTAGCAAACACAGTTCTGCTGAACCAAGAGTTACCTCTTTCCATACCAACCCACCAAGTAATGTGGCAGAAGTCCCTGAACCCAGTTACTACAAACAGACCCCAAGGCACATATCCAAGTTTGACTTGCAAAGAAGGAAGGAGAAGACAAAAAGCAATCTTCAGACTGCTTGTTCCTCTCTTGGAGACAGAAAGTAATTTCTGTAAGTTAGGATAATCTCAAGGAGGGAATTAATGCTTCAGAAAGTAAGAGAGGACTGCTTTTTGTTTAATTTGCAAGTGAAAACAAAATAGTCTCTACACAGTGAACACACTTAGAGGAATAAACAAAGCAAGGCAATAAAAAAGTAAGAAAAGACTAGAATAAGGTGATAAAAAACAGCCAGCACGCATTTAGAGACAAACAAGCCTATCCTCCTCCTTAAACTGATCATTCATGCAATGAAGGGGAGGGAGGAGGAAGGAACAATAACTCCCAGCTATTTGGACTATAGTAAAACTTTTGATGTCTTGTGACACTGCCACAGTAAAATATGACTATACTGTAGATTCATCTAAACCACAAGATTTTTTCCAGTTGTGCACCAAGTGTACTCTAAGAGAACATAACAAGCCTTCTGAGTTTGGCAGCAAGCTATCACCCTGACATTATGCAATGTTTTCATTAATGCTGATGGTGAAACAGTGTGTTTATACAGTTTATGAACAAAGCCGAGCTGGAAAACTTTGCAAGCACTCTGCTTCGAAGTCTTATTCTGTCTTCCAAACTCAATAAAGTGCCGAAGTGACCAGAAGTCATTAGAACGAAGTTCAATAGAAGCAAGAGCAAAGCTCTGTACTCGAGAAAGGAAACAGCAGTCCAAACATGCAGCACAAAGCAGCTGACTAGGCAGCTGTACTGCAGAAACCAAATCGTGATATCATGGATCAAAGCCAGGTAACCCGAGATGTTGTTCCTGCAGAGAGGAAAAAAAAACACCTAAAAACCACAACCAAAACTAACCCCAAACTCAAACATCACTCAAAAAATACTGTATGTAAGAAAGGGAGATAATTCTTCTCCTTGGCATCAGTGAAGCCTCAGCTGAAGAAACATGAATGCTGTATTTTAAGATGCTTCAGCACTTCACTTTAAGAACGGCAGCACAGGGAAGGTAATGCTGGGCAGCAGCCATCAGTATTTGAGTTACTGCATTCCCTACGCCCAGTACAGATAGTTCTGGGAATGTGCTCAGAGCAACCACTGTCCTTCCACACTCACACCCCACCTGATGGCTACGTCCTGAGTGATGCTCATGAGATACATCCTGGGAATGCCCCGTGCCTTTGCATGGCAAAGGAATTGCTTCCACATTTTTACCAGCACTTTCAAAGCTCTCTTCCTGATCTCCCTCATCCACAAAACTGCTCTACTGGTTTGCTACACAGAGCTCCATATTCCATCTCCTCTGTACTGCATTACACATCTAGATCTGCAATTTTCCAACTTTCCCTCCTATAGAGGGAGGCAAGTACCTCAGGGCCAAATTCCCCTGTTTCCTTAATTTCTGTCCACCCCTGTAACACTTCCACTGATAAAAATAGTTGCACATTAAGATCTTTTCTTTCTTCTCCTGCATCATCCATCTTTGCTGGGGATAACAAGAACCTTATTGGTAGTGCAGCAAAGGCTAAACCATACCTCTCCCATTGTGCCTGGGCATTACACTCTTCAGTGCAGTGCTGAGTTAAATTCTCACAAGAACTGCATCCCTCTGCTCCAAATTGATTCTGCTATAATCGTTTTTAAGAACAAAAAAAAAAAAAAAAAAAAAAGCCAACACATCACAAGCCTGTTAAAAGAGCTCTTACTGCTTTACTCGGGGTGTGAACTTCAGTCTTCTCAGGATTTTGAGGCTCTGTAGAGAAGTGAAACCTGTGGCAATGCTGAGTGGTCTGCTTGTCCTCTGCCCTTTGCTATTAATTCGCGACAATTGGAAGCAGGTGACTGCACACTTGACTGCTTGTGTCCCGTGGTGCAGCTGCTATGCAGAAAACAGCACATGCAAACATTTGCATGATTCGTGCCTCCTAAGAGTCTCTGTGGGCCGCATGTGGCATTTAGGCAGCACTTTCACAACCCGCTTTGTGCATGGTATTGCTCTATTAGCACACAGTTAAGCTGGAGCGATCCACTAAAATGGCTGGAGATACCCTCCCACGTCTGGCATGACCCATGATTTATTTCAAGACTTTTGTTAACTTCTGAAGGATTTTGCCGAGTTTGTGGTAAACACTTTACAGTGACTAAGAATCTCAATTTATTAATCTCCCAGTTTAGGGGAAAAATAGCAAAAAAACCCACAAATCCCAGCAACCTAATAACTTGTTTTCTGTAAAAATTTGGTGCCCTCTACATCAGATTGGTTAAAAAAAGGCATCTGATCACTTATCATGCAGCAACTGAAAATGTTTCCAGCGTTCTAACTCCTTCTGCCTAAAAATTAAAGGAGTACACAAAGGTCATGCTAGAGCATAACATTTTAAAGCTGAGAATATTGACTTGGGTTTTACCTGGCTATTTTGAAATATAATATCACCCTGACAGTAAACAGTTTTCAACTTTAGGGTCTGGTATTAAAATCTAAAGATTCTAAAAACAACCAGCCTTGCTACAGTAGATGGTGTGAAGGTTTAAGCAGTTAAGAAACAAGGAGGAAACCAATGAGAAAGGCTCATTTCAAAACCGGAGTACTTAAACCTCATTAATCTATGATTGCTTCTGTACTACCTATGCTATCATCACACCACATAATCCCTGCAGCACATACAGACAAGAAATCCACCTAAGCGTGGTAATGTATGCAGTGACACTATTAGCAAACATGTCATTAACAAACCTAATTAAGATGTGTATGTCATGTAAGTGCTAGCATTTAATATACGAATATCTGAGCTATATAAAAGTGTTTCTCAAAACGCCAAAGTGATTATGAGAGAAAAAGAACATGTTTTTAAACTGAAGGTATCCAGATAACTAATAGAATAATCAAAACTTTAGGAAATATGGATTATTGTTTTTAATTAACATTCGGAATACTACCATCTCACAAAATTTTCTTCAAAAAATACCTTGCTTTAACACGAATCAATAATCACTGTTCCTGTGGATCAAAATAGAAGTCATGACATATTTTCAACTCTAGGGGCATCAGCAGCTGTTGCTATACGGCAAAAGAGCTCAAGTGTTATAAACATATACGTAGACTGCCGTCTTGATTTTTCTGTAAAAACAGATGTCAGTAATCCGATAAAACGTAACCAAATAATCGTGAAAAATTTGTATTTCACCACGCTTGTTATGAAATACCTCCATTATAACCGGGAAAAAAGCACTGTCAGTTTATAAAACAACACAGATGTAAGTTATGGTTATTTTCAGGGTGTTTTTCAGCTATATTTGGACATTTCTGTACATCTGCTGGCTTTGTCTGTCGATGCCCGATTTGCCTTTGACCGACTCTCGCCTCAGCACTGCAGGACTGTGCTAAGGAGCCGGCTGTGTCTGACACACGGACTGCAGCATTCCCACAGCAAAAGCACTTCGCTACGGCGTTTGTCTGCCTTCCATCCAGCCGAGACAATGGAAAGCCGAAGGGCAGGCAGGACACGGGGCTGGAACCCCCCTTGGCGGGGCACCTTCCGCATCCCACTGCCACTGGCATTTCCCGAGTTCAGCCCGAGCACCTGGATTCTTTCCCAGCCCCCGAAATGACAAGGGAGGGCATAAGGAAACAGAGCGATAACACCGAACCCAGACACCGGGCTACTTCTAATCCTACAGACAAAACAAACAGAAAGAAATGTACCGATAAGCCGTTTACCTCGTTCCGGCTTCATCTTCCCTGCCGCCTCAGCGAGGGCTGGCAGGGCCGAGATGGTGCTGCGCCGCTGTCCCCGCGGAGCCGGGCTGTGGCAGTGCCCCGGCCGGTGTCAGCGGAGCGGCGGGAGCGGGCACTGCCGAAGGGAGCGGCGCCAATGCCGGCGGGAGCGGGCACCGCCGAAGGGAGAGGGCACTGCAGACGAGGGAGCGGGCCCGCCGGGAAGGGAGCGGGCAACGCCGAGGGAGCGGGCACGCCGAAGGGAGAGGCGCACGCGAAGCGGAGGCGGCCCCGCCGCTACGGAGCTGGGCCCGCGGGGGCGGGATGGCCCCGGCGGCCGGCCGGGGGGAGGCTGCGCGCCGGCGGCCTATGACCGCAACCCGGCCAGGGTGTCATTCCGTGGCACACGGCGCCGCGCTGGGGTTATTTAAACATGCCGGGGACAAAAAACAAAAAAAAAAAAACAAAAAAATCCACAACAACAGACCTCGGCTCACCCCGGCAGCGACGGTCTGAGGTCACAGGCGGCCCGGGCGACGTGCGGCCCCTGACGGAAGTCCCCTCCCGACTGCCCGCCCGCCTGCCCCGAGGAAGGCAGCGACGGCCCCCCGCCCCCCGCCCGGTCGGGGGGCCCGCGGCCCGCCGTCACGGGCGGCGCGTGGCGGCGGGGGGCTGCGCCGCACCTTCATCCCCGGACCCGCCGACTGCCGACGGGCTGACCGGGCCGCCCCCCCATGCACCCGCGATGCGCACGGTCACCAAGGCCGCCCCCGCCCGCCGAGCGGCTGGCTCTCCATGGCTCTGCCTCGGAACTGCTCGGGCCTCCTCGCCGCGACTCAACACCCCCCTCTCCGCGGGCATCTCCCCGCCTCCCCGCCGGAGCGGGGCACAACATCAAAGCACGGCCGGCGGGCAGGGCAGCACAGCGCACCAGGCGGGCACAGCGAGCCAAGGCCGGGGATGCCGCCAGGCGCGGCACACCAACGGGGGCTCAGCGCGACCCCCCCGCCCAGAACGGGGGCACCCGCTGCTCCGCCCGCCCACGCCGCTGCTCCGCCCGCCTTCCCGGGCGGGTCTGCCCGGCCCAAGAGCCCCACGCTGCCGCACTCCGGCGGCCAATGCCCCGCGCCGCCCGCCGCAGTACGGCAGCCGGTTGTCACGGTAGCAGAGCGCAGGCCTCGATCGGCACGGTCCGGTCCGCTGCACGGGGACACCCGTGTTGCCCCGCACCGCAACGGCGCCGTTGGGTTGATGGGTTCGCGCAAACGGACGATACACACCTAAGGCCAGTTCCCGCAGAGTGCTCTGGCAGCGGGTCTCCGCCCCGGGTGAGGGAGCGGCTCTCTCCCTCGCCTCACTCACCCGGTTCCGACGGGCGGAGGACGCGGCCCAGAGCCTTTCCGCACTTGCCCTCCGCCGCTGTACGGCCTTCCCTCTCCGTCCGCGCACGTGTGCCTACACGCTGGCCTGCGTGTGCCCACGGCAGCCCGAGGTCCATGGCCCCGGCGGCTGAAATGCCCGGTGTATGGGGGCGGCGGAGCGGGCGAGTCCAGGTGTGAAGTTGCCGTGAAGTACCCGGGGGGCGGGAAGCAGGCGCCCGCGCCCGTCTCATCCCGCGGGGCGGGAGCAGCGCTTGGCGCTCCCGGCCCGGCGGCGCGCCGGTCGGCGCTCACTTCACGCTGATACAATAATTGTGGGGGAGAACAGTGGAGTCAGCTGGGCTGCGTTTACCACAAACGCCTTAACCAGCGAAATTCAGGTTCCTGAAAGGGGACGCGCGGCGCCATCCTTCATGTCAGGCCTGCCTGTAAAGCAGGTCAGGAGCGGGCGCCGAGTGCGGACCCCCTTCTTCATCCCCTGTCCCGAGCTCCCCCACGCTGTAGATGCGCTGCTAAACGCACCACGGAAACGGGGGAGGGAACAAACAAAGTGCCCCGGTGATGGGGCTCCTGATTTCACAGAACGTCTAGCCGGCTAAAGTGGCACTCTAGCGAGCAGAAGTCTGCTTGAAAGGGGAACTGTACTGAGAAGGGTGGAATTGTCAACGTACAGCTCACCTGGAGCTGAACACAGCCAGTGGACAGCTCTGTTACTCGGATTTGGATCGTCAAAAGACAGATGAGACAGTACAGTGTTTTCTATGCTTAGATCATCCAGCAGGTGCGTTTTT
>CM031866.1:11278506-11304773 GCA_018697195.1 Certhia americana
GAACATGACCACTCAGCAGCTTATGCCCCACAGGTTTACACTTATCTCTACATACGAGCCTTTCAAAATCCTTTGAGACACCCTTGCACTGAAAAGTCACACCATCCGATGGGTGTTTAGTGTATCTAAATAGCCAGAATGTACTCTTATAAGGACTGACTCTTCTTAACAGGCTGACCCCCCCACGTGTGAGGACCTTAACGGCACTGGTGACTGTAGTTAAGGCTTTTTTTTTTTTTTTATATTTGCTTTACCTTAGAAAAAACATGCGATATAACTTTGTGTATAGACTATAATATCACTATGTTGCCCGCAGCATGAAGGAGGATGAAACAGCTCCATGTTACCCTTGTGAAGACAATTGAAGCTCCAGCACTGCACTGAAGGGAGATTAGTAAAGTAGCCCAGAGCACAATGGTTCTCGGAGACAGGTATGCGCTTTAAGCATATTTGCCTGACAACTCCAATAGCGTTATCTTGAGTTATCGCATGACGCCCAACGAATGGATGATATGATTAAGGCAGTAGAAGAGGAAAGATGGTGCAGAAGAAGAATAGAGAAAAATTATATTGAAAGAGAAAGAGATCTTAAGGACTGCCAACTCATTTTAATCAGTGGAACGCTGTTACGCGAGGGGCTGCCGTGGACAGAAATTAAGGAAACGAGGTGCGTGTATATTTTGGCCCTTTGAATGGCGTAATTGGCACCTACAGCTTATAGGAACTGGCTTGGAAAGTGTGGAAAAATATTGCAGGTAATACTAGATGTGATAATTGCGATGTGTACAGAGTGGAGATAAGATATGCGAGCTACGATTAGGCCTAGGCATTAACCAGCTCAGAGCCTAGGCATGCCAGTTATTGTGGGTCTGATGGGAATGGAACTCGAGGTATAGAAGAGCTTGCATAAGGAAATGCTGACGTAAAAGAATGAAAAAAATGCTGGAAGCCGAACTTCCATTTGCCATTAAGCAATAAGTGGACGGGAGCCTTGATATCCACAGTGAGAATGTTATCAACTGATTGCACTACACTCGAAGGACGTAGCCTGTCACGGTTGCGGGTGTTGAGATGCATAGCCCGCCTTTAAAGGACAGTATGACTGGTATGGTCACCGTAGAGCCACCAATTCCCGAAGAAATAACTATCTGTCTGAGAACGCGCTTAGGCCCGCCGATTAAGTGCCTAGTATCCATCAAATTATTACTGATCGCGATGCGTAGGCCCAGACAATAACCATGTCCTCGGCTGCTCGTGCTATGACGCGATTACGTGTGAAAGTGAATGGCGTTGAAGTGGAACAACCTAATTAGCAATCTATAAAATACAGCATGATCGATTAGCATTTATATCGAGAGATTGAAGGCACTTTAACTGATCGAACCCCAAGAAGCGAGCTAAAAGACTAATAGAACAGGAATTTAATAGCCTACGTTCTTACCGATACGTATTTTTTGTGATGTGAGTACATAGTTTGAGTTTTGCCAAGTGCCCTGCATTACGTTATTGAGGTTGATATCATTGTACGGTTTTTATGGGGACTTTCTTTATCCTCTCCTGAGCCGAGGAAACAACATCTCGGTGAAGAATTACCTAGCCGGCATTTGATACCCATGACATATCACGGAAATTTGGTTTTTGCTGCCTTAGTACAGTGACCCTGCGCCTAGCTCAGCTGCTTATGTGCTGCAGTTTAGCGAATTGCCTTGCGTGAGTATCCTTTCTCGCAGTGTATCAGAGCTTTTAGATACTTAGCTTATATTGAACTGTCGCTTCTCAATGATAAACGTCTAGAGTCGCTTTCTTCTGGACCACTTTGATTGCAGTTATGTTGCGAAGCCAGGAATAATAAATATCGACAGGCGACGGTCAGAGGCTTGCCCCCTAAAGTTTATTCCAGTCGGCTTTGTTCCAAATAAACTGCTAGTAAAAATGACTCATCCAAAACTACTAGTCTTCACACATCAGGCAAATGTAAATGAGGAAAGCGATTAGCAGTAATGCCTTGTAGATCTGTTGCATAGCGTCTAGCGTGCCAATGGCAGAGCAAAGGTTTGCTTAATGATTTCTCTCATGCATGTACACTGACGTGAACAACTAGTCCGAAAACATAAGCTTAGGGAGTCTGTAGGTTTTAGATGAATCTCACAGTTAAATAGATCAGTAATTTTATATTAATTGTGAGCGAAGTGTCACAAGATAATCCAAATAAAGTTTTTACTATATAGTCCAATAAGCCTGGAGCGAGTGATATGAATTCCTTACCGTCCCTCCCTCCCTTCATTGCCTATTGAACTAATGATCTGCAATTTAAGAGAAGCTTTGAGGATAGGCCGTGGTTTTGTGCTCTTAAATGCCGTTGCTAGCTCTGTTTTATTTATATACCTAGTTCTAGTCTTTTCTTAAACTTTTGATTGCGCCCTCGCTTTGTTTATGTCCTTAAGTGGTGTGCCTTCTACGTTGGAGTGGAGATGCGAACTATTTTGGTTTTCACGTGCAAATTAAACACAAATAATAGCATTGTTCATCCTAGTAAATTTCGGAAGCATTAATTACTGCTACCTTGAGAGTATCTCTAACTTACCAGAATACGTATTCCTGTCATCCAACGGGTGCAGAATGGCGAACATAGGCAGGACTGAGATAATGCTTTGTCTACTCCACTTCGCTGTGCATTTGCATAGTCACATCAACTTTTTGGAAACAAGTATGTGCCTGGGCTTCTGGCCACTATAATTCATCTGGTGTGTGTTGTTACCTTGCGTTATGGACTAAGTACCAGTTGTAAACTACCATTCCGTGTTTCAGTTCAGAATGCTGTGAATTTCTGTAAACCTCTCGTGGCCGACAAAAAGAAAATGACTATTATGCTACTTGTGTGGTATGCCGGTGCTGAATACTGTGGAACGGGAGCCTGATAGCCGGGGCAGAGCATTAATAGAGTATTAACTTGATTTGACAAAGCGCAGCAGTCTTGCAGTGGATTTTTTAGGTCATTAAGGGTGATGGTTACCAGCCTGGTAGAAATGCAGCAAGTTCAGCCTGATCTGTAGTCGTTGTTAATTTAGGGGATATGACGTGGGTTGATTAGGCTATACAACGCGCCCCTTGTTTTTATAAGCATGGACACCTACTTAAGTCATCGTTTTTACTGGACTTTAGTCAAATTAGAAAGCTCCGTGGCGAAAACGATAAATAGTTTAATGTTGCATAACATTTATCTTCAACTGCCGACCCCACCTCTTTAATTTGAAACTGTTGAAACAGGACAACACATTCTTAAAGTATTTGTATCTGTTATCTTGCTAGTTGCCATAGTTGAAGTGAAATGTACCCAAGTTAGCAACATGTACCGCAACTCCGAAATTATTTACTCGCAGTTTAGTGGAGCCCCTGGAAATTTCATGCGTAGACGATCCGTCAAACATAGTAATCAAACTGGAAGAGATGAGCTTCTTTACTAGCCCTCAGGCTTCTCGGCTTTTTTAGTTGCTCAGTTTCACGGTGTGATCATGGAGTCTTATGGGCTTTGCCAACTGGACCTTAGTAAAGCCCGCTGTGAATGCCCATGATGGCGAACATGCTCTCCTTGCCTGCAAGAGCGCCTGCCAGAAATACAGTAATGACCTTATGCACACCTTCTATCTACCATAAGACATAGCTGAGAATCGTTTAAATCTGATCCGGGCTAAATAAAAAAAAATAAGCAGGCCCAATCAGAACCCCCATGACCAAAATGGAAAACAGCGCTACAGTTGCCAACTAGAGTATATGTTCCGATTGAGGGCACATATGTGCAACAGCATAGTTACATAAGATATCTTAGGGTTGTGTGAGAGCAGATTTTGATTCCTGGAGAATACCAGCACATAAATAAGTATTATTAAGATTGTCATTGTGGAATATGATAATCAATGTCTGTTCGCTCGATTTGATACTAGTAGAGAATACCCGAGAGTAACCATTTATAGGCCTTTTACTGGCATGGTGCGTAACGTGGCACATCATTGGGAGTTGGCCTTAGTATTGTCTAGATGATGATGATTTTGAAAATACTTGACTCTTCTTTGCCACTTTGCTTATCTTTCGGATGATTCAAATGAGAAATATATAATGGAGAAAAAACTGAGCACAATAGAAATACTCCTGTGCTCTTTGTAATTATGTCCTATGCCTCAAAAAACGCTATAGTCTGCAGATAGAATTTTTAATTAGCTGTTAGGTGCTCTTTAAATTTTCGCAATAGAAAAAATGTTTTCATTTTATGGACACCAAAATTATCTAATTTTGAGGAAGTATTTATTTACTATTGTGTCATATGGAAACTAGAGCGAAAATCAGCGTTTTATATATGAATACGGAATGCAGTAGGTACTGTTATGCGTTTAAGTGACGTTTTTCTTGCCTCGTTCTGCCCCAATTTGACTACTACTAGTCCTGCTATTTGTACATGCACAAGGCATATGTACTTCGTGCGTCCTTTACTTGGGCCTGTGTTGTAAAAGCTATTTCTTAAGGGGTTGGCTTTAATTGGTGGTTGGGCGCGGTCAGGGGAGCTAGACTCCTTTTTACGCTTTTTATCATTTGTCTACAGGCACGTGATGGACATTGGAGTTCTTCATGGCATTTCCCGTTTAATCAGTCGTTAGGAGAAAGCATCCTAAGTATACAACTTTGAACGCAATTTATTATTTGTAAGTTTGTGCTTCGGAGGGCTGGATCTGCCGTCATTGAAAAACGCTTGACCTATTAAGCTGTGACTAAAATCACGATGACTGCCCCCTTGGCCGGGCTGGCATGTTTTGCGTCGTCTCGTGGGCTGGCGGTGGCATTTAGAGCCCCCATTAGGCACTGATATTTTTGGGGTGCGGATTGATGGAATTATTAGCCCAAGCCAAGTACGGCGTTGGTCAGGAAATAATAGTAAACTTGACAATCCTTATCGACCATACTATCGTGACTTGCTGGCATTGGGGTCCGTGGGAGAAACATTGGTCTATAGCCATGGATCACACTCCTTGGACGTTGAAGACATATTTAGCCGTTGGCACTTATTGTCTGTTCTAAGGGGTCATGATGCTTGACACTATTATTGGGTCATTGAGGTACTATGGCACCATGCTATCTTCAGAATAGTGGTTTTAAAAGAATTTTTAAGGCTTAAACCTATACCTTTATATACAGATCTCATGTGAGGACAAGAAGTTGCCATGCACATAATGACAATTCTGTCGCTGGTTGTCTGCCTTCCATCCAAAGCCGACGAGCCAATGGAAAGCCGAAGAGGGCAGGAATAGGACAGCTAGGGCGGACACGGGGCTGCTGGAACCCCCCTTAGCGGCGGCCCCGTTCCGCATCCCACTGACCACTGGCACTTCCCGAGTTCCAGCCCGAGAACCTGGATCTTTCCCTAGCCCCCGAAAAATAGACAAGGGATGGGGCATAAGGGAAAAAACAGTAATGGCATAAGGAGGAAACAGAGCGATAACACCGGAACCCAGACATCAGGGCTACTTCTAACTCTACAGACAACAAACAGAAAGAAATGTACCGATAAGCCGTTGACCTCGTTCCGGTTCATCTTTCCCATGCAGCCTAGCGAGGGGGTGGCACTAGGCCGATGTGGTGCTGCGCCGCCGCTGTCCCGCGGAGCCGGGACTGTGTGTGGCGTGCCCGGCCGGTGTCAGCGGACGGAGCGGCGGGAGCGGGCACGGCCGGCGGTGGAGCGGGCACTGCAGGCAGGGGCAGCGGGCCGCCGAAGGGAGGGGCACTGCCGAAGCGGAGCGGGCACCGTCCGAGGGAGCGGGCACCGCGAAGGAGGGGCACCGCCGAAGGGAGCGGGCACTGCCGAAGGGAGGCCGGCCCCCGCCGTACGGCAGCTGGGACCGCGGGCGGGCGGGCTGGCGGCGGCCGGCGGGGGAGGCTGCGCGCCGGCGGCCTATGCCCGCACCGGGCCAGGGTGTCCTTCCGTGAACGGCGCCGCGCGGGGCTATTTATAACCTGCCGGGGAAAAAAAAAAAACAAAAAAAAATCCCACAACAACAGACCTCGGCTCACCCCCGGCAGAGCGGCTCTGAGTCACCGCGGAAACGGCGACGGAGCCCTGCCGGAGTCCCCCCTCTGCCCGCCCGCACCTGCCCCGAGGAAGGCCCAGCGAGCGGCCCCCCGCCCCGGACCCCAGTCGGGGCCGCGGCCCCCGCACCGTCAGCGGGCCGGCGGCTGGCGGCGGGGGGCTGCGCCGCACCTTCATCCCCGGCCCCGCCGCTGCCGCCCGGGCTGCCGGGCCGTGCCCCCGCGATGCGCCCCGGTCACACAGGCCGCCCCGCCCGCCGAGCGCTGCTCTCCATGGCTCTGCCTCCGGCCCTGCCTCCTCCTCCTCGCCGCTGACTAACACCCCTCCTCTCCGCCGGGCACTCCCCGCCTCCCGCCGAGCGGGGCACACACATCACAGCCCGGCGGCGGGCAGGGCAGCACAGCGCACAGTCGGGCACAGCGAGCCAAGGCCGGGGATGCCCGCCAGGCTCGGCCACCAACGGGGGCAGCGCGACCCCCGCCCGCCAGAACGGCGGGCCCCGCTGCTCCGCCCGCCCCACGCCGCTGCTCCGCCCGCCCCCGGGCGGGTCTGCCCGGCCCACAGAGCCCCACGTGCCGCACGGCGGCCAATGCCCCGCGCCGCCCGCCCGCCGTCCGGCAGCTCGGTTGTCACGGTAACAGAGCGCGGCCGCGGCTCGGCACGGTCCGGTCCCGCTGCCCGGGGACACCCGTGCCCCGCACCGCAAACGGCGCCGTTGGGTTGATGGGTTCGCGCAAACGGCATCGTCTACACCCCTAAGCCCGTCCCGCCGAGTGCTCTGGCAGCCGGGCTCCCGCCCCGGGGAGGGGAGCGGCCCCTCGCTCACTCACCCGGTTCCGACGGGGGCTGCCGCGGCCCCGCGCCTTTCCCGCACTGCCCTCAGCCGCTGTCCGGCCTTCCCTCTCCGTCCCGCGCACGTGTCCTCCCACGCTGGCCCTGCGTGTGCCCACGGCAGCCCGAGTCCATGGCCCCCGGGGCTGAAATGCCCGTGTGTATGGGCGGCGGCGGAGCGGCGATTCCAGGTGTGAAGTGCCCGTGAAGTGCCCGGCGGGCGGGAAGCGGAGCCCCCGCCCGCTCATCCCGCGGGGCGGGGAGCAGCGCTTGGCGCGTCCCGGGCCCCGGGGCAGCGCCGTGCTCGGCGCTCACTTCACGCTGATAACTACATTGTGTGGAGAACAGTGGAGTCAGCTGGGCTGCGGTTACACAACGCCTTAATCCAGCAGAAATTCAGGTTTCCCTGAAAGGGACGCGCCGGCGCCATCCTTCATGTCAGGCCTGCCTGGTAAAGCAGGTCAGGAGCGGGGCTGCCGAGTGCGGACCCCCTCTTCATCCCCTGTCCCGAGCTCCCCCCATCGCTGTAGATGCGCTGCTAAACGCACCACGGAAAACGGGGAAACAAAGTGCCCCGGTGATGGGGATCCTTCTTTCACAGATCTAGGCCGGCTAAAGTGGCCTCTAGAGAGCAGAAAGATCTGCTTGAAAGGGGAACTGTACTGCAGAAGGGCTGGAATGTCAACGTACAGCTCACCTGGAGACTGCACCACAGCCAGGGACAGCTCTGTTACTCGGATTTGGACTCGGTCAAAAGACAGATGAGACAGTACAGTGTTTCTTCTGCTTTTAGATCATCCCTCAGGTGGGATGTACATAGACACTGCCACATGTCCTGTCATTACACTGGTAATGATTCCTTCCACTGTGATTGTTTACAAACATCCCATCTGATAGCCTGAGCCCACTCCCTACAGCAAGGACATACATACACAAGTCTTCTTACCCCTGTGCATGGCCTAGCCAATTCTTGATTCTTTCCAGTGTGCCAGGATCCCTGCAGATGTGTGTACGTCTGGGTTCTGCCTAGCCACTCTTCTCACAGCTAGCTGAGCAGCCACTGGAGGAATTGAAAAGAATGTAAAGTTCCAGCACAGCTCAGTTCTGCACTGTTTGGTTTGTATGAACTGCACCTATTTCCCACTCTCATTTATCAGTTGTGTATCATTACGCTGAGAGGCTGCTTCACAGAATAAACTGTGCAGTAAACACCTCTCAATTCAGTCATGGGCAAGTGGGAGGTGCAGTGCTTTGACTTTACACTCGTGAGTACATGAGTGTCACTTCTGTTGATGTGTGACTGCTGTAGACCTGTTTGGTAATTACAGATCTTAGAACTCTCTGCCGGATGCAATGTAATTGCAAATGTGGCAATCCAGAATTATAAAAGGAAGAATTTGACTGAGCAATAAATACTGTGGGTGCATGTAGATGAAGTTCAGCGTGACTACAGTGGGCATGATTCAGCCACCTGTCAGATCCTCCTAGTCATCCTAATGAAAAGTCACATCCTTTAGGACACTAATTGTTGCTGTAGGACACTGAAAATTAGTTTGTACCTTGTTCTAATATTGGTTTTACAACTAAAACCAAATCTGCCTTTCTACTATTTAATTACAAGTATACCCATTTAGCCGTTAAGCTTCACATACTATTTTTAAATAGTTTTAAAACTTTTCATCTCACTTTGGCACTTCTTATAAAACAGTCTGTCAGACACAAATGGACACTTCCAGGAAAATGCTCTCCCAAAGTACTTTTTCCATTTTAATTAACGACCCAGCTAGCTTCCCATTACCTCGTAGTTCTTAGGCATTCAAGCCAATGGGGAGTTAAGTACCAGCCTGAAAACCAGTTATCATTAAAAAGTTTTAAGGCATATGAGGAGAGAAAGCCACATCTGGTATGCAGGCTGACTTTATGTGACCATGTAGGAGACTTCAGGTTCAGCTTCCCCTCTTGAGTCAGTGCATTCCTGGACCCTGAGAGCCATGGGTATGTCTGAGATACATCCTTCAGGTCCTGCTTTACTTCAGATGAAGAAGGACTGTTTCCCTTTAGACTACATAGACACATAATTGATCTGAAAAAAAGCAGAGCACAAAACTTTAAATGATCAGAGAGATCTAATTATACAATATTCCACGTGTAATAATGAAAGTGAAATAATGATAAAAATCCCAAACAAACTTGTGGACTTAATTTGGGTGAAACAGCTAAAAATGTCCTTGAGCTCATAATTATCCTCCCAGTCACAAAAGAAATTATAAATACTGCATGAATACACAGTGAAAATATGAGATAAGGAGCTTTAACCACGGGAATTTGCTTACACACACTTGGAAATCTTATGAGAGTAATGACAACACTGAAATGCATTTCTGACCTCAGAAGCTTAACATCAACTTAAATATCCGAAAAGCATGTGGTTGCATTACACATCACACAAAAGCAGGATTAGCTTAAAAACACAAACAGAACTTTAACTGCTCTGCCACTGCCAAGTCTAGACCAACACATACTTCTGAGAGCAGGGACAAAACCAGGCTTCTTATCCATTTCTGTCCCATGGTAGCTTAACCTCACTGCCTAAACCAGTGAGAGCTTAGGCTGTAGCAGCTGTGTGGACAAAGTGGCTCTTGCACATACAGTGCATGAATTTTGGTGGCAGCCTCTTTCTTGGTGGAAACCTTAACAGGGCCACCCTGTCATTTTCCTGAAATGTGCCAGACCTTTATTTCCTCTGTGAACAGTAACCACATGTGAAACTTGTCTCAAACTGGCCATTGGATTTTAAAATATCCTCACTTAGGGCATCATGACACAGTGATGTCTCATAAGTCTTATTCATATAGAAATTAAGTTTAAAAAGAAACCCAAAACCCAAGATAAATGCATGGCTGTGTTTTCTTCATCACTGTAGGCTGTTGGCACAGTCCCTGCAACCCGAAACAGAGTGTATCTTAGGTTCCATCCCAAGTGTCTTTTCAGCTTTAGCTGTCAAAGAAGTGAAGTCTGATGCAGCAGATCAAGATTCCTGTGATTCCTGGAGACAATTACTGCCTGTTAAATGATGTGACACAACTGCTTTTGACATGGATGCCACCCATGTGGTATAATGCCACCACAATTGGGAGAATATTATTGCAGAAGAGGTACAGTATGCCATGGAACAAATTTTAAATGTGCTAAAAAAACCTATGAAGAATCAACTATCATTTAACTGTCTCCAGCAGTAACCACTGTGCAAAGAAATGCATTATGTGCTTATAGGAATTTATTAATTCACAACAACTAATAGATTCCTACAAGCTGTTACTGAAACTGAATTATGAACCCTTATCTTGTACAGATAAGGGGATCTAATTGGGGAATGGAAAAGAGTTTGTTATTGTTCTTTCTCAAGATACGTATAAGCCCAATAGCAAGGACAGCCTGAGACAATTGTCCTCTCTGTCTGCCCACCTTTGTGTTAAGCTGTTGTCTTCAGCCTCCAGCACCTATGAGTAAATATTTTAGCCCAATGGTCTTGATTTAACAGCTCGATTTAAGTTTTTGAATAGCATCAACCCAATAAGATTTAAAAACATGTAAGAAACACCCAAACTGCATTCCCCATCCTTACAGCTTTCAGGTAACCTGGATAATTGTATCATGATCCATGAGTGTCATTAGGCAGTGCTTCCAGAGCTCCTCACCTTGCTTTATTCCACACTGGTCTGGGAGGCAGGAAGACCTTGTTGGTGGGTTCTGCAGAGGAGGTTTTGTACTGTATTCATCCCCAACCCATGCAGAAGTTCCTCCACAAAGCTACTCCCCAGCATCCATTTGAACAGCCCTTAGGCCTCTATTATATTTGTGGCTTGCCTCAGGATCAAAGAGAGGAAAGTGCATTTTTCTAACCTTTTTTTTTGAGTCCCCAGACACACTCATACAATAATGTGTGTCAGGATGGAATATACTCATGTTCTAGAGTACTAAATGATGAGTGCTCTGTTCGCTGGGTAGAGGCTGATACAGTTATACTTTGGGATGGGAAGTTCAAACCTTCAACCCAGGATATCCAATATACCTGTAACAATACCAGGCATTTAAATAAAAGAGCCTGATTTTTTAAAGGAAAACTCATCTTCAGCTCAAATTAACTTTAGCAGAACTTGTCACTCCTGTGGTGTTTTTAAAAACCTGTCCACCTCTATTCAAGTTCCAAATTCTGGAATTAGGCACCTAATTTCAGATACTTTAATCTGAAACTGTTGATCTATGGGCTTGATTGTCATCTTGTTGCATCAGCTCTCCCTGGTGCAAATGCATCAATAAAGACAATGGAAGTACTTCTGCAGGAAGCTTGTCCCATGTCTGGAAAATTAGGATCTGTGTCAGAGTAGGAACAGCAATATTTTAGTTTTCTTTCTTAGAAATACACAAACTGTGGTCATAGTGTTAAATATTTTGAAGCAAGTGAACAAACATAGAAAGCGTAAACCAACTGGCGCTCTACTGTTAGACCCCGTTGTTTTCTAACTTACAGGGATTTTTCTTTCCATGCAGTTCCTACCAAAGTCCTCCATTGCTTAATTTCATTACTAATTGTCCCCTTCAAAGCAAAATCATATAGCTATTAACATGTTCTACCTGCTAAAATCAAATGTAAAATGACATCTTTGGTTTTTGTTTTCCTCTGTGTGTTCCCTCAAATTCCTTTATGTTCCAAGTAGTACTTTCTCAGTGGAGACACAGCCAAGACTAAATTGAGGAGGAACTAGGAGAACAATAGAGAAGTAATTGCACTCCTCTCAGAAGGAAAGCTTATTCTCCTCACCAGAAATTATTTTCTGGACTCAACACTTTGCTACTAAACTTTGTTTGCATACAGAAGATTCCTTCCGTTGGAAACAACCTGCTCTGTGTCCTGTGCTGCTCCTCAAGTTTCCCATGTCACATGGGATGCCCTGTGCCTGCTTTACTCTCCTGGCAGCAGCAGCAGGAGCTTAGCACCTCTCAGGATGGAATCTCTTCTGCCAGTCTTCCAGAGGCTGAAGTCTAGCAGTCAGTCAGGCCTTCTTGCCAACAGAAACTGAGCCCTTCCTGCAAGTCTGTAATTCACCTTGGGAAAAGTAACTTGCATAATCTCTTCTCTATTTACAGCAACTCCTGAACTGATATTTCATAAACTTTGCATGCTTCTTTAGTAGCTGATCTGTGATGTGTAATTAGATACCAGCTCCAAATGAGAACAGTGCAGTCTCATCTGAAATGGTGACTGGTAGCAATGGAAACACAGAAATAGGATGGTAAAAGCAGAGAAAGGTTCTGTTTTACAAAAATACTAATGACTTGTTCTTTTTAAATGTCAATCTAAGCAGACACCTACTCAGTAAGATCATTAAGTTTAATTGCATCAGCACTTGACTAATCAGGCAATAATGCACTGAAAAGTAAATTATTGACTTGTAAATCGTTCATCAGTCTCTGAAAGAGGGGAAAATTATTCTCTTTTGCATAGAAGATCTCTGTGGCTTCAATATTCATTCTAGATGGGAAGCAAGTTTTTGAAATATTTTTTCAATGTTTTTTCAAGGGGATTGTGCAAGTCCACTGATGAATGCTAATGTTACACAATGTTTACCCAGGACTAAGCTTGATGGAAATAGTAATCAGAAAACATATAGGTTTCCATACTAAAGTTGAAGTTTTTGTAGCAACAGCAGGCCCTGAGTTTGCCAAGAGAAACAGGAAGATATTGCCAGCAGTAGGTTTGGGGAAAATGGAAGCACAAGAACTGTTTTCAGTCTAGATCATCTCTCTCCCCTCATCACTGTGTTTACTTCTGAGCAGGTACATCCAGGAGCTCAACCCCAATTACTCAATGCAGTGATCTGTCAGGAATCCAGGCACCCCATTTGCATTATTTTCATTAATTTCAGTGGAAAGTGAGTGCATAGCACTTGGAAGGAGGTGATTGGAGTTTTGCAATGTTGTTTTCCTATTGTTAATGAGTTGATCTATCTTGCAATAATTTCCAGCGCAGTTGTGTGGAAGTAATTGCACCAAATTAATTGCTGGTGTAACTCCATCTAGTAGGAGTTCACAAAGTTCAGCTTCTGGTGCCTCTGCCAGCCCTGTTTATTTTCCCTCTCCTACTCCACTAGTTTGGTGGCCTGTCCCAGCCAGCTCCTGCCTCTCAGGCAGCTCCCTCATTTACAGCAGGACTCAAGCTCACAGCCTTTGCCCTCCTGTGCCTCCCCTGCTACCAGAGCTTGTGCCACAAGAATTGCTTACTGAGCTTTTGTGGCTCTCTGCAGAGCTGCCATCCCGGCCAGCCTGTCAGCAAAACCTCGGACTTGCCATGTTCAGGCAGTGCTCATCCTCTGTCACATTAGTACCCATTTTGTAGGGGAGGCCAGCAGTGAGGCAGGGCCAGCTTGTCATACACCTCACCCTGCAGCAGAGCTGTGGCACCAGGGACAAAACCAGCACGCTGAGCACGTGCACAGCATGTTAAAGTACACAGCCACTCTGCCGAGTGTGTTGAAATTACACACAACTTTCCATGGGTGCTGTAAATGAAAAGGATAATTCGTTTATGTAGAGAAGCAATTACCTTGCTGGAACAACAAGTCCAACCTACAGTTCCACCCAAGCTAAATTAAGGCCACAGCTCCTACTAGACTTATGAGAGTAGGGCAGGAAAGTAGCACGTTGTTAAATACAAGGCAATATTTAATGTGACCCCATGCCAGGTTTACAAGAGAAGTCATGTATCATTTGCTAAAGCAGTCAGTGAGTTGGGGCTTATTAGGTAAATGTCAGAGCTATGGAAAACTGCCATGGCCTTGTTCTAAAAATTTTAATCACATCGTTAATAGCCATAGTTCATCTAATATATTCATGGCTATTTAGTGGCCTATACTATGTGTTAATAGTAAAGACTGAATGGAAATGGCACTGAACAGAATGTGTTGCACATAATCATCAGGACTGGGTTTTTTTCAATACAGAAATGTTGAAATATAGCCAGATTCAGGTTTAAGGGGTTTCAAATTTTTGTGGGTTTATTTTTCTCCATTTTTTTACATAAAAGTATTCCCTAAAACTCCACTCACGAGACGCTGTCCTGTAATCCGATGATTATAGCAAAGAATACTGTGGCTCAGCTCATTTGTTGGCAAGGTCAGTTATATCAGTCCTGGGCCCAGCTCCACTATCTCCAGACACCAAATTTCCTTGATACACACAAAGCCTGTCTCTTAACCCCAAGCATAGTGTTTGTAAGCTTTACTGTACCTGAAACAAAACAATTGCTTTTTTCAGGAGTTTGACATCCTCAAAGTGAGAGCATAGTAGCAACTATAGAAAAAAAAAAAGGAGCATTAAGGCTGAAAACATTAAGGCTGATTGTGCTTCATGGGGTGAAAATAAATAAATATGCACATGTATGTAAATCTCTGTGCCTGCCAGATGCCATCAATAGCAAAATCCTTGGTCATACACAAAGGTCAACTCCTCTTCATGCAGAAGCAGCTAGAATTTCAACTCAGGCCATGCTGGGTAGAACTTTCTCTCCTACTTTCACACCAAGTCAACTATAATTTTAATTCTTACAGTTGGTCTTCTCATGCTGCATATAACCTTATTTGAAGGGGAAGAGAAGCTTACATTCATTCAACAATCTCAAAGGCTGTAAATTATAGTACATATACTAAAATAAAATTACAGAAACTTATTAAATTGCTCACCTTTGGATGTCAATTAGAACTTGAAAACAAAAGAGATCAGCATACACATTTATAGTGAAATCAGTACTTCCTTAGTTAGGCTGAGTATTTTTTTCAAATTAGCAATACAGTTGGAATATTGTAGCTGTATCTGTGCTCATATTGCTTTTGGCTCCTTCTGAATTTCTTGGTTAATTTATTTCCCCTTAAAGTTATTTGACTGAGTTTCTTTCTTTACACAAAACAGAAGCAGCTTCACTGCCTGGAAAACAGAGCCTGATTGTTCTTACACCAGTGCAAATCAGCAGTGATGCCACCAGTCTATAGAATTACATACACGTAAAGATGACGCCAGAGAGATAGTAATCAAAGCCCTTGCTTCAAAGTTAATTTAATTGTTTTTGTTTCAAAAAAGAAAACATGAGTACAGAGCACATTTGTTCTTTTTCTCAGCTGAAATGTCAAGGAATCACTGTGGTTTTGGCATCTGGTCTGTGTGGGGGATTTGCACACACGGATCACGTTTCAAAAGCAGGGCCCTAGTCACAACCCACCTTGCTAAGGGTCCATTTCCTCAATCTAGTTTTAAGGAAGGGGAGGGTTTTTCTCCTCTTCCTTCACTGTTTAAGGCTGCTTTTTCCACTGTCCAGAGCCAGTAGCAAACTGCCATCAGCTGTCAGCAGCAGAGCTCCAGCAAGGAACACGTGGCACATTTAAAGCCATTGCCCAGCTTTGATTCACCAACTCACTCTGCACATTTAATGCTTCAGATTTTTCCTTGGCAGCAAAGAACATCGTAAGACTTGTAATATTTGCCCTTCTTTACATAAACAGATACATTGCCTATGAAAAGGGAATTCTGGTTTGCCTTAGGAAGCTGCTATAGATCACAGCATCTTTAGGACTGTTCTTACAGCAGGTACCTTTCTGACATAAATCATGTGAAGTTGCTTTTTTCTGTATCCTCTATATCTCTGGCCACTGTCGCAATGAATCTTCATCACTGCTTTGCTATCAGCCTTCTAGATTTATCTCCCTTACATTTAAAAATCGGGAAGCCAGGTCCTCATTGCAAGGGACCAGGTGGCAGCAATCCTTGCCAAAGTGTGCATGGCAGAGGTAAGTGGCAGCTTGGGCACAGAGAGTGCTGGCAAGGCTCCTGAGAACTGCCACCAGCACTGCCCCACTGTGCCACACTGCCCCCAGCACTACCCCACTGTCACCAACACTGCCCCCAGCACTGCCCCACTGTCACCAACACTGCCCCACTGTACCACGCTGTCCCCAGCACTGTCCCCACTGTGCCACACTGCCCCCAGCACTGCCCCCAGAGTACCACACTGCCACCAACACTGTCCCCAGCACTGTCCCCACTGTACCACATATGCCCCGACTGCTGCCCAGCTCTGCCAACCTCAGGCACTGCCCGGGAGCTCTGGGCTCAGCCTGTGCTCTGGGATTTCCCCTGCTGATAGCACACTGCTCCAGCTGCACCGTGGGCACCAAAGGCTGTACCTGGCAGCAGTTCCAGGTCGTTGTATAACTCTGTCTTGACAATGCTTGTAGAGCATTAGCAGGGATTAAGCCTGCACTTATTACCCAAGTCAGAGCCACATCATCTGATTGACATACCTGTCCCTCCATCAGCTTTCATTTGAAACTTCCGATGGAGTGATCTAGAAATTACATCCAAATTGATGGGTTGTCCTTTTTTTACATCATTACTCAGACACCAAAAGTACTCGGTGTAGAAACTGCAGCATATGTTGAAGAGAAAACCCAGAGATTTCCTCACACTTCCCCAGGGAGAGGGAAGGTAAATTTTCAGGGGAAAACACAGTAAATTACAGATGAAAAGAAGATCCTGAATCTAGACACAAAAGAAGAATTGAGCAGCTCTGATCAGACAGGGCCCCACTGGCCCCCCAAATTCTGCTCCTACCCACAGGTGCTAGGAATTACTGGCCTCCCAAATTCTGCTCTTACCCACAGGTGCTAGGAATTGCCAGTGCAGCACTGCCAGCACTGCCCTCAGAACCGTAGAGCTGGAGAATCTCAGGGAGGCAGGTGTGCATTTCTTTCTCTTTTTGGTGGATGCTAAAGAGCATTTCATCCTCCTCAAGTATTTGTGTGAAACTCCCAGGCCATGTACCATGCCAGAGCTATCATAAAGCCTATCTTTGCTGAAATAGAGGAAAACATGACAGAATATCTGCCTAGCACATGTAGAAGCTACAGCTCCAAAAGGTGCTGGAGGATGTATACGCACACAAACATACAAAAGTGTTTTGATTGTAAACTTCCTCCACCTTTGTCTCCAACCCAGCAGCCAGAGTGGGTTGTGGGCACTCCTAGCCCAGCTGACCCCCTCCCCTTTGCCCCAGGACAACCCCAGGGTGACACACACTGTGTCAGCACCGTGAGGTTTGGTGCCAGAGGACTTCAAGGAGGCTGAACTCCCAGAGGAGATCACTGCCAGGTGTGGAACACTGGCTGCTTTATGCACAGGGGTGAGAAAGGCAGTATTTACCTACTGAAATAGCTGGAGTTTAATTATTTATTTTTCATGGCACGTAGAGCCTCTGTTGAGTAATGAGACTCCATTGTGTGCCAAGTGCAGCAGACATAGAAGAGGAAATATTCTTTCCATGAAGAGGCTGTATCCTGGATAGGCAGGGCACAAACACAAAAACAGAGAAAGGATTTTCCAGTGGTCAGATTTTTAAAAATTAACCAAAAAAATCACTCATTCATGAATTGCTATTATTACTTTTTCACACACTTTAGAGATTTGTAAAACTCGTTTTCATTGTAATAATTTTATTAATTAATTAAACAATTAATTAAACAATAAACATGAAAATGCCAAAGGTGTAGCTATGATTCTTGATGTTTACTATGTGGTAGTTTAAGTATTGTCATTGAAAGAAGACAAAAATAGGAAAACACATTAAGTTTAGGCAGAAAACAATGTTCAGAACTCTAGGTAGGAAATGAGTATTTTCAAATTTTTTCACTCACTTGTATTTTATCTGGGAGATAGTTTGAAGCAGCACTTTTTCACTCACTATGGGTGTCTGTTTTTGCAGACATTACAGCATACTTGTCTTTCAATGCATGAAAAGACAGAGGTTAAAAATATCCAAAATACCTGTGTTAGCTGTACTGAAATCAGTGAACCTTAAGGAAAATGTGGGTTGCTTGCAATACTCTGTTCTGAACAGCACTTTCAACGTGTTTAAATGCAGAAACACAATTAGAGGGTTTTAAAAAAGCTCCACCCTACCCTAACCTCTCCCATGCTGGCTTCACTTGATGGCCTTCCCTTGGCAGCAGTTCCCTTGTCTTCACTTAGCTCCAGCTGCCTCTGAGGTCAGACCCAGATTCTTCTCAATCTAATGAAGAAAATTTGAAATAAGAGAGCACTGTAAGAGTACAGTTTGCTAACTTACCAAAGATCAGAAAAACTGAAAAGGGAATAGCAAAGGCCATTTAAAAAAAAAAAAAAAGATTACTAGAGGAACAGCCCTTTTCCTGTTGCTGCTCTGAAGACACACACAGTCTTCAGAGTCTTTCACTGTCTGTTTTTGCACTAAAATGCCTTAAAACCTCTGATTTTCCATCTTTTCAAGTTTGGATTTGTCATCAGGTGTTAGCAGATTACACGGACCACAAGTCTCCTGAACAGCCTCTTTTGGTTTATATACATTAATTGATCCTGCTGTCAGCCAGAGGGAGATGCATCACCAGTAGGATAATATATAAAGCTAAGTGCTGTCTTGCTAGGGAGTGTAGAATAATATTCTGATTTTTATAGCACCTTTTCCCTAAAGGCACTTTACAAGGAAGATTGAATTAAGCTTATCAGCACTCTGTATGGAAAGCAAATATTTCTTTTCTATGGTGGAGAAGGGAAACTGAGGCATTAAGTCCCCAGCAAAGGATTTAGCTGCATGCTTTCCAGCCCCTTAAACTTCTCACATGATTTAATTAAGCACATACTCAGGTGTTTTGATGGAATAGTGCCTAAGAACAATGCTACAACCACACTGTCAATTCAGACTGCAGCTGGGTTCCCCATCACTCATTCTGCAACAAGAACTTTTTTTTAACCTGCTGTTTTTCCTAAAATTAAGATCACATGTTTTGAGGCCCACCTCCATGGTGTGTTGCTGCCTGAGTCCTGGGCCATGACATCCTTCGAGACTGTTGTGTCTCAAACCTACTCTTTGGTGTCTCTTCAGTCTGGCTGTTCCCAGGTCTGCCTTCCCTCTCATCAGGCAGATGTGCCTTTCCATCTCCAGTTGGGCTGTTGAAGGGACAAATAAGACCTTAGGTTCTCTTAGGGCTGATCCTCAGCTGGAGGGTCTGTGGCATCTCCTTGGGGAGCAACAAACTCTCTCTGTACCCAGTCACACAGAGCTTCTGGGCTGAAATCCTTAGAAAACTGACAGTGAACCTACATCCAAGTACCAGATATGCTCTATCTGTTCTCCCTCTCCTAAAGGGTCTAATGGCTTATTGCAAGAGCCTGGTGGGATTGTGGAGCTGCAGAGTTTACAGCTGTGTATTCATCTCAGATGCTGTCACTCTCTTCCTCATCATGCCAATGACCACACTTAGAGACCAATAAAGTGAGCTTGTTTCTGTCCCTTATTGCACATGACTTCCTGCAATTTAGTGTTTGCCAAGTGAGCCACAATGTAAAAAAATTAGTGAAACATAAGAAAGGAGCAATCTAAAGCACTTCTAAGGTCAAGTGCTTTGGAAATGCAGGCTATATAACTCTTCAGGGATTTAAAATCTAGTTTTAATGCATATCCTCATACTGATGACCCTACATAAGCAAGCCTGACATGAAAACAACCCTTTAAAATTAATACATAGATAATACATCATTACTAACATTATGTACACTCTAATTAAAGAGATAAGGAACATGTAATTTCTGTTAGAGGTGAATGAGCTAATTACTCTAGGTAGGCCTCCTTCAGAAGTGAATGACACTGAAAAAGCTGCCAACACCCAGCTGATGCAAAGCCCACTAAAATTAGTTGAAGGACCGATGGGTCAAAGTCAGCCTTGCTCTGGCCACTAATTTCTCCCTCCAGAGGTTCATGGAAACCTCCATCAACCTGAGAAAATTATTATTAACCCCAAAGTTAACATCATTCAATAAACTCTTGCATATCACTGCATTGATTTGCAATCAAAAAGAATTGCAGTTGATAGAATTTGGCATGTCTTATGTGCCTTCTGGTTCTGAAGTTTTTAAGTGTTACCACTGTGACTTTTTTTTCTGACTTTCACTGTTAAAGCAACAAATTAAAGTTACAGTTCTCATTTGTCTTCCTCTAGCCAATGAAGACTTAGGGAAAGGGTAGATTTTGTGAGACTTTTGATAAAACTGGAAGCAGTCAGTCACATAAATCTGAAGGCAAGTTTCTCCTTTGAGCAATGGAAAAGGATTTCTATGGAGAAGGACAGGTTTAGGAACAGATCAGGGGCTGGAGTCAGCACCTCATGGGATTGCCCTTCAGCCAGGCTTGTACTTTACAGCTTTTAAAACCCCTCTGAATAGAATATTTGGTCACCATTAGGGGTGTAAACTCATTGCAAAAGGTTCCATATCTGAATCAGAGCAGTTCAGCTCACACCAGCTGGACTCTTTAGTAGAAGCCTGCTAAAATGCCTGATGTACATCTGACCCTTTTCCTGAGCTTGCTGGCAGAGCTGGCCCTGCTGTTACAGCCCATCCCTTGCCTCTCCCACTTGTGAATCACCTCCTGTTAGAGCCATGCCTGAGGGATGGCTGTCCTGGCTGCCCAGCAGAGCCATCTCCTCCATGCAGCCCTTGGCCCCCTGGAAAAGTGTGGGCATTAAACTGGGAAGCAGGTGTAGGAGACAGACATGTGTCCTCCTAAGCCAGGTTCTGTCTCCCAGCAGTTATTGCCTTCCCTGAGCAGTGCCTTTGAACAGCATCTGCAGCCTGGCTGCAAGGGGCAGGCTTGGCTATCCTTGCCCATGGGCATGGTCCACAGCCCAGCAGAGCTGTGGGAGCTCCTTGGGCCCAGAGCCCCAACTCCTGCCTAACTCCATGAATCAGGCTCCAGAGTGTCTCATTTCTCATCAACACTCTGGATATTTGTGCTGTCACCTGCTGTCATTACCTTCATCATTGCCTGCACCTCTTCATCTGCACGTTCCTGTTCAAAATGAATATGCAAAATTTCCTTGAACAGCACAGGGGAAAGGGCTGCACAGAAAGGAAAGACAATAGCTTTTCCTTCTTGTGTAAAGGGAACACTTTCAGCCACATTTTTCCTTAAGGCTTTCATTCAGAGTATTTTCTGAGTGGATTTCTTATTTACTAATTTTGGGACTCCAGTGATCCAGACAAGCTGGGTAACTGAGGAAGTGACTCCTGTGGTAACTCCACACTGCCTTCCCACAGCATGTAAACCTCCAAGGGCAAGGGGACAGATCACCACAAACTTGTGCATCAGGGAATGTAAACTTGGCTCTCACCAAGGGTCCCTCCAGGTTGTGATGACCAGAAAATGACCTGAGGGTTTGGGGTGCTGGCTTTTCATCAACACTAACCCTCATTCATTATCATTTCTACAAAACACTTTATGCTTTTACTTTATCTATCCAGCTCTTACCAGGGATGCTGGGCCCCACAGCTCAGGTGCGTGCTGGGCAGGTGCCCAGGGCTGCTCCCCAGCCCCTGGAGCCCAGCAGAGCAGCCAAGTGCATCCCAGGGTGTCTGTGCACTCCCAGCATGGCCAGGCTGCACTGGGAGCTGGCCCTTCTGAGGGCTGCTGAGCTCAGCAGTGGGAGTAGCTGGTGTTCTCCAAAGCAAATCACAACAGCTTGCTTTCTATTTTCAGTGACTGCTAAGAATATAACATTTTCTCTTATTCCTACAAATCCAGCAACCACAGAGTCTTTCACTGCCATAAAAAAAAAAAAAAAAAAAAAAAAAAAAAAAAAAACAAGTCCAATTCAGAATTTAAATTAGATCCAGGAAACCTCTGCTTCTTTTTCTAGCTAAACGACTTTAAAAATAAAGGCAGTTGGACTGGAGCCAGGATTTGTCCAGATGGGTGGAAGTGAAAGGGTTGCAGTGAGCAGCAGGGCTCCCTGTGGGCAGAACTCTGTCCCTGCCCAAGAGAAGAGCAGGGAGAGGCAAGCTCAGCAGCACAGCCCTGTGTGGGGTCTGCTCTGGCCCATCTGGGTGGGAGACAGCCATGGGGCACTAGGTCAGTTCTGCAGGCTGGGTGCTGCTGCATCATCTGCTTTTTTATATTTAACTTCTTTTTGTTGGTGGTGTATGAACATTTTTCTCAGCCTAATTTAGAAGGTGGACAGCAGGCTGCAGAAACTTCAAGACTTTGCTCTCCCACCACACTGGCAAACTTTCACAGTTCACTCAGCAGAGAGCCTGCTTTGCTGAAACAAATGATTCCTACCCCTACTTTGAACAACTGGGGACTTCTGCAAACTTACACCTGCTTAACCTCAGCTTGAAATAACACTGCAGTATGTCTTGCCTGCTTTGTATTCCTGCAAATGATTTAATATTTTGCCAATGTAGTAAATCAGAAAACCTTCCTATTGTGCGTGTTCATCCAAACTGGTGTTCACCTGACGGCAGGTCTTATTCTCATTCTTAGACCTTTGCAAACCAATTATTTGCTTGGAACACATTTCCAATACTCCCTTAGATATTTTAATTACTTTATTTGATACTAAACCTGTTCTACAAGTGATTGGGAAAGAAGAATTAAACAACAGTATCCAAAATCCATATTAAAATTGCAACCTCCCTTGTAGTATTTGAAACATTTGCAGACAACTGAAGGTTTTCAGAGCCTGCACAGCAGCATGTGCTTGCTCCTACATGGAATTTCCCTAATTCCTCAATCAATTACCTGGAAAAAGGGGCCATTTTAATCAAAACCCTAAGGGTAGATGAAATCATGAGAAAACACGAGCTTTATTGCAATGGATATTGACTGTAACTCATTAAGATGTTAAAGTATTGACATCCCGTTTGATGAGAAAAATGTCTGATAGCGAGTGTACATAACTGTGTTACAGAGAATGCCAGCATCAACACATCATAATGAGTAACTAATGATGTCTGTGGCCTAACGAGGTGATTAAAGCAGTATCCTTTGATCTATGTCACTGGCTTGATTTAATGCCAGGCTGAGATTGAATCTCCGTGCACCACTGGGGAGATTCAAGTAATTTGAGTAATTCACTCACCTTGTCCCTGCATCAGCAGGGATATTTGTGATGAACACAGTCGCTTCTGCAGCTAAGTCACCCCCGGGCAGCACACACTGCCAGGGAAGAGGCCACTGCTCCCTGCCTGCTGGCAGCCCCTTGCAGGAACCTCATTGCTGCAGAGCAAGGGTCTCACACAACCTCCTGCCATGGCCATGCATCTTCCTTTTGCCTCACAGTGCTCTCACACCACTGGCAGATTTGGGAAGCATCCTCCACCAAGCAAAGCTCGAGTAAGATGCTTTGCTACCTTTCACCCCAGCACAGCAGGCAGGGGTCACACTGTGCTGAACCACAGGGCTTTGTGCCAAGCACACACTAAGCATCCTGTGCAAACCACTGTGCTTGTCCAGCAGGACAAGAGCTCAGGCACCTGTGTTTTGGGACAGCAAATAATGTGCCAAGAGCCCAAGCCACAGGTGACACCAGAGGCATAAAACCTTTGTTTATAAAACCAAGTTCACAGAGTGGTATAGCCTGGCCACCAGCCAGTAGCCTGTTCCTAACAGTGAAAAACCTTCCCACCCTTACCAGGGCAAGGATTGTTTACCCTGTCCCAAACATCACAGCAGCTCTTTCAAACAGACCCTCTCACTTGTGTAGGCAGACCTTGGCTGAGCAGTGTTGCCCTGGGGAGAGAGTTGTTAACTCTGGATTGTATTTTCTTCATGAGGCTACCAAAACAACATCATGACCACCCTCAGTCAGGCCAAGGCTTATTTCTGTCATACAGGGGGCAGCTGGGTGCCCAGGGCAGAGCACACAGACTGGGTGGACACGTGGGGTTGGCAGTCCTTGGTACTCTCTCCACTGCCAACCACTTTCAGCTGATACTCTGAGCAGTGTATGGTTTATGTATTAGCAGCTGCTGTGGATTCATCTGCACTAGCTGCTTGTACTTTGCCTTGCAGTGCTTCTTCCTAATGAAGCCAATAACAGGGATTAATTTTCCCTCCCAATCATCTTTAACCTTAAGCAATAATTAGTACTGAAAGCATAACTGAGACTCAAATTCTGGGCACCTCCCTTGGGCAGGAAATTATTTTGCTTGATGAATAGAGCATTTTTACAAAGGCCTTTTTCCTGTACATAAATAACTGCTGGCTCCTAGATGCATGGGTGTGATACTGCCATCTCTATCCAAACAGGGAATGTCACCAGGGAGAATAATGGCTCCCCTGCCCCAGGGCTGGGCACTGTGCAGCCTCCTCTCCCCCAGCAGTGCCCTAAAAGGAAGAAAATTGCTCAGGACTCATCCAGGTCCTCTCCCAGTCTTTAGGCAGCCCCAGCACAGCCACCCCTTCATCCCTGCTGGGGCCCTCCCTATCCCTGCCACAGAGACAGGCCCAGCTGCAGCACATCCCTCCAGCTCTGTCCCCTGCCTCATTACCCACCTCCCCTCCACAACCTTGCTGGAAGCTTTTAACATTTATTGGTAATTTATAACATTGACAGCAGCACTGCCCCATCACACACAGGGCACCTGAGCCCTGACCCACCTCTTCCTCCCCCCACATACAAACACAAAACCCTAAAGAGCACAAACCTGAGTACAAAGCAGCCCACATTCCCCCCTCCCCCCTACACCAGAGCTTCCCCCCCACCCCTTACCAGGCACAGCTCCTCTGGCTGGGGAGTAGGGTCCAGCTCAGGCAGCCTTTATTGCCCTGGGTTAGCCACATGCAAACAGGCTGCAGCTGCTGCATCACCTGTGCTGCCACCAAGGGTGGGTGAAGATGCTGCTGCTGTCTTTGTCCCTGAAAGGGTCTAGAGCAAAGACAGGGTCTGCTCTCCCTGTCCTGGAGAGATGGTTTGCACTGTTCTGCTCACCTTGCATTCTACCAGTGCTCAGAGAATAAAGTTTGTGAAGCTCATTTTGGTGTTTGGGTTGTGAGCTTCTGTGATAAGCCCCTGAGCATGCTGGCATAAATGGTGCACACACCAGAGTTACATATATCTCCAAAATAAAGTTCTAATGTGATGAAGTCACTGGGAAGCCATGCAGGCTCCTGGACACCCCCGCCTGTGCCTGTCCCTACAGCAAGGGCTGGGTGGCCAGAGCTGCCCAAGGATATGGGGCAGTGAGTCACTGTGTGGGATGGGTACACCCCATCTGCATCTCCTGTGCAGAGATTAGTGACAAAACAACTCATGTGAGAAGGAAACAAGGGGCAGGAGATGTGGATAGAGATCACAACAAGGGGACCTGCTGTGGCTGTGACAGGCTCTGCCCACATGCTGCCCATTGCTGTCCCCTGGGCCATGAGATGAGAACCTGGGAAATAGTCTCTGCATCTGCCTGATGTGCTTCAACCCTTGTGGCATCTCTGGATGTTTTTTTAGATAAAGCATTTTGCTGTGTCCCCTTCTCTGCCAGGTGAGGGTGAACACAGCTGGAACCCTCACTTTGCACCGTGGCCCTGTCCAGCAGCATCCCATGGAGATAGTGACCCAGGTCAGTGCTGAGTTATCCCAGGCCTGGCCAGCATGATGCTGCAGATGAACAAATCCCAGAGGCACTCCTGCTGGGGATGGAGGACATTTCTGGCTTCCTCTATCCTCTTTTCCTTTGTTCTTGCCCTGAACAGGGGTTCCTGTTTTGGTTTCTGGCATGGTCTTGGGATATCATGCCTGGGGGGAGGCCTCTGAAGGGATGTGCTCGGTGCCTCTCAGCTTAGCAGTAAAAAGAAATTGCACATCAGGGCACAGGCTGCAGGCGCTTCCAGAGATAAAATATTGTCAGCACAGTCCAGACCATCCATCAGAATAAATGTAGCTGATGCCATGATTTATGGGACAACGATGAAGGTTTAATCCTCCTCTCAGCAGTGCAACCTGATTTGCCACAAAAACCTGTTAAATTTTGTGGCACACGCTTCATCACTTCATTAGGAGATAGAGAGAAAATGGTTCAATGCATTCCTGAATCTTTTATGGCTGGGACTCTCCTCCCACCACTCCCAAGTGATGGGTAATCTTTCTGATCAGATCCCCAGGAAAAGACCCCGTGGGATTACAGAGAGCGAAGGCATTAACAACAGTGACAGGAAAGGAATACAATATCCCTTTAAACAATTAAATATTGATCCTGCAGGCCTGGGGTGGACTCCATCACACAAAAGGAAACACCTCTGTGAATTAGTTTGGTGACATCCATACCCTTAGATGATATAAAGGAAACCAAGATTATTTGCTTCACTTATTTTCTTAATGTTTTTTCCCTCAATTAGAGAAATGCATCTGGTATGAACTGCACTGGCCTCTCAGACACTTGGCACTTGTCTTCCCAGAGCCCACCATGATGGGATGGGATGGGATGGGATGGGATGGGATGGGATGGGATGGGA
>CM031866.1:11304783-11320122 GCA_018697195.1 Certhia americana
ATGGGATGGGATGGGATGGGATGGGATGGGATGGGATGGGATGGGATAGGATGGGATGGGGAGCCTGGGTGGCTGCAGGTGGCTGGGGAGTGCTCACTGGGGGCAGGGGCTGCACAGCTGCATGGATAGAGGGAAGAAGGCAGTGCTGGGAAGCTTTAGGTGCCCTTTGGTGTGTCCTCCCCTCTCCCTCGCCACCCCGTGGATGTCCCACCCTTGGCAGAGCTGAGGCTGCCCATGGGGCTCACCCGCTCCCCCTGGTTCAGCCCAGTGCCTTGTGGCTGCACACGGAGAAACAAAAGAAGGCAAGAAATGTCTAAATTTAAAGTGCTGGAAAATCCAACCTTTTATTTACTACATTTTTGTGACTACATAAACGCTGAAACATTGTAACGCTGAAACATTGTAACACTGAAAAGCATGATGACATCATCACTTGCTTTTTTCTTTTTTTTTTACTTTTTTTCTCTTTTTTTTTTTTTTTTTTTTTTTTTTTTTTTTTTTTTTTTTTTGCTCAGCAAACACAGCAGATGATATTGCACGGCATAAAGTGAGAACAGTAGCAAAGCTTAAAAAAAGTAACTTAAGGAAATCTTAACGCAGTACAGGAGATACTCATACCCAACCCAGGGCAATGCCTAGCGCACTGCACTTGTCATCGCTACACACAAAAATACAGAAGAAGCGCTTGACTAAGAGAGAGAGTGAGGAAATATCAGCAATCAACCGTAATTAGGTACAATAATCACTTAGTCTGAAATGCAGATGCAACGCATAATCTACTGCTGCTTCCTAATGGGCGAACTAAAGATGGCAGCAAAGGGCTTTAGCAAAATCTTCGCTTCGTATTCGGTTTTTTTTGGGTGTTTTTTTGGTTTTGGTCCGTTGCTCTGGAAGAACTCCCGCTTGCTCTGGGAAGATTTCCTACCCCTGCGGAGCTGGGACCTGTGATTGTCTCTGGCGCCCTCCCTGCGGTGGGGCCGGGGCCGGGGCAGGGCGGGGGGATGCTCGCAGCTCCCCAGGCAGGTCACAGACAAGGCTGTACCGGACATTCCCCGCTGGTCGGGTCAGGCTGCAAAACTAACGCGGCCCCACGGTGAGGATGCAGTAAGTGCAGTAAATGCAGAACATTCCGTGAAAAAATTAAACTAGCGGAACGGGACAGGAAACCGCGGCTCCCTAAGCACAGTTTGTCCAGTGCTCGATGGCTCATGCTGATTCACAGACTAATACTTTGCCTCCCCCTCCACGTGAAGCAGAACTCATCGCACAGCATTAGTCTCCTGTATTAAAAGCAGACACTGAGCCGATGCCCACCAACAGATCATTTAATGATCATTTCAGAGCGTCTTTATTGCCCCATTTCAATACTTGAAGTATAAAAATGTACCTAGAAAGTGTAACTTCTGACCAAAAGCTCAGACCCTGCCCTTGTCCTTCCCTCCCTCACCCCTTCACTATCCCCTCAAAGGAAAACGAGGTACACCTGGGGCTCAGCTACTGCACGGGAAAGGAAATATTTACAGCCGTCCCAAACCGTGTCAGTACACAACATTTAGTTGAACCAGAATCTAGTCTTTATGCAAAATAAAACACAAGTGAGTGGCATCCTACTCTCTGTGCCATGATGCCATCATTAGCTTTGCAGAAGTATCATTGTCATTACTTCATTACTCCGGGGATTTTTTTGTGGGGTTTTTTTGGTTTTTTTTTTTTTTTGCTTTTCAACTCCGAACTGCCTTGTCCTCCCTGGAGCTGGGGGGTTCCAGGGCAGCTCTGTGCCCCTGGCAGGGACACAGCACAGGTCCCTGTGCCCTGCCCCACCGAGCCGGGCAGAAGCTGCAGCATCCCCGGGGACCCCCGGAGCCCATGCCGACCCTGCCTGGGTAGCAGGTGACCTGGCGGTGGCCCAGGGGTGACCCCGAGCCCCTCCGAGCCCTTGCTGTCCCACCGCAAAGGCCTTTCCGTGAGCAAGGTTTCCAGATTCAAGTCAGCTTTTCTCCCGAGGCCCGCGCCTGCTACTTGCTTGCGCTACCCGTGCGAATGGCGAAGGAAAATAAAAACTCAGCAAAATCTCTCACAAATGCCAGTGCTTTTAAACATTTAACGACTTTTAAATTCTTTGGATGTGCGGGTCTCACCCACAAAGCAATCTTTCTAGAAAAAGACAAATAAATTAAAGAAAAAACACACTAATAATGCCTTTCTGCTTTCTAAGTGACAAAAGTACTACCTTGAAACACTCATTTTGGCATGTACAAGTTGGGGGGAAGGGAGGCCTGGGGGGTAACCTGGCAGTGTTTGTAACACGGGTGGAAGTGCATGCCAAGACAAGGCTGAAGATACACCCTGCAGTCAAGAGAAGCACTCTCCTTCAGTTCATCTCAGCATCAAGAATGAAAAGATTGTAACATAAAGCTTTGGCCATTTTTGAATCTACTATATACAATTTTTTTTTAAACTACATAGTCATAAATTAAAGCAGTGATTAAATAAGCGTATACAAAATGTAATTAAATTAAAAGTCACAGCACATTATAGAGAAAAAATAGGAACCATTTATCACAGCAGAGAATATTTTTTTTTTACCCTGTGAAAAGAACATCGACTAGCAAACACAAAGCATCCTAGTTGAAACAAAAGTAATTGAAGCCATGTTTCCCTCTCTTGCATTCATTGCAAACAGCGATCTTTACCCACTTTGAAACATTCCCAGGAATAAGATCTTCCTTGAGTATAACAGAGAAGTTCTGCCAAAAAAAAGGAAAAGAGGAAGAAACCCAAACCAAACAATATAAAAGGAATATACAAACAAAACAATCCCTACAAAATAAATAAGAATTATAAAGCTTTTTTTTAAGTAACCTTAACAATTATCAAACTAGTAAGTTCTGCCTTATCACATAGACTCTCTATACAACGTAACCCTAAAGATTTATTACTATGAGGTATTTGGAGGAATTGGTAAAAGCGATGCACGGCCTGTCTGGGCTGAGGGACTCAAGCTGCTTTGGGGGAAAGAAGAGGGAACCTTTGGTTTGTCAGCAAGAAAGTGGAAAAAAACATTTTCCTTTGGTATCAAAGAAAGTTTCATTGCATGGTTGCACGGCAAAAAGCACCACGGTGAAGAATTATTCCTTTTTTTTCATTAGTGGCCTTTCTAACAGGCTGAGGTATTCAAAGAGTATAAGGTGAGAGATAAAGAGGTCAACAGCGGTTTAACACTTTGGTTCAAGCAAGGCACTCGTCCTATGAGTTTACAAAGTTTGCAACATGTTTGCCAAGAGCTTTATTATTATTATTATTATTATTATTATTATTATCCTTATCATCGTCAGTAGTAGCAGTTGTAGCAAGAGAAGTATTCGTAAGGTTATTAGCATTACCACTAAGAATGAAGACAAGGTTACACACTGAGTGAAGGTGAGGAAGGGGGTCAGGGGATGGGGTAAGAAGGAGGATGAGTTCCCTTTCCAGACCAAGGCCGTGCATGAAAAATCTTTGGTATTCTTTGGTATCATCAATGTGATTAAAATCACCAATGGAAATCGAGTGAGGTAGCGTCTTTGGTTCACACTATAAATAGTAGATCTTTACACACTTTTTTTTTCTTTTTTTTTTCTTTTTTTTTTTTAACACGTGGAAGTAGCTATTCCTTACCTTTTGCTTCTTTGTCTTTAGCAAATAGTTACCAAATGTATTGTAAAGCTAACCACACCACAATAATAAACCAGGAGGCTAAGCAAAGTCTCAAAATTAGCCCCTGGGCCTTTGAATGCACCCAAACGCAGTGAGATAGAAAAGGGTAAGTGCTTTCTCTTTGTTTGCTAAATGCATAGTTTTCATCCCTATGTACAAAGGAGGAGGAAGAGGAGGAGGATAGGAGGAAGAGTAGTAGAAAGAAGGAACGTTTTTTTGGGGTAGAAATGTCTTGTTTACAACTCAGGTGAGGAGAGGTGTCCTAAGACTCTTTGGTATAAGCTCAGCAGTGTTTCCGAGCCCTCCGGGCAGCAGCAGCCCCTGGGGCAGTGCCCACCACCACCGCAGCCTTATCCTGAAACCCCAGGAGAAGAGTGGTGCCCACGGGCAGCCCTGGGGCTGCTCTCATGCCAGGCCACCCCAGCCTCGGCTGCTTGGGAATTTGCTCCTGGCCTGGGGTGTGCAGGAGCAACTTCTCAAGCAAAGGCCCCGTTGCTGGCTGGCTCTGGTGGGGATTGCTTTACCTGAGTAAGGAGAGGAGGCTGTGGCCCTGGGAAGCCATGCAGGGCTAACAGAGCGCCGTGGCGCAGTCTGAAGGAGGATTTATATTTTTTTGTTTGTTTTGCTCTTTTTTTCCTAGAAATCTAATGATGCCATTTACAATGGGGATGGATGCAGACAGTTCACCTCTTGGCCAGCCTCCCCCTGTGGGTCACTGTGGTCATGTTTGGATGCAGCCCGTTAGCTGAATGCATGTTCCTAATGCCCTCTTGCCCTTGGAGTCACCTTTGACTGAAGCCCCATCTCCTGATGCTCCCAAACTGTTTCAGGTTCTGCTCCCTCTCCTAATCCTTCCTGGCAGAGTTTTAGATCCTCTTGTCGGATTTGAAACTAATTTCCATTTTGTCAGGAATGAAATGAACTGAAAGACTGACACTAACAGACAGAGACAGGTTTCCTGGATAATGTTAAATGCAGCATTAGAAGAAACTCCCCTTCAAGGATGCCCTGTTGAGTAATGGCACCAGCCAGAGCAAGGGAGCACCAGGTAACCTGTCCTGCTTCAGTCGGTGCGGCCGGGCAGTCTGCTCAGAGGTAACACAGCTTTCCAGGTAGCCTGAGCAGTTCCAGAGTTATTTGCTTCATGTTTTGAAGGAAATTAAAGAAAAGTGTGTTCTTTGCCTATTCAGAGTATGAGGCTCATATTGCTTATGGGAAGAGTGGTTTGTTCCTAATGGCTTAGAGAAAACCAAAAGGTTTATATCTACTGAAACAGACATGTAAGAAACCCAAAACACTTAAAATCTATAACTTGTGCATCAGTTTTAGTGTGTGTGGACGTGTGTGTGCACATGTATACATACATACATACACCCCATCAAAATGTGTGTGCATGTACATATACACAGTCCTATTTGGGGGCTTGCATGTGTGTGTGTCAGAGATCCTGAAATTGCATATTGGGTGCAAATTTAATGCTGGTATGAAAGTTCTCTTTGGTTTCAGCAAGTAGTCTATAAAGACAATACAATGGAAATACTAAAAATGCGACAATGTACTTTGAATTTCCCTGCATTTTTAAATTCTCAAGTTTTAAATAAATAAGGCTTTATTCTCTAAACTATAGGTACGTTACAAAGCAGTGTTTTGCTGGAAAAAAAATAAACCATTGGTTATCACTGTCATTTATTAACCTTACACTAATGAGTCTGCGTTCATAAGGTACTTCGTTTGTGAGCTTATCAATGTTTCTATGTCAATTATGTCTCCATGGGAATGGAACACTTCAAAAGAAAGCTTGCTAAAATTTAAGGTAAGCTAGAGACTCAAAAAACATCCAGAAAGATAGATAGATAGATAGATAGATAGATAATTCATAGATAATTGCTTTGTCAGCCTTAAAGTGGGTTTAACATACTGAAATACAGAGAAATATTCATCAGTGCCAAAATATTGGGTTTATTTCACTTTATTTTAATAAAGAGATATTTCACCTGTATTCTAAACACTGGGTGGAAATAAACTGTATACCCTGAACCTTGACTAGACCCTGTCCTCTTGGGAAATAACTGGTGCTATAAAAGTTGCTCTACTTTGGTGTCACTGGTATTTTGAGTGGGCTTCATCCCCCAAACCAGTATCTGCTACTGTATATAGTATTTGGATTCTAGTTTACCTTGAATTTTCCTTTATCTTTTTTTTTCCTTAAAAACAAAAAGGTTGGAAGTAAGATTCCCTATTTCTAGTCCTTGCATTGGGCCTATACCTGCATATTTGGTTATTTTGGAATTTAATATACCTAGCATAATTACTACCATAATTTGAAATACCAGTTAGAAATCTAACAGGCACATGTATGGTTTTTAAAGTCTATTTTCCTCTTACATTAAAATTCAATATGCAGATGTTGCACGCTTTTCTCTCTAATTTTATCAGAGTAGGAACGGGATGATTTCTCTCCTATGGGTCTGATAGCAACAGAGCATTTAAAGCTTTTCAGCTACAAACTTTAAACTATTTCATGCATTATCCTGACTAATAGACGAGCAAGAAAGAATGCATGGGACAAAAGCTCAGCCTGCTACACATAGATACAAAGCCACAAAACCTCGGGCTGTATTTTGGTGTCATGAGAATTTTGCTCTTGACTTCAGAGGGATCACAATTTCTCTTTCCAAAAGCACTTACTGGAGTTCCTCTTGGAGCTCCTCCCACAACATTAACTGATGTTGGACCACTGTTTCCAATAGGAAAAGACGACGAGCCCTCACAGCAGTTACTATTCCTTTGCCTGGTAAAGTCGATAGGTAAAAAAAAAAGCTCACTAATGTCAATGAGTATCGATCAGATGCTGAGCCCTGTGGTTTTGCATCCCTCAATTCGTTTCATTTTTGCGTCCTGAGTGCCTCAGGTCTCCTGTTCGCAGGCTAGATGGCAGAGCTGAGCCACTCTGGAACACAGAGCCCGGGCTGCACCGGGCTCCAGCCCGGGACAGCGCCTGGGGACAGCGCCACACTCAGTGTGACAATGAGTGCCACACTCGGTGTGACAATGAGTGCCACACTCGGTGCCACCCTCGGTGTCACACACGTGGCTCCTTCTTGTGCTCCCGTTGAAGTCAGTGAGGAAAGGACTCACTGAGTTCAATGGAAGCAGCATCCCATTCTCAGTTCCTGTGCTCTGCCAGGGGCTGTGATCTCCTTGGGTGACATTCTTTCTTGCCAATCACAGAAAGAAACGATAATGTGGTTTTACTAATTGCAAATAACAGTCTTGATTACAAGTTTTATGTGTTATACAGTTAGATTAGTTTATACCTATAACTCTACATAGTATTTGTGTAAAAATAGCTTTGGAATATTAAAATCATTGCAATAAAATACCTGCAATATAATTATTAAATGTGTTCTTTGGTAGCTAGTCGATTATTTTTATGGATGGAATAGTTTTCCTTTTTTAAATCTGAACATTCCTTAACAAACAAAGAGAATGCACTGGTTTAGGTACCATTCAAAATTTCTTTGCCTAGTTTGAACTTGTTTCCAGGCATTGCACCAGTCAAGTTCAAACTGTGAAACAGCAAAAATCACACTACCGTTCCAAGGAATTCAGACGACTCCACGCTTTGTCAGCCGTGCCCTGGCACAGCCCTCTCTGGAGACCAGCCCTATGTCCCTACCCACTGGCGTGTACGCAGTACAGATACACCAAACACCTTCATGGCAATTGCTGTGGACATGAAGAGCTGTATCCCAAGAGATGTCTGTTCAATGACAGGAAATCACTATGCTCCAAACCACTAAACAGCCAAGTACGGTGAAGATGATAATGGGCCAAGGTGTGAGACCAGTGGTCTGTTCCTCTTCTCTTTGCTTCCCGTTTCGTTCCCTCCATTTCGCTTTCTTCTTCCTCTCTGTTTTTTGCAAGTCGTCATCCTACTAAAGTGTGTGTCTTAGAACAAAGTCATAATGCAGGTGAAATAAGTCTTTGGTTTCTTTGGACTTATAAATATTTTTTTTTTTTCAAATAGTTTTAAGTATAAACCTGCTATTTTGAGGTCCTGGTCTGTCTTTATTTATTTATTTATTTTTAAAGCTTTTCCACCGAGGTTTTAGTTCGTGGTTATTCCTTCATGCTTTGGTACAAGTGCTTGATGAAGAAGATGAGTTGCCTGAATTGGAGCTGCCCTCGTCTTGCCACTTATCCAGACTCCTCCTCCGTGCATTCATGAAAAAGTTGCTGACGGTGCTCAGCTCCAACCCAAGCTGCTGGGAAATGGTGATTTGTAATTCTTTGGATGGACGCTTATTTTCCTTGAATATTGCATGTAGAGTTCGACGCTGGACATCAGTGAAGACCAACCGAGGCTTTTTGGGTGTATTCCCTCTGTCCTTCCCATGTTCTTGTTCTTTCCTCTTGCACGCTGCAAGAAAGGGGAGCACAGTTAGAGAGGGCTGGCAGAGCAGTATGTGGGAACACAGAACAGGACAAATTAGGGAAAAAGGACTCTTCATGTCAGCTTCCAAATTTGGAGAGATATGGGACATTTAAATCTCTAACTCCTTTTTTAAACTATTAGAAGTATAAGGAATAAAAGTTAGAAAATACTTTTGTTGTTGTCTCTTAAAACTCAGCAAATGCAATTACTGAGAGCTTACATTTTGATGTCACCCATTACTGCTGAGAATTTAACTATTTAATATCTCTAGGAGGTAGAGTGGAAATTCAATGAACTCTAAGTTAACCTTAGTATTTTTTTTCACCTTTATTAGTTGCTTTCAATCCATTTCTGAAGCTTTTTGTTTACTGAGAAATAAGTAACTGAGAAACCAGGCTGCTACTACAGTCTTACAGGTCAGATGTATTCTGAATAAAATAAAGCATGTTTTGTCATGAAAAACAATGGTATAGTAGATCTTGAATTGCTCCTTATTTCACCTATCATCCCTTCTTTCCCTTTGAGAATGTTATTTTGCTCTACATTATTAAAGGGTGTTTGCAATTTGAAATCTGTCTCCCAGATCACCTTCCAGGCAGGATCTGATGCGATATGAGGGAGATTCCCAGATCCCTCTGTCAGCCTTCGACTGTCTGCCAGCTCATCTTGTTAGAATTTTGCTAGGATTAAAACTTCCCTGGGAGGACAGATTCCTTTGTCTCATTTTCAAAATTCTCTGAACTTGTCTGTTTCCCTTCTTCCTCTATCAATGTCCTTTAATTCTGATTGAGAGATGTATTTCTGAAGGTAATATGAATATTCTTTCTCAGTGTCTGTCTAGTCCTGGCTTCTGTGGATATCAGTACTGATTAAATGAAGAATCTTGTGCAGTATCTCTACTTACACTGTGGTTATTAGAATGAAAACAGCAAATTATTTTGCAAAGGTCCTTTCTACAACTTCTATTACTACCAAGAGCCAGCCATGGCATGAGAGTTTCATTGCTGGCCGGAGGTATAAAAATAGTCATCCACCTTTTGTATTTGAGAAACAGGAACTGAACAGATGAGGAGCCAGGAGCTGTGAAGGCTCCTTCTGCTGGCCCAGGCACGGACCAAGACAGTGGTGGCTCAATCCCCTCTGAGGAGAGGCTTTTGATATGGTCTCTAACAAGATACATTCCAGCCACATACTCTTTCATAAGAAATCACACAGCAGTCAAATAGACTGGGCTGCCAAACTCATGTCTCCTACAGGTATTTTTATCTGAAAACCTTTGAAGAACACTTTGAAGTTACATCCTGACCTCTAAAACACTGTGGAGCTTCCGGGCTAAAAACCAAGTTTCCTCATGCACACAAGCCCCTACTGAAGCCAAACTGCTGAATTCACTGTGGGGATTGGTGCCTGCTGAAACAATCTACATCCCCACTGGATGCCTAACATGACAAATCAAGGGTAAAAAATGCTTTTGCAAGAATAGCCTATTATTTACTGACAAATATTAAGAATGAAGATGCCAACAGCATTTCAGTCTTTTATCTATGTCTGACCATTTGATAATCAGAAATTCAGCTTTATAACAGCCTCAGCCTCCAGCTCTGACTACCCCTGCTAACAGGCTGAGGCAGAAAAGAAAACAAACCAGGTGAAGACAACATTTACTGTGCTTCATTTCTGCTCATGCTGCTTTATACCTTCCTTTTTCAAAGACTGCACACGTCCCATCTTCCGCCCAGATACTCCATCCAGATCATAATTTGTCACAAAATCCTAATGGCACAGATAGCGTGATCCAAGTCAGTGCTGTGCAATGCTTCAGTGTGAATCATCACATTACAAATGACAGTCACAGCAGTAGGTACAAAGCCAGCTCAATTAGTGATGTGAGCCTCTGGGGCTTCGATCATGAGCTACTACATGACTTCTCTGAAATAGTAGGGAATAACAGAAAAACAACCATCTATTATGAAACTAGCTTGCATAATGCATTGTCCTCCTGAACTTGTGCTCATTTCCTGAAATGTAGTATTCCTGAACAATTATTTGCATAGAAAGTGTCCCAAGAATTGCAACATGCCTTGTGCCTCAACTTTAATTGTATCAAGACCCTCTTAATTAATGCTAATGACATCACAGAGGTAAGCAAAAGGAGCTCATTACTAGGGAGAAAAGAATTGAACCTATCTAGCATATGATACAAATAAGCCTATTTTACTATTTTGCAAATATTTTCAGCTCTACTTCCATTAACATTTGCCTGAGGCAGATTGAGGGAAAAAAACTTCTCAACACACTCAATTGTTTCAAGAGCCCTTGCACTGCTAGGCCTCAGGTTGTGAGCAGCAGGGGTGGATACCACCTCCCATCTTCTGCCTTGTCCAGGCTCAGGAATATTAATAGCACTTAAAAATAAATAATGGTGATAATGAAAAACTGTAATAGGGTTTCCTTGCGATCGTTTTCCCTGCACTGGAGCCAATCAATTTTAATAATAAATTGTAGCTTCCAGCTTGCCAGAGAACAAATGTACACCATGGGATAAAATCTGCTCCAACATGAGAGCAGATCCAGAGCAGGCACAGAGATTGGCCAGCTCACATGGCGAGGGCTGGCAAAGTGGGGCTGCCAGGCTCTCTGACAGCAGCCTGAGCCAGGTCATGCCCAGGCAGAGCAGCTGTGCCTGGTCTGGCCAGCTCCTACCCTAATGCCAGGCCCTCCCCTAATGCCCACTGAGGCCAGGCCCCAGAGACATCAACAGAAATGTTTTTTTTTAAAAAACACCAGAGCCTGTCTTCACAACAATTTATCACAAACTCCATCTCTCTTTTATCTTATGCAGCAGAAGATAATAACAGTAATTTGCACTGATGTCCTTCTTGTGCCTCTGCCCTTGAGCACTGTGAGTGGCCCCCCTCCCACAGCACAGACACTGAATTTAGGTGCTTTGCAGGGTGCTGTGCACCTCTCCCAGGACACACCTGCTCACAGCCTGCCCTCACTCCCTGCTGCAGGCAGCCTGTTCTTTGTCTCCTGGCTGACCTGGCTGAGCGATGCTGCATGTGATGCCTTTTGAAAAAGCCTTTAAGAAAATCTTGTTAAGAAAAAAGAAAAGCAGAGGATAAAGGAAGAGTCACCCTGATTCTGGCAACACATGTGCAGATATGACAATGTAATATTATCAGTGCCAGAAGGAGCCTTATAAATCCAGTCCTGAACTCTGGCCTCTCCCAGTCACTTCCATCTTCCTCTGCCCTGAGCAACAGATATTTTTGACACTTGCAATTCTCCTGACACAGCCCATCAATCTATTTTTGTCTCCCTTTGTTCCACCTAAGTCACCTGAGGGATCTGGTCAAGTAGAGCAGGCCTTGTAAGGTCTGTACATTCCATGGAGGCCCAGCTGCCTGTGCATGGTACAGGACTGAGCTCTCACCTCTGCAGCTCTGCTGGCTGCTGATGCTGTTCTGCAGCCCCCAGCTGGGTGCAGCTCAGTGGGATTAGTTCTGTTCTGCCAGGAGTGTGAACAGGATCGTGTCCCCTAGGAAAATGCACTAACTGCATCTTTAGGTTGAGACAGTGAAGGGGATGTTTTGCCTGTGTGTGATATGAACAACATTATTCAGTCAGTCTAAAAGTCAAGATTATAGTAAGTGCAGGCATTAACCCGGGTGCTTGATCTAGTGTTTCATCCCTAGAGGGTGGATTTCTTTTTAAAATTGAAGGAAAAAACCCTGATTACTATACATCAATTTTCAGTATTTGGTGTATACGCATGGGCCTAGCTGTTCCCGGCAAACTACAGTTTTCCTTTCTAAAAAACAGATGCAAAGAATGAAACTGGTAATGCTCTCAATTAACCTAACTTCTGATGGTTTCTGGTTTGGTTTGTGAACATAGTCAAATATCGCCACAAGTTCTGCTGGCTGCTTTTCTGGAAAATTGTTACCGAAGCAGAGGGAACAACAAAAGAAAATTTTACTTGGGTAAACCCTGCCTCAAGCCCTGTGGCTACTTTTGATGTCAGAGGGCAACTGTCCCTGAGAGAGGCATTGCTCAGCTGGTGGCCCACTGTCTCTGGTCTCTGGCAGGGGTGGAAAAGTGCAGGCACTGAGGCAGACAGTGGATTTGGGAGGTCTCAGGCCTGGAACTGGGAGAGCTGTGCCCTTAGGAGCCCAACCAGGCTGAGGCAGCAGCCACACTCTGAGGGTCACGCTGCTCACCAGCTGCCTGCAGCAGTTCCCAGAGCTCCAGCACAGGTGCACACAATGGCCACAACCAGATTTTTGCCTATACAAAGTGGCTGGAAGGGCAGCAGGGACACGGGGCAGCAGCAGGGAGCACCAGCAGCATGGCAACATAGCTGCTCTTGGAAGGGAAGGGTACAGCACACCAGTGCCTGGGCATGAGTCTCCTCACCCTGCAGAGGAGAAAGCAAATGCATCCAGGGGATCTCTGCTTGCAGGGAGCTATTCTCTCCTCTGCTTGCACCCAGAGTGGGTCCAGATCAGCAAGAGAGACACACACACAAAGTCTCCCCAGCCATGCTGAATTCAGAGCCAGTGGACATGGAGAGGAGGCTGTGTGCTGGTCAACAATGATGGGATACGAGACCTTTCACCCTGAGGTGATGGGTCACATTTCCAGCTCTGGCCTGGGTCGCTCCTGACCACAAGCCATTATTACTTGATGGCCACCAGGTGCCTTGTGTGAGATGATGTGGTGGTCTTTTACCTCTCCTCTTGCAAAAGTCTTTTAGTTATCCCGACCTCATGTGTACAGGACTATCTTAAAGATATAATAAGCCCTTTTATTAGAAGTCTCTCTTTATATGCATTTTCTAATTTCTGTTGTGTCAGGTCTAGAAAGTTCACCTACAGTCTGAAAAGCATCCACCTAGGAATCCCTTTCTGAATCATCTGCTTCTAGTTTTGAAACATCACACAGTATCCAGTAACGTGTTTGGAGAGTGAAAACTCTTCACTAGTATAAACTGGAGAATGTACTGAAGGATATTCTTCTGTAGGAGGCTCTACCTTCTGCTAGAGAAAGCAGCAATATTTCTGCAGGACGCTGAAACTGCTTGAGGACTTTGGCCATTCTAGATAGTTCTAATCACACTGGCTACAACAGCCCAGTGGAAACAGGTAGCCAAAAGCTTATGGTATATTCATGGTGGCATTAACACATAATAAAGTGTGATAAGTTATATCCTTATCATGTGAGCAACACCTCTGGGGCATGCAGAGAGACAGACAAACAACAGATCTTTCCCAGTTATCAAAAAATTCATATTTGGGGGAATATGAAAGCAAAATAAAAGGGCATATGAGACAGGCTACCCGAGGTTTAGATGTCGCCACATAGACTAAACCCAAGCAGATCTGCTTGACCTGAATAATAACAACACGTATCAGAGTTTTGTGGTCCCCTGCACTGCCCCATCCTTCTTGCCACTGCCCCAGGTTCCTCAAATATGCTTGGGAAATAGAATCCCTCTGAAAAGGTGCTGCATGAGACAGCCTCTACTGATGGAGGCAGCTCATGGCCAGGAGCTCCTGCTGCAGCAGGTAGCAGATAGCACTGCTGCTTCAAAGAGCATGCCCTTCAGGTTCAGCACACTGTGGAATTTTTTTTAGCTTTAAGTGATGAAAGCCTACATGGGTGACACATTTGTTGCTCCCCAAAGCTTTCTCCTTTCAACTGAAAAGAGTATTGTCTACTCTGATATGTCTGAGCCCACACTAAATTATTTCTTTTCAATCTGGCATAATTCAGCATTTGGCACTTATTTCTCTAGTGATTTGTATTTATGCTTATTCAGGGTGTAGGTGTTTCCATATACCCAGAGATCTTTTCATCTGTGTCTCATTTCTCTGCCTTCAAACCCAGGGAATACTCTTTTGTTGTTTCATAACATCAAAAGAGATGAATATACATTTGTATATGGGAAACTCACAGGATGACATCACCTCGCCAACATACAGATCCCAGCTGAGCCAGAACGGCAAACATCTCACTTCTGGGCACTGTATTAAAATGAGTGCCCTTAATTTGCTGCCCCTGGAATAATGAAGTGAATCTGACTGAGGACTGCTGACTCAGCAGTTCGGGATGCAGGGGTTTACACAAACTTAGTGTTGATGGATCTGTAACCACTTCAGCGAACTGCCATCACCGTTAGAAAATATGCTGCTAAGTGGATCAATCAGGGGAAAGCACCTGATTTCCCTGCGATATCTTTTAAAGTAAACGTTAAAATTCTTTAGCTAGGTCTTTAGTTAACCATATTACTTTGACAAATATTTCTTTGCCTAGCATAAGTAATTAGAATTTAATCATTTAAACTACATCTTAATTACCCCAAATGAATTGAAAGGACATTTAATAGCAAAGATTAAATTGCCTTAATGAACGATTTTTGGAACTACATCAATATTTTAATCTCGTCAGCCGGGTCCGTGCCCCCCGCCCGCCGCAGCGGCACAGGCAGCCCCCGGCCGCGGGGTGGCGCCCGCTCCCCGCCGAGGGCCGCGCCAGGGGGAGGGCGGGGGGCTGCGCACCGCATCCACCGCATCCCATGGCATCCCATCGAATCCCATATCCCACCGCATCCACCGCATCCTATGGCATCCCATGGCATCCCATCGAATCCCATATCCCACCGCATCCACCGCATCCTATGGCATCCCATGGCATCCCATATCCCACCGCATCCACCGCATCCACGGCATCCTATGGCATCCCATCGAATCCCATATCCCACCGCATCCACCGCATCCCATAGCATCCCATCGAATCCCATATCCCACCGCATCCCATGGCATGCCATCGAATCCCATATCCCACTGCATCCCATGGCATGCCATCGAATCCCATATCTCACCACATCCACCGCATCCCATTGCATCCCATTGCACTCGATTCCATCACATCCATTGAAGCCCAGCATTCTCAACCGCATCCATTGCATCCCATATCCCAACCGCAGCGCATCCCAGATCCTATGGCATCCATGCATCCCATCGAATCCCATATCCCACCGCATCCACCGCATCCCATTGAATCCCATATCCCACCGCATCCACCGCATCCCATTGCATCCCATATCCCACCACATCCATTGCATCCATTGCAGCCCATCGAATTCCATCACATCCATTGCATCCCATATCCCACCGCATCCATTGCATCCCATATCCCAC
>CM031866.1:11320132-11330686 GCA_018697195.1 Certhia americana
TGCATCCTGCATCCCCCACATCCACTGCATCGCATCCCATTGCATCCCACATTCCACCACATCCACCGCATCCCACCGCAGCCACTGCACCGCATCCCGCAGCCACCGCACCACAGCCAGCGCATCCCCTGCATCCTGCATCCCACCGCACTGCATCCCACCGCAGCCATTGCATCCCTCGCACCGCATCTCTCATCCCACCGCACTGCATCCTGTATCCCATCGCATCCCAACGCATCCTAGTGCGCCACATCCACCGCACTGTATCCCGCACCCCAGCGCACCACATCCCAAATCCAGCGCACCGCATTCCGCATCCGCCGCATCCCGCCACACTGCACTGCGGGGGCGGGACTGAATACCACCACACCGCATGCCGCCGCACCGTGGGCTCCGCACCCGCGCTGCCGCTCCGTACCGCACCAAGCCGCGGTACCTCGCTGGGGAGTGCCAGCCGCTCCGTTCCGCTACGCTCCGCACAGCGCAAGCTGGAAAACACCCGCCCGTGCTGTGCTCTGCTCCGCTTATGCGCCGCGCCCCGCCTCCGCGACCCGGCCCACTCGGCCCGGGCAGCACCGCCCGCTCCGCACCTGGCCGTGCCGCTCCACACCCTCCGCGTCTGCAGCCCCGGCCCGCCCCCGCCCCGCCCCGGCAGCCCCGCCCCGTCCGTGTCCCGCCCGTGCTGCTCCGCGGGACAGACCCGGGTACGGAACCACACCGGGTCCGTCGGCCCCGGCCCACTGACCCCGGCTCCGAACTGTGGGAGCGAACCCCCCCGCGGGCCTCCGAGGAGTCCGGGTGCTGACTCCGGTGTCAGCTTGGGGAATTCCGCCCCCTCCCGCATTCCCAGTCAGAGACTTTGCTACAGCAGCCGAAAACTGAGTTTCTGAGCGGTGGAAGAGACCCAGACTGTTGCAAAACCTTCACTACAACATTGAGGATCGCCAGATTCACTGAAAAACCCGGGTCGTTTCTGTGGTTCCGCTTCTAAGGACCGGCCTGCCGGCTGCCGCTATCCTGCCTCAAATTTTTCAGTTCTCAGTCAATTCCAATATATTAAAAATAACGAGATATATTTCAAATAAAGGAGAAATGAGTCAATGATTACATAAAGAAGTTCCTCCCTTTGGGGGGGGGGGGGGGGGGAACGAAAAAAAGCAGCCGTTTGGCAGCCTGCCTGTGCGGGGGGGAAATGGGGCTGAGAGAAACTCTCCCGCCTGTGGCTCAGCCCTCATCGACGGGTTTGCAATGCACGTGACAACGAGCGCAGAATTCTGCACCCTAAAAACATCCAAAACCTTAACTCGGGCTCGTTTCAGTGGCTTCTGCACTCAATCGTTAAGGAAGAGCCCGCCGTGCCATTCGATTCAATACTTTCCTCTGAAGCAGCAGCATTTCTAGCTCCACCAGCCAACACCCTGCCCGCACACCTGCGGGACAGCAGCCTTCCATCGCGCTTTAATTGTCCTTTGAGTTTTACGGAAAATGTCACCACTGAGCCTTCCTATCGCTCTAAAATGGGGGGAAAACTGAAAACTATTGCTCAGCTGGTAAATTGTTCCTAGAAATTAATCTTTCAGCACCTTACAACTGACTTCTACTTAAGCAAAGCCACTCAAGTCGGCTGCGTTTCCAAAGAGAGTTTGTCAGCATCGGTGACTTCTCTGTCTGTGTATGATCAATCCAGGTAGAGTTATGTCTGAAACGGGAATCGAATTTATCAATTTGATCATGGAAGCACCCGACACGCGGCCAGGCTGAGTACCGGTCGGTCCACAGGAAAAAGTCCCCTCGATGCCGATAGTCCTCAGGTGAAATACACCATCCCGTCAGCAACAGCTCCTGCGCTTCAGTCACCTTAGAGCTCCCTGGAAACTAACTTGTCCCTTGTGTGGAGCTTATGCTGACCCTTCGGCTACACAGACAGCTGAAGGCTGCCTGAGGCAAACCAGGAGCGGTGGTTTAATGCCGGTACAGGCAAAGCCAGGCACCGAAGAACACCTGGCCTGTGGATTTCCAGACGATTTTGTCTCAATCTGATCATCACGTCCCTTCCTGGCTGTGTAAAAGGCGGCTCGCACACACCAGAACCCAGCTGTAGGACCGGCAGGAGCCCGGGCTCCCTACCGGTGGCACTTGCAGCGGGCACAATCCTGGTGCCACGCACCCCTCCTCTCCTCTCCTCCTGGCGTACCCCGACCCCTGTGGCTGGCTGAGTTACCGTGCTGGGGAAAGCTCGCTTCTGCTGTGGCCACGCACCCATTCGAAGGCACCCATCCCCAAAGCAGGCGCCCTGAGGGCTCTGGCCTGCCGGGAGCCGAGCCGCTCCCGTACGCTCCGCTCGCCGCAGCACCGCGGCACTAATTGCCGGCCGCCGCTATGTACAACCCGTGCGATGCTGCTCCCCACCGGGCCCGGCAGCCGTGGGGAGGCTCAACAAGCACCTGCGCCCGGGCTACGGACGGCCTCGCCCATGAGCCGGGAGGAGGGATGGCCTGGCCCGGGCTCATCGCGGGGCTCTCCCGGGAGCGGAGGCGGAGCTGGGCCGGCGGCGGGGTCGGGCCCTGCCTGCGGTCGCTGTCCGTGGTGCTGAAGTCGGGCAGGGCCTCACTCGTTCCGGGAACGGGAGGACGGAGCTAGCCCGGGTGGCGATGCGGGACCGTCCGCTCACAGCGCTCCCCGGAGCCGCCGCCGCTGCCCGGTGCGGGCGGGGTGCCCGGGCCGGCGGGGCCGCTCCCGCCCGCCGGCGGTCAGTAGATGGCGCAGAACCCCCGGGAACCGAGGGGCGACGAGCGAGGGCTGCGAGCGGTGCGATAGCCCCGGCCGGGCGGGCATCGCGCCCACAGCTCGGCTGTGTGACCCCGGGGCGGCCCCGGCGGCACCCACGGGAGGGACCGGCCCTGTTTTGACTCAAACGGCAGAGAGGGTGGGACCGGGGCACGGCCCCCGGGTGCCGCCCCACCACGCGGCGGGTAATTAAAACAAACAAACAACCGAGCGAACGCACGCACGAACAAACAAGCGGGGGCCGAGCCGTGCTGCGGGGGCGGGGGCTCTGCCAAGACGGGCGCGGGGCGGGCCCGGCCCGGTGCGGAGGAACGCGGCTCACCCGACCCCGCTCCTCCTCCTCCCGCCGGGCAAACATTAACGAAGGGCAAACGCGGCTGTAAATCAATCCTGCCGAAGGACACGGCCGGCAAACAAGCGCGCCCCAGAGCTCCCCCGGCTGCGCACCGGGCGCTGCGGTGGCGGGCACGACTGCTCTGGGAGCTTTTCCACCCTCCGATCCCTCCGGGACGGGGCCCCTTGCCTCGGTCCAAGTCCCGCACCGGCAGCGCCGTAGCGGCCGCTGTTGCTGCCCAGGGTGCGCCGAGCCAGGCCCGGGCGGTCCGCGGGGTAGGGAGGGGAAGGGCCGCTCCCCCGGGCCCGCTCCGCGCTCCGAGTGTCGCCGGTGAAGGCCCCGGTCGATGCCCCCCTCCTCCCTGATGTAAATGCCTTTATGCAAAGTGCCCGCAGGGTAAATATTAAACAGCTCCTAATGAGGCCACCGGGGCCGGGGCAGCTCCGACCTTCCCGGCGCGCTCGGGGGCGGCGGCGGGCGAGAGGTGCAAACGGCGTCATTAGATTTCATATTTAATGTGGAAAACGCTCTGATTACTTCATCGATTTCTTTGCAGTTAATTTGGCGAGAATTTCTCGCCGGCTTCCCAAGGCTTCAGCTTAGCCGGGATTCACATTAGGAGGGAGAAAGGGTAAGAGGAGGGGAGGAAAAGAGGGGCAGCTATCAAAAATACCAGTCAGTGGCAGGCAAACGTGGAGCAGCTTTGGAGGGACGGGCCTGCCCCTCCTGAGAGCCGCGGGCGAGCGCGGGTTCCCCACGGCGCTTTTCCCCTGCTGACATCCGCTCGGGAAGCCCCCATGGGGGGGCCCTTCGGGATGAGCTGGCTCAGAGGGCGCACATCGGCAAAGGATCCCCTCCGGCAGTAAACCCTAAGGAGCCTTGGGCTCCCCTCCACTCCTCTGGTGTGCTCGCAAATTTTGTCTTTGCCGCGTTTTCCCCTGGCCGCTACCTTTCCTCCCGATCGGCGGGCCCGTGCGAGGCCGGCGGGCAGTCGCTGTTCCAACAATGAATGGCTCGAAGCAGATTATTTTTTCCTGAACAAGACAAAGTCGTGTTTTTTCTTTCTTTACCCTCTCCTGTTTCCTCTCTCACACATTCAGAAAAAAATCCCAAACTGAAATAAATTCAGCCTTAAATCCCAGCAGGCTGCAGGAGGGATGTACTTTTTCTTTTAATTGTATTTATTTTTTAGCGTCCGTTCACGGCCCTTCCAAATGTCAATGAAGGCGAGGGGGAGGGAGGGAAGACTAACAGAGAGACAGTCAAATAGATAAATATTCAGTGATAGAGAGGAGAGAGAGAGAGTGGGACAGACAAAGGAAAAAAGAACAGAGCAGAGAAGGGAGATGGGATGAATAAGATGGAGGCTGGAAGAGGTCAGCTTTGCAATTAGCAGTTCTGCTTACATTTCAAGAGACAGCCCAGGAAGTGTCAAGACCTCAATCCTGCTTCCATGTAACTACCAATTTTTCTTCTATTTGTCGGAGCTTCTGTAATCTGGGAGGTAGGAATTCCCCAGGGATGGCTGGAAGGGGCAAATACTCAAGATAAAGTGCAAGGCTACGAGGCCTAAAATAAGCAAGCTCCATACCCCTCACTGCCTTCTGGTTGTTGTCTGTAGGAAATCAGAAAGGGAAGAAATGAACGCGGCTCTGGGTATTTATCTACCTGATAATTCTCTAAACGCCCGGGAGTGAGTTATAATTTGGACGTGAAATTTAATTTGCGTCGGCTGCAGTAATTTATGTTATTTTGAATTGATGTTCATACATCAATATCAATCGGGGCAGATTTTTACCACTTAGTAAGATCATCACACATTTAAAACCTGCACAAAATCAAATCGATACTTTACGCGTTTCCAGCCGGTGGCCGGCAGCGCGGCGCGGAGGGGCGCGGAGGCTGCGCGGGGTGGGGCGGGGGCCCCGGGACCGCCCCATTGACAGGGACGCAGCGCTATGCAAATGCCCACGTGCTGCCGGCGCCCAGGTGGGCAGCGCCGGGCGAGGCCCGGAGCCCCCGGTACGCGGGGAGAGCCCTGCGGGGCCCGGGCCGGCAGCGAGGGACGCGGGGATGCCCGGGTGCGGGCAGCACATCCCGACCTCCCCCCCCGTGCTGCAAGCCCCTCTTCGCCCCGGGGAAGCTGTTTCTGTAAGGTGCCAGCTTTGGGGTTTCATCGGAAAGGGAAGGCGGAATAATGAGGCTTTGTCTCTCTAACGGGATTACCGGGATCCGTTTATGAGAGGGCAGCGCTGAGGCGGCTGGAAGAAGGGGCGGGTTGGGGGCAGAAGCGAACAATGGGACCCTCCGGCCCCGGCAGCTGGGCAGAGCACGGCCGCCTCCCTCCCCTTCCTCCCTCCTTTCCTCCCGGCCCTGGAACAGCCGGGGCTGGCAGAGCTTCCCGGCCGGCAGCGCCAGGGAAGGGATGCCAGCAGGCTCCGAATGGAGGGGTTGTTTCCAGTATCGATCTATGCAAATGAGCAGAGATTCAGGTCGACCAAATTGTCGTAAAAATACGCTCCAAATCGAAGAAAGTTCGCCTTAGCGATCGTTACGGTGATATTGGAAACACAAACTCCATCCTCCTCTCCTGGGTAGCATCAGCAGGACGAGGGGTTTCCGCTGGTGGGGTGGCTGCTGAGAAAGGGAAGGCGGAAAGAGCAAATTCTGAGCGCTCAGACCTTTGAAACTGACTCCACAGGAGTGAAAGCCAAAGAGAGCAACGTCCTCCCACCGGCGGGCACCTAAGGGCCAGCTACAGCGGGGAGGGAGGCCCTGCGCCGGACCCTTCCCAGCTGTGCTCCAGGTTTCTGGAACAAGGTGCTTGACTGAAAATAGGCACGGAGCACGGTGGTGGCCCAGCTGCGTCCCTGCGCGCTCGGGAAACGATCGCAAGTTCTCACCGCCGCGGTAGTCGAAAGCGCAAGACCAGTTGTGCTTTTGAAAGGAGAAAGATTTGGCCCTTCCCTTATTTTTGTCTGTGAAACGGATCAGTGACCCCGGCTCCAACTCGGATTGACCGTCTTGCGTTCTCCAGGGACAAATTAATGGAGACCTATCACTTAATTAACAAACCCTCACTCACGGTATATTAAACCCGGGCTCTGCACCGGGAGCGCAGACGGGAGGGTTCGGGGAGGCGGCGGCAGAGCACCGGTGGGGACCGGGACGGCCATCTCTGAGCAGACAATACGGGACCCGCTCGGGAGCACACCGGGCAGCAAGCGCCGACAGCCGGGTGAGACTCCGGCGCTGGGAAGCCACGACACGGACGGTTTGTCTCACGCAGAGACATCCACGCGAAATTCAAACTCCGCGGCCTAATAACCACAACCAGTTAAAACAAAAATTCAGAAATCCAACGATTTTAGCCAGCAGCATTTCTCAGCCACCGCTCACCGGCCGGGCTCGGCTCATTCGCACCAAACGCCTGTCCCAGCTCACCCAGTCTGAACGGGACGCTGGCCCCGAGCCCCGCCGCGACCTGAGCCCACCGCCCCCGACACAAAGCAGAGGCTCGGCGGCGCATTACCGGGGCTCCCCCGTACCCCGTCCGTGGGCCCGGTCGGGCCCGGTTCAGCCGCCAATTCAAGCATTTCCGCCTCGCCCTCCGCGCTCCGGGCGGCGTTGCCAGCGGCGGGTGCGGCTTTCGGCGGCGTCCCGTTACCGGGCGCGCTGGGCGTCGCTCTGCCGGCGGCAGGCGAGCCTGGCGGGTGCGCCCCGGCCGGAACGGGGAGAGCCGGAGAGCCGCACTGCGCAGCCCGAGCTCCGGCTCGGCTTTGTCTGAGTGCGGCGCAGAGGAACCGGCCGGTGCCGCTGCGCCGAGCCGGGAAAGGGAGAGGGGAAGGGAGAGAAATGGAGTGGCGGAGCGGGGAACCGGTGCTGCTCTTCGGGGACAGGCAGGGACTGGGGCGGCCTGCCCAGGCCCGAGGCCCGGCTCTGCCGCTGCCGTGCCCCGACCACCCCGCAGCGGGCTCACCTGCAAGCCGCAGAGCAGACATCCGCTGAAACTCCGGCTCCTGGAGCCACTTCCACATTCTGCGGAAGGTCTCCCGGCCGGATTTGAGCTTGCTCCAGGGCTTGGGGTTCCTCAGCAGGTCTGAGAGCGTCCCTTGAGAGCGGCACAGCACCCTCTGGGCGAAGATAGCCTGGGGGATGCTATACCGCTTGAGCTCGGTGGTGATCCTCTGAGCTACTTCTTTGGTATTGATTTCTTCCATTTGCCCTGAATTACTTCCACTGTTGACCTGCGAACCAGTTACAGAAGGGTTTTGCTCCCTGGCAGAGCCCAGGATCTGCCCGTGGCTCTGGGCATTCAAGTGGGCATGGGGGTGGTGTGGGATCCCGTTGATAGGCACCATGCCAGCGGAGGTGGGGGTGAGGTGTTGGTCGCCATGCCTGGCTAACATGGCAGGGTGGTGGGCTTCAAATCCGTTTGGGGTGAGCATTTTCTCGGCGGGCATGGTGGCACTGGGGTGAGCGTAGTGGGGCAGCCCTTGCTGGGAGTTGTGGATGCTCCCCAGGCCCGATCCAGACAACGGAGAGAGGCTCTGCCCCATGCCGGTAACATCCTTGTGGTAGGGGGTGTAGAGATTGTTCATAGACGCCAGACCCCTCTCGTCCCGCATGAGCGTAAAGCTGCCGCTCACGTTGCCCGGTATCCGCTGGTGGGGATGGTGATGGTGGTGATGGTGGTGGTGGTGGTGAGGGAACTTGTCCGAGACCGTCGAGATGGGAGGTAGAGGCTGCAGAGGGGTTAACGTGGTGTAGGTGCTGCTCATGCTCATGCCGGGGGGTGTCTCGCAGGCCATGGTCATGGTGGGGTGCAGGGGGCCGGTCAGCGCGTGCTCGGGCGGCCGGTGGTGGTGGTGGTAGTCGCCGCCGTCGAGGATGGACGCCATGCCCATGGAGCGCGGGTGGGCCGGCAGGTGGCTGCCGCGGTGGGCCACCGCGCTCCGGTGGTGGGGGCTGCCGCTCATCAGATCGGCGGCGGCGGGCACCGGCTCATGGCTCACCCCGTGCAGATCGCCGATGTTCTCCATCGCCAGCTGCGCGTTCATCGTCGGCCGTGCGGGCGGCGGGACCGCACATCTATCTGGTGGGCGACGGGGCGTCCCGGAGCTCTTGGCGGCGGCCGGTTGCTCCCGCGGGCCGGCGGCGGCGGCGGGCGAGCGCTGCGGGCTGGTGGTGGCGGTGCTGCTGCTGCTGTTGCCGGGCTGCTGGCTTTCCCGGTTTTGGTTGGTTTGATTTTTTTTCTTTTAATTTTTATTTTGTGGCAATGTAATTTTTTTTTTTTTGGTTGTTGTTGTTTTTTTTTCCCCGCTGCTGGCTGGCGCCGCCGGGCCGGTCCTAGGGCCGCCGCTCCCTCAGGCCGGGCCCCGCAGCCGCGGCCGCGGCGGGTGTGTGGCCGCGTCCCTCGCCATCCCCAGCCATGGCTCTCTCTGCGCCCCGCGCTCCGACACCGCTCCGTGCTGCAGCGCCGCCGCCGCCCGCACCGCGCATGCGCGCGGCGCCACAGCCCGCCCCGCCCCGCCCGTGACGTCACCGCCCCTATAAAGCGGGCGAGCCCCGCGCGGCGGCGCCCAGAGCTGGCGGAGCCGCTGTACCGAGCTCACTGCCCCCGCCCCGGGCACAAAGGGCCGCCCCGCCCCGCCGGGCAGGGACACCTGCCCCGCCCCTTCGGTGACTCCGCGTTTTCCGTGAGCGCGGAGCCTCCTCACCTCACCGGGAGCTTCCGGAGGTGACACCGGACCGCCCTGCCCCGGGCCGCCCGCGGGCCGTACCCCCCCTCCCCCCGTGTCCGCCGCACTCCCCGCCGTATCCACCCACGCTGTACCGCAGCCGCCTGCCCCGGTATCGCTCCTCTCAGGTGCCCTACAGGGAAACTTGCCGTTGCCCGGCGTGGGGATGGGCGGTGGGAGCCCCACGGCGCTGCTTCCCGGGGTACACCCCGCTGCTCTGCTCCCGCCCCCCCCCCCAAGGTCCCGGGGGTCCGGCCGGGCGGTGCGATGGGGAGGGACGGCCCCCCTGCAGCCCCCGCCGGGAACCCCGGGCGTGCCCGGCAGTGCAAGGCGAGCATATGTCCCGAGGCGCCCAGCAGCCGGACATGCCGCTGGTTTTCTTTTATTTTTTCTTCAAAAAGAAAGAAAAGGAGGCGGAGGAGAAAGAACAAGCGAGCTCACCCGCCGGCCCCCCTCGTTAGCTAAGGTGCCTTTATGCTGGAAGAAAGGGCAGATGTGCCTATTGTTCGCCCATTAACAATAACGAACCACGCCGGGCAGAGTGCAGCGTGTGCGCGGCGCCGAGCGGCGGGAGGGACGGGCCGAGCCGAGCCGAGCCGCGGGAGAGCCGCGGGGCCGCAGCCGGGCGACACCGGGCCGGTGGCGCACAAAGGCCGCCGCCGCTTCCCCTCGCTCTGCTGCTGGGGACCGCGGCTGCTCCCGGCACCCTGCGGAGCCGCCTGTCCCCATCGCCCGGCCAGGCCCGGGGACACTGCGCTGGGGCTCAGGCCGCGCCCCCGGTGTCTTTTCCATGGAGGGGGGGATTGGGCTTGAGCACCTGCCCTGGTAAAGCCCGCACCGGCGGCACGCAGAGCCAGAGCAAACGCTTCGTCCCGCGGGACCCGTGCAGAGGGCTGTGGCGGGGGCGTTGTCACCCTCCCTGCGTTCCGCTGAGGGCTCCAGGGCCCCTTCCCTGGTAAGCGGCAGCAGTCGCTGCCAGCGGCCCCATGGGGAGTGCAGGCTGCAGGGACAGAGACAGGATTCGGCTCCAGGGCAGAGTCCCGCCGGGAGCGAGCTGAAATCAACCCGTGGGGTTACTTTTCTCGGAGCTATTGCCCTAACTTTACGGACAAGGCCTGCGGAGATTCCTCTTGGAGCGAGGGGAACGCACTGCTCGGGACCCCGCGGGGTCTCGCTGTTCTCCGGTTCATCGAGGCAGCGACATCCCTCGCCCTGCGCTTTGAGCCCGAAGTACCGCAGCAGCGGCCGGGTCCGGGACAGCGGCGGGGCCTCGGTGAGGAGCCCCCATGGCCGGAGCCGGGCCTGGCCACGCTCCTGCCCAGGTGTGGCCCCGCCGCGGGATGCGGGCCTGGGGTCCATGCCTCACACCGAAGCGTCTGGCCGGTCCTCCCGGAGGACAGCGGGAGCCCCCCCTGCCGTACCCCTGGGGTGCTCACGGCGATCCGTGCCCTGGCGGCTGCTGTCCTGGACCGGCCCCGTGCGTGGCTCCGGGTGCACAGCCTGCGTGTACCTGCTCTCGGGGAGCTCAAAAATCACCAGGCACCGGGAGGATGGCAGGAAACTTTTAGAATCACAGCTATCGTCTGTGTGCGTGGTGCGTGTATGGCCCTGGAAGCGAGAACACTTTTTCGCCTCTATAAATTCAGAATTTCCACAGCGATTTTATGTATTTCCCGAAATTCACACACACAC
>CM031866.1:11337093-11469593 GCA_018697195.1 Certhia americana
GAGAAAACTCAAAATAAAAAAAAAAAAAAAAAAAAAAAAAAAAATCTACTGCAAAAATTAAAAAGAGAAAGAAAGGAAGAAAAAAAAGGAGGAAAAAAAAAAAAAAAAAAAAGGAAAAAAAAGGCAACCGCCTCGGCTGCCACGCCAGTCCCGTTAAAAAATAAAGCACCAAACCCTCACAAGGTGTAGGAGAGATCTTTTATTGGACCAACTTAAATGCAAGAATTTACAGCCAGAATTACACGATCTTCATCAGCCCAACAAGCACCAGAGGCAGAGGCACAGGCAGCAATTTGTGTATTCCCTGGGTCTGCAGGAGCTGAGATGGTTTTGGTGGAGAAAGGGGGTGGGGGAGAGGATAGAACCCTCTTTCCCCCCAAAGAGCCTCAGTTTGTGGCTCAGGTAAAAATAAAAATAGGAAAAAGAAAAAATTAAAAACCACAACGAAAAATCTCTTCAGCGCCCCATTTTGCTCCATCTTTAAGTCCAGTTCAGGATCAATTCTTTCCCTTACATCCCCAGCCATAAACCAACAGCTTCCAGCTAAACCTTTAAAGGTTAAAAGGAACAAAAATAGAAATAATAATCAAGGGGTTTTTCTTCTCCTCCTGCTTGTAGGACAGCGCATTTTGGTCAGTCTAGCCTTGCATTTAGGGATGCTACTTGCATTTGAATAGCTGCCTGGCTGGTTATGGATCGGGAGGCTATGAGAGGAATCAGTATGCAAATTGTTTCAGTTACAATCGAAGGGTTCGATCTGGAGAAGGTGCCTGAGCGGAAGTCGCTGTCAGCCAGCGGTGCATTAGGCTGCCATTGCCTCCGCCGTCTGGGCCTGCTCTCCCTTTCCCTCACCCTTTTTTATGCTTGTGTACAGGTTTCTCCGGCGGTAATTAAAACATACACACAAATCAGGGGCTGCTGCATATCACGTTGGTGCCTTTTGCAGGCTGCGGGCACAGGGAGAGGGGGAGTGGAGAGAATATATCGCCGTGCTGCTGGGGTTATTATTATGCAGCAAGGGTGAGGCGATCAGTGAAATAAAACATTTATAAATGGTTTCGTGCTTACAGTAGGAGAGGTGGGCTGAGGTGGGGGGGGGGGGGGGGGCGCGCCCGGGCGCTGATCACACAGTGCAGGCTGCAAATCGATAACCCTTTCCTTGTAATCCCAGTAATTGTGGGAATCACGGCTCTCCGTTAAAGGGACAGCGGGCTGCAGCGGGGGGCGCGGGGGCCGCGCTTTGCACAGCCTCTGCTCCCCCAGGGCTCACCCTGGACTCCCCAGCTCTGCCTGGAAGGCAGCTGGCAGGGCTGCGGGCAGGAGGCAGTGGCAGACTGGCCCCACCAAGCACCATTTCCACAGAGCCCTTGGTGGTTGCAGTAAGGCCCTTCCCGTCACCTGTGGCATCCTCCTCTCAAGGCAGGACATGTCCAGAACCCCCGGCTAGAGGCACGGAGGGGAGCGAGGGCAGCCCCCGGGGGCGCAGGCAGGGGAAGGGGCCGCCCACAGCTGTCCCTGCCCTGCCCAGACTTCCTGTGGCTGCCCCACGTCCCCACGGAGCCTCGGCAGCCCAGCCCAGCTCCTTCCTCTGTTCTGGCACTGCCAGGAGCAGCGGCAGGCCTTGGGCACTCTGCTCTGGTCAGGGCTCCATGGATTTCGTGATATTTTGTCGTGTGGCAGAGGGATGGGAAGGACCGGTGAGGTGCTGTGCTGGCTGGAATCAGGCTGGCGTGAGCTGCCCCTGGCCCCGAGGTGTCCCCAGCGCAGCACCCGAGCCCAGCCCAGCGCACTGCCCCGTGTCCCCCAGGTGTGTGGCTGCGGGGTCGGGGTGCCAGGCAGCCTCCAGGGCGGCCGGCGAGGGGGGTGCGTGGGCCGGAGCAGGGCCCCATGCCCCCGGCGCTCCTGCCCTCTCCCTGCCGCTGACCATCTGTCATTCAATTAGGGCTGGGAGGCAGCTGAGGGGCTGGGGGGAGTGGGGCTGGGGGTCAGCGACCCCGCGCACAACGGCCTGCTGCCTCGCAGACGAGAAGAAGTTCAAATGTTAAATGCTCTCCGGCCCCGGCTCATCCAGGGCACTCGCCTTTGGAGGCAGCGGAGGGGTGAAGGGCATCAGTCATTAGCACTAAGATTTCAGCTCCGAGGCTGACCCTGCCTTCTGTTGGGGGATTTTGGCCTGAAAAGCCTTAACCCTTCCAGGGCAGCCCCCTCCCCTCTCCATTCCATCCCCCCTGGTAGCCCCAGGCTGGTGCTGCCTGACCAGGCTGCTCCCCATAGCTTCCCGATAGTCTGGGGCTGCCCCCCGGGCAGGTGGGTTTGGGGGACAGGAGGGATCCCCGCAGCCCTGCCCACAGCCGGCCACTTCCCTGACCCCGTGAAAAGGGGAAAGCAGGGCAACAAGTCAGCTCCCGCAGGGAGCCACACTGCGGAGGAGCCGTGCTGGAGGCAGCACACGCGCCCTGCCCACCCACGGCTGCACCTCCTGCAGGGTGCCTGACACCCCCTCTCCTCCTTACAAACAGACCAGAACAAATTGATGAATTGAGCTTCCACTATGCTAATTTGGACATTATAAATATTTAACTATCAACCCTAGCAGCCAGCCAGAGAGAGCTTCTCTCTTCTTTACATGCCACTTAATCTAAAGTAAATGTTTGCCCCAGAAGTGGCCAGGGCAATCTGAGCATCTCATTCCCTGCCCCTTCCTCTCTCAGGGGAGCCCTGAGGGTCCAAAAGGGGGTCTTGTCACGTTTGACTCATGTTGCAGAGTCTCCCTGATAGCCTTCCTCCTGGTTTTGGGTGTGTTAAGAAGCTAAACTGAGGCAGAGATTGAGCTGTGGCTTCTGCTTAGAAGGATTTGGATATGGTGCCACAAATCAGAGGTCTCTGGCTGCATCACCTGACACTGGGCTGCTCTGCCTGGAACAGATTTCACATTTATTCAGAGATGGAGAGATTCCTGACTTTGGACCAAAGTGAAGAATGAGTTTTCATTCTCTTTCAATGAAAACAAATTCCTCTGTCTCATGAAAACCCACAATATTTATAATTTCAGTGGGATTATACCTAGTAAGTGAACTTCCCATGTTCTTCATTTAAAAGACCGATTGTATACTGCTCATGACATCAGCATTTGGTACATTCGGTAGATTTTCATGTTTGATATACTTACTGTTTGCTGCTGAAGGGAAGTAATTTTCTCTTTCAACGTAGTAACGCATCACAAATGTTTGTTAATGATCTCAGAGCTTTGTTTTTCTGAGGGGCTTGAGCAGCTCTTTGAAACTCTTGCCTGTGACAATCTTGCGCGTCATTCACCTTAGAGGCCGTAGAAGCAAAAGAAAATGTCACTCAGAGAAGTGCAGGGGCTTATGGAGCTCCAAACAACTCATCTGGGGCTTGGTCTGGCATTTTTAAAACATTTGTGTGGCAGCAATGCCACTCACATGATGCAGTAGGTCTTGGGAAGTTGCCTTTCTGTTTCTGAGCTCTGTTAATTTCTTAATGAGAAGCTTAGCAAATCTGTTACTTATTCTGACTTGGTCTCTCACCAACTAGCCAAAAGTGAAGTTCCGCTCTAAAGAAGGGTGCCCTGGTGCTTTGGCACATCCTTGGGGCAGACACACGATGTACCATAGCACACGTGAGCTCACATCCCTCCTGACAGCCCCTGACCAAGCACAGGGATGAGACAAAGTTTTGTGCTAGATGTGTCAAGAAAATATGAAAACAACCATGGGTGTTATTACTTGATCATGCACAGGGACATGACATCAGTCCCTACATTAAAATACCCACAGGAACAGGAGATGATATCTCACCTGCAATGATCCTGCAAGTCTGTGTGGCTTCTCACACCCTCATCCCTTAGTTATCTAGAAATGTAGGGAGTGTTGGTGTATTTTTACACCATTTTTTTTTACCATACCTCATTCTCCTTTGACCAGGACAAGCTGGCAGCAGAATGGTCCTGGGAAAAGGGACAGTGAAACCCGTCAGGGTGTAAAATCAGGGTGGGTGCTGCACTGGAGATGTGAAACACTAGTTTGCTATAGGGTCAGATATTGGATTATCAGCAAAAGTTGATCCCAGTCACATGACAGATCTTACATTTGCTGTCATAAAATCTATCATGATTTAATAGGCATGGAAATCAAATTCTTCTGTGGACTGTGAAGCAAGAATCTTTTAAAAATGTCTGTTTACCACAACAGACAACATATTGATCGTTAGTTTTGAGACCTCACAGACGATTCAGAGATGTGTGTGAACACAAGCTGGCAGCTTGCTTTGCTCTATTCACTGCCCAAAATCAAACCCCACCGACTGCCACACACTCAGCTTTCCGATCAGGTAGATTTTAATTTCTTTACTTTAAAGGGTACTGTTTTGTTTAAGACAAATAACAAGAAAATTATATAGCACCAACCGGCCTTCTGGTGATGCTGCTGTTTGCAGTGATACTGACAGGTATACATAGTGAGGAGACACTCCTGTCTTTTGCCACAGAAGAAAAACTGCCTTCTCTGAATGCAGCTGACCTGGTATTTACCACTGTGAGCAGCCTCATCCATTTTGGCAGCACAAAGGGGCTGATCTCCTCCTGACTTGAGTCAATATAATTTTATTCTCTGGTATTAGGGGCACTGGAATGGGTGGACCAGGTTGCTTTATTCTTTGCAAAGTCTACAAGCACTGTTTTCATCTTTCAGCCTCCTTATTTCTGCCTTGGGATTCCTGGATGAGAGCTGTGAGATGAAATTAAAAGGCAAAGTTGCAATGCTGGTCTGGAGCATGTAGGAACTCAAGTGGGTTACAGCACTCTGTCAGAGTCTGTTCTCCAGCCAGTGACAAAGCTGTGCCCATCCCTGCTCTGTGCCCTGGCACAAGTAGTTCAAGCCATGAGAAAGGGCTCTCCTGGGTAAGAACTATTAATGGTAAATCACTGACTTGTGATTTGTACCAGATTTCCTGACAGAGACAGTTAGTCATCTCACGTGGATTACTCTAGAGTGTTTATAGATGTGTTTTTCCATCTTCATGAGCTGCCATGGCTCCATGGTCCCCAGGCTAAGCCCACCCCGCCCTGCCAGCCAGTGGCATCTCTGTGACACCTAGCACTGAGGAGGGGGAACGAGCATTATCTCCCTCTAGCTTTAGAACTAGCACAGTCTTTAATCTGTGAATATTTTAAGGTGTGGGGATCCCATAAATCCTTTCACATCTGGGATCGCTTGTAATGGCCAGTGTCAGGAGTTTACAGAGGAGCTTTCCTAAGATCTAGTGCCCAGAATCAATAGCAGCTGCAATTCCAGGCAGGGGGATAGGCTGAATCCCGATTTGATTCTCAGGTGTTTTCAATTGTATTTCCAGCAAAAAATTACTGTTGTTAAGTGATTCTGCTGGTCTGGTCGTGCCTTTTGAAGTTGCCTTTATTTCTTTGAGCTCAGATTCCTTGAGATCCTCTAGGTGCTCCGTCCCCAAATCCGCATGTATCTAATAAACCTGACAGCTTCCCAGCAGATGTCTCTATCTTCTCCATTTTCTCCTTTATCGGGGAGACAGACTTCACTGGAGAATGCATCTTAGCAAGTGAGACCAATGCAGGCTCTTTAGAGAGCTCCCAGAGGTCCAAGTCATCTACTCCAGCCATGAAAGAGCAAGGGGACCTTGTGTGGCAAGGCAGGGTTTGGCACACCCTGCAGCTCACACTTCTTCATTCTTCACTTCCCGCTTGCCCTCGCAGAGAGCATCTAACAGTGTCAGCTCCCATCTGCCTGCAAGGATGCATGCAGCTCTGGGGTGAATTTTTTGAGATTTCAGCCACCCACCTCCCTATGGGGAATGCCCCTCATCATTAACAGGGTTATCATTCCTGTTTGTGCACAGCACTACCTGGGAGCATCAGGAAAATGGAGCCTGGAGAAAAGGGCTCTGTTGTACAGTGTGCCTTTGGCCTTGGGCACAGTGTGCAGGCCAGGACTGCTGGCTGGACTCTGCCCTCTCCATGATCTGCTTCTGAGTCTGTGATAAATCACAGGCAAGTTGGGGCCAGACTTCCCTTGGCTGTCCCTGTTTGCTCTGAACTGCCTACATCTGAATTCCTTGTGGGTGGAAGAAAGGAACATGGAGGTGATGGGCAGCATCTGTAATAGGAAATTGCTGTCTGCAGATGTGTGTGTGAAGGAAAGCCTGTGTCAGAAAATGGTATCAAGGGATAAATTCCACAAGTGAGTGAATCCATCTGAGTGTAAGACACAGGTTGTGCATTTTCCTCAAGAAGGAGCTGAACAGCTTCAAGGATATCAGTCCATTTTATGAATGACATGGTTTCCCTAGAATTGCCTATGCTTACTCAGTAGGAGAGAAGACAACAGGCAAATAAAGAGGTGTTTGGCCCATCTTGGACCAGGTTTTGTGTCCTTACTCCCTTTGTATTTAGGTGGAGCTATGCTGGCCGTTCTGCTCGAGTAAGGAGTTTGACTATTTTCCTCTTTTCAAGGAGCAATGTGATAGTGTCCAAGCTGAAACACCTCCTGAAAAATACAGCCTTCTCTCCTGGCTGGCTCTGCAAGTATGTGGTGTGCAGTGGGAGCTGCTCCTGTTCTTTTAAAACAAGGTGTTACCTATTGACTGCAATGGAAAGCAGCTTGTTACCACGTATAAGCACAGAAATTTCTTCTACCTTTGCTTTGCACAGATGGAAATCTGATTGCTCCTTCTAATCTTCCCCAGTACACCTGGCATTGTGGGGACCAGTGACAACCTGGTCCTGATAAAGACTTCAAGAGTGCACCTATTATCTATACCACAGAGAAACTCTGATCATGTGGGAATAGTTAAAATAAGACAATATATAACAGGTCATCTGTCTTTCAGCTACAGTCAGCTCAGAGGTGGGAACAGATTGACACAGCTGGGTGCAGCCATCCTGCTGGAGGCAGGACCCAGGAGCCCCTGCAGCCCTGGCACTGTGCTGAGGCCAGTGCTTGCTGGCCAGGGCAGGGAGCTGGCTGGTGCCTGGGGAAAGGGCTCCTGGCACTTCAAGCAGTGCAAACCCTCCCTGCCACCCAGGCCTGGTGCTGCAGAGAGAGTAGTGCTGGGGAAGCAGCAGGATGCTGAGCAGTGCAAACCTTCATCTGTACACTGCTCTCTGGGTATTTTCTGGTACATGGTATCGTTGTGGGCAGGGTGTAACCCCTGGCCTCCGGTGCAGATAGTTGCATGAAAACAATTAATCTTTTGGAAAGCAGTGAATGGAAACATTAGTGCCTCGACCCCTAACACAGGTGAGCATCACTGCCCAGCGTGAAGGTTTGTGTGTACAGGGAGCTTTTGCTGACTGCAAGCTTTTGCAGGCTTGTGGGTCTTTAAGAAAAGGCAGAGACAGATGGAGAAATGGATATAGGGATGCAGAGAAGCATTGCATTTTCCCGGACAAACACCGGGGCAGGAACCCTGAGAAAAGCCAGTGAGTCCTGATGGATGCAGGCTGCCCAAGGGGCTGGGAGAGGTGGGCAGCAAATACTTCTTGCTCTGATTCCTTCTGTGGAAAAGGAAGCGTAACATGGCTGTTTGCTGCTGGCAGATAACCTGGAAGCCATCTAACGAATACCCCAGCTTCACCTATTATCCCAGGAGGAATCAACCATCTGCAGTTTTGCTAGCTGTGCTGGACAGGAAGGGATAGTTCATTAGCAATTTATACGTTTGGTTTGTCTCCTAAAATGGATCTTTCCAGCAGCAGGGATGTGTCATTTCCCTGTTGAGATGCTCCTGCTTTCACAGTGGTGACTCCCAAGCCAATCACTCAGCATGAGCTGGAGTTACCAGCGTATGTAAATGACGTAAATAAGCTACAGGAGCAGGGTCACATAACTGTTTTGTTAGGTTCTGCCCTTTCAGCCCTATTTCATGGATTCTGACAGAATATTAACATGTTTGCATATGTAAATGTGTTAAAGAGAGCATCAGCTGAGGGAATACATTAAACCCAGTTGTCCTTCCAAGTTGATTTAATCTGACAGCGCCTCCATTAAAAAAATAAAAAGCATCAGTTTTCCTTTTGTGACTTGATGTACAGTAATTAGCTTGTTAGAGCAGGAAACACCTCCTTTCATAATTGATTTTGCACCCCTTTTACTTGGATATCTCTGACAAGCTGTTTCTTGCTCCCCAAGGACACCATCAGTACTTCCCATGTGTTTGGAATTTCATGAATGTGAATAATGAATATGATTTATCCCTCCCACACTCCCATGCACAGATAATACATGTAGCCAATTTGTGAACTGGACCTCACATCAGAAAGATCGGTGTCAAAGTATTAATAGTGTAGTGACCAAACGTGCACAGGAATTAGGGCCCAGCTAAGCAGAGATTTTTGGGGCATTAGTGAGATAGGAACAGGTTGCACCACGTGTTTGTCACTGGGGAGAAAAAAAAGAATGAAGATTTTCTGAATGGTCCTGTGTGTCTGAGTTAGTATGCCAAATTGGTTGCTTATTACAGCTGGCACAGTGCCTTAGTGGGCTAATGTGTTAATAATGTGTAATGTTTCTCTTAGGCAATGGCACCACTCTTCATTAGCACGTCTCAAACCCTGTCACTGTTGCTTAGCTCGACATTTTGTTTCTGATATTCCAGTGAGGGTATTTGAAATCAGGGTTTCAGATCTGCTAATACATGTCACACACTCTTTAAAAATGGATTTTAAAAGGGCCTCAATAATTTTATGGCTACTAATAACATTTGTAGCTATGTGAGCTAAGCTAATGATAAGAGTAATCAAATTTCATGTTTCACGGCATAAAATGAGCAACTGTAGGGGTCAGGAAGGTATTCACTCCCTGCCCTCCTCCCCTGGGAATCACTGTCTTTTCCGGTTGGTTCAGTAGATGAGCAGTGTTTGGGACATGAAATAGCACAGTGCTGCAGGGAAGTTCAGGTCTTGCACTGTACATAGCAAGGATCTTATCTGTAAGAATCACAATTCTGGTTTCAGTAGGCAAATGGAGCAAAACTTTTGAACGATAGGTTTGTTTCACATTGATTACCTCTCACATTGGCATCCAATACATGGAGTTGGGTCTACCCATTTTTGTGCCTGTTTACTCAAGTCCCCTGTACTTGAGTATGAGCCTTATATTTCTGAGAGGCCCCAGCACAGCCACGTAATTCACATTCTAATTTTTCAATCAATAAAGGTGCTTCGACTTGCCTCAAATGTCTGTTTTCACTCACTGTATTAGCAAGTTTGTTTCGAGCATTTCTTTAATGCTGATAATAACAGAGGCGCCCAAGAGAGCCTGGAGCCACCAGCATACATTTGCCCCTGCAGGATTGCAGTGGGCAGAAGCATCAGTGCCTGCAGGTGTCCCTCCCCTCACCCACAGCCTGGCTGCAGTTTGCCCAGGTGCACTGTGCCCGCAGCTGAATGGCAGGGCTGGAGCCAGGAGACTGGGATTTGGCAAGGCAACAAACAGTTTAACTGCTGCCTGGCTTTGATAAAGACTTCCCCTCCCTTTGCCAAATAGTGCCAAGAGCACTTTCTAGCACCCATACTTTTAGTGTGATGTGTTTTTTAAAGCCTTTTAGTGCATTGCACCAGTGATACAGCGATGAGCCTAAAAGGACTCACTTAACACAATGTGTTATAAGCCAGATTGGAGATGTGCTGAATAAAATAACCCAGCAGAGACAGCCAAAAAGCTATCTGTATTTTTTGTACAGGAAACTAGCTCTTATATTTTTTTTAAAAAAGCTATTTTACAGAAAACCTTGGCATCAGGCATTTTTTGAGGCTCAGAGAAGATTGCCAAAAGGAGGGGGCTTCCTGGTACATCAGGGAACGTAATGGGAAAGGCTGAAGTTAAAGACCCTTTAATTGAGGCCTTCAGAATGGTAAGTATAACACTGCATTGCTCTGTTTAGGGGATTTTGAGTATCTCTACCATCAAGGCTACATTTGTCTGTAGGATTAATCACTTTTTGATCCAGAGGGTTTAAGACAGACAGCTTACTAGGAATGTGCTGCACGGCTCTCCCAGGCTGGCAATTAGCTTTGTTTCTTCTTATTGTCTTGTTTATTATATCCTTCTCCATCTCTCTTTTTCTTTTTTTTCCCTGACCATCACGTTAATACACAAATTCATTTTTAATTCATTTTTAATCCATCTTTAACTGTGCAGAAGGCTTTTAATAAAGTCTCTGTGTCAAATACAAAAAATGAAAAAGGCCTGCTGCTGACCAGAGAGCAGGTTTGTATACAGATGGCACTGTAAAAAATCCTTGGAAAAACTTGAAGACATAATTTTACTCTATTTTAGGGCTTTATCTCTAGACCTGCTGAGGTTCTCCTACTTGCTGGAAGACCATCAAGAATCTGAATTGTACCCATTTCATTTGACTTGAATGCAAACAGGGTTTTTTTGGACATTGTTTGTACCTCACATGAAAGAAAATATATGTCAAGGCAGCTGTGTGTGGGTGCTCACTCAGGTTCCTTGGGATGCTCAGAAATGATCTTCTGCCCTTGATAGGCTCTTTTCCCCTGAATGGCAGAGAAAGCACATACCCCTGTGTCCCATCACACAGCTTTTCTCCCATACTCCTAGTCTTACATGGGCTAGCACAGAAGATGAATGATGTCTTTATTTCCTTATCATGTGTTCTGTTTGAATGGGACTGGACAAGGAGGAAACAGTCCTTGAGCTCTAGACCAAAAACATCCCTCAAAGTTGTGTCTGGGAGGCATCCATGTGAAGTTCTCACATGTATGGGACTTGTGAGCTGCCAGCAAATAACACAATGCTTGGCAAAGTCCCCCCAGATCTGGCAGCTTGCTTTGGGGCTGGAAACAACCCAAATAGACTTGAATGCTACCTAAGGGCTTAGAGTTTTCCTGTTTCCAGATGTGGCTTGGACCTGAATCTGCTGGGTGGCCTTGGTTAATCAAGTTCACTGCTCTGTATCCATTTCCCACCTGGGCACCCCCGGGAGTGATGCTGGCCACTTTCATCCAGCATTTTGCTGTACCCTGAGGACAAGCACAATCTCAGGACTGAATATTGCTGTGAAGAACAACACACGGTTGATGTAACTACAGAGTCCCAAGCCAAAGCTTACTGACATACATGGAACTGCAATGAATTGACTTTGGTCAGTTTCGGATCAGATGCTCAAAGCTGTAAAATTTTTTTGACCTTATAACATCCCCAGTGTGAAGTTACTAGCACGGTCAGAACTAGATGCAGCACGTAGTGTGCTTTTCTGTCACAAACAGTTTGTCTTTCTTTTTCTTGGCTCTTCTTTTAATAAATGTAACTCCTTCTCCTATGGCTCAGGCATTGTGTTGAACCACGCCGACAAATGTTCTCAGGTTTTTAAAATATTCGGTATTAAAGAGATCAGGCCAGATGTGTTCTGCTGCCTTCATCACTCTAGGTTGTGTACTCTGTGTTGAAATGATTATTGTCATCAGCCGGTGAAAGGCAGCTGATGAAAGACTCTCTCCCCCTCTGATGAGCTATCTATCCACCCATGCCTGGTGCAGAGTGCACAGGTTTTGTTTTTGAATGATATATTGCTGTGTCAAAGTGGCTTATGTGCTGCTTAAACTTGCGCTGGTGAATGATAGAGAGTGTGTATTAAACACTCTCCCTGCAATGGGAGCTGTATTTTCTCTTCTCCATCTTTGGGAGCACCAAAGCCAATCCCCCCCTGGGAGCCCAGCAGGCACTCCAGGAGCAGTGTGCTCACACTGGACATTTTTACAGAAATACAGTTGGATATCATTTTAAGTCTTTGTAGAAGACACAAATGTTCTTTTTGCCCACCCTATTCTGTTGATAAATGAGACTGTTCTACATGGCACATTTTGAAATGTTTTGGGTTTGGGTGCATTTCCCATAAAACCTTTCCTGCTCTCAAGTAGTGTAGCTTTTGTTTTTCCACTTGTCCCCCTTTTACTCCACTTCATTACTATTTTGTTTTTTTTCCAATTCCTTGCAAGGTTAGCAACAGTAGCTAGGAAGAGATAGAAGAAGGGGAATTCCATTTGGGGTCCACTGACATGGTCCCAAACCATTTTCTGAGGAAGCGTTTGATAAACAAAACACATTAAACCAACATTTTGCCTTGAAATATGTTTTGATTGGAAAACTCTGTTCTCAAAGCCTTCCATGCTTCCACAGTCCTTTGGCATATCTGGTGAATTCCAGCATTCCTGAGCAGAGCCCATAACATGAATAAGATCTTTCCAAACAACTGAGAAAAATTTAAAAACCAAGACACAGATATTTTCCTCATGTAGTGACACAATAGAATACTTAACCAAAAATAATGTAATGAAAAGTGTAGGTCTCAAAATGGAGTGCTGCAGCCTGGAAAAATAGTTTTCTGACCTTCTGGATTTCCTCTATTAGAGGACTACTGTGCAGTGAGCAAACCCTATTTCTTACAACAAAGAAATTTAGCAATCTGGAGGCTGTGTCACCTTGCTGGCAGAAACACTGAGCAGCAATAGTGCTGAAAGTCAACACTAATAGCTGACACCAAATTAAACTGCCAGGGTTTGTGTGATGTAGTTCTGTCACCCTTTGACATATTTGATGTGAATTCAGAGGCTTCTGCTGTAAACTCATCAGCAGAGCTCATGACGCATCATCTTTACATATCTGTCCATCCACATTTGTCAGCAAACTGTGAGCCTCAAATGACTCCAGCGATTGGGATATAGATTGCTTTACCTTCACATATAGTAAATAGAGTGTTTTAACACTTGTGATACCCTCAGCTCCAGCTTTTAACTGACAAAGTCTTGTTAGCTGCACTTCAGCCTTTCTGTGTCCATGCTGAACGTGGTGATTGATGAGGGCTGATTATGGCAGTGGGGTGGCCCATCCCCTCTTAACTTGTGGCTCAAATCATCTCCAGTTTGCCCATGCAGAAGAGCAGCAGGCACACTCCTAAGTGTCTTCATGAAGTGCCTGATTGAAAGGCCACAGCCAATTAGGTTGAGCTGAAATGGACACTTGCAGGATGTCTTTGCCTCTCAATTCCCTGCGTGGTGCCTGCAGAGAGCAGGCACTAGAAAAGTGCTGATAGCCCTCACATCTGCTTGCATCACCCAGCAGCTCTCAGATCCAAGGGCCAGTGTTTCAGCCTGAGAAACATGGCAGGGTGGCTGTGCCCCCCTAATTCACAGCTTTGGACCAGGAATGGTCCCAGCAAGTGCCAGGGCTCAGATCCTGTTGCAGCAAACTGCTCACAAATGTAAGTCACGCTGCTGAGGCAGTTGTTGACTGGTGACAAACAAATAAATAATCTCCCCCTAAAACAACATGGCATTTCAAAACAGAAACACACACACACACACCCCCCATGTGCTTCTCCCTGGGCAATCCAAAAGGGATTTCTAATATTTGGTTTTCTCTAAACCAGTTAGTGATTTTGCAGTTTCAGATTGATGCCTTTTGGTTAAGAGCTCCTAATTTTCCTGTTAATTTTGGACTTACTGTGGTAATGAGAGCAGGTCCCCTCAGATGAGAACGAATTCTGCTGGGATGTATGTGAATGCTGGACTTGATTTGTTGCTCTGAGCAATGCTTAAGAGACTCCCCAGGTTTGTGACAGGCTTCTGTCTCCCCTATGGACGAAAAAGGGAAAGGGTCTGCAGTTTCTGTCTCCATGGTATTTAACATATTTTCTAGCTTCAGTAGCACCTCATTTGCCACATATTGCCCTAGCATTGTAACATTTTGTTCTACTGACTGGCTTTGCTATCAGTGTAAATTACCATGGAGAGAAAGCTGTATTTAGGCTCACAGGAGGAATAAACAGACCAAGAACAATAAATCAGATTCTTTTTTTAATAAGTCCATTTTAACAAATGGCTTAAAAGACTACCTTTATAAGGTAGTATGCATTAAATCACACTTATTCAAGTGTGAGCTATAACACAATGGGAACAGAAACATCATGTCCTACAAGAAAAAACACTCCATTTTCACCCTGTGTCTCCAAATCTCCTGCTTATATAATAACTGGCATAGAAATATTGCACAGTGTCCCATGTTTCAGTAACACTTTGCAGCGCTAGAATTATTTCCAAAAATGGTGATAGAAGATTACATTTGCTCGTAAAGATTATAGACTCAATAATTTTGTAAAAAATTAGGGAAAAAAGTATAAGCTTTAAAAATACTTCAGATCAACTTCCACTGATGCTTTGTGACCTGCTCCATTTGGAAACTGCTGTGGAGCGCCACTTGGCTCGTGTGATGGAAGCAGCTTGAGTTCTCAGACTGAGCACCTGGGATTTAATTTGACACCTTGAACATCATACTCTTGTCCTCTGGAAATATTTCCTTGTCAGGATTTGTTCCAAGGTCTGCAAGAACTGAGTGCAGCATTAAAACAGAATTTGGATCCTCCTTTGTTTTTCTCCTTGGTGTAGTGTGGCTCCTATCCTAGGTGCCTCAGGAACATGTGGGTGGCCAGGAGGGACCCAGACTGGCCACACTGATGCAGATGAGAGACACAGCCTCAACCTGCACAAGCCTTGGGGCAGCTGGGGCTCGCTCCATGCACAGGGGGATTGTAATGGAAATTCTGCAAGCTCTTAATAGTTATGACACCGAGGCATCTCAGTAATTACTGCACAGAGGCTTCTGGCATGCAAACAATATTAGGCTACATCTTGTGCCTGACTTGTTTTATCTCTGTGGCAAAGCTCCTGAGGACAGGAAATCATTGCTTCTCCTCACGTTTTTAAAACACTGGTTGTGCTCTCAGCAGCTTAGATTCTTACTAACAGCAGTGGCAAACTGGAGTGCTTATTTCAGTTGCCAGATTTCCTGTTAATAGACTATAGAGTCCAGATGCCAATGCAAGGTGCTCAGTGGACAACAAATCTCTCTGCAGTGTCCCAGAGAAGAGAAACCTTAGACCTGCACCTACAGAAACTATTTATAAATGCACCTGACTTTAGCTTTGGTGTCATGTCATCACTGGGACCAGGGCTCTTTGTCCTTTCTTGCACCTTCCTGGTTGGCAGCAGGGAAATATAATTCCCTGCCTGCAAAGGGACTTGTCCCACCTTCTTTATTTGGCACTTTCTAAATTAATGAACAATACAAGTCTTACGAATACATTTTATGGTGTTCTTGGTCAGGTAAAGGTTTAAATCAGATGAGTTAAAATGGGTCTTGAGATGCAAATCAGCTGTCTCTGACATTACCTGGACTATGGCCAGTACACCACAGCATTCCTGTAACTGCATTGCTTGTATGAGCAATAACTGGAGATAACACTACACGACAAGCAAAAATCCAGCAACTAGGCAACAGTCCCCTGCCTCACCTCCAAATGCTGAAACTATCGGTGCATAAAGGCTACAACTTGTGTGAAGCAGGCAGTGGTGACCAGGGAGGTGATGAAGCCCAGAGACCTGTCAGAGACCTGTTCCCCACTCAGAATTCAGCTCTCAGCGTGGCAGCTTTATCCTGCATTTTCTTCCCCTTCGTTGCAAGCTCCAACACAAACTGCAGCAGCCCAGGGACATGGCCCACACCGACCCCAGAGGTAACTGGATTTAGAGTGGTGCCCCATCAGGAGCCAGTAGGTTGTGTGCATGGCAGATGGAGAGTTTCACAGCCCCATCAGAGAAATATTTAAACTAATTTAAATAAGTTCTCTGGATAATTAGATATCGTAGCACCCTCTTCTGGCTTTCTGCATTCCCTGGGCTGTGGCTGTCTCTCCTCTTGGAGACTATTTGGCTCACATGCGTTTCCTGGTCACAGTTTTGAAGTTGCATCCATCCCAATCCTTTCCCAATTTCTATAACCTCATGGCTTTCTAGGAGAAAGACTCCTCAAACTAATGTTTCCCACACTAAGTCCCTTCCCAATTAACCTCTTTGTGCAACCTTTTAAAAGCAGAATCTCTTTTCTTATTTTTCTTCAGTTGGTGATCATGGAAAAGCCCTGACTTAGCACATCTGGCATAGTTCTAACTGTACTGCTGTGGAGAGGGTAACTCATGAAACCAGGGAGGGATCCTGTGAGAGGAGCAGGGGCTGTCCCAGTGGACACTGCCTTGGTGGCCTCAGGGAGCAGCAGAGTGGGGAGTCGGGGGCCTTCACACAGGTTTTGGGGGGTGTTGCTTCCTCTCTGATGTCCTCATTGTGAACCCAGAAACAAGCAATTATAATTCATAATGTGGATGTGCAAAATTCCCTCTAAGAGCTAATTAACTGTGAGGACCAATATTTCTGGTTAAGGGTCCACAAATGTCATTATACCATAATAAAATAAACTCTTAAAAAATAATTCACTTTTAAAATAAAACATTGCTTTCCTTTTACCCAGGAGGTTAAAGTACTTTGTTCCACAGTATCAGCTTTAAATTTTTCATGTCAGGGTAAAAAGTAATTTTTTAATTATAATTTTAATGCAACTGACCATCTTTCGTAATGATACATTTTGAACCCAACTTGTAAAGGTGTCAAAAGAAAATATGTCTATTCCATAGAATAGACATAGAAATATCTGAATCATGAGAACACAGTTGAAATAAAATAGTGCTCTTAGAAGTGCCAATTATTTATTTTAACTGTGATATTACAGCTGTCATTAGCACTGCGGGAAGTATTGTCTGTATTATTAGGAAGTTTCAAATTTACCAGTTTCAAAACTCACAGAATTTACGGGAATACAAGGCACCAGGTTATGGCTCCTCTAAAGCAGGTCTGGTGGCAAAATTCAGCCTTAAATCCACTTTAACTAGTTTCCTTTCCTTTCTCCTTTCAGGTGACAAAGCCATCCTCCCCTGCCCTGCCCCAGCCAACATCCCTCACTTCATTCCCTCTGGTCAGGGCAGGTCAAACCCTGTGTCAGTGGGAAGGGGCTTGTCCTTGCTGTGTGGGCTGAGCAGAGCAGAGCAGGGATGATCAGCACATCCTGCCAGCAGAGAGCTGGGAGAGGGGCTGGCAGGGGCAGGAGGGAGGTGCCACCAACACCCAGGGCAGCAGTGGCACTGGCTGGGGACCCCGCTGGCACTGGGACAAGTGGCCTCCCTGGGACTCAGCAAACAGCTCTCTGTCCAGGAGCTGCTGCTGTGGGTTTGTGTGCCCTGAGCCCAGCCGGGTCACAGAGCCAGCCTTGGGTTCATGGACTTTCAGTGCCAAGATTGTGCGGGCAGGGAACACGGCTGCAGGCTCAGCTGTGACTCAGGAGCTTTCCAAACACCCTGAGGTGGCTGGCTGTTCTGCAGGGTTGTCCCTGTCCACATGCAACCTCTCACAATCATGGGCTGCAGGCCGGGGTGTCTGCTTGGAGCTGGAAACACCTGGCAAATGTCACCTGTACAAAAGTCTGTGGATTTTTTAGCGGCAGCTTTGTTTTGTCTGTCTTGGCCTTACTTCCATCAAGCAAGCCATGTTTCTCCTCACTCTCTCCTTGCAAAAGCAGCAAAATTGTTGAAGTTATTTTTTTCCATTTTAGTTGCTTGGCTCCATCTATGGGGCTTTGGAAAGCCCTTAAATCACAGCATACTCATAGATCAGCCATCAGGCAGCACCACTCTGACAGCAAGAGGAGATCACAGTGAGCATACCAAGGGGACATGCATGCAGCACCCAAGAAAAATGTATCCTACCAGGGGATGTTCTGAAGCTGTGAATGAAAACACAGCTTCATCACTCTCCTGAGGACAGAGTTTGTGGGAAAAACTGCTTAGATGCTCAGCAGTTGGATAGGAAAATGAGAGCCTCTTGAAGAGCAAAAGAGGAGAGGGCCTGGATAGATATGATGAGGTTTAGTTCAGCACAAGTAAAACATTACCAGTAGCTTCTTCAGCTATGAGATAAAAAGAAGATTGCAGAGGATATTACAGGTTCAGACCTTCCTTTGTTATTTATATCCTCAGACTTGGAATTCCTTCAACCCTAAGCTAAATCAGAAGTCTTTGGTCCTTTATGTTTCCTTAATAATTTTTGTGCCCAACTCATCAGGGCTCTTAAAAACCTCTCTTTGAAGTAGGACTCAGAGGTAGTACTTACTCAGCCCTTTGGCTTTTTACTGGTGTTTAATTAGGCCAAATCACTTCTCAGCCCTTTTTGGTGCTGATAACTCAGTATGGGTTATACACCCAAAAAGGTCTAATCAGGGTGCTCTTCTCAACTGTCTCCCTCAATAATGTTTGGTGCAGGCATCTTTTGGTGTTTCTGCCTCAGATTTTCCCCTGCACCCTTACACACCACAGCTGACAGGAGGCTGCTGCCTTAATAACAGCAGCAACAGCCTCCAAAAGCAAAATACTTTCTCCCTTCCAGACAAACATCTCTTTCCCCATTTATGATGGTCCAAAGGTCCATCTAGATAGCTGCTCTACCACTTCCATGGCTCTGCTGAAGTTTTATGCCCTGGAATTGCTGTCAAGTTTAATGTTAGCATTTTATATAATGAAATAGCAGTTGTTACAACTCTGCAACCTGAATGAATTCAAACTGAAAAGATTGAAAATTTCAGGTGAATTTTCCCAAATTTCTCAGACCTTTACCAATGGCCCTATATTGAATTAAAAGCAGAAGCAAGCAGTATTTACTTGGGAAACTGAGCATCAGATATATCTGGAGAATTCTTTCTGAACCTAATATCAATGTATTTGAGAAGAAACCATCAGAATATTTACCCTTTTGTACAGCTTCATCGACCTTTTCTTACAACCTCTTGTTAGCTTTTCCCTTTACAGGTTTTTGGTATAGATCCTTGGGTTATAAGTCTGCAGTTCTCTGACACGTTATTGCTTTGTAGAAAGGAAAGTCTCTTTGTTTTACACTTTTAAAATACAAGACCTCGAAATGATTTCCTCTTCAGTAGCATTTTTACATAACCATGGTCTCATTGACAAAACTCTCATTGACTTTGATGGTTACAAAAAGCATGTTTGAATTTAAAGAGAAAACATTATTATGCTTAAAGGTGACAGTCTGGTGTTCCCAGTACCTTAAAATCTGATAGAGCTACTGGTTTAGCTAAAAGCCAAACATGCCCCTTATGGTAATGAGCCCTAACTTGGGGCTGACTGGAGGCCCCTCTGAAACACCTGAGGACAATTTCTAGCATTTTCAAAGCCAACAGAGAGCTGACGGGTAGCTTCATTTTTTTTTTTTTTTTTTAATAGTTCATTTTATAATTGCTGTGAGCAATCCCAGAGGAGCCCACTCTTCAGCCTGGTGGGGAAAGCTGCACCTTAAGGTCTAGTTACATTTGCAGATCTTAACATTTTAATTCATTCCCCTTCTGGCAAGTGGAAACTGAGCTAAGCCTAAAGGCACAAGGTGTAGCTGTGATGCTGAAGCAGAGCTGATGAGCAGAAGATGCAGAGCCCCAGAGTTACCTTTGGTCCCTCTGCATTCACTTGCATGGCCACAGCAGTGCTAGGGGTCACAGGTTCACCGCTGCGGCACCAAACCCACTGCAGAGCTGTGCCTAAGCCCGTCCCTGGGGTGTCAAAGTAGCTTATGCTGCACTAGGAAGAGAAGAAGAAAAATGTCTCCGTGACTAGTAAGTCTAAAATGTGTATTATTGTCAAAGAAACAATAGCAGCATCAGCTGCTGCTGCTGCCCAGGAGCAGAGCAGTGTCATTAGAGGCACAGGGCAGGGCACCTCCGGGGCAGGCAGTGCTGCCGGCACCACAGCCCTGTCCTCTGCAGCCTGGGGAGACAGTGGCAGAGCAGCTGAGCTTCTGGAGCAGGGACATGGGACAAATCTGCCACTGGGAAACGCTCTTCCTTCTCCAAAGGACGGAATGAACTAACTCATAACTGACCATTCTGGAAAACACAGCAGGCTGTGGTGCTCCTCTAGCTCTTATTTAGCTGGCAATTTGCCTCAGGCTTTTCAGAGGACTGTTAGTGACCATATTTTCAAGTGGCCCTGCACTGCTGATTGTTACTGCCATGCTTCAGACGTGTTTGAAATGTCCTTATTTGAATTATGACTGGCAACATCTGTATTTAAAACCATATACTTCACCTTCACTTTCCACAATCAATATTGTTAACAGGGATAAAGTTATGGAGGGATGACAGAAAATATTTACTCATTTCTCTCTGCACAGTCCTTCCCAGCCCTCCATTACCACATCCCTGATCTTACTCTGCACTGAGGGAAGCAGCTTGCAGCTGGGCTCTAGCAGCAGTGGGATGTGCTGGTGGCGGTGCTCTCAAAGCATCTGGGAGAGATGTTTCCAGAGGACCAGGATCCTCCAGTTCATGCAGCCCCTGCCTGTGGGGCCTCACAGCTTCCTCTGCACCTCTCAGATGTCTCTCCAGACAGGACCACTGATGCTCCTGCACACCTGAGTGTCAGTGGACAAGGCTGCAGGGGGCTGAGGGGGGGCAGGTGTTCACCTGTGGGGAGTGCTGCTCACTGGGCTGGTGTCAGGACTGCCCTGCCCACTGCATATGCACTGCCCTGTAAAACTACTTTGTGCAAAGATCATCCAAGTTCTTTCCAGATATTCTGGTAAGGCTTTTAAGACCAGACTTATCTGATGTAAACTGATGCAGCTCCATCAAGTCAATGGAGTGATGTTGTATTATAGCTAAAGCCTTCATTTGTTAGTTTTTATAATTGAATTTACAACTCTTCCAATTTCAGGTAACAGACACCTTCATTTCCACATTGGCAAGGGGTTGATTTATTCCAATAAATATTGACCTGCTGTGATGAAGCATTCTTATTATCAGGATGTATTGGTATAGCACAGATATATCGATAGATTTTCAGCTCAATGTTGTATAAACATTTTACAATGACATATTTTGAACTTACACTGACATGTTTCTGAAAATATTTGTGGTGGTGAGGAAGCTGCGAGCTCAGTCAGTTATCTCTGACATGGCAAGGGTTGGGAGAATGACCAAAGATTCACTAGAGTTTTGGGCTCTTATCAGTTGTTTTGCATGGACAAACCCAAGCACAGGTCAGAAGTCTGTTTGCAGTGGGGACCCACTTGCAAAATTTGCTCCATAAATCATCCTTTGTTTTATCCATGAATAAAAAAAAATATTAATGAAGCCCAAAATTTTCACACTAATTTGTAAAGAAAGTTTGGTTGATTTGCTTTTCAGAAATTTCCACATTGGTGTTTTGCTCCTCTCAAGGGCTGGGTGATGGAGTTGGGCACCCAGACCTCCTGCCCCAGGAGCAGTCTGGTAATTCAGTCCCAAAGCATGCTGATGGGAGAGCCTTCTGCCCCTGGTATTTGTGAAACACAGCCCATGAAGCTACAGTGCAAAAGCTTTCTGAGATGACAAGCAAAATGGTGAGTAGAGAAAAATATGGGACCTAAATGATTTTAAACATTCTTTCCCTGAGAGTAAGATATTCTTTATTTTCTTTAAGTGACAACGAAGTTCCCAACCCCCTCACTGAACAGGGGCACTCTCACCAGGGTTACATGCCTGGGCAGGGTTGAAACTCTTGCTCTGTCCCACTATGCAAGTGCACGCTGAACACTGGGGGAGGAACAGCCTATTTTTAATGGCTGTAATGGGTGAATTTTAGCTGCTCATTGGTGAGAAGCAATTCTCTAATCCCAGAAGAACCAGTATCATTTGAGCTGTCAGCAACTGGCAGGCAGGATGGATTGTGCCTCTGGCTGTCAGGAAGCACTGCAAACCTTGCAGGACTTCCCCCCGTGATGGCACGTTGGCACAAGGGATCCCCAAACTTTTCTGAACTTCTCTGGTTTATTTTGATTAATAAGCTCAAGGATTCACAAAGCTGAGGCCTGCCATTAAGGAGGTGATAAGCCAAAATTTGTAGTAAAAGAGCTACCTTTCCCAATTGTCTTCAGCTGAAGCAGAGAGTCCCCCGTAATGATTTATTGCCTTACTGCCAGGCTCTTGATAAGTGGACACCAAATGGCTCCTCATTACTCAAAAGCTCCTATGAATTCTTGAACCAAAGTCCTTTCCAAGCTCCACTTAGTCCACTTTCTCTCCAAAGAAAATGAATCAAGGCCCTTCTCTCAGTAGCCTATAAACTATTTTAGCATAAAAAAATATCATAAATGAGAAAGGAGAAAATCTTGTTTGCTAAAGGGCTGCTGGATGAACTGCCTCTTGCCCTTTTGATAGCATCTTTGAAATGGAAATGGCCAGCTGCCTGACCTTCTGTTCAATGACCCTTTTTGTACAAAGTCAAATTGCAGTGGCTTCACAGCAGCAATTCACCTATGGACATAAACTAGATTTCAGGGGGGTATGGAAGAGGAGGCTTCTATCTGCAGTTTCTTTAGAATATTTCATCCATGTTAATATTTCCTACATACACATCAAGAATCAAGCTTATAAAATGAATTACTGTCCATAAAAGGCATTTAGAATTATACTTCAGTAGCTTACATCTCTCTACTTTTTTATATTATGGAAATAACAAGCCGTCTTTAAAAATCATTAATCAAAAAGATTTAGTATGTGAACAGTGCTACATGCAATTTTGAAAAAAATTCTATAATCAGTTATTGGATTGTGGCATTAATTATTTAACTCATTTTATTAGAACTCAAGGAAAAATATCATTCTAAGCAGAACGAAAGATCAGCAAAAACAAATGAACAGAAAAAAATATCATATTTTTAAATATGTTGAGACTTAGGTACCCAAATTTAGAAACTGGCTGCCCGTGTGAGATGTCCAAGTATTGTGAGAACTACATTTGCTGTCCAATTTATGCCCTCACAGCTTAGTTTATCCTGTGATTCAATTGCTTTTTAAGAGCAGTCATTCGTTGTTAAATGTATTTGCCAAATTCAAACCCGTTTTTCCAGCGGGGGTAAATCACTCATGCTCTGTTATACCAGCTGAGAAGTTGTCTGAGGACTTTTCCCAGATATCCCCAGAAGTATCAGGCTCATGGTGCTGGTTGGCAGGAACCAGGAGTGGCGTGGCCACGGCGGGGGATTCCCGGCTGGAAATGAGGTCTGTGCCTTCCCCTCTGCCACAGATTCCCCACTGAACCCTTTCCCTTCCACCTCTGTCTTTCTGCCAACTGCCAAACATGATCCAGCCGAAGAGAAAAAGAGTGGGATGTGTTTGGTTTTTTAAGCAGTACATTTAGCAGTATTTCAACTTCATCTAAAATTATGCCTGGTTCATGTAAGCATAAGAAATCACTCACAGCTGTCAAAAAAATTGGAGCCTTAAGGTAGCTAGTACATTTTCTGATTAAAGAGCAGCCCTGATTGTTGGTTTACAGCTAACAGCTGGTATGTTAAAGCTAAAATCTGAGTGTCAATTAATTCTGTATCAGATCAGCTGAGAAAGACAACTGTGCAGAAGCATATGGTCATTGCAGGAATAAGGCTGCTGAAAGCTGAGGGTGTTTGATGGTTTCAGCCTGTCGCTCTTCACTTATGATATTGTAAATGAGGCTAAAACAGTTTAATTCGTGTAACTGGCAGTCAGAAGGAGTGTTTAATTGAGGGAGAGGGGAGGGCTGGCAGCACTGTCAGGTTCTCCTGCGGTTGCTTGATGCACAGTGGATTGTGCCCGGTGGCAAGTTGCCCAGTCCTGTAGCACACACAAAAACAGTTCATAATTGCACCATAATTCAATCTGAAATCTTGTTTCCAATAAATCCCTCATGAAATTAGTATTCTACCCAGCCTCAGCCCAGACAGCCACCAGCCCTGCCACCCTTGGATGTGGCATGGTAGGAACCCTGCAGGCTGAGTGAGTACCTGTCACTCTTGGTGAGGGCATGCTGGGGACTCTGATGTACTTACTGCCACTGTGCCCTGTCCTCCTGCTCTTTGGCAATGGGGAGGCATGGCTTTCCTATTTGGGATACACTAATGGCTTGGAAATTTTCTACTCCATTGGTTACAATGCAACCTCAAAGGAGAAGGAAAACAACACTCAAAATGAATAAATGGAATCCAGCATAAGAGATGACCCTCCTTCTGTTCCTGCTGACACAGGTCAAGCCAGGAGAAGTTTCATGGCACACTTTTGGGCCCCCAGGTTTAAAAAAACATCTGTGCATTTACCTGAGTTTTAAACACATACTTATGTCCATTTCTACACAACAGCACAGTTTCAAATCATGTGGAAACTCTGTCAAACCATAAAGAATAAACTTTTATAATATTTTGTAGAAACTGTCAAAAGTTTGATCCAAAAAGAAGTTTAGGTGAAATTTAGGTTCCTGATTTTAGAAACACTACCTGGTTGTATTTTAATTACTGAAGTGCTTAAACCTAATTTTCAAAGTTAAAGGTTCAAGTGAGCACAGGTCCATGCTGCCAGAAGATCCTCCAGCATGACCAGGCTCAGTAGGTTGGCATCTCCTGAGGCCCAAGAAGGGTATGATCTTCCATCTTTTCTGCTTTGGTTCAAATCCCCTAGCTCTATCTGTGCTGTCTGGTCTCTCTTCACAGAGCTGGGGGAGAGGTGCTGCCATTCCCTTGGTTTATTTTTTCCCAGTGAAACCCTTGGTTAAGGCAGAGGGAGACCTGGGTTTCTATTCTTCTTCCTGAGAGGTTTGTGTACAGGGAGTTGTGTCTACTGAACTGTACTCTTCTACAGGAAGAGCTTGTGAGGGGACCAGGAGAGAAATTGCTCTTCACCCCTCCTGTTGAGAAATGCAATTTGGAAAGGTCCCTGGAGGCAGTGAGAGCAGCCACGAGCCCAACCATTTCACTGAGAGAGTAAGGCACTCACCTAGCAGGCAGGATGGGCCCCACTCGCCCAGCACTTCATTCAAGGACTGATGTAATTAAAAAAGACACAAGCAAATAGTCATCCTGTTACCTTTTGTATAAAAGCATCTGAAATACTACTGACAGAAAAGGAACTGTCTATTTGAGTCCCATATGTGGAGGTCTCTAAAATGGCCAAGAAGTATTTCACAGATGTTTAGAGGAAAATAAAAATCTCTCTTTGAGCTGAGAACAAGGATGAAACACTTAGACCAAAGGTTAGTGTCCTCCCATATATATAAACCTCCCGGGTCACTGGCTGTTAAGACAGAAATGGTTCTTCCATACTGAAGCATTACGAAGCTGTAGGACTGCTGCATTTACAGGAGAAATAGCAAAGTGTTACTGAACAAAGCACAGACTCAGAGATATGGGGAGAGCAGAATGTGAACCCAGGCTTGGGGGTGTGTACGTGGCATGGCCAGGCAGGAAGGTTTTTAGAGTTTTTTTAAACTTTTCCACAGAGAGAGAGAGATAGATATATTTTAGCCCCCCTTGTTTGGAGTTTATCCCTATAACTACTGCAGCTTCAAGGGAATGCCCAGCACCCCACCTATATGAGCAACACAGATATGGGGAGCCCCCCGAAGGGACCCTCCTTCCTCAAGCTGTCCCCATGACCCAGCATCCAAGGACAGACTTGTCAGGAGTTACCAACAATTCCCTCTATAGCTACAAAACAAAATGCTTATGCTTTCTTTTCATCCATACTGTCCCAGTGAACATGAAACTAAAATAACCACAGCAGTGTCTTGTTTGAAATGAAAATGACAGCACTTTTTCTTCAGGAAAGTCTTTTATCATCTCCCTTTTCACCAGTGGCACTGTGACAGTGAGAATCAGTTAATGCAATCCTCACAAATCAGCACTAACCCCACAGATGCTGGGAACCTTTGACAGAAGAACTTCATACCCTGGAGGAAGTTACCTAATTCCTAAAGGTCTTTACAAGTTCGGCACTCCCTGTTGTTTCTGCACAGTAGCAGAGCAGGATTAGGGGCATGACACAGACACACCACTGCAGACAGAAGTGCTGTGCTAATTCCCCTCTGAAAATTATCTGTTGGCTCTGCTTAAAATCCAGGGCTCCTAGGTAAGGGAGCAAACACTGTTGTACTCAGATGTAATATCTTTGTTTCCCAAAATAAAATAAATTATGGAATACAAGAGTAATTAAATTATTTTACTTGAAACAACAAGTTGAATCCTGCAGTGCAGCTTTACCAGACTAATGAGCACAACAGTGAGGCTGAGCAGAAAGCTAGCTAGGAGAAAGGAAAAAGTGGTTCAAAAAACAGTGTGACAACAGGCAAATAAAACACCTCCCAGGATTTATGCTTTGCCCTTTAATGACTGCCTTTGCTTTGAAGGATTCTATAATGCACAGTTGCTGATATACCCTTATTTTCTCCCAAACATCAGATTGTTTATGTTTTATGGTGGAAGTAGCACGTTTTCATATTCACTATTTCGTAGTATTTGGATTAAAGATGCTGCATCCATATCTGCTTGTTGCTATTGTTCTTGGGCTTGTGAATATTTTAAAGCACATGCCAACTCTTTGCCTCTGAAAATCAATGGAAGTTTGGCCATTGACTTTGCAGAGCTGGATCAGAACTGAAGGTCTGTGCCCCCCAACCCTTTTTTAAATAAGTGGGAATTTTATAGGATAATGGTCCTGGAGCATATTGATTGGCCTCAGCCAGGCTGCACATCGCCCTCACTGGAAACTGTAAAACCTGTAATGGGCTGAACACAATGGGGATGTGACTGACATGTGCCGAGGGCATTTGGGGCTCAGGGCTGCACTCTGCTCAGGGTGCTGCAGGGTGGGAGGTGTCACAAGAGACACCCGGCAGGCCTGGCATGACACCTCTACATGGAGCACAAACATCCATAACCCTGCATCTGCTCTCTGGGGTTGGTGACCTCAATGTGACGGGCTCTTGTGCTGCTCTGCAAGGCCAGCACACGAGGCTGTGTGTCCCTGCCCACACTGAGGGGACTGGAGGGACAGACAATGCACTGCACAAAATGCTGCAGGATTCAGCAAAACGGTGATGTGGAAAACTGGCAACAGCATTTTGTCTTACTACCTTCTTCATGTATCAGTGGCATTGAATAAGGTAAGTACAAAGAGACCTGTGGGGTTTTGTAGAGGTGATGTGAACCCCACAGAAGTGCTGATGAACATATCAGCCCCGTGCCAACCTCGTCACCACCCTTAATCAGCCCCTGCATCATCTGGTGGCTGGGTATTTCTATTTGTTGCTCTGTGCAAAGAACATTCAAATCAGAACTAGTGTCCCGGAAAAAAATCTTTCCGATATAACAACTGATGATGTGAGCCCACATCAGTGGTAGCCTCTTATTGACCGGTGAGGGTTTTGGATCAGGCCCTCCCCTGTGGTCATTTTCAGAGACAATTATTCTGATAGCTCCTGCTTTGCCTTCTGTCACGTAGTGCGATTGCTCTGGGGCTGGCCAGGCTACTGTGCTCTCCTGGAAGCCATTTCCCTTCACTGAACTTTGATTGTGAGGAATAGGTTATTGTCCAGGGTTTGAAAAGGAGACTCTGCAGAACCCTGGCTGGATCAAGGCACCCACTTTTTTCACACTCAAAATCAAAACAAAACACTGTTTTCTCGCCACACTGCATGTGATTGAAAAACAATCTACACATTTGTGCCTCTTTATCTGAATATGGGAATATGCTCTGTGAGATTTTCTGCCAAAAATATCATGTATTTTCAGCTGCTTCCAAGATTTCAGAGTGCACACACAGGAAATAAAATCTTAGTTTTGAAAAATCAGAGGATCTTTACTTTTCTGTTTTAACCTGACTTCACCTCACTTAAAATAATATTTTATGTCCATAATATTAATGAAAGCTACTGTCATATAAAAGCAGGACCACGGGTGTCAGCCAGTGAAATAATGGTAATGTAAAAATCATAGAAAGTTGATATGTGACATGTACCAGCCCTATTACACAAGCTGTGCACGCACGTGCGTGATATTCAGGACACCCTCTTATCAGGTTTAATTATATTAGTACCCGCTGCTCATCTATATCCTGTATAAAAGCAGCAAGGCAATCATTAGAAATAAGCATTGCAAGGTAAAGCAGAGAATGGAGCACAGCAGCAGCGTCTCTCTCGCGGTTTGATTTGACATGCTTGCATAATCACGCATGGGATGATTCCTTCTTGGTTTATTTTCAGTAACAAACAAAAAAAAAATCTCTTAACCTGAAATAATATGATGAAAATTTTCCATACAGGAAGAAGCTGAACTACTTATGGCTACAAAGACAGAGGAGATGGTATTAAAGGACTGTGAATCTAGACCTCTTTGTTGTGTTCGCAGGGATTTTCAGGGTGATTTAGTGTGGATTGATTTGCAGTTTATTCTGCAGCCATTGTTTGTAATGTGCTTTGCAAGCTCATGTACTCTGAACCTTAATTGTTCTAAATTAAACTATGGGGACCAGACAGAACACATTTCAATCAGAATTACAAAATATTGCACCAAATTCCTTTGGGATACATAATCTCTCGCTATGTCTGCAGCACTTGTATACATGAAGGAGGAGTGAGAAAGCATATTTAGGAAGACATTTTACTATAATTTAATTTACCCTTTTCCATTGGCAAAGCAAACAAGGACAGAGGTATTGGCAGAAACAAGCTAGGGAAGTGGTTCTGAAGCTGCCTCACTGTGGTATTTTCCGCACCCTGCAAAAGCAGCTGTTGGTGCACAATGCTCTGTGCAGGGCCAGCAGAGAAAAACACTGCCAGCAGCGAGTGGCTGGGCACTGCCTGGGATCACAGAGATTGGCAGGGTAGAGAAGGCAATAAAAGCTTACTTGGGCTAGCATGGGAGAAAGGGGCAATATAACTTGCATTGATTGGAACGATTCTGAGTGAAAGAAGCTCAGATATTAGTAGAGTTGGAGTCCTTTTAAGCCAATATGCCTTTACTGAAAGAGCTTTGTAATATTTGCTTGAAAAATACCTTTGTGTATCCTTGCTAGGACTGACCTGGCTCCTGGCAAGTTGGCAGACAAGGAAAACCCTTCTTCTTTTTTTCCTTATTTTTCTTCATGTAATTGGTTCCCCAGCTGAAGCTTCTCTGAAGAACCATAATAAAGAAGTTATATATGAAGATATAATTTGGGAGAAAAACACTCGGTGAGGATGAGAAAGAGTGCGAGAACGCAGGAGTGCTGGAAAAAGCAGGAAAGGATTTTGGGGAAGGGCAGGTGGTGCCATTGTAAAAAGCATGGCCATAGGGAAATAAAGGCTCAGGACAGCTCTGCCACCCAGAATCAGATGTCTGGCCTGCACAAAGTTTTTCTGCTCAGTGTCTCAAAGCTCTACCAGAAGCTTCCTTTTCTATTCAGCACTAAAGTGGGTTAAAAATCATTAAAGAACATTAAAGAACATACAATAAGAATGTTCTTTCTCTGCCTGTGTCTGAGCAAGGTAGAGAGTGGCTGCTTCAGAGCCTGGTGGATGCTTCAGCATCCTGTATTTGGAACAGTCTCATCATAATTTTAGGCCATATTCTGCTTTGCTATTTGGGTGATTTGAGCTGGGACCTCCCAGCAGCAGGCTATCTCAGCAGCTTTGGGGGCAGAAGTGATGTCAGGATGCTAATCTGCCCCAGGCTGCACTTCCAGGAGACCACCTGAGCCTCCCTGGTGTGGGCAGGGGGGGAAAGAGGGCATTCCCAACTAATGGGGGGTGTGGTGTAAGATCTCCTGAGATAGTCCCTGAATAGCAGCGAACTTTTGTGGCAGAAGTAAGGAAGGAGATGTGATGAAGGACAGACTGACAAGCCTTGGCCTCAGCAGAGGGGTGAGGAGCTGTTTACATGGCCAGTCCTTGGAGGGCATCATGATTTTGGGATAGGAATTGAAGTCCTTTTCAAGCTCACAAGTATCAGTGCCTCTTCCTGTCACTTCCAGTCTAGAGAAATACGGATCAACTGAACAGCAGCTCGACGAGCTCTGGAAAGTCACAAGTGATTTGTCAGAGCTTTTTTGCTGGGAGGTCACAACGAGCACGGGTGTATTTAGGCACCGTATGTGTCCCTATTTATCGACTGCACCTGTGCTTCCATGCCGAGCCTGAGACAAGCCCGCTCATACTCAATTTAGCATAGCAGTCTGAATTAGTTAATTTTAGTCAGTTGGTGATTGTTATTGCTAAGATCCACCACTGTTCTGCATTGCACAGGCATTAAAAATTAGTGTGAAGATTGACAGCCTTTTTCCAGAAAGAATAAAAGTATCTGCACATTCATGATGAATATAAACAGAAAGGTCAAGACTCAAAACCCAGCAGTCACCTATATAGTCTCCAAACAGTAGACTGTCTCATAAGGTCACAACTCATTTAAGCCCAGTGCTTCCTGTGAATGCTGTGGCAGATATACATAAGTGAATGGCTTATTTTTCATCACCGCCTGAGCCCAAATATAACTTTATTAAAAACACTAAGTTTTTACTCCTGTTTTAATTTAGACTAAGACGTTAAATTCAATAGTATTAGAAGAAATGACTCAAAATGTTCAGATTGAGATAATGCTGGCTGAATATATTTTCTCAGTGCCTGCAATGGTCTGACAGCCTCTTTATATCAGTGATTTTCAATCTCTTCAATGTTTATGTATCTAAAATCTGCTGGAGGTAGAGACCCTCGTAGTGAAAATTTAGGCCAACTGACAAGAGATTTGCTATCCTTGCTTTTCTTTTATAGTACTCTCATTCACAGCCCATGGACCCTAGGTAAAAAAGCACTGACTGAGGTATTTATTTACATAGCCCTGCTTCCCACAGCACCTGAATACCCACCTTGCCATAGATTTATTTTTACTTCAACAATAAGAAGAGCACTATTTTTTCTCATTCCTACCTACCCAAAGAGCAACGATATCAAGTATGAGATTTTAAAACCAGACAGAAACCAAAGATTAGCTGCCCAAATCCTTCCTTATGAACCTACTTTAAGTAAAGAAATCCAGTAACTCTTTTTTCACACTATCCACAGGCAGGACTCTCAGCCCCATTTATCCTTTCCACCAGTGTTTTGGTCTGCTAGATCCTTATTTACACATCATTATTTGTTCAGCTTTGAGATCTGGCTTTTCAACATTTCAGAGTGTAAATGAAGACAGACAAGTGGTGGATTTTAGGGGCAAAAATGAGGTAAGAGCAGTCACTTATAGGAGTAAGAAGGCTATCTCGTGCAGAGATTTTAGGTTTGGTGCTAAGTTAAAAAAAAAAAAAAAAAAAAAATCTGTGCTTGCAACTAGAGGCATCCTGTGTGTCTCCCCAGTTGGTATCTGTGAGATCTCTATTGCAACACTGCTTCAGAAAGGTTGACTCCTTGTTTTAACCACTGGCTTACTTAGATGGACTCGTGAATAAAGCCAGCTACACTGAGAGACCTGCTGTGTGCTCTGCTGGTAACCAAATGAGATGGTAATTTGGTGACTTAAAAATAAAGACTTTATAGTGGGTCTATCACAGTGTATCTCCTATGTGAAAAAACCCCCAGTGTCACCAGTGGCAGCCCTGGCACAAAAGTAAGTCAGGCCTGGTAAGCACAGACACGGATTTGCCCATGCTAAATGCCACTGAAATCTCACTTCCAAAGGACATTCCTCCTGTTCAGTGTCAATCCCACCCCCACTGCAATCCATGGGTAAATAAAAATATGCTGATTACAGAACTGCTTCCTTTTCTTTTCTCTAGTATTACCATTAGGACAAAAAGAAAAAAATACTTCTATGGAGAACAACTCAGCAGCTATAGTTTTGAAGTAAAGCCTATCATTTGTACAGAAAAAATCAAAACAACCTTTTGTTTGTCACTGCAGGGAGAAAAAGAAATATGATTCTTGTCTCCTGGCTCTGTAATGTCGTCTTCAGCTGTGCATTTTGTCCAGTTGTGCCTTATCATGTTAGTAAAAAAGGAGGGTTTCTGCTCCTTTCTTTCTTTCCTCTCACCAATCTTCCTTTCTTTCTTTCCCTCTTTTTTTTTTAATACCTCCCTGTTCTTGACCTGACCTCTTGCTCACGTAACATCTGTTTTAAAATGGTCATTCACCACCACTATTTCTTTTGGGAAACACGTTTCTAAGCCTAAGCATACAAGATTATAGCAGATTTCTTAGCTTACTGTGTAGTGTGTTTCCCATGTGATAGCTTCTCCTCAGGAAAGCTATTCTTTCATGCAGCCATAGCACCAGCATTGATCAGTGGAAAAGTTCAAGGCAGCAACTCATCAAGCACAGCTTCAATACTAGATTCCAGACAAGGTCTGCAATAAATAAGACCAGTAACAAAGCATCATATTTCCTCCTTACACAGAAAACCAACAGTGACACAGTTTTAAATTTCAGAATATAAGGACAATTTCTTCTCTGCATTGGAGCAAGATGAAAGCTGGAGGTATACTCTTTTTTAATATAAACTATCTTTAAGTAATCATGAATTTTTAGGATGCCAGTCTTTGAAGTGTGCTAGCATATAATTTTAAATGCACAGGTTCTTACTGTAGGAGATTTTTCAGTGCCTTCACTGACTAGGACTTTGCTGTCTCAACACTGTGATATTATTTAATATGACTGTTTAGAATATATTATTCTGACCCCAGTGTTAGTTCCTGCTTTTCATAAAATATAATAATGGTTCCAGGATTTCAGTGTTAGCTAACAAAAAAAGAACAATCTAGTGCTGTAAGCAGATAGGAAAAAAATTCCAAATAGCAGTGCGATAAAAAAATATACACCCTATGAGGCCCTCACAGATTATTGCTATTGATTTCTTTCCTGGAGACGTGGAAATGTTACCAGATGGGGTGTTAGGCAGTAAGTGTGTGGGTGCAAACGCAGTTTATTGCTTGCTGTCTAGAAATCACTGAAAACCTTCACAATTCTGTTTGGCTGTGTCACATAAAAAGGTAAATTTTTTGCCCTACACCAGTGCTTACAAAAAGCTACATGACATACCATGCAATGAGCATACAGTAAATTTGTCTCTAAGGAAAAAAAACCCAGCAAGGGAATTAAACACACACAGATACATGCACATGCTTCCCAGGGACCGTAAAATGCCTTGCACATATTTGAGTATTTGTCCTCATCTTGGTCATATCCTTGCACTATGTTGATTTAAATTAATTTAAAGACTAAATTGATTTATTTCATGGTTTTTCTCTTTTACTTCTGCCTGGAACATTGGACTCTGTCCTGTATTTTATGCTTAGGGAAGTGCTAATAAGATTTGCTGTAGATTTCTAAAAGTCAGGTACTGGAGCTGGAGTATAATGCACAACTGTGTCTGACCCCCTCGGGGATGCACCCATTAAAAAAAAAAAGGCTGACCTTCTGTCACTTTCTTCCTCCTCCCTTTTAATGATTCCTTCTATATCCTTTTGAGAAGATCTTTACAGCCCTTTGACCCCTGTTAGAACAGGAAGACTTAAACAGCTAAAAGTACCCTCAATATCAGTGGTTGCCAACAGGAGCTCAAGAGGCATTTTAGGAAATGCCAGAAGACAATAACCTACATTTTCAATGCATTTAGAGATAGGTCCACATTCAATATTGTATAATTCCCCTTTCGTTTGCTTTAGCACAGCACATGCTCACGCTGAGCAGAGGCCTGACAGTACAAACAGACATTCCCCAGCAGCAAAGCTGCTGTTTTGGCAGCAAACCCACTTTTAATGACAAAACAGCAAACCTCTGTTAATTCTGCACGTTAGGTTATTTCTCATTTAGCCTTCAGAAAAACAAAACTGTGTGCTTTAGAGGTATCAGGTAGTTCTGGTTTTGCTCTGGCAGCAGTGCTAACCTCCACCTCCCCTCCTCTGAAACTTCTGTCTCACTGTTTCTTGAACCTGGTAAAATCCTCCACTGCCTACTGTGAAGAGAAGCAGCTCAGCAAAACCAGGTTATGCCAGGCAAAAACCAGGCTTTGGCCACTCTCTGTGGCTGTTTCTCAGATGGCAGGGAACACTGGCAATCTGCAGCAGAGCAGACCCATGTTCACAGCTGGAGCACAGCTGGTTACTGACCTCAGGCATCAGGAGTGTCTGGTGGGAGGGAGCAAGGATGGGCTCACTAAAACAACAGTAAGATGAACCCAAGGGGTGACAGCACCTTGGCAAACAATTGCTTAAGGATGCTTGGTCAGAGAATGCAAATGAGTCTTTGAGCCTTTCTGCAATATTTAGATTCTTTATCTCTGAAAGAGCAGTCTCTGATTCTGCACTGAGCCCCTGCCAAATGAAGTCAAGCAGAACAACTCCTCTGAGCAGAGCAGTGAGTGGGACCACTCTAACCATAGGAGAAGGTTTGAAGCTGTGCTAAAATTAACCTGATCCAACTCACTAAGAGTTTGCAAAGTGTTACCTGATACAACCAAGTCCTTGTGCTGTCAATTTATCTAAAAAAGAAAGTCAAATCTGGGTTAGACTGAGCAAATCAAGTGACCAATAGGGATGTGCAATAAAAAAGTATTTCAAGAGGGACAATTAGACACTTAGTTTTCTATTGGTATCTCCCAAGACTGGTTACTGTTCGTTGATCACACTACATACTAACTTAGATAGCTCAAGCAGTTTTCTGCTAAAATTACTTAAAAGAATTTATTCTGATGCAAGTGTGCCTGAGTACTGCAGTGGAGTGCAGCCCCCTTGGCTGCTGAGGGTGAAGTTACTCCTGTAACAAACAAAACAATTGCCTCTGGTTTGAGGGCATTTATGATATGGAGACTGAGCTGCTGTGAATGACCTTCTTGGGTCATATGTAGGCCAGTAGGCTTGGAAAATTGATGAAACTAGTCTTCATGGTGGGGATTTCAAAGACAGTAACAAGGAGATCCCCATATGAGTGATGTTCAAGCCCTACAAGAGGAATGGCCATGAATATAATTGAGCAATACCCCACATAAAGTGTGATTCTCCAGACGAGACATTTTGTGTACAGTTCACTCCAAAGGAAAGCAAGCTTTCTGTTACGCGTTCACATGACCTAGAGGACAATGCCGTAATAACCAGGTGGCCTCAGTGTCACACACTGACATAGGATGAAACTTACTCCAGTATTTTTCATAAGGGCAGTACTTTTATAATTTCCAGTGAAATAAAAGTAGCAGCCTCAAGGAAGAGGAAAGAAAGAAAAAGGTAAAATTTTCCTGCAAGCTTCTTGCTGCAAATGAAAAATGAATCACAACATGGGTCTGATAAGCCTCATGGGCCAAAACAAAGCACAGCCGAGTCCCCAGCTCTTGCTTTGTCCTCTCTGAGGCACTGTGCCCCTTGGGGACCAATTGTGCAGCTCTGAGTCCTTTTGCCTGGTGGCCTGTCATGGAGTCTGTTAGACTATAACTCACAGCTGCTCTTTCAGAAACCTTTATTTTTGTTTGTTTTGAATTTATTTTATATACACACATGTGCACGTACACAGATACAAAAGCCTGGCTCTGTTTTTTCAAGAGGCCTGGAGTGCCCAGGCATTTAATTGTTTTTCATGCATTAGCTTCAGAGGACTTCAGGAATAGAGGAGTATTTATTTATGGATTAGATTGACAGAGTGCTCCCTACAAGTGCTCCAGATTCATCTCTATTGAACTCTGTGCACTTATTTTGAGGTTCTGATTCTACAGAGCAAAGGGAACCCACCCCAGTGATGTTCTCAGTCCAGATGTTAAAGCTAAGAATATGTTTAAAGTGTTTGGGGACTGAAGCTCCAGCTTCTAAATATCACATGAAAATAAATGCCCTATGATTCTCACCAGCTCCTGAAGCTGTAAATCTTTTAAGTTCATCATGAAATATTAAATAAGTAAAGCCAACACTACAGTCAAGAACGAATCTGACACTCAATTCAGACCTTCCAACCAGTAATATTCACGGAGTGCATATTTACATAACCTGTAGAAATTATAGCATTTAGGCATATTATAAAGCTCTTGATACCATAAAAAGGCAGGAATATTCTCTCAGGATTCATCAGTACTTAACTAACCAAGAGCCACCAAATCTTAAATTGCTACTAAGTACATAAATCTCCCATATCAGACAGTAGACTTCATGTTAGCAAAAAGCCCCCAGCAGAAGCAGTAATCGCAGCAGCTTGTTAATGAAATCCTTCCTTCAAAGGAGTGATTTTAGAATTCTGCAATAGCCAATGAAAATTACATGCAAACATTATGGTCATTTGTTATCATTATAAATTGTGATAATGTCATGGATGACTTACAAAGATGATGACCTGAAAGGCCATGACATTATGACATTACATTTTATCAATAATGAAAAATTGCTTCTTTTGCATGATTGTACCGGAGGTGAGCCAGGACCCCGGAAGGCTGCTGGCTCCTGCAGACCTGCCTCAGCTCTAGATAGGGAAACAGACCAATAAAGAAATACTTGGGGAAAATAAACCAATCAACCAACTGTAGCAAAACTAGAGATACAGATAAACAATACAGAGTATATTTACCTCATGGTATTTAATTTGAATTTCTGAAGGCCTGGATGATCTATGTCTTGAAAATAACACAGAAGAGATTCACCCAATACAAGGAGCTCACAAAAGGCTCCTTCTAGTAGTTAGTTGGCACATTGAAAGCCTCAGGGACCAATGCAGATCTTGAAGAGGAGTCCAGTGTTTTCAATGGCATTAACTGACAATTCTGTCTTATTTGTTTTCTAATCCAGCCTCTCTCTTCACTGCCTAAATGCCCCTCTACTCCATAGCTCTAACAATCAGCTTTAAGCTGGATCTTCGTGATACATGGGATCCTGAACTGTGTGCCAGAGAGAGAGCTGAGATGAGCAGGATGTTATTCAAGGAAAACAGCTCAGCTATTGCCACTGGCACGTGTGCTTTAATTTGACAGCTACTCCAACAGCCAAAAAGCTGGAGCCCTGCAGAAGATACAGTTCTGCCATGCAGAAACACGTGATTTCTCCTAACTGCACTGAAAGCTCAGCTCTCATCCAGCTGACCCTGGGTGGGTATTTTCACCTGAAAGAATATATAAAGCCAAACCTCCGGTCTCATCTTTTCTGAGGCATGGTAGAGGTGAATGTCCTGAAGAGCTGCAGGAGATATGGTGACCTCCACTTTTCAGCACGCTGTGGTGCCCAAACCACTTACAGGTAAATCATGATCCCTTCTGCATACTTCCCTGACCCCCTCTCCTGCCTCCACTCCTAAAATACAATAAACATTTGTGCAGCAAAATACAGAGTCCTCTCCTCACATACACCTGGCGTTGACACACTCTGCAAGGGAGTGTTGTACAGCCTCAGTACAACCATGTGCTCTTTTCCAGGACCAGAGAACAAATTAGTGACTCTCACAGACTCATTGAACTGCTATGATCCTGTGTGCAACTGGTTTCTGCACTCCTGCCTGCTGTTCCTTCCCTGTAACAGCAGAAAGTCCATTGCAGGATCTCCTACCAGCTCCTGCCTGTCTCACCATCGCTGCCCCAGGCCAAGCCCTGAGCAAACAGATGGGCTTTGCCCTGTGCCTGGTGCTGCCACTACAAGCAACAAAGGCAGAGGCTGCAAATCCTCAGTTTGAAGTGAATTGGGGCTATAACCTGAGTTTAGACCCAGCCCTAAATTTCTCAAGCTCCTGGAGACAGTGGGGGGGCACATTTAACAAGCAGAGCTGCCTGCCTTGCAGCATCCCCTCCTGCCCCAGCGTGCTACTGGTGGGACAGGGCTGTGCTCCACTGGAAGGGAGCTGCATTAATATTGCAGAGATGCCTGTGTGTAAAAACGTGTGCTCACTGTAATTGTTTTTAGAACGCCAGCCAAAATGCCATTGTGCATTTGTAGTAATATTTATGAGGACAGTTTTATGGTGAATATGAAAAGAAATGCCCATAGTGGTTCTCTTACATACTTCAATAAGGAGAAAAAGGAAAGTTGATCATTTTACATGCTGGTGTGACAAGGCTGTAATGTTTAAGAGCTTGAAAAAAATATAATTTAAAAAAGTTGGAAGCAGTGTTGTACCTTGTCTATCCACAGCTGCACTTACTCTCTCAGATGGCAGTAGAAAGGCTAATACACCTAACACCACAGGATAAATTCCTCAAATAAAGACTAGAGGATATCTAAAATCTTGACATTTGGGATGCAAAATACATTTTGTTTTGTTTTATCTTTTATGTGGGTATTTTATGGCAGAAATGTAAAAGACCTATTTATTTGATGCCATTACCTCTCAGTAATAGCTCCTGTACCTGTTTTCTTCATGTCACTGTTCTGAGTTATTTTTGTGGAAATTAAAAGCAATAGCACCTGATACCTGAAAATTACAGAAATTGCCTTGATTCCAATGGAAGGATGGCGGCAGCAGCAGCACAAGACAGCTGCTTGCCAACACAGGGGCAGAAGCAGAGAAAGGCTTGACCAGTTTTCACCTAAGAGGCTCACTTTTTGTGTGCATATGGGGTTCTGCTGGTGGTGTGAAATCCCAGGGCATCTGCCAAGATGTATTGCTTAATGTTCTCTGCTTTTCAAAGGTTCAGTAAGCAAAAGGCGTTATCCTGAGCAAGCTGCTATGACCATGACAGGAGCAAAACACCTCTGTGTATAAATTTGAAACCTTTAACCTCCTAACTGTCAAATTTCAATATTTCTGGTCACAGTGTTAAATGCACCCTAGCATTTTTATTGAAAGAGTTTTCAGTGTAACTGGATGGAAAAATCAAAGTTTCCTTTTATATTTACACACTGTTAGTAAGTTGTTAAAAGAAGAATAAGGCAAGATGACTGCCAGCAATATTTTGTATTAGTGTAAGCTTTACAGCTTCAGCGTAATAAAATAGCCTCCCTATTTGCTTTGTAACCTGTGACGTACACTAGAAATGACTTACTGTTATTGCTGCTCTAATATACCCTACATCTCACTAATGATAAACAGACTGCACTGTGTTGAGACTGCAGTCCAAACTGGACAGAAAGGAATACAGGAAAAGATAAGATGGTATGAAATATCTCTTATTAAAAAAAAAAAAAAAACTTTAATCGAATCTAGTTTCTAAGTCCTTCAACTATCAGTGGTCATCTTACCCTTTTTTTTTTTTTTTTTTTTTTTTGCCTTTGCATATACAAAGAGCACACCCACCACTGATAGACACAGTGATATTACAGTGCCCTGCCTAGAGATGCCCTTATATTTTGGTATCTTTTCCGACTCTGCCCATTTTTGTGGATGAATCCTCTATCATTCCATCACAAAGACCTCTATGACAGCAGACGGGAGAAAGAAATAATGGCTTTAGAAAGCCATTTTCCCTTCAAACAGTAAGTAAATATTATCAGAGATATGTGTGACAGTGATGGAGAAACCTGACATGGAGCCATCCCTTCCAGGGGCATCACTTGGCTCCTAATCCCTTCAGTGCAGCCACCGCCAGCTGCTTCAGCAGGGAGCATCCAGGATGACATTTATGAAGCCTCTGCAAAGTAAGACCTTCTGAAATGCAGTTGTGGCTGCAGGGGCTGCTCCCCACAAGCCCCTCAGGGCAACCCAGCCCTCTCCTGGTGCGGGTCCCGGCACAGCCGAGGAATGCTGAGCAGCCCTTGCAGGGCTGCCTGTCCTGTGCTCCTAAGCCGTGCACAAGTCAGGATTGAACGTTTGTCATTAAGCTCTGCTGCCAAGAAGGAAATTTATTTTGGGGCAACGAGAGGATTACAACCCAGCTTCTGATCTGCCACGATCTTGTTTTACACCGGGGTGACTGTGGGCTTGAGTTAAGTTACTGTGCTTTATGTGGAGTAGATGTAATCAGAACAAGGCTTTAAGCACCTATTTCTTCCACAGAAGTGTCTCTGGCTCACAAGGACAGCAGGATGGCAGTACCAGCATCTCTGTCAGAACTGGAGAGCACAGACCTTTACTAAGTGGCCCAGGTTTTTCAGTGGTGAAAGCAACAGGGCTCAGCACTTTTGGAGGGGAACATTTTCTTGGGTTGACCACCCGGATTTTTGCTGAGCTTCTTACACAACTCTAGGCACATATATCAGGGTGCTTAAATGTACCCCTCCTCCTATCCTAACCAAACCACTGTGGGCATTTGTGTCTGCAAGTTGCAACAGGATCACCTGCATGCTCTGTATGTCTAAAACTTGGTCCTCTCCTCAGCTCCACATGGATTCAGCTCTGGCATGTGCAGTCAGGGTCTGCTTGCAGCTTCACTTCAAAACTAATTTCCAGGAGTCAGACTTCTAAGTAAAAGGGCAGCAGAGGACAGGAAAGCAGCCAACTCTCCTATGTTAAATGTAGAAGATGTTGCTTGGAGTGGGTGAGGAGTGCTCCCTTCTTCCTTGGTTGGGTGCAGTGGGGCTCCATTGCCTCCATCTGCTCTCCCCTGTGTCCCCCAGGATACTGTGCTCCTCCCTGAGACATTATTCTGAGTTGGAGGAGGCTCTAACTGCAGCAAGGGTGTATTTCCTGGTGAGAAGTTTTAGCTATATGCATTTCTCAAGGCAGTCTTATGTGTCTGAAAGCTCAGCTCTGGCTGGGGGCCATGGCATGGGAAGTCAGGCTTGGCACAGTGTTGCTCAGGAGAGCCCTGAGCATGGGAATGTCTCACACTGAACAGCTTTACAGAAGCCCTATAAGGGCACAGCCAAGCCATCTTGCCCACATGGACACAAAGTCCCCATCTGCTTCTCTGAGAGCAGGTGTTTTTGATTTATTTCAAGGAGGCACATCACTGACAGCTGGGGAAAGGTGTCTCACTGCCCTTTGACCTGTGACTCCGCTTGAAGAAAATGGGATGTCAGAATGCTCCTGCTCTAAAGATGAAGTCAGCAGCAGCTACTGGCATCAAGATGTTTAGATTCACTTGTTAAACTAGAGATAATTTCCATGGCATTGGTAGGAAAAGGTAAAAATGTGGCAATTACATCTACATTCACCCCATTTTACATGGCATTATCAACAGCTCAGGTAACTCCCGCCTGCTGGGGTGGGACCTGCTGCTTCACTACTCTACCAGTCCCTGATGGTGCCCACCAGTTTTGCCAGGAAATACTTGTAGCCTTGTCGGATTTCACACAGCTCAAAATGTCACTACAACCTGAAAATCAGCAATTCTGCCTTTCTGATCAGAAAAGAAAGGGTGGTCAGTTATGCTTTTAGTCTAATAAAATACAGAGAGCTCTCAGACTAGCAAAATGACACAAAGTACAAAGAAAAGGTGGTTCTATCCATATGATGAACTAAAACAGTTTAGTCCTAATAATCCTCTGAAACACCCTATTCAAAAATACATTTGGAGTTCTTATCACATTTAAGAACCTGCTTAAAAAATTCCTGGATTTATCTGAAATCCATTGTTAATAGTGATTGGTTTAGTCTGTTGAAATGCAGGAACCAGAGCATGCAGAAAGTCCTTGGTTTAGCAACACTTCCTAAATGTATTGTGACAATGAAAAATAAACTTCATAAATGGTTGTCCAGTATTTATTTATTTACTAGGAGTTATAATGAAATTCAGGCCTTTCAGTCCTAAGAGAGTCTTCACCACAAAACACACCCACTGCCACAGGCAGCATTGCAAACAGGATGGGTGTTTCCCAGGTAGGAAAACGTGTGCCAGTGGTGAGAGCACCTGCTGGGAGGGAAGACACTTGACATCTGTCCCATGCTTTGCCACGATGCCTGGGGTGACATTGGGAAGGTCACTGAAGCTCTGTGTGCCTTCTGCTCACTCAGCAGGAGGGGTTCCCACAGAGCACTGTGGCACCACTGTGGGGCTGTTTGGCAGCTCCTGACTTTGTACTTTTCTAGGGACACGACTCCTGCTGCTACTGCTCTTGTTTTCAAAACATACAATAATCTCAGTTTGGTCAAATAACAATCAAATACTATAATTTTAACCATGAAATCAATAGTCATGAAAATGGCCCCAGCTCATTATAGCTCTCTTGGGAAGTTTTCGAATAGATAAGGGTAATCGCAGAATGTTGAAGCTGGACTGGATCAAGCACTAATTGCAAAAAAGATGAAGGACAATTTTGTGTCTAAATGTAGGAATATTTCTCAGTTATCACTCTGAAATAACATTCATTTCTTGCAACTATTTAGGTGGATTCTTGTGTGTTTCTCAAGCTATTCCTTAATTTCTAAATGAGACCCTCAGCTTCAGCTCAAATGATTCCTTGGTGTTCATCTACTGGTTGTGGTTAAAACTTAATTGAACAGTGGAAGGCAAGGAACAAAACCATGTCTGTGTTGTGTAACCAGCACAAACACAGCCTAAGCCAAATCTCCATACCCAGTGGGCATTGGGCCAAAGTCATAACCAATAAAGAATAGTCAGAGCAAGCAACCCAAGGACAAGCTGTGGCTGAAATTTAGATAAACCATTAAGAAAACATTCAGAAAGAACCACTTCCATTCTGTGTGTTTACAAAGATGCTGAGCAGCTCACAGTTTCTACAGCAAAGAGAGATTGCATTATAGAATGTTGCATGTCCTGTAACATTGAAGTTACCTGAACTTTGAAGAGAAAGTGTGCCTGTCTTTGCAGTGGCCTTGTGTTTGCTGGGAGTTCCTTCAGCATCCCCTTAAATCACTGGCATTTGGCTCATTTGTGCTGCTTCAATTCAATTGTTGACTGTGTGATTGAATTTACCATTTAGAGCCATTACCGTGTGTCATGAACTTTCTCAATCTGAAATGCGAGAATCTTCTCTTAAATACAGGGCTGCTGAGAGGGAGGTGTTGTGGGGGCAGGTCCCACAGGACCTAGCGAGGGGAAGGAGGTGGAGAGATCTGAGGAGCTCTCCGGCATCACTTCCTTCTCTTCCTCCTCCCACCTCACTGTTGCCTTCCCTCTCCAGTGCTCCACTTTGTGTCATTCCCCTCCTCTCCACGTAAGGAGCTCTGTGACATCCACTATGAAGAAAGGGACCTACATGGTGCACAAGTAGTTTTCTGTACCAGGATGGATAAAAGGTGTGTTTATCATCAGCTGGAGTTTTCTGGCTTGAAATATGGAAAAATTAAGAATATTATTTCTATGCTTCCACGACCCATTTCCCTGCTCTGTAGCAACATTAGCAACAGCCAACAAGAAAATCATATCTGCAGAGGAAATTTCTGGGCTTGATTAATGCTGTTTGTCAGTTCAGCTGGGCAGAGTGGGTTTGTGTGGCAGCAAGTCTCAGAGCACAATCCTTCAGGCGAGGCTGAAAGGGCTGTAAACAAGCTATGAATGTTTAATGACATTCAAATATCTGAATGACTCCTCAAATGTATAGTGGTTAGGAATTGTCCTGTACGGCTTTTGTAAAGAATTCACAGGGTTAATGACTAAAGAATGGAGTTCTGGTAATCAATATAGTCCTCTGGCTCTATTGATTGGAATCGCCTGCTTATTTTGCAGCTAAGATTTTTTAGCCCATTCAGAACAAAGACACCCTAGGGGACTGTTAAGTAAATAGGCATTTAAGACTTTTTCGTTGCTAAGAAAGTAGTTAATTATTATTAGTGCTTAAAAGTCTCAATTTAGACAGAACATCCCAATGAACATCATAATTTTGCTAGTTTTCTATAGGTTTTATGCAAATGCATGTGTATTGGCAGCAGTTTAGAAGTGTGCACCTGTTGGGCTGGACAAGGTGCTGAGGGAAGATTCAAACCTGGAAGGCCTCAAGGCAGTGAGTAACTTTGCAGGGACCTGTATACAGAAAAGGATCAGGTCCCCAGACAGTTGCAGTGTTTGTAGGGTGAGGATTGCCAAAAAATATGAATATACCAGGGAATCCTGGTTGATCTTTTGCTGAAAGACAAAACACATCGTCATTCACAGAGGTTGAGGAAGATGAGTGCCTTCATCAGCTGGGCTGGAGCTGGGCTTTGTAAAGAAAATGTTCTTCCAAGGAGAAAGTGCTTCACAAAGCAAGCAACTTTCTATTTTGTCATACATGTAAAGATTTTCTGCTGATGTCCCTGTTTTTGCAGGTTGGAGGTGCAGAGGACCACCAAATCACCTAAGGCAGCTGCCAGTACACAGGACATTGTGGTAGGACAGGGAAAAACACAAGTGAATGCTCCTTACTTGGCAAGCAGCATGGCCTCAGCCTCTGAAAACAGCTGGGAGATGAGTGCATTGCCTTTAGCAGATTTTAGAGAACAGGGGAAACTCAAGTTACACATCTTTGATGAAGGGAGTGATCTGTACAGTCAAACTGGGCCTGCCCTGGCTTGCAGCAGTGCTCTGGTCCTTCACTCCAGCTGAGATGCCTCCTGCAGAACCAGCTGCAAACTTTGCCCCATGCTTGGCCCTCAGACCAACCAAAGCTGACAGCTCCTGCCAGATCACCAATATTTTCACAGTAGAGCTGAAATCATTATTACTAACATTCTTGTCTTACAGCCACACAAATCTTAACTTCTTTTTGTTTTTGTTGTCATTTTAAACCAGAAGCTGCTATTTGCTGACAGAGGAAAGAGAACAGAATGGCACTTTCCCACTGAATGGCAGATGATGGTGGAGCTGCTTTGCATTTAGATGACACTCTAGTTTCCTTTGCTCTTTGCTTGTTCAACCATTTTTTCTTGTTACACTTAAAGCTGTGAACCCAGTGGATTAGAGAAAAGACATCCATTTGGGACTCAAGCATAGCTGATCTTTTCCATCCCCCTTAAAAATTAATTATAATAGCTGCTTGTTCATATGGGCATTTTATAAAAACACAGACCACGCACCAGTCAACAAGCACTTATGCACCAGCTGAGACATTAAGAAAACATTACATTTCTTATATGATCCAATTAACAGCTTTTTTCCCCTGACAATGATTTCCTACATACTTAGGCTATTATATACAATTTGGTAATATGTGGAAGTATTCATCACGCTTGCATTCCCTGACACTAATCCTGTTTGTAGATTCTCCTCGCTTTCCCCATTGTAGAATTTAGAGTGGAGATTCCTGACTGCAGCCTGTACAGAGCAATGGCTGGATTTTAGCCATAAGTGATGTCACAAATCCATAAAGTGATAGATAGAGGCAGAAGGGCACCTCTGTTCATAGTTTTACACACATCTTAATTTTGTTTCGACCTTGTACAACTGTATCCCTAGTACCTACGTAAGTGGACTCTCCAGCCTTGGTGGACTGCTTACCAACACTTGGTAACCTCCATATTTTATCTTGTCCAACTTGTAATGATATTGTCCAAAAGAAAAACCCTGAATCTGAATTTTAAATCTCAGTGCAAATCTTTGGTCAAAAATCCCGAACAGTAAAATTGAAGTCCCTCATTTTTGTTACTGTTGTGGTCTATCTCCCTGCATAAGCCAGCAAGCAAAAATTTGAATTAATTTTCTGGAAAAGGTTTACTTAAAAAGGAACATTTATGGCAACTGTATAATGATACCTGCTATGGGTGCAAGATCTGAAAATCATTGCAGATCTAATACAGAGAAGCATTAAACTGATCAACAGCTCCCAGGATTTGAGCTGGTTTGCAGCTCATTTCAGATCAGAGCCCTCTTTACTATACCTCTACTGAACACCATAAGGCTGGAGTTGGACAAAATGGGAGGTAGTCCAATTAGGGTTCTCTCAAGGATTTCTGAACCTTAGGTGAGAATCACCGTGGAAGACAAATGGGAGGGAGCTATACCTAGTTTTGTTTACACTGTGGAGCTAAAAAATTTACAAATGAAAGCTACATAGCACTTCACAGTCTTTTACAGTGAGTAACACAGATTCAGTCACATTGTATCCTTTTGAGAAATTTTGTAGGGAAAATTACTGCAAAATTTGGGATAGAGAAAGGAATTCTTGGTGGCCTCGATTAAAAAAAATGTTCAGAAGTGTTTCAGGTTGAATAAGACACGAAATTTGACCCAAAGGGTTTGTTTGTTTGTTTGTTTGTTTGTTTGTTTTTTAGAATTCTTTCTGGATCATTAGTGAAGAAAGACAATCTGATATGTTATGCAGTGCAAAGACCTATTGCACATTGCCTGGAATGTAATTGTGAAGAAAGAGCTGTAAACCAGTGCACATTGATATCAAATGTGTAGCCATTAAGAAAGAAGAAAAAGGAAGGTCCAAAGCTAGGGAATTAATGAAATTTTGCCCAAGGGCTACATTCAAAAGTATTTATTTTTTGAATTTGTAGTTTTAACTCTGCTGAATCAATCTGTTATTTTCATATGTAAATGCTCCTCTGCTCCACTCTCTCTATTCTCTGGGTACCTTTTCCTTCTCTCTTTTTTTCCCTTGTTTGTTTGTTTTTGTGCTAACTCCTCAGTAACACATGAGATGTCCCTGAAGGGTGGAGTCAGAGAACATTTTGGGTTGCTGGGTAAGATGATGTTCTCACACTGGGACCCTGTAGAACCTGGGGCTTTGCCTTTGCAGGCCACAGAGGAAAATGTCCTGTGAAGAAGCGCACAAGAATCCTCTGCACAGATTTTATGCACAACTTATTATGAACTTATGAAAAGCTGGGGAAAGGCAAAAGCCATTGTTTTTTCAAGGATCAGAGTATTGATGTCCCTGATGGTGAGTTCGGTTCAATTTGCAATGTTAAGTCATGAGCCTTGATAACACAGGAAAAAAAGGAAGGAAGGAAAACCTGAGAATGTAGAGAAATCTTTACCATATGCCTCTATCTTCTCTTTTCCAAGATGACAGGTCTGGGTTCCTTAATTGACTCTGTGTTATAGGAAATGACATTTACCTGAGAATGAGTCAAGGTGCTCCCTTTTTACAGAATGCTGAAGTCCCATGCCAGTGCAGCCAGGCACACAGACTGGGGACACCTCTGGTTTCTAATAGCCTGTGCTAGTGAGTATCTTACGGAGACAACCATTCCCACAGATGTCACGAAAATCAGGACTATTTTTATTTTGCATTGAAAATGGTGCTAAGCTTTTGAGGATCAAAGATCTCTTCCAGGCCCTGCCAGAGTTCCACTGTGTGACTTTACTCTGTCCCTACTGACTCTTTTTACTTCTAGATCTCCTCCTGTATAATGGGAACAATGACACTGGTCCATCTAAAAGAAAACCTTCAACATCCCTTCCAAAAAGTCAGTAATACTCATTAGGGAGACGAAGGTGATATAAGGTGTCTTTTTTTCACTAGAAACCTCTCCCTCCAGTAGATATGCAAAATGTATCTTCATGGTTTGGTTATTTACTATGGTGTTTATGAATTACAGAGAGGTCATCTTGTACCTTGGTATTCAGAGTAATGCAACATACTTACTAGAAATCCACCTAAGCAATTACTTTTCTGCTCTATTGCTAGATTCCTTTCATATCAGCTGCAGCAGCTTGCAAAAACTTAACAAATAGCATTTTACATAGGCCTGTAGTCTATATTCCGCTTTATCTGATTATTTTTAGCACAGTGATTTGAGAATCCAAATTACAGCTAAGAAAATGGAAAATTCATTTTCCAACAATGCCTTAAGCTCCACTAGCATTTTAGAGCAGAACATTTCTGTGATGGCCTTTGATTCAATCCAGGCTGAACGAAAGACATTTCATCACCACAGAATGCATTTCTTTATTTGCCTTGGATCTATGATTCTGTCAGTATTGAGAGAAAAGAAAAATCAATGCTGCACTATAAACCTCGGGCAGCCCCTGGCCAACGTGGTCAGCATGGTGTGAGCAAAGGAAATGGCAAGGGAAAAAAATTGACCGCTCAGCAATAGTGTGGCACAGTAACGGACAAAGCTCTGGGCTAATAACAGCTTGCAATTACACATGGAAAGCCAAAGCTTGTAGGGCATTCAGTACGAAGGGGATGTAATACAATTTATTGAACCACCGGTTAGAGTTCTGCAGCTTCTCAATAAAAAAAAAAAAAAAAAAAAAAAAAAAAAAAAAAAAAAAAAAAATAAAAAAACAGACTTATATGGTGCCAGCAGGGGAAGGAGACTTGAAGAAAGTAGAAATCCCTTCCTTTTTATGTCTTGGATAGTGAGCAAGTGGAGAATGCAGCCTATTTATGCTTTCTAAAAATACACCAGTGAGGCTTAAAGGGACAGCCCTGCTGCCAGTGCCTGCCTGCCTCCACGACTGCCTGCACACACACACACCCTGAGCCAGAGTGGCCAAACACACCCAGGCACTGCATTTTAATTCCTTAAAGTGCACCTATGCTGATAGCACTCTGTACATCCTGTCACTCTGAAAAAGGGGAAAAGCAGTGTGGCAAAAATCTTCACTCAGGTACTGTTCTTCATCTGAGAGAAGCAAGGTGTTTCTTCAGGAGAGCAGAATGTTAAAATGCTAGTAAATGAGAAGGGAAAATCTTAAGCATGTCCTTGAACAGACAGAAATTAAAATTTATGACTGAAAGCATGTGTTTTATAGTGATCAAAAAAGGTGGAGGTATGTTAGGGTAGGTCTGGCTGCAGTAGTGAAGGTCAGTACTGCACACTGAGTCCAACACCCTCCTGCCCCCAGCAGAGCCCTTTACCAGATGGGACAGCTGGGGACACTGTGGCCACAGGTGGGGCAAGCCTCAGTGCCAGCTACCTGCTCCACTGGGGTTTGTGCACCCACCCAGAAGGACCAGAGTCTGTCACAGGTAAGTGGCTGTGGGGGCAGAATTGGGGAAATACATATAAACACATGCAGGTTGAAGTATTTGTGTTTTCCGTGATAAATTATGCTCTTCAGATGGTGATGGAAAGTTTTGTCACTCAATGGCATGAAAACAACAGGTGCCAAGAATCACCTAGTGTGGGCTGAAGCCCTGGTGCTAGCAGGGCTGGGCTCAGCAGAGAGCTTGCCTTGGAGAAATCGCTGCGGGATCCCAAACTTGGACCTCTTTCTACCTGTGTTAGCATGCATGCACGTTTACCAGATCATCCTTAGCATCAGTTTTGGGCATTTGATATAATGGCTGCCAAAGCAGTAGCAGGTTACTCAAAGCTCTGTTTTAGAGTCATGATTCATCATACAAGACAGCAGGAATATTAATACCCAGCATCAGATCCTGCACTTCCTGGGGGACCCTGGTCTTTGCAGGGCCACTTGGGTCTTGCAATTGCCTGGTCACATTTGTAAGTATGGCGAAGAAACATTGTTAATAAAATTCTTGGCGGGTGCTGTAGTATTTGTTCCTAAGTACTACAGTGATGTGGTGAAGTGTGCATAGAAAACAACTGAAACAACAGCCAGAATGTGTCTGGTTATTTTCTGTTCTTAACGAAGTCAAGCTCTCCTCACAATGCAATACAGCTACAAGATTCATCATCCTCAGTAATAAGTAACAGCGACAGATTTCCCTTTACTGTGACCAGAGGAACCATACCATGGGTACAACTGTAGGATACTATCCCAGCACAAATCTGGCCCAGAGATACTTTCGTTTAGTCTGAAATGTAATTTCTAGAGTCCCAGCCTTAATATGCCACTCTTTGATGCTTTCACATCACCTAGTGCAATTTACAGTTCCAGTGGCTCCTCTAGATTTCCCTGGCACAGGGGGCAGGTTGCTGCCAGCACATCACCTTCAACACCAAAATACCAGAATTACTGCACGAGAGGATGTGTTGCATCTCTTGTGACAATTACGGCGGAGTCCCCGAAGCTCCATTCCCCGCGCAATAAAAACAGCCCTGCACCGAGCACCGCAGTCTCTCAGCAAATCCCTTGCCCGTTATTGTAATTAAGTCCTTCTACATGACACGGCGCAAGAGATAAGGGATTAGTGTTTGAGACGTGAGGAGCCCGCTGGAGCGAGGTGGTGCCGGGCATCCCTGACACAGAGGGAGCCCCTCGTCGGCGGCTTCTCTTGGCAGTCCCAGCGATGGGGGAGGAGGATGCGAGCGTTGACCATTCCCAATGTCACCTGCAGAGAGCCATTAGCCCGCTCAGCCCTCTATTCCTACATGCTGAATCAAATTAATCTAACAAAAACAGATGACCTGTGAGCTCAGCCTGCCTTACAGCAAAGTCAAATGGGAGCGAGGGGCAGTGGCAGTGAGAGAGGCAGGGCGGAGCAGCGCTGTGCCCGCAGCCCCTCGCTGTGGCCTCCCGCGGGTCTCCCTCCATCGCCGGCTGTCGCGGCCACGCACCGCAGCCACCTCTCCCTTCGCAGCCGCACGAACCCTCTCTTGTCTACCTTGGTCTGACTCCGTGCTACCCCCTCCATTACACACGTCCACACACACACACACACACAGAGCTGCTGACCTAGAGGTGTTAGCCACTCCGCAGCTGCCGTTCTTCTCACATTAATCTATAGGAATCAATGGACATTTCATTAGAGTAATCAAGTGTGGATGCATCCCGCATTTATATCCCGCACCTCCCCCCTCCCCCCCAGCTGCTTTCACAGGCTAATTGGTCCTACAGCAAAGACTATGTGGATATTTTTCCCTACAGATGAGTGTCAAGAGCAGTTTTTTACTGCTGGTTGAAATACCTATCAATAGAGAGGTAGTATAAAAGCCTTCACCCATCAGGCGGTGTTGCTGATGCTAATACATTATGCACTCTCTGTTCTCACACACTCAACTCTCTCCTTTACGCCTTTTCCCCATACTATTGAGTCATTTGTGCTGACTTCCATAATGGAATTAATCCATTGCATTTTCCTTAAAAAAAAAAAAAAAAAAAAAAAAGGATTGCAATTAATACTTCTCTATCAGTTTACAATATATTGAGGGAATTCCTCACAATTATATTTCATCAGCAAGCTTTTTACTTTTTCAGTCAAATCTCTTTACCCTGCTTACTATGATATCTTATAATTTCACCAGGTATTTTGTTGCTTATATACATCTTAGTACACAATGACATCTCATGAAAGGCACCAGCATTGTGTTCTGCACCATTTTCTGCCTGGGAAGGGATGCTTTCCCCTCTCTGCTCAGCTCTGCAAGGACAGCAGAGCTTTAGCAGGACTTAGGGAGTGCTGAGAAATGTCCTGAGAATTGCTGTCCCTAAAATGTGTATGCGACAGAAAGCTGGTGACCAAGTGGAGTCCTTACAGTTGGGGGACCAAAGGCTTCGTTGAGATGATCTTTTTGAGGCCATGACAAAATGTGATACTTGTTTGAACAAAAAGTTCGAAAGGGGAATTTTTTACAAGGTCATGGAGTTTTCATTCAAAAATAATCTCAAAAGCTTTTAAAGGAAGGGGGACACCAAACAACATATATTTAAAATGTATGAAGACTTCAGAAATGCCATTGTGCAGAAGGAGGCAGGCACTGTGCAGGCTGTGCCTGGGGCCAAGGTGCCTCTTGAGAAGGGCTGCTGGGGCGCAGTGGGTAAGGCTCTGCACAGGCACCCTCCACTGCAGCAACCCTGCAGCAAGGATGAGTTTATATGGAAATTCATCATTTTGCACCATCAATGCTTGGCCTGGGCAACCTCTGAGGAGAAGGGTAGGAGCTCAGGAAACAACAGAGATGGCAGCTTTGGTGTCCCTTGAAGTTGCAACTAAACTTTTTTCTCTTGGTAATTGTATTTGATGATTAGAAAAATGAGCTGAATTTAAAAAATCACTGACTTGCAATAAAGCTTATCATTCTGATACATTATCTTTCAAGTCACATCAGACCTGAAAGAAACCCTCATATGTTCTAAGCAGAAACGAACTTGAGCACAAGAGTTTCAAGTTTAAAAAAATTCCTTGTTCATCCCATTTTTATAACTATTAGTGAGTTACGTGGGTTTACCCCAGGTGAAAGTACAGCCCCATTGGCTGCTGGTGCCACAGTGCATTGTTTGCAATATATTTGGATATATTGCAGGGATGTGGAATTTCTTCTACCTTCCTGGCATGGCATGCAATTTTCAGTTTTGTTTAATGAATGCTATATAGGCTTTTAAGTTCGGGGTTTTTTTAACTAAACCCTACTTTTTGCTTATGGCCAAATTCATGAAACTGCAATGAAGAAAAATGAACCTGCTGGAGGGGATTGACCCCAAATGCTCACGACCAGGTCTTTCAAGACTAACGAGAGAGTTTGCATTTGCTTTTCCTGCCAGATCTCTTTCCTGAGGGCACACTGCATAATGCAAAAAGAGCTATGTGAAGTTTGGTGCAGAAGATGAAAATAGGACCATTCGATGGTTTTACAGAGATGAGGTTCTCTTCCCCTTCCCCCTCCATACATTTTTCACTGTAAGTGAAAATGAAACTTGTGCTTTTCAGAGGAAATGGCTGCTAAAGGTTAAAGGGTAAGTCTTCCTTGCTGTAAGCATACATTTTTGCAAGCTGAGTCTTATCCATGTGGCTAGCAGCACTCACACTGAAATAACTGCAGAGGGCTTGGAAGAAGAGTAGGGAAATAGAGGGCAAGAGCATCAAAAGAACACATCCCCAAATCGATTCATCTGCTCTTTTTTATTCCTTCGTTTGAGTGCTGGCCACCTCCTTTTCCCAATTCCACTGTAGAAACAAGATCATTATTCAGAGGCGGAGGGTGGATAGCTGTGCCCAGGAAGGAGAGTCATTGTGCAAGGAAGCAAGAGCATTTCCCAAGGCCTGCAATGCAAGGGCAGGGAAATCTGGGGTAACAGGTAACTGAAGCCTTGACTCTTTGCCCTGCTAACCACCAGCATATTTGTACATCTGATGTACCCACACAAAAATACAATGTCACACATCACAAGTCGCTGGGAAAAGAGCAAGGGGAGGAAGGAATCAGCTGTTACCCACCCCAGCTTGCCTCTCAGATCACTTTTGCCTCAGAGTGCCTGCCATTTGGCTCTTGGGTTTTTTTTTCTGGTGAAGGAAGCCACAGTGAAAGACTGAATGGTCCTGAAAGCAGTTTCTTGAACATTTTGATATATTTGGTTTAGTGCAATGCTCCTAGGAAATATTTGACCTCAAGCAAGCACACTCATTAGTATCCACATGGAATTCAGAATATTCTTGATAACAGTCTGTTATATGAAATACAAAGTAGGATGAACAGAAGCCCAATCAAAAACACACCTTCCAGAAACATAGTTTGCAGAATGCAAATGTGGACAAAATTGAGTGTATTGGCACAGGACATACATGGAGAGCAATAGAGCACAAATGTATATCCATAAAATTTACAACTTTTATCTTTAAATGAACACATTGAAAGTTGTTGCAAGATAAAAAATACAGATTTGAGAGGGAGTCAGCATTTTCTTCTTATTCCTTCTCTCACACTTGTCCCTCAAAACCAAACACTGTACCAAACACCTGGGAGATTGGTGATGGGGTTTACTGTGCTTGCCTAAGGAAAGCTAAAGTTTCAGCAGCAATATTCCAAAGGATGCAGAGTCAGATAGGCAGAGAGATGTCTGGGAAATGGTTACAACCAAGGTCAGTTTTCAGAAGGCTGCAGGTGCCAAGTCTCCTCTGGAGAGGTCTCTGCCCAGCAGCTGCCCCTGCTCCTTGGGGCTGGGGACCTGTCTCAACATTGTGCAACACAAGTGAAACATCACAGGAATGGTTTTGACTCGTTTGAGGTTACTCCTACCCAGGAATGATTACTTTAATTTCCCCCTAAGAAAGCTGAAATGGCCCAAGTTAAAAAAGCTGCTTGTGCTTGTTCTGTGAAGCCCCTCTTATTGATATACCTTGAAACCAAAATTCATTCAACAATTCACATCAGGAAAATAAGAGAAACTAGAGAGTTTTTCTGAGTCTGGACTTTCTGGTATCTAAGTCAGTTAATGGATTACATTCAGCTAGCAGTGGTCCCAGGTTGAGCTTCCACTGGCACTGCTGTGCCTTTTTGCCTCTGACCTTGGCAGCTGCTGACAGGTGAGAATGAACCTCCAGATACTTCAGCACTTCTCCACTTTGCCCTGGACACACGTACACACCCGCTTTCTCTTAAGCCTGTAATACACACTTTTAATTTGCTGTGTGAATTTTCATTAAACTTTACCCCTCAACTGTCACAGATGTGATTTCAAAGATTACTGAAACTGCACAGATTTTAACTTCTTTATGGGATGCAAAGGAAAAACCCCACCCATTTTATCTTGCAGAAGAAGTATTGATAACTTTCATTTTAACTGATCCCTTGAAGCCAAAAATTTCTGATAGGGCTGGAAATATGTCGTGTTGGTCTACATTAAATGTGAAGTTGTCTTGATATTTGACATTCTTAGCATGGTTCACCTTGATGTGGCCTCCTGGATTTTTTGGATAAGTTTCTTGGGTAAGTTGAGATACATAAAGATCAGTCCAAAGCCATTGGATGATGTGCCCTAAGGGATCAGAAATATGATGTTTTTCCTCCATGACAAATAGATGTATAGCCTTTCCTGACACTACAGATTCCTTTTCTCCCCACATAGATGTAATCAACGCAAATTATTTGTATTGCATAAAAATCGTGTGGGATAAACATCCTTTCCACTTAAAAATGACCAAATCAGCAGTGGAGGAGGAGGTCATGGAGTAAAGGTGCTCTCTTTCATATAGCCCCATTAGATGAGCCCAAATGTGAGAGCTGTGCTGAGATGTTTTGAAGGCAGTGATACTCATATGCTGTGTCTGCAGCGTGCAGGGCACAGATCCCAGCTAATCCCTACAGTTTGTGTGCAGGAGGAAAGCAACAGCCAACAGGTGAATGAGATGATGATCTCAGCCAGGGTCTTCCTGAGCTCTTGTTTTGGAAGGAAATTCGAAAGATACCACATCAGCCTTGGTCCTGCCTGTAACGATGGGCATCAGAGGTATCAGTCACTAGAGTGACAACAAAGCACACATAATTTAGCTGAAATTTCCCTCCATGACAAATCTCTACCTTTTTTGCGTGGCACATTTGAGATTCTTCAATCTTTCTTAGAACAGAACTAGCACAAAATCAGTTTTAGGCACCATGCAGCCGGCAGGGTGGCTGAAGGTTTCCCAGACTTCTTGCTTTTCTCTACTTAGTTCTGGTTGTTTAGACTCAGTCTCTGCACATATTATTTGTTTCTGTGCAAGGCAAATTGAGTGGCCTATCTTGCAAATGCCTAGATTCATTTTTGCCCTTTTAAAACAGAGTTTTCTTGCCTGTTGCTGTCTGTGCTCATAGAAGTACCTTTTTTCACATCTCCTTTGGCACAGAGTGACTCTAAGGGAGAGTTTACATACTGCAACTGGAATAGACCAAAGCTTTACCAAAAACATAGACACTGCCAAGAAAGGTGTGAAGCTGCTGACAAAATTTTCATATAGAGTATTAGAAAATACATATCAAGGGTTTTAAAAAATTTTGTTTCTATAAAGAAAAAAAATGTGCTATGAGACCTGTATTGAGATCTCCAGAAATTCCCCTTTTCTGCTTTTACCTGCACAGGCAGAAGAAGAAGCAGTCCAGAAAAAAGGTATTCTAAGAAGAACCAGGGCTGTACATTATGAATAATGTGTAAAAAAGCTATGTTCTTCATTTTCACTAGAACCTGTCTGAAGATGGGAATTAGACAGCATCATCATCTATGGCTTTATAAACTAACTGATGTTCTTCCTCACTTTTTAATATCTGCAGCTGATGCATAACTGATCACAAATGTCTTCATTCTCTGCTCTGTGAATCAGCAGTACAGAGAAATAACCATATTATATTATAAATGTATATGTATGTATATTATACATACCTCTATTTGGTAGTCACAGACACCACAGTTATGAATGTAAAGGTTTGAAACAAAGTATAAAAGTTTCTGTTAAGTCACATGCCAGTCTATCCTTATAGAGGATATTTTATAATGCATTGTTTTTCTAAAACATAAAGATCATAAAGCTCTATGATACTATTGCAGACGATTTGTAACAGCAAAGCTGCTCAGGACCTGTATGGACAGTAAAGGGGTTGGGCTGACAGCAAAGGATGGGAGCAGATAAAACTCCTTCCAAGAGAGTTTCTAGATGGGGCAGGGGAATGGATTACATTAATCCCTGTTCCACTCACAGGCACTGCTGGCCTTCAAAAGGTATTCTTGAGCTGGTGTGTTGGATCTGTTAAGAGGCTCTTCATAAAATATCATGGAGCCAGTTTAGAGAAAATGGATCCACTTCCTTTCATCTGCCTGGAGGGTTTTGGCAGTTGTTGGGGCTTGAGGGTTTGCTAATGGCAAGAAGAAAGGCTCTAAAGTGGTAGAAGTGGGAAAAGAATCATGCTGATGCAGGCAGGCAGACTTTGCTAAGGTTTCATTTTCGTGACCCAAGTCTTGCAAAGGCCAGCCAGTGAAAATGAACACAAAACCCAGGACCTTCCACTATCTGCTTTCCTCAGTATCACAGTCAGCTTTAATAATAAACCAAAAGCTTTTACTATGACGAGCCCTCACTGTGCAGAGCCCCCCCCCTTCGCCCAGGAGTGACGGAATGACCCTGTGGTTAAACTTTGTTTTGGCATTTCTAACCATACTTCCTTTAAAAAAAAACCAAAGTACAAATGTTGGTTACCTTTTTTTTAAAAAAAACAGGTCAGATTTTTAAGGTGAATCATCTTAAAAGAAATACTTCAAGAGCTTGCAGTGTGCTTATTGCCTTACAAAGTGTTGCTGGCAATAGCAATTTCAATATGAAACAATAGAAGGGGAGATGTGGGGACTATTGCATTGCAACTTGCAGATGGCTGCTCAGCCACAGGAGGCTGCAGGGAAGGGGTCCCATGAACTACTGTGCCCCCATGAATGGCCCCTCTGGCTATTTGGAGCTGGGGCTGAGTACAGCACTTTGCCAGGCAGGCCCCGAGTTCCAACATCCCGCTGGGCCACACGCCATCGTCTCTATTTGCAGAAGTTGGTGGACTTTCCTCCACAGCTAAATAGGCTGACAGCCTCAGAGATTGGCTTTGAGTTTTTGGTTTGAACAAATCAATGAACTACAAGGAAAACTACAAAAACAACAACAAAAGAAATGGTTTCTGAATGTTACCTGAAAAACCACAGAGTTTCAAAAGAAAAATCTCTAGTGAAAAAGATACCTGGAGCAAGGCAAGGGAAGAAGTTCCTCCTGCAGCACACAGATCAGTGCAAACCCATAAAGCACTCTGATAGTGAGGTGCTATTTATTACATACTATTCTGGACAAAAAGACAGACTTGATGAGAGCAACTTTTAGGCTGTTTCAGTACATCAATAGAACTGCCAAATAATTTCTAATGGAACACAGAAAAACTATAGTTCTTAAATTTAGTTTGTGACCCATACTTGTGCTAGCCCCAGAGGACAATAACAGCCCAAGCATTTCCTGAGTGAAATAAAATGTGAGTAGGAAGATGTAGATGGAATTTCCATTTTCATCATCAACTTTTCAACCTAATTACATTTAATTTGCACGTGATCAACCCTGCCCCATGGCAGGGTAAGGAAGGGAGTGGGCAGAAGAGAAAAACATGAAGGTAACTTGAATAACTTGAGTACAGACATCAATAAAGAAATGCTTTTTATTTACTAATGGTAATCATCCCTACTTCTCACACAACACTGGAAATAGAGAACACTGTACAAGCATTTACTCATCAATGATTCAGGAAAGGACCCCACTGGAGCCCTGCTGCTATGGAGGGGCCCTCTGCACCTGCAGGGCATTGAATCCCCCAGAGAGGCTTGGGGAGCAGCACCAGTCCTGCCTGCCAGCAGTGCATCCCAAGGCACAGTGCCACCTCCTCCTTTAGGAACATTTGGGTGGTGAACTGGGGTGACAGAACAGGTTCCAAGAAGCACCTTTGGTAGGCTTTCAAAGGGGAAAAGCATCATGGGGTAAAAGAAACCACCTTAAACATGAATGTGTAAGACATTTACTTAAGGTAAGCTCTCCTATATTTGGAAAGCTTTTATTGCTACGTTGGCATTGGTGCTGTGCTTGTGAAGTAAGAAGTTCACAAACCAAGTACGCAGAGGGAGACACTACCAGCAGGGCCCTGAGAGAGCCTTTCTCTGTTTATCCCTGCCCACCACTGTTACCTGGAACCACATCCCAGTGCAACCTAGCAAGGGGATTAAGGGTGATTGATGCAAAGGGAATTACCTTGCTGAGCTTATTACAGACACTGACTGCAACAGGTTTCCAAGGGTTCTGGCATATATCCAGCCCAGTAAGCAATACTTTGCTTGCTTCACTTGGGTACAGCAGGTTCAAATTCAGGCTGAGCTTTAGCCAGTGCAGAAAGGGCTGTGAAAGGCAGAGCTGTAAAGCAGCTGCTGGTGAACTGGGTCCTCTATCAGCACAGCCAGGGAGGAATGAGGTCAGCACAGCATGTGCAATCCTGCCACCCTCCCACCTAGTGCCCAGGGCAGCTCCTCACCCTGCAACTGACTGAGCCCAGCTCTTAGCAAAGCTTTCCAGTAGGAAAGTGTTCAGCTGGTACAAAAGATAATCCTGAATTATTGTTCAGGGCTCAGAATAACAGAAGGGTCATCAGTTTGGTGAGTCTGATAGAGTATACAAATTTGAGCTGTGAAGAGTAAAGACTTTATTCGTTTTACAAGAATGAGGAATGTTATGATACTATATAATCTAATTCTGGGCATCTTTGCAGGTTAGAGCTTCCTACAGGAATGTTATTTAAAAGTATATTTTCATTTATTTTGAGAGATTAAGTCTGTCTTGCATGGAAATGGAGAAGCTTCAGCTTTATGAAGGGTTTTCTGCGCATTTTCACAAACTTGGTTGAATTTTTTATGTTTATGGCAAAACGAAGTCATATACAGCAAAGAATACTGTGAGTTTTCAAGTCTGAGGTCCAAATTCATTATTGGTGTAACTGCTGTAGAGGCAACCAGTAATCTGACCCAGATTCTGGACTTTAGACAAAGTTTATCTTCCCTGATGATTATGTAGAGTTTACTTAGCAAGAGAAGAATCCAATCATCTTTCTCTGCCTCTTGTCTAAGGAGTGGACTTTGCAGCCACATTTAGCAGTGGATACCTTGTCTGGGTCTCAGTGTGCCGTATAATAAATGGGACTTGCTAGAGCTGAGTGCTGGGAAGAAATTGTGCTGCTCTGCTTCTGTGTGTGGAGGCATATGTGAGCAGGCTGTGTGTCACTGAGATTTGTAGACAACCAAAGCTTGAAACTGTATGGTTTATAGTTTACTGATGCAAGTTCCTGCTTTTCATTGATCTTCATTCACTAAATCTGGACATTTGGCTATGAGAACCAAGAGAAAACCATCTCTCCAGTGCCTATGAAATGCATTGTTTTGTTTTAAGGAAATGATGAAACTGAAGGAGAACCACTACTTTAAGCATCCCAATTATTTAGAGAATTTAAAACCCAGGCTGAACTTGGGTTACATTTGTATTTTGGGCTTCCTTTTACATTTAATAGGGAAGTAATTGATCCATGTAAAGCCCTTCTATCTCACACTGAGAATGGCAGCATATAGTGCTCCAACATTTAATATGAAAAATTCCTGGGTTTAATTTTCTATGAATGTTAACCTGTTTCATTGCTTAGCTGCAGTCGTACTGAGCAGCCTTGGAAGACAGATGAAGTATGGGTGGCTATTGCCCAAAACACAATTGGATTTCATAACTGAACCCTTGAAGCTTCAAATTTACGCCAGTGCTATCTGTGGCTCCTAAATGCCTAAGAAGCAGACCACACTTGCACAAAACATTTGTGTGATTTAACTTGCTGTGGTGCTTTTCAGTGTCCAAAGCAGGACTGATATTATTAGTTCTAAAAACAAGAGAGGAGAAATAAAATATTTTCATTTAACTGCTAAAGAAAAAGATAACTATTAGTTTCAAAAGATTTAGACTTTCTTTTAAATGTACTGCAAACAGATAACTCTGGACATGAGGTGAAACCAGCTTGTTATGTTTCTTTAAAAGAACCTAGTCAATCTGTAAGGGTATTTTTTTCCTTTGCTTGGATATTTTATGTAGATTGCTCTGGTTTTGGCTTAACAACTTTCCTGTTCAAATCACTGAAACACATCAGCTAAGCAAAACTGCATTTTGCAGACCCATGACCGAAGTGTTAACATATTGTGGTTTCAGAAAGCTTAAAAAGGACAGATAGAGGAACGGAGAAATTTTCATTAGGGGGTTAATTAGACAAAACAAGGCAATAAAAGAGACTCCAAAAGGCTCACTCTTCAGAGATTTCCATAACTGTGCTCTTTACAAATGAGTTTAATCACCCAAAGGAAGAACCAACAGGCAGATGAGGAAGTGGTCAATAAGTAACAATAACTGACCACTGCATTACTGGGGTATCTCGCACGCATCAGGCCCAATATCCGGATTGCTAAAGTAATGCGATAATGAATCCTGACCCATCTTTGTAGCACTGTGGTGAGTTGCTGAGAGCTTGTTCTATTCTGGGGAAAAACCAGTTCCGCTCAGATTTTTCCCTGTCATCTAGGGGCTGCTAACACACATATAGGATGTATATTTTGGAGGTCGAATAAATCAATACAATTCAAAATCAAAACAAATCAGAAGTATGGCAAACAAACAGTCTAATGTGATTAACTGAGATATTTTCCTTCTTTTTCTTCTGTGCTTGGTCCTCAAAAGCATTAGTGGCATAAACAATAGAAGGAAATAAAATGAATATGTAAAGTATCTTATTTCTTCCCACATGCAATAAAATGAAAACAAATGTTCTCACTTCTACAAACTCCACCACATCAAATTAATAATGGAAAACATCACATCAAAGCACTCTTTGTGCTCAATAGCCTGTGGCACATTTGGACTCATCAATAGATGTTCAACAATATTACAACTTGTTTAAATCTTGGTAAAGTAGTGTTATGTACTATTGTTATTGACTTTCTTTTTCTAATTATCACCCAAAGGTGACAGATGATACAGCACTAATGATCAGACTGTTTAAGAGCTGAATCAGCTTAGAATCCCAACTCATTAAACCTCAGCAAGACTAAAAGATTCCTTGGACTTTAAGGCTAAAAGCTTCACTCTGCTGACAACATTTTGGTCAGTTACACAGGGGACACAGGATTTAAGGTGTTTTTCATTGACAGCACCTTTGGAGATTTTAAGGATTCTAGTACACACAAGTGCCTAAATATTTAAAAGTATATAAAATCCATACAGCTGTCATGATAAAGCAAATATTTGCAGAACGTCTTTTGTTATGCCAAACCTTCCCTTGAATCTCTTTAAGCTAATTGTAAAACTGTTCTTGATTTTTATAGAAGCTGAAGTCAGTAGGAGTTGCAGAGCCATGGCATTTCTCCCAGTGTGGTCAGAAGCAGAGACCCCAATAGTATTTTTGTGGTATGGACCAGTGTACTTCAGCCTTGCACTAAGTTAATTATTTTCTTAGCCAGTTTGGCAACAAAATATGGCATTCTTACATCAGTTTTAGAAAATCTGACTAATATAAACTAATATATTCCTTTCTGTTGCTTCATTGGATACAGGGTAGGAATGATATTCCTGATGTTATGAAGTGATGGCTGTCTCTAACAGCAAGAGCTGAATCAGATTCCTGAAGCTAAAAGAAAGGTTAATGAAGAGATCAAATTAAACTAAGGAGTGGGGACTAAACTCACATCTTTTGTAACTGCATTAAAAAATAAGCTGTAACACTCCCTGACTGCAATGATTGACACCAGAGTTTAGTCTGAAGATACCTGTCCAGAGCAAGCAAATCCTCACCTGGACAAACTTCCATTTACTTGGCACTAACCAGAACTAGAAGCTTTGGCCTCCATACCTTGCACTAAAAGCCAAACATTTTAGCTCAGTGTGTTCTCCCTTGCTCAGAGCTCAGATGCTACATTTCCCAGTGAGCTGGATTACTTCTGTATGGAGACCTATAGCAATTAACTTCCACAATCAGGCAGTAGTCACCCTAATCTCTGTATCTAGTTTGTCCCATTTGAGTCCCATGTTATAAATCAGAATAGTAGTTACCCAATTTGCCAGGTCACATTCCTTACAAAGCAAATGAAACTATTAGGTGCTTTTATGAGGGCAAGATTAGCAAGTGAAAACTTTCCTATAAAGTGCTATCTAATAATTATGACAGTTTTGATGTTTCCTGGCAACTGAACAGATTAATAAGTCCATAGTCCACCTCTGATTCCCTTTCCCCCTATCACAAACTTTTGGACCTTGCAATGTTTATTTTCACTTTCATAAAATTCTCTGTATCAGAGTCAGTGCAGGACTAGGGCAGTGGTGCCCTAGTTATAGTCCAGGAAAGATTTTACCCCAGTTAGATGACACCCACGCATTAGAGAGCCACAGAAATGAGGTGCAGAGAGAATTCTCCTGCCTGATTCACACACAGAGTGAAAACACAAATATGTATTTGGAAAGACTCTTCCCACCTTAACTGCTTTTCTGCCATGAGCTTCCCCACTTGCAGTCTGCAGATGTCTTGAGCCAAAAAATGATGGCTTGTTAATTTTTCTGCTTCTTTTTAGGACTACCCATGTGCTAATCTGGTCACAGACTCACCACTTCAAAGCCACTGTGCACCTTGATGAATGCAGTAAATCCCAAATTTCACAGGATTTATTTTGGGAAATTGCTTTTTCCTTTTTTCTCACAAAGTTGATTGAGGCTAAACCTTTTGTTCATTTTGGGTCAGCTTAAGTCTAAGTCCAAATGATACATCTAGCTTTAGTTTTGATAAGGGCAAAATTAAACCCCAGGCTGGATCCTCTGAGTCCCTGCTATGCAGTCCCCAAAGGCTGCCTGGTACACAGCTTTTGAACCTCTTGAGCAACCAGAGCTATTTACTTTGGAGTCACAAAATATAAGGACTAAGGATTTTTTTTTTTTCAATATTGACATTCAATGGAAAGGTTACTTATTTTTGACAGTCCTTCAAAAGAGATTCCCAACGATTCCCCCATTTCTCCTTCTCTCTGTGTCTCATCCCTGAAGCCTCCAGCTGCAAGCACCATTCTTCTTTGCTGCCTGTCAACATGAGCAATTAATGGCTCCAAAAGGTTGCTTTGAATGACCTGTGTAGTCCCACCCACAGGAACTGGCTCCAAGATAGCAGTGCCAAGTAGTTTCATGGGAATCCATAGAGGAGCAATAGTTTTACCCAGAGGTCATAATGTTTTGGATAAAATTGTGAATCAGTTTTTAGCTCTGCGCTATGAGCTTCAGGCTACTTTTTAAATTCTCCCCCAAAGCTTACTGTTTTTTACATGAAGAGGCCATATGTCATAATAAACATCAGGCTTAGGAACAGCTCACACTCTAAATGTCAGGCTACAAAGCTACCTTTAAAGATTAAATCTCTGCCCTCTTCAAAAGGGAGGTTGAAGGGAGGGATGAAGAAATCCCAAATACAGAGAACCTTACAAATAAAGCAAAGTTTACTACTAACAAAACGTATCTTGCAAAAACACACTTGGTGCTTTGCTGTTGGAGCTGCCCTCGATAAAATGTGGGTGTCATTTGAAAAGGACATCATTTCCAATGAATTCTGAAAGTGTCACACAGAGTATTGATCGATCGAGTCTTGCCGTCAGCGTGACCGGGGCCAGCAAAAAGCTATCCCTGTGATCCAATTTTCAGAGCTCACAGACACCTCCAGTCCCAGGCAAATGGCGTCAGCAAGTGGCAGAAGGGGGCTGGGGGAGGGGAGCTGGAGGGAAACGTGGTGGGGAGAGACTTTGCACTGTCTGCTTGTCTAAGCATTAAATGTTATTAGCCACAAGCATGGCACCCCCATTGTGTGGGGAGGCTGCTGTATTTCTGGCTTTTGTGTTACCAGCAATGCCAAACCATTTGTACATCAAAAGTAGGTCCTTATCAGCAAGATATACCCTGATAAGATCACGTTTTTTATGATTACATCAGTGTTCAGCCAGTTTCCTGCTTTTGCCTACAGACACGCACGGCACTGGACAAGGGTGGCGCGAACTCCAGAGCCATTGCTGGCCAAACACCTGTGAGCCATCGGGCTGGCTCTGCCACAGTGGGGGCACTGCCTCTCTGCCTGGGCTGTGGGCAGGGGATCACCCTGTGCAGAGCACAGAGCCAGCCCTGGGCTCTGCTGGGATGCTTTGGGCCTGCTGCTTGCAGGGCTCGGGTACCAAACAGATCCATCTCACAGGAGAGGCTGGAAGGGGAAATTATCAATGCCCTGTATGAAGCTGAGCAATTTCAAAAGGAAAGCGTTGCCTCAGCCTGAATGAATCCTGTCTTGAATCTGAAAGTGGATGCCCCCACCACTGCACAATTAGGGATATACCTTGCTTTTCCTCCTGTTGCACAGAGAGAAACATTGTGTGGGATCCTAGCACAACAAATCCTTTGCTGGACTTCCAGACACCACACATGAGTGAAATAACAAGAAAGATAAAAACATGAAAAACAATAAAGGGAGAGCTGCCAGGTAAGAAAAATGATTTGTTGTTTCTATGAAGCCAGTGTGGAACTGTAGCAGGTAAGGAAAGAAAGTTTAAGGGGGATGAGTGAATTACACACATTTTCTTATTATACACCCGATTTCTATTTGTGGACTTATTGTTACTCAATATGTGGAATAATTTCTGCTGCTGTATTGTTTGCTCTTTGTACTAAGTGATACAAAACCTCTTTCATTACTTTTGCAAGAAAATTACTTCCTTTCCTAAGAATTATTTATATATTAAAATAAAACTAGGAACTGAAATGTTCTATTAGTAATTTCTAGTGTTGAAAAGAATGCTGTTTTTGAAAACAGAATGAAAGTATTCAACGGAAACTGAATTTTACTGACTGTATTAATAGTATTTTAAAACAGAGGCTTCAGAATGTAAACAGAAATCTAAAATAATCCACACAGCTTTCATTTTACTAAAAGAAAAAAAAGTGTAACTATTTACTCCCAGTGGTCCTCTATTTAAAAGGCTTCTTTTCTTATTAGTGTCTAAATCTACAGTTATGTCTACTAAATCTGATGAACTCTTATATCTGAGTGACTACAGTAAAGAAAAACAAGGCTCCCCAACTAATAATAAGAATTTTAATTAATTTCTTTTGTTTCATATAAATTAAATATTTCATTTTAAAAAGCACCTAGGGAACTGAAATTCTTGTAAGTGACCCAGACAGCATGTTCTAGGTTTGGCACTCCAAATTCACCACTCATAATTAAAAACAAGGACAGCAGATGCAGTGCAGACACATAGCAAAACTTGCTACAGGATAAGCCTGTGCTATGCATAGAGAGCATAGCACCCCTTCAAGCCACAAACAGATCAATCAAAGTCAACATCTATTTCCAAGTGATTTGAAAACAGAAAAAAAGTACCTAATTTAATGAATTTTTCATTAGAAATCCTTCACTCTACCACAGATGAGCTAAAAAAAAATCTACGAAACAGTCATGCAGTGCTTGAGAGAGACTAAAGTCTCCTTACCCTAGAAACAGCTCCTACCACCCCATCAGAACTTGGCCAAACCCAGGTAATCTGAAAGGCCCTCCTTAAACCTCTTATTTTATGCTACCTGTGCAGGTGTGTGTGTCTCCTAACAGCTGCACCTGAACTTTCAGGAGTCTGCCATTTTCCCTATTAGAGCCCTTTACCCCAGTGATTTATATATTTGCTAATACATTTAATTGCAAAGCTCTGAATTTCTGTATATCGGTTCTCATAACCAGCTGCAGCTGAATTTTTTTTTCAGAAAGTCTGGGTAGGAATGCACATATTTGAAAAGGGCCCCAAACTGATATCAGGGCTGACTAATATGCACAAAATCTGTCACGGTCCACTTCATCAAATACAAGTTTTTAAAATGAAATCTTACCTGTTTCTCAGTATATGTTTCTCCAAGTGTTAAGTGGCAGAGTACAGAATGAGCTCATTTAAAGTGAAGGACTCTGAAGTTCAGTGCTTGACTCAGGTATCACTAATTGCTGATGCATCTGGTGTTGCTCCAGATGAAAGGGATCAGTACTGAATTGTCTATGTGGATTGCACTGGCAGTACCAAAGGGAGAGTGCTTATGTGGAAAATTCTGGCTTTTCTCATCACTGATATACCTAGCCCAGAAGTATAAAACATATTCTCAATAAAATGTATCTCTTCTGGACACTAGTACATGAGTAGCAAAAAAGAAAATGATGGACTTTAATTCTGAAGGTACCAAGTCAAAATCCATCCATGGCAAAAGTTCCTGTTAACTTCAGTGGGATTCAATTATCGTCCAAATTTTCCCCCTTGATTTAAGATAGTTTCTAATTTCCTACAGCAAGAGGCTATTCCACAGGAAATCACATAGACTAAATCTGAAAACTAACAGGAAAGTAAGGGGAGCAAACTTTCTTCCCTTTCACCACTGTAAGCATTTTATTGTCTTTTATTTTAGCTCTTTTTTACCATCATTTATACTAACAAGGTGAGGGGGGTTTACTTTGATGTATGGCTCTCTGATAACCATAGCTAGTGCATCAAGGTCTGACAACTTTGGACCCCCGATGCCAAGCTCTGCTGGGTGAGTTATCCATGCAGCTTCCCATAGGTGCTCCTGGAATAAATCAGAGCATTTTTGGAGCCAGCTAATCTGCCTGTAATGTAACCTGTAGCAGGAGGTAGTGGCAGAGCACTTGGCTTTTCACAATCTTTTCCCTTTCTTTTGCCTGTGTTGGGATACTCCCAAGTCTCTCCTCAAAAGATGAAAACTTACTTAAGTTATCTGCCAGAACTTTTTGTTTTTCAATGTGTAGGCAAGAAGACAGAATCTATCCAGAGTCAATGTCCAGTGTGTGAAACAAGCCCATTTTGGGTCCTGCCTAACTCCCCAAACAGTATCTCTCTGACTACCCTACCCCAAATCACTCCCCAGACTCTCTGAGTGCCCAGTTTCAGGCTTGCAGAGACCTGCTCATGATTGCCAACAGGAGTTTCACTGTAGGCCTTAGTAGGTCTGAATGAAACAAAGATTCTGAAAACAGTTCAGAAAACTGAGTTCTTGATTACTTGACATTACCAAAAAATGTGACTTCAGGGGGGCTTTTAAAGAATATACCAGGACCTACTTCATCAGATTAGAAATTTTTTTATTCTATTACAGTCTGTGTACAGCCCCCTATTATTTTCTTGCCTCAGTTCTACTTGTAAGACAGCTGACTCTTGGCCTGAGTGAACAAAAGAAAAACCTTAAAAAATAAATTTAAATCTTTTGGGTGTCATTCCCTGAAATCAGACTATGAACACCAAAGCATTCAAGTCCAATATACATATTTAGTTGTCAACACTGCAGTGTGTGAATTTAAGCTACCAAATACAAGTAAAGAGACAGTGAGTCTGTAGTCTTCTTCTCTGTGTGATGCATAAATCTGAACACTGTCCTGGAAAACCTGCTGGTAAATGAAAGGAAGCAATCTTGGATAGCACTAACTAATTCTGGACAGCAATCCTCTCCCGTGCTGCTCTGCCTCAGGCTGTGGCCAATGTGGCCCAGGCCCACCTTTGAGCAGAGCAGTGTGGAAGCAATGGTGATGGTAACACATCATTACAGAGTCTTATTTGGTGAGAGGAAGAAGCTGGCCCCAAATCTATTGCTTCTGAGCGCTACAAGAGACAGAATCTCAGTTACAAGAGGTCAAAAAGGTCCATCAATCCTCAAAGAATGGAGTAAGCAGCAGTTCATGGAGACTGAAAGAAATGTTAGTCCTGAAGGAGATGCTGTGGAAGGGAGGAAGCCTAAAGCTAAATTGCTTGTCTGGCTCTGCAGGAGCCATAGCACAGTGAAGATCATCTCTGCATTTGAAAAGCACCAATTGAAGACCAGCCACCCTCTGAACCTGAATGGGCATACAGAGAGACACAGCGAGGCTTCTGCAAGTCCATCTGTTCCACCCCATGCAAATACTTTGCCTTTAAAAGCAAAGAAGGATGCTCATGCCAGCTTGCCTTAAGCATCTTTGGCACTGCTTCGTGTCCCTGTGCTTGTCTCATTAAGGAGGGAATGAAGGTGCGATGCTCTGAGTAAGTATCTCTGCCCACATTATGTCAAATCCTTCATAGAAAGGGAAAAAAATCCAACTGTGGGGCAGAAAACCCCTGCCCGTCTTCAATCAATCCTCACTACCACCAGGCATCTAGTCAATTTTTATTCAGTCTTCTGTAGCCTCGACTTCAATGAAGTGGCACAGCAGGGCCAGTGCCAGCAGCTGCTCGGCCCTGGCTGCCAGCGCCCCGGTGCTGCTGAGGAGGAGAGCCAGCCAAGCCCAGGGAGGGCTGTGCAGGGACTCAGGAGTATTTCAATCTGTGCCCCAGCCCTTAATCATAAACTCAAGGTTCAAAGCCTTGCTGGACTGCTGGCCGCTGATCCCATCTCAAGGTGATAGTCACCTCTAGCCCTTCTGCAAACTGCAAACCTACTGTCCATCCATCTTAGAGCAGCTTGACACTGGCTTCTCTACCCATTTTACAGCCAGCGAACATTTCCTATTGATTTATTGATTTCTGTCTGCCTGTGGAAGGAGCTCAGAACAGACTCTATGTGCTCTTGCAGCCTCCTGAATAGATTTTTTTCTCCCTTTTTCCCTTTTTATCCAAGCTGTGTTAGCAGTCTGTGGTGAAGCAAGAATTAGACCATGCGGGAGCCCAATTTGCTACTGGTGAATGTGCCAGGCTTTTCTTCCTCTCCCTACCCGGCATGCACGCCTCTGCTCTCACTTTCTGCCTTCTGTCTCCTTTTCCTGCAGGAAAGCTGGCAGATCCCTGCCTGTTCGACCAGTTCATCTCGGCTGAAAACCTCTGCTGCTTCCCTTCAGATCATTTCCCTATTGCTAAGAGCTGTTTGGTGTGCACGAAACACCAATTGTAATTGCAAATCCTTGATTTCTACCGGGTCAGAGAAATTTCCTCTTTTCTGAGTCAATCAAGGAAAGGGCACACTTCCCAACTGCACATGCATCTGCCCAAGTGCGAACCTCTGTGTGTTTTAATAGACACAGGTTTTATGAACTTCAAAGCCCACAGAGGACAGGATGGCTCCAGAGATCTGAATCAGGGAAGGGGCATAGTGTGCTTTCCACCTTCTACTTGCCAGTCCAAATGCAGCCCCAGTCACCAGTGATTGGAAGTTATTCCTGGCTGATTGTGGATCAGAGTCCTACATGAAATCAGTACCTGCCACAAGACTGCTCCCAGCGGGCAGATGTCCACACCACAAAGAGCAATCTGGCTTATCCTTCTCCACAGAGGGGCAAGCACTGAGTGAGCCAGGGGCTGCTCATTCTCCCCAGTCTTCAAGGTGGTGCCTGGAAGTTTTGCTTCAGTTGTAATGGTGGCAACCTTTTGCTTCTGGTGGCCTCACTTTTCCTCAGCTGGGGAGTAATGTCCCATTGTCTGCCTCACTCTGTCTCCACGGCCAGTTCCACTGGGCAGTGATGCCCTGGTTGAGCCTCTTGGCCCATACTTTAGGTGAGGTTGGGTTCACCTTCTCTCTATTCTTCATCCTCCTCATCCTTCTCTCACCAGAGGCTGCCAGAGCAGCAGTGACACTCAGTTAGAGAGCAAACACAATGGCATGGCAGGGAAAAAAGGACATTAGCAGGTATGGAACTGATGTCTATAAATACAATCTTACTTTTTCTTGCAAAAGACTGACAAGAGGTTTGACTGCAGGAAGCTTCTGTGGAAAACACCTTTAAGTTATTTGATACCTGCTTCTTATCCTCCCCACAGAGTGCATACACCTGAGCAGGAGAGACAAAATCAAACAGCAGCCCACAGGCCTGGTGAGCAAAACGTGCAGCCCTGCTCTCCTTTCAGGAGATCACATCATCTTAAATCCATATCTCTGCACTCACGTGTGCAAACCTCCCCTTTGCCACTCCCTGAGGGAATACATACAGGCAAATTCCCACTCAGACAAAAGGGGAGGAGGAGAAGCCCATTGGAAACCACTCCTCTCTGCCCTCAGAAGATCTGTGGGGGTTAATCATGTTTCCAGGCTGTGGGAGCTGTGAGGGCTGACCCAGGCACAGGGGCTGAACTCTCTCTGGCTCTGCTTGGGCTGAGAAACTCCAATTTGTTTATACTCTCCTTATCCTCCTTTTACAACAGTCCTCAGCTTGGATTCACAGGAATTTTTACTCCTTTATCTCCTTAGAGACTGGCCTGCTTTGTGAGAAAAATGCCTTTTGTGGGCCCTAACCTGCCTCTCTGGGTACCCAGAGAATGGGTGAACTCAGTGCTACTGAGGCCTTAAGTGAAATACTTCCTCCACACCTTGTCTCCACATAACACCCTTCACAGTTGCTCCAGTTTAGTTATCATCCATTAGAATTTGTTTTCTTGACCAGAATTTAATGCATCACAGAAATTGTTATATTATTCTTTAATCATGGTATCATGGACATCCTTCTGAGAGATGGTGAGAGCTGTCTGCAATGAAGCTGTATGTGCTTTCCTTTGAAGGAGCTGGCTTTGGGGGGAGGGAGCTGGTATTTTCTCCAAGATGACTGTGTAATACCAGTAATACTACTGCTTGTGGGCATGTGAGTTAAAACATATGTGAATTAAAAACCAACCCCCACATTCGTGTTGCCTATTCTGATTTATTGAAGAGCAAGTGAGGACTCTAAAGTGGAGATTTTTCAAGGCTGAATCAGGCAAGTGTGGAAAGGGAAAGCTACAGGCATGGTGTGCCAGGCTATGTGGCCAGCAGGCATCAGTAGCTGGAGCCTGCTCTTGTTTAAACTGATATATTTCCAGTGGTGTCAATGAAACGATGCAGATTTACAGCAGCACAGAATCTTGTCTCGAGTCCACTCTCTGCCCCACACAAAGGAGAAAATGTTTACATGATAACTAGAATTGCTCTTTTAAGAAACTGCATCTGCCCATTTTTAAACTGTGTCTATCCATATATAACTATATGCATTTCAATCGGTTATTTCTGATTTACACTGCAGGTATCCTGCATTTCCCTAGACCAACATTAACTATTTATTGACCTTTCCAGTACTGCTGTGAGGAAGGCTATTATTCCTATCATATAGACAAACAAAGATTACATTTTGGAGAGTGTCTGGATCTGGTGCACACATTTGGTCCTCTTGCCATCAATTATACTTCTTACAGCTCTTATTTCCCCACTCTCCTCCCCTTCTCCCTCCCATCGCCACCATATGTGTGCAGGAGAATGGAGAGGAAAAACAGCACAAACCATAGTCCAGGTCTGAATGTAAGTCTCTGAGGCTTTTTCAACTTGATTTCTCTTTCTTTAAACAAAAAGAAGAGACTCTCTGACCTCTTAAATTTGCAGAAACTCATTTTTAAGCCTTGCTGGTTTAGTGGTTGGTCTGCTGTTCCAAACTGTGCATGGAGTTGGGGTGAATCTTTCAGAGGGCTTGGAGAAATGGGCTGCACCTGCAGCAGGCAGGGAGCAGCCCTGAGATGGGAGCTTGGGTGGACAGCAGGGGCAGCAGGCTGTTCCAGGGAATATAGGGTGATGTTGGTGTTTGTTTAATGGGAAAGGAAATGTGAAATAGTGAGCAGGATGTTATAACTCAACTGGAGAGAAGGCACACTTAATGCAGCTAAATGTCTGCCCTGGACTTCAGTGTGTCTTCTATTGGGTCTCTATTAACATACTTCAGTAGAAGGTGAGGAAATCTCCACACAGCACAGTTCTTATTTCTGGATATATTCTAAGATGCCTGGACCTCCCGCTCTCACTGTGTACTTGCCAGGTGCCCAACAAGAGTACCAGCACTGCACTGTGGTAACAGGTTCAGAGTTTCAGACCACAGAACAGACGTAGCCAACAGCTCCAGGAGACCCCAGACCAACAGGCTGTACTTTTTCCTTGGGCAGTAGGGCATGACCTGTTTGTCCCTATTGCACAGCAGCACACTGCATCCTGCCTCAGTGTTTCACAGACCCCTGCCTCCCATGTGTGGGATTTCCCACTGTCTCCTTCCTTCTCTCCAGTTGCCCCCTTCCTCTGGAAGGAAGTGATGGAGCTGTGGTTCTCTCAGCTGCCAAACAGCAAACCCCAACTGAGCATCACAAATGTGAGAGATGCAGCAAAGACACCACCAGCCCTCTGCACTGGCCCAGGCACTCCAGAGCAGAGTGCAAGTTGACATATTAAATAAATACAATTGGCACATGATTTATCGATTACACCCCTTCTGAAGACAGGTCCTCTACTGAGATGAGATTCATAGGGCATCACATCACTTAAATGAGCCCTGAAGCATGTCCTTCACCATGTTTTCACCATTGGTGCTTTCACAAGACACCAACTTTCTTTAGGTTTTCTATTTGTGAGATCCAGCCATCAGCATGAGCCAATGCACCCCATGGGAAGTGTATCAGAGTTCAGCGAAAGGCAGAATTTATGTCCTGCAGAAAATCCAGGTTTTTTCAAGACCATGATTCGTGTCTGCTTCATCAGGACTGTCTAACAATTCAGAGTTCAGAGCTGAGCTCTATTTTGCGACAAGCCCTCACAAGTGTTACAATTTGCTTTGGCATTGCTTCTTCACCCCAGGCTGGAAGATGCAGCAAAAAATTATAAGAAAGCACAGAGGTTTGAAACTGCAGTACCAGCACATTTTAGGAATCAAAATATTTACTGGATAGGCAGAATTTTACCATTGTCACTTTGAAAATACTTGTGTATTGGGATAAACTCCAGTTGCAAAGTATGACAGCGAGATCCTTTTATGAATAAAGTGATCTGCTACATAGATCTTTCATCAGATGACTTCAGCTCATTTAATGAGTCACTCTATTTTACCCAACTTTCTTTTAGAAGGCATTAGCTTGATTTGGTTTTGTTGCCAATGATATATCTTCTCTTCCTTTTAGTTTTGCTGATCTTTCTCCTATCACTCTTGTTCTGTCACCTGTGCTGCCTCTCTTTACCACTCAGTTACACAGCCTGCAACCTATTTCATCCTATTAGGTGGACAGCTACAATTGGTGATGTGGCCCAGACAGATTTTCTTGTTTCTGATAATAAATGGAGTTCAGTTGTGTAACTCTGACCTTGTGTATAATTTTCAAAGATAAGTTTTGGGGAAACAAATGGGTTAGTTGTTATAGAAATATCGTAAGGCTTGACAGAAAATAACATGGCAGAAAATTATGACAGAAATAGCAGAAAGCCACTGTGAGGCTCTGCAGTATCTAAATTATCTTTTTATATCCCAGGATTGATAGTTCTACAATTATTCTCTAAGTTTCAAAACTTCATTTCCCTTGGGTCTCCCACTGCTATTTGTATTTTCTATTTTCCTGCAAGGACTCCACTTAGGTATATAGTTCTTTCAATAATTTTCTAAAAACTTTCAGAATATTTAGTCTACTCCTGAAGCTATTTCCTACTAAAAATAAATACTTTGTACTAAGAAATTTTTCAGTGTTTCGCAATCTCATCTCATTGTGGATAGTAGTGCTCAGGAGGGATCCAAGAGAGCAGCATGATCTGCTACAGATAATAAAGCATGAACCAGTGAGCACTAGCAATAGGTAGTGGGAAGAAAGTGGCAGAAGACAGAGGTACTGAGGACTGTGAAGGAGGCAGGTGAGGACAGGTGAGGACAGAGTCCTCTGATGATAAGTCACAGACCAGTCTCCATGGCCTGATCCTGGTCTCCTGAAGTCCTTTTAGAGCAGTAACAGCCCCACAGCAAAAGCTGATGCACACTCCAGCAAGTTTGTGGGGAAAAAGCACAGTGCTTAGAGAAAAACTACAGGGCAGTGCATCTCAAAGAAATGCCAGATTTGTACACCATCACCAGCACTGAGGTTTGTGAGAAATCAAACACTAACAAGAGAATAGGCACATGCATTAAGGAACACACAGGCTTTTCTCTGCCCTGTCCTACACAGCACTAACTGTGCTGGCACGTAACCATCTGATCCTACTGAGCACCTGTTGCTGATTCTTGAATGCTGATTGGCACTTCGGGCTATTTGAGATATGTTCCTATTGTTAGGAGTGCTTGTTGTCTGTGCAGAGGTAAGGAGATTTTTTCCATGCCAAAGGTAAGGCCACAGAATTCCTGTGTGCAAATTTCAGGAGTTTTTTCCTCCCTCGATGTTTTGAACAAGGTGCCTTGGCCATCTTACAACCACTGTCTGCAGTTCTCTGGCTGTGTCTTGCCTCAACAGCATTCTGATAATGTAGAGTATCTCCTACCCATGCTGCCATTGCCCTGCTCAGTCTACTTTATTGCAGAACTGCTACATCTGCAGGTCGTTGTGGCATGACTGCTCTTCATGAACTGCACTTATTTGTGTGTGGCATTAGGGGAACAAACCTGCAGCTTGTGCGAACTGCTGTAACTACAGTGGTCTTTAGCTGAAAATCTCGGATGCAGCCAATTCGGCTGAGGTTGCTAAGAAGAGAAACAGAGTATGCCCTGTTGGGGGGCCATGGGGTGGACTTGTGCAGGGAGTAAAATGGTTTGACCCCAGGAGCCTCCCTGACCACCCTGTGCTTATTCTCCTGATGGCTACAGTTGCACTCTTTTTCTCTCTCCATTCCTTCCCTTCCCTTCCTTATCTGCGGATGGCTTTTTTTTTTCCTGGGACTTGCAGTAACCAAAAGGACGAGTTTAGCTCTGTTGTGTGGCACCATGAACATCATACAAATTGGAGTTTTTACTGAGTATCTCTGTGTGTAGTAGTTTTTATGTTTATGCAGTTTGTTCCCTGGGTGTAATTGTCTTCAGAGAGGTGGCACATCTGTAGGTCTGAGAAGGGGCTGTTCTCCTTGACCATTTTGGGCTTTGTGCCTGACTGGAGTGAGAATCAGTAATTCATTTTGTTGGTATGGCAGAGGGACCTGATACCCTTGACAACTTCACTGCATCAAGAGAAGGGATGGATGATTTCTCAGTACAGCCTTATTGAGAAGACAACTTTGCTCAGCTTTACCTGAAAAAATGAAAGGTCAGGATACTCCTCATGGCAGCAAGTGTCTCTCCTGGCTTTCTCCCAGGGGGGGGAAGATGACCCCAGGACACTGCAGGCAGATCTGCACAGGGAACTTGCCAGTGGCTCTTTAGAAATGATTGCTGAGCAAGGAGGCAGCACCTTTTCTGCTGACACCAAGGGCAGCAGCAAAGGAAAGGGTGGGATAACTGCTGGAAGGAGGTAATCCTGCAGCAACGGGGCAGAGGCTTACCAGCATTTCCACTGCCATCTCCTGCCTTTTCTATCACTTTATGTCTGTCCTTGAAAAAGTTACACAGGGACATGTTACCAACTGAGCATCCTTGGGAGGTGAGGGAAGATTGTGTTACGCTGGAAAGTATTAACAGTTGCATCAATCACAAGCCTGGTCAAAGCAAATAGATGTCCTACTCACCCTTTATCCAGGCTGAATAGAAGATGCAATTAAATGGCTCTCATACAGCAATAGCAGGAACAGCAAAAGCCATTATCCGAAGCCTGAGCAGAAGTGTGTGGGCTGAAGCACCATAACACTCAGCAGAAGATGGAGAGGCAGAGAGGTGAGCTGCCTCACCTGGGACTGGCTTGGAAATGCAGCAGGTGAGAGCATGAAAAGCTCTCACCTGCTGCATGAGAGAAAGAGAGACATGGTACCTCCAGGAATGAGCAGAGGCAGTACTCCTTTGTCCCAGAGTTGCCAGGCAGGTTGGTTTGGAAACCCTGACCTGAAAAATTGCCTCTATCTGTGTCAGGAGAACAGGTTTAGACCAAAGAAATAACCTTTTAATAGAAATCATTTAATTTTTGGGAAGATGAAAAGCCTAGAAGAATACAGGATAATTTGGGGCCAAATAGGTCTTATTAAGCTCATCCAGCTGGGGAAAAATATTATCAAATGTGCTAGAGGGGTGGGATTCACCACATGTAAATAGTGCAATGAATGGATCCATACCTGACTGAATGGCCTAAATGGTCCTTAAGACACTAGAGAGAAATGGGCAGTTTTAGGGAAAGCTTCATCTCTTCCTGAAGGAGATGTCTAAAACAGGTCAGATGAATTGGGCTTAGAACTGCCTGCTTTTCTCTATTGACATTCACAAGAGTCTAGACATCAAGCTGAGATAGAGATATCCACACTATATATGTCTAAAGTTAGGTAAGATGAATCCCATCCAATAAGTCTCTGTGCCTCTACCTGCAGGCAAGGAAAGGAATGTGAATAGTGATGGATGAGAGGAGCATTGAATTTCCTGCAAACATTCATCCACTGTTTCTGTGACTGGGCTTCAGCTGCATTTTCATGTATTTGTGCTTTCCATTAATGCTGCACGACAGTACAAATGCCAGTGGAAGGTGAGTTTCATGCTTGCACACACAAAACTTGTGGGAAGAAGATTGTCAATTTTGTCTCGCAGGCTTTTTGCACCAAAACTGATGGCCATATTTACATTCAGCCAGGCTATCTACACAAACTGCCCTGAACTTCTGACCTCTTTAGGCACAATGAAAGATAACAAAGATGAAGGCTGTATATTTTCTTTGACAGAATTATGAAGGCCAGGACATAAGTCATTTAAGCAGAAAGAATTGAACAGGCCACGGGGTGTATAGGCTGCTGCAGAGAGAAGAGCATTCAGACTCATTCTGTCAGAGCTGGTGGATGCTGCTGATGGAAACACAGCTGTAATCTGCATAGGAACAGAAACAAGATACTTCCTTGTTGAAACTGGTGTGTGAGCCAGGGCCAAGTCACCCTCCTAATTCTTCCTGTCATTTCTGAAAGATTTACTTCCCAATGCCTCTGCTGGAGAAATGGGCTCCGTATCCCAGGTCTCACCTTGTCCATGAATGTATCAGGAGCCGTCCCAGGGGTCAAATTCTTTTTCTGCTCACAATTCAGGCAAGCCCATCATCTTTAAGGGTCTCACAGAAACATTAATAAGAAGGAAAATATGGCCACCATTATGTTATTCTGATTTAACTTTTATGGATGAACAAAGTGTTCTTTTCGATGTATTTTAGGCATACTTTCTATGAAGCAAAAAAATGTTTGTCCACTTCTCAGCTGCTAGTAACATTTCAAACCCTACCATCAACTACCTGCATGCAATGGATTTTCTTTAAATAACTCTTGGCAAATGCTTGACATCTGTTTTCTCTAATTAATTCTAGCAGTCATCATACTTCACTGCATATGTTGAAAGCTTTCAAGGATGATAAGAGCTACCTACAGCATTTCAATCATGGGAGCTTGTATTGCAAACACTACTCCATGAAAGCTCCAGCATAGTTCATTCTGAAATGTCAGTGAGAGAAAACCAAGATGAAACACCTGCTGAATGTGAAAATAATTACCACATAAGTTAGGGAGAAGTAATTCAGAATTCTGTCTTTTGATTTTTTGCCATTGTATTCTGGATTAAGAGGAAGTGATCACTAGGCATAAGGGGCCTGGACAAGTGTTCATTCCTGTGGAACTATGAAACAAAAAAGTTCTTCCCCAGAGTAAATTCAAAGAAAAAAGTAGTTACTGATGGATGAGCACGAGGGAATTAGAAGGCAATAGTCCCATTAGAATAATATTATTCTTATGTATTCCTGAGCCTGTCCCCCACTGCCACCTCCCAAAATGTCCTATGGCCATCATATTCTGAGATGAGAAACTGCTCCAGAAAAACAAGTGTCAGAGAGTGTGCTTGTGTCAGTGCCAATCAGACCCATCCCTGCTCCCATTTCTACATTGTGGATTTGGTTGTTGTTCCCTTATTTCCACACACACACCTGTCTGCCATTTGCCATTGTGCTCTTGCAGCCTGGAGGTTCCCAGTGACCTGGGATTGACAACAAACTGCAGGCTCTGCCAGAGGCAACAATAATCACTATAGCCAACAAAACAACACAAAAATCAGCATTCATAAACAGATCTGATGCTGTTCTCTGAAGAGGAGTATACCCTTCAACATCACCTTTCGCTTGTCTCTAATCACCCCTCACACATTTTGTAAACAGAACAACAGAGACCACTTAGATAACATGTTAATGAGTAAAAGAGCTTGCTGACATCCTTTTGGGAAAAAATGTCCAAAACAAAAATGTCCAAAAAAAAAAGCCTAAACCTTATTAACCACAAATAATTGGAAATTCTCCTCATGCATCATGTGTGGGACCACAGCAGTCACCTGGCAGTGCCCCACAAGCCCTGGTTCCCCCAGACTCCCACCACTGCCAGCAGCAGGACTGGGGTGAGGCAGTGAGGGGCTGCAGCCTGAGCTCTGTGGGAGGGGAGCAGGGAGGAGGAACAAGGAGAAAAGTCCCAGTTCCCCACTCTGTGCCCAGCCCGTGGCACAACACTGCCATGCTGCCCAGGAGGGACTCTGAGGTGGCATTTAGTGCCTGCACAACACAGCATTTACAGCTGCTGAGCTGCTGAGCTTCCTCTGTCACTCCTCAAGACCCTCATGCCTTTGTTGGTGAGTTGTAACTCCTCAGTGCTCTGCGAGTGGTGTACCAGAGGCTTCGTGCTTTACTTTAGGGTTTCTGGTATTCTGTGGTTTATCTTAGGAACACTGAAGTTGGAGCTGGAAATCAGCATGAGGGAAAGACACAAGTTGTTAATATTCGTTGTTTTTTTTCCCTTGTGAAGTGCTAATATTGCCCATTTCCATGTTAACACATTGCAAAGTGTCTTCTTGATGTTAAGTGTCCAATAATGGCAACAAAACCCAGCACAGATAACATGCTACAAAGATACACAGTAAATCAGACAATTTAATGAATTCATAACCTTTCATTTTATTTCCTTCCTGTGAGATAATTTTAGCCAGTGTCAATGGGATTTGTAGGAAGGGGGAATGAATAGTGATCCTACCTCAACCAATAAAACAAAATCCTAATTTTCTGTCTTTTATCTTTTCCCATTCTTTTGTGCGCCTCTTTGGCCTTGTCAAAACATATCGTTCAGTTAGAGACTAAAAATATTTTCCCATCGATTGAGGTTATTGATTTTTTTTAATCTGTACTTTGGCTTAGAGAGCTCGGGTGAAGGGTGAAAGTTCACCGGCTTAGTCCGCTGTTTTATCTGGACAGCAGAAGAATGTATTGGCAGCAGATTTGATTTACCTTGTTGGTCAGCTGTAGTCACTCCAAGCTCTGCAGACAAGCAGCAAGCATATTTTGCTGTCTATTTTATTGTACACTGAACTTCTTGAAGGTCCAACCTCTCTATTGATTTATCTCTCAATTTCCAGGGGCCTATGTTTCCATTCTTATTAACATAAATGTATCAGAAATCAGATTCCCTCTCAAAGATATATTGATCATTTATGAGCTTTGAAAAAAGTCTGACATGTATGCCATGTATTTCAATCATTCAGGGTCCACAAGACTTATACATACTGAGTAATAAACAAATGGAGAAAAACATAGAAAAAATGGTGTATATCATGCTGCTGTTATAGAATATACTTGAATATATTTGATGTTGATATTGAAAATAATTTTCATACTAAAACAAAAATTGGTGTTGTGAACAAATATTTGTCTAAATGCTCAAGAGTCCTAGTTGAATTGCTAACTTATAGCTGAACAAATTTAAAATAAACCATTATGAAATTATGATTTCATTGAAAAAAACAGATTGTACCACATAGTGAAAAATATTTATATTTCTTTCTATCCTTCCTGTAGATGCATTGAATAGGTTAAGCCTTTTTTTTTTTTTGACAAAACTTGCTAGCTTAAAACTTTCTATATGATACCTGTAACATAGGTAATTTGTATATAAATACATAAAGAGAGAAGTTCTTGTCCTAGAAAATGATTTTTGGACTGTGTAATTAGACAAGTCCTTGTAGCTACCTGGTATCTCTAAGTCACAGTGAATCCTGCTCTTCCAGTCCTGGGGAGCCCATGGTAGAAGAGACAAAGAGAAAATGGAGGTGGGAAGGTAAAACGTGGGGGAGTCATTCTTCTCTGAAGAAAAGCTTTTCCTGTACTGTAGAAAGTATTTCTGACTGAAACTATTAAACCACAGTTTTCAGGCAAGTCTGGAATGTTGCAACTGCACACAGTAAGTGAGGACATTTAGCAGGCTCCCTGCATACTATCTGGTGATGCAAATAGATACAGGGATTCAAATATAATTTTAATAATTTCTAGATTTCTTGGAAAAATTTAAATTCGTTAGGTATATAAAATATTCGTAAGGTAACTCTAAAGAAGTTCTAAGTTACTGCAATACCAATCTGTCCTTGGAAATGGCTGGGCTTGTTGTCCCTTCCAAACACTTGTTTTTAAAGGCAGAAACAATCCTTTGGCCAGCAGTCCTTTGATCCAGAATTTGCTTGACCACAACTACCTAAAGCACTTTCTGCAGCGCTGAGTGCCCTTTCCCTGACCATCCCCATTGCTCCTCCAACAACCTGTGGATATCACTGCTCAGCAGCTGTGGACAATGTTTCTGTAGATACTGACTTAATTGGAAGGTTTCATTCTCCATTTAAGTGAATCTCTGTAACAGGTCAGAAGTCTTAGGACTTCTGGGCCAAATCCTTTAAGAGCCAAATGGTCTCTGTTTTGCTGTTTCTTCAGTAGCAGTTTGCCAGGTGCTTTTAGCATGCCTGCTGGAGGAGGGACAGGGAAGAAAAAGGGAAGCTTCCCTTTGCTGTAGGCAACAAGCATGTGCAGGTACAGGGCTAATTCATGTGAAAGTTTATTTTGCTACAGCCCATTGTGGGGCCAGGGAGAAGTGAGGAGGGGTATTTTCCTCTCCTCAGCCATTACCTTCTCAGAGGCAGTGAAGCAAAAGGATTTGAATAAAGAGTACTGTGACCTTGTGGATGACAAGTAAATGCTCATGCAGTGAGCAATGTCAGTTCTCCATCTTCTTTGTGGCTGGATACATCCTGGCGGGCTCTCTCAGACAAAATGCATTTCCCATCACAAACCAGCTTCCTGCATTCTGGATGGTTTCTAGCTCTGGCAGCAAATGCTCCTAATCTGTGGTGTCAGTTTTATTTTGGGTTTTACTTTTGCCAGCAGTGCTGTGTTCTTGAATTTGACTTTGGTCCCCATTCCAAACAAATATACAGACTACCTTTTCCTACTCTCTGCCTCCCCTTGGACTTTCAAGAACAGAGGGGTGTCTGAATGTCATCCTGTCTCATTCCTGTGGACTTCTCTGCATGACACATCACACGACAGTTGAAATCACAGACTGGACTTCTCTGCTGCCACTTGCTACCATGCATTTCTATGTGCTTACTTTCACAATAGTTGTATTCTGGTTGTGTTGCTGATTTGTTATGTTGTTTTGTTTTTTTTTTTTGTCTTGCATACAAAGGGAACAGTTGGAAAATGCATTTTTTCTACAAGTAGAAGAATCGTATCAATATTGCATAATCTATCTCCATTTTCAGTAAGTCTTCATTAGATAGCCATATAGGGATCCCCAGGTGACATATAATAAAGCCCCTTTCCATGACAGAAACATACCCATTAACAAATTTTACATTTTCCTTTCTTCCGTTGCTCACCACAGAAGCAATTTCAGTAAGAGCCTTATTAAGTCTTTGCAGGACTGGAACATACACTGTCAAAGGAAGTACTGTCAAGACTAAAGGAATGAGTTACTAGGCATTTTCTGGCTCTGAGAATTGCTTTTAAAAATTCAAGTAACTGTACACAATGGACACTATTCTGTTTAGCAGTTGTGCCCCTAAATTTGAATCTCTTTGTTACCTAGAGCAGATAAGATACAGCAAGGATTGTTCAAACATACTGTATCAGAGACCTTTGCACAGAGTAGTGCCACTGCAAAAACAATCAGTACCTTCAAAAGCTGTTTGCTTTGCCTAGGAAACCACAGGAGCTGGACATGGAGACTCACACCAGGCCAGACAATAGGACTGCCTGGTACCTCAGAAGATAGTGTGTTCCATTATTGTACTATATGATCCTAAATACTATCATAAACTGCTAATATACTAATGTGTTCATAGTCTATTGATTGATACTGGGGATAGTATTCTGGGTTAGTCTAACTCATTTGTAATACTGCATATAAGCAGAATTTTTTGAAGCACGTGGCATGTAGGAAAAGGGATTCCACACATGCTTTATCTTACCATTGCAGCATTAATGTCACAGTTTCTTTTATAGTGTACTAAAAATAATTTTATTTATATATCTCCTTACTCACTTCAAGCATTTGGGACACCATACAAAATTCCAGAAATAATTTAAAATGCATTAAAAATTATATTAAAGAGCCACAGCCTGAAAGTTTTAATAAAAACCTGATCAAGGGTGTCAAGGGGCAAGAGATGCTATTCATATAGAGTCAATAAAAATAAAACTGAATACACAGTTAAAATGTTTTGAATATTTTTCAGACAAGGAAACTGAGATTGAGGGATACCTGGAAAAGAAGAGGTATATTGGGCTGCCCTAATGAAATGCTTTGGCTGAAAGAGGGGCAGCAGGGAGGGCTGCAGGCTGCATCTGCACAAGGCCTGGGGGTCCTCACTGTTGCTGTGGTAGGATGCAACTTGCACTGGTGGGGTTCTTAGGGGCTCTAATTCTCCTCTTCCCACCCGGGCTGGTGCTAGAGCATGTGTGCAGTTTCCACAGGGCTGAGCTCACCAGTGCCCAGTGCCACTGACTTTTGCCCTGGTCAGTGTCCTGTTGGCAGTCAGGAACAGCCTAGGACACAAGGCAGGACAGGGGCAGGAGTGCCCCATGGCCAGTGCTGTGCCTGTGCAGGTGGGTGCCTGGGTGTCTGGTTTGCCAGCAAGGAAGAGCTGGCACTGGGGCAGGGTTTGAGCTGCTCCAGGTGTGAGGAGTGCAAGGATGGTGTGTTGTTACCATCAGTGGGTCAGCCTCAGGCTGGAGCAGGGCCTGTCCCCGGGCAGCAGGGAGCCTGTTAGCAAAGCACAAAGTGTTGTACTTGGCACAGCCCACGAGTGGCAGAGGGCTGCCCTAGATGGAAAACACAGCCACTGAGCCCTATGGCCCTGAGAGCACACACTGCTGCTGCTGTGCTTCCCAACCTGCTGCTCAGGGGGTAGCCTGCAAACACCATGCCCAGGGAGTAGCTTTTGGAAAGCTATGCCTTCCTAAGCATGGCTGCTGTAGTGAGACATTAGTAAACTGAACACTGTTCCTCTGGGGGTGTAAGATTTGACTTAATGATCTGACAGCTCTTTTCCAACCTAAATGATTTTATGAGTGGAAGGCAAAATCTGTTGGTTTTTGACTGCTTGAAGTTGCTTGCAGAGCTACCTACACCAGGTGTATTCTGAATTACAGACAATCCTCAGAGCCTGTGAATGCCTCAGCCAGATATTCCACACACATTCCTACAGAATGGTTTTGAGAAAGAAAACGTTTCTTCCACACAGTAAAGCATGAGCAAGTACGTGTGAGCAGTGGTCACACTACATGGTATCAGCACTCACACTCAGATATTACTGATATATATTCTTAATTTTTAGATTGAGGATAGCTTTTATGCACAAACTAAAATATACCACAGAAGGTGTAACTGGTTACACAAGAACTGCAAATATCTTTCCAGATCGCATTTGATAAGTGTAATTAGATATTGCTGGGTTTACCTTGTATTTTAGCATCTAAGATAGTCTACAGTCAGTAGCATTTGTTACTGTTAAAGAGAAGAGATTTTTCCAAGGAGAACAGGCAGCAGGAGTTTGCAGTGTTGCGTGCTGTCAGTCAAAATTTGCTAGCAATGTCATTGAAGGTCAGAGTCCCAATATCTCTGCAATCAAAGCTAACAATGACACATTCACTAGATAGATATAAGGAAGGCACTTTTCCACTAACTGTCCTAAAGTAATAAGTGAAAATTTGAAACTTTTCTTTTAAATATACTGCACATATTGTAACAAAGTAGGTTTGGAATTTTTTTGCTGAAAGAAAATAGCAATGATAAAATGGAAAAATGAAGAAATAGCACCTGTCATTTTAACCAGCTGTGGCATACTGTTTTCCAGTGTTTTCTAAAGTTCACAGCTGTGGAATCAGACCAGTGGAAAAACAATAATGACTAGAGTTGCAGAAGGGAAGCTAAACTAACAGGGGCACTAACAGGCAGCAAAAGAGACTCAAAATAAAATTTTAGTAAGTTTTAATTTAATCTACTGTTGGAAAACCAGAGATACTCCTTTGTTTCTTCAGTTCACTCTCTTTGCATTTATGCTGAGGTTTTGGTTGGGAGCATGGTGTGTTTTAGAAGCAAATTTCCAATCTTTTCCACTTACTATGTATTGGTTCATCTCAATCAGCAGACAGAACTAAGCCAAAAGTGTTTTCATTTCACTGTATCACTTCCTAACGTAGATCATAGATAATACCAAGGCTATCAGAAGAAAAATCTGTGGGGAGAAGCCTGGATAAAACCAATATTTGACTCTCTCAATCACAGCACTAATCTTAACCCTTATTCTAAACCTAGCCCTGCCCCAAACCCAAATCCAATACCATGGCTGGATGAGAAAGCTGTAAGAGAAGCAATATTGGGGCCTTGCTGGGATTGTTTAGGCATTCTTTTTCCAGCCCCAATATTCTTGGAGCTGCAGGATGTTAGACTCTCTCAAAACTCCCAGAGACAGAATGATGATGGACTTGCCCAAAAACACATATTACTGGGAAGAGACTCATGCTCAGAGCAACAACATCACACAATGCAAGAAACTGTTAAATGTTAATAACATTTAAGCACTATCATCTATGTAGATAGAAGATTCCATTATCAATTTCCAGACAAGCCAGCTCTCAAAGGGAAGTTTTGACTTGAAATGATGTTTAAAAAAAATGACTGCCGCAGATGTTCAACCAGACCTCCTGAAGGAAAATCTGAAATGCTTGCCTCCAAGAAAATAGTTCTTGGAAAAACACGATTTCCCTTCAAATCCAAATCCCAGTTGAAACATTTTCCATCAGTTGAAACAATAGCATTGAACTGTCATACAGACAGCATGAGAAAACAATGGAGAAACAATTCAGTATCATAGACTAGAAGTTTCATCACAAAAGATATAGAAACCAGGGTTATTCACAGAAAACTGACTCATTTTGTGTTCTCATAACTGTGAAACCTGTACCTACCTAGGAACTTTTTCTACTAGATTTCTACTAGACAGAAGAACCCTGATACTATCTTTGACTTCATGGACAATTTTTTCCCTCTTGAAACTTAGGATATGTCTGATAAATTACCATGCTGACAAAGGTTGCCTGTCCCACGAATCCTACCCCAGAAATGCCAGGAAGTCGCAGGAATAACTCAAAGAGTGGAAGTTTGATCTATTTTGCTGTCCTATCCCATTTCTTGGCTCTTTTCTCCAGTTCTTAGCCTGTACATCCTTCTTAGGAATACATGGATGGATTTGATGGTTTCCATCTATGTGCCTTAACACTTCAGAAGCTGCAGAGGCACTTTCTAATTTTGGATGAGGGCAAGAGGGGCTTTTTCCCCTCTTCTTGTACTCCTAAATACCCCTTATACCTCTCCCTAAATCCCTCCTAGGAATCTCAGTGCAGACACTTAGTTGGAGCAATGCATAAAGCCAGCTCACCTTCTAAATTTTTTCCCCCCCAGTTACAGTAATGATGACCTGCAGCACTTGGGTTCAAATCCTGCTGGCCAGGAATATGACATTCGTTTCTCATCAAGACAAAACAGGAACATTGTTGAATAAGTAGTTGTATTGTAAGCACAGGAATCTCACAGTTGATTTAATAAAATTTAATTCCTGGTAGAGGAGGGAAACATTCACAAGGGGAGGAAGAAAACAGAGCAAGGATCTTGTAATGGTGAGTTTCACACATCCAGCCTGGGAGTTTGGTGACCAAATAGATGTTTTGAAGAGCTAAATGGCAACATAAATCACCCGGAAATTTATTATGAAGTGATTATATATATTTCAGTAGATGTCACACAATATAACTGCATTAATTAAAATGGGATTAATACATGGCATCTTGCCATATCTAGCAATATATCAAAGCATAATTTGCAATATGAGTTCTGCCCTCACTGTAGGGCTCCCAGGGCACTCCCTACTTCAGAAATGGTTGTTTGCTTAAGCCTTTCTTGGTTTATTTTTTGGCTGCTGTTAATTTTGGAAGAACCGTTATGTTTTGTTTTTTTTTTTTTAAAGACAAAACCAATAAACACTGTGAGCAGTACACTAAAAAGCATTTTGATTTGTGTTCACAAGACTACAACTACTACTACAGTGTGGATTTAGTTTTGCAGCCAAGGTCAAGTGTAAGGTAGAAATGCTACTTATGGGAAAGACACTGAATACTGTATGCAACTTATTTTAATTCAAGTGAAAGTTGTCTCCTTCCACCAACAGAGTGGGTTGAGGTTGCATATACCTTCTCACTTCCAGTGCTTTTAACACAGAGAAGGAGTGAATGTCCTAAAAATATAATAAGCTGTGTTGAAAGAATGTGAGATTCCTAAAATGAATTCATATGGGGAATCTTTTTATGCGCTTTCTTATTTCTAACCCCCTTAGGGCTGAAGTCCTCCAGTTCTCCATCTTCAATGAAAGGGAAGGGACAGAGGAGTAAGAAGGATGCATTAAATAATAAAACAATAAAATGCCAAAAAAAAATTGTACCAATTATTCTGTTTGGATGAAACTTTGTGGCAGCACTGCTGGATCTGTGACAACAGGAAGGCACATGGAAGAAGTAACTTACCATCAACAAAGAAGTTCACTAGAACAAGGAAAACAGTGTGATCCCCTCACCTGCTTTATGTCTCTCCCTAATTCACTATGGGATTCTGCTAGAACTCCTCTTTGATGGTGAGAAGTTAAGCACTCTGTGTTTCACCTGCTGAAAAGTATTCAGGATCAACTTTTGAAATTACAGCAGTGTGTGCAGTCTTCTTCACACAGAGCACAGACATTTCTTCTTAGGAAAATGGGAGCTGCATTCACATGCATCTGGAGGTTCAGTTTGGCTGTTAGCCCAGGGATGAATTTATTTGTAGATGATTTTAGAAATCAGTTCCACTGTCTGAATCTGATTTTCTTTACAGCAAAGACAAGCCCCTCTAAACCAAGAAACCTAATTAGGATGCTATGTAACTGCCATAATAATCAGCACAGCTTCTATGTACTTATAAAATGAATCTTTACATTGCTGCATAGGATTTTCAGTGAGATAGTATGTGAAAAGTCTTCTGCTGTGCTTGGTACTGTAAAATTCACTTTGTGAAAGAGGGAGCTTCTCCCAAAGAATTTAAGGCTTCAGCAGGTGACTTGTTCACTTTTTGTTAGGTGACCTAAAGCCTTTAAGGCCTGGCCTATACACAAAGGCACGGAAAGTGTTGTTTGATACTGATTTGATTAAATTGGAACAACTTTTCCATAAGAGTGTTCAAACATTGGTTTAATTTGTATTGATGAATTTACAAGCATGAACTAAATTTGCATAATCAGTCTTAGTCTGACATAAAAGAGAACAAGCACTAAAATTGCACCAGTTAGCTAAATGGATATAAATTAACCCTGAAGCCCTCTCTGGGCAGAAGGAAGCCTCAGAAATACTGTGCAGCAGCAGAGAAAAGCATCCAACCACAGCAATTTTATTTATTACTTAAGGATTAACAATATAAGATTAAAAGATGCAAAACCAAATCAAAAGTATTCTGAAGTTAGTCTGCATTGAAAATGACCTATTTGGAAAGGCACACTTTCAAATGCAGATTTTGGAGGTGCAAGTCAGCTCAGACTAAGCCTGTGGCAGGAGTTCCAGAGCAGCTGGTAAAGGCTGTGCTGCTCCACATGTGCCTGCTCCTTGCAGCACCTCCTGTTCATCCTGGCAGAGCTGCCCCACCCTGGCCATCACCTGGGGCCTCCCCAGGACAGAGGGGTGCAGAGTGAGACCATTCTCTATCCTGGCCACACCCACGGAACAACTCATATCAGTTGTCATGCAGCAAGAGTTCTGATCAGGTGCGTGCCCAAATGTTTGAACTTTACATTCAGGAGAGACTCATCCACTCCACACAGCTTTTACAGTAATTAAATATCTGAATCAAATCATACTAATTTCACCAGCAAGTCCCAAAGGCACAGTGTAAAGTAACAGCAGGACAAAAACTGAGAGGTGGACTATTACAGTATTTAGACTGTAGGGAAAGATGTAAATTACAAATAATGAAGGAGAAATACTGCAGAGATCTATAATCTCTGTATGAAGATCAACAACAGGCTTTTGAAATGCTAAAAAATTACATCCATGACAAGGCAATGTCATAGTGTGTGAGAGGAAAAATAGTGAAAAATAATTTGTCAGAAAGCTAAGAAGCATTTGATCATCTCTCCAGCTGGAGCAGTGGTTACTTTTTTTATCATTGTGATTTGCAAGGCTCTGGATGGAGCTTTGCTACAAAAAAAGAGTAGTTTGACAACAGTTGTTCAAATTAGAAAGAACTTAGTTTTGTCTCGATCATGTATTTTATCTTGTGTGGTCATCTGAATTGCTTTTTGTGTTAAGGAAAGTAATTTTTGGTAATAATCACATGTTTTGAGTATTTGTATAACCACCTTGAACACCACTCACTCACCCCACCTTTACACTGAATATTATCAGATATCTGATCAGGGATCAAGAAGGCTATTCTATATCAGAGCTGACCAAATAAACACTGTTAATAAGCTAAAAAACAATGAATACTCAATGTTTAGTCAAAAAGATCAACTTGTAGACTAAAATAACTGGCGCAGGTGTCAGAATAGGACAGTGATGGCTGACAAACAGAAACAGAGTAGATAAAGCTACCCCATCATTTGTTATGAAGTTTGTGCCCTCTAATTTCTCAAGCCAATTCAAACCAACCACTTCCATATCAAATGTGTCTGATGGACAGCCTCAGAGCTGAGGTAATGTGATTTGTTATCTGTCAAATACTGCACATTTGCTGTGAACATTATGGATTTTAATTTTTTTTTTAAATTAATGTACTTCAAATGTATTCTGTTAAGAATCTCTGGAACAGTCTTTTTTATTCACAGGAAAAAAAAATAAAAAAAGATTATATATCAGTGTGGGCTGTTCACATGGACTTTACAGTGCCTTAGTTTTCACAAGGTGCAAAGCTCCTGCTGAGGGCACCAGCTTGGCTCCCTTGGTACATCAGCACTCTCCAGTAGTCTAATGCCACCACCTTCAACAACCAATGCAAAAAAAAACCCCATGATTTATGTGCATGAGGAACTGCATTCAGATACTATTTAGAAGTCATCAACCTGTCATGGAAGCAGTTGACTTCTACACTTTGCTGATCTAGGTAGGCACATTGTGATGTCAGTTCTGAAACCTCTTGGTCACTTTCAATGATACTTAAAGAAAAACCCACAGGTTTTTCACACTGGATGAGTATCAGCTTCCTGTGGGCAAATGTCATTCATCAGTATTGTACAAGACTCATGTTCATAGGTGGGATTCTCAGCTGTTTGACATTTGTTCTCCATAAACCCCCAAAGCAGGGAAGTTGTTTCACCATAAGGGAAGGACAAGCCCTTCTTTCCATCCGTGTGTTTTACATTTCATTTTCCATACTGTTTACTTTTCCCTCTTTACATTCTTCCCCTTTCTGCTAGCGTGAACTTTGGTGTGAGAAATTGCCTCACATTGCCTCCCTTTCAGGAGACAAAACATCAGCATCTTAGAGGAGTACCTGTGTCTGTGTATAGCTATCATTTACTCTATGAGTTGGCTGGATCTCTCATCTCTGATGGATTTTCCCTTTCCCTCATCTATCTGCCACAATATCTTGGAAAACTTTGCTATTCAGGCAGTCAGACTGAAGATATGAAGTTTATTTTACAGTCGAACTTGCTTTTGCTGAATATTCTGAGCACTTTTCCATCTCAGAGAGTTCATGATCTCTGCTCCCTAACTGCTGACATTTATTTGCCCTTTCTTTCATTCCCAGCTCTCTTTCTGTCATTATGATTCTGATTCCAGAATGACCTATTACCATTTGTCTTTTATTCCTACACACTTTAGGAATGACACCTTTTATGTTGATATCTGGATACTTTTTACATTCCTCTCAAAACTTACTCTGCTTAGGCAGTTCTTTGTGTGGAGTAGCAAGTCAGCAGTGCAGCTCTCCCTGCCTCCCCACACAACCTCCTCAACCACCAAGGGTGTGCAGTCCCCTGCTCCTTCCTGGGCCTGTCAAAGGAGAGCATCAATCAGATGACAATTTTGCAGTGGGTTGAGGTCAGGCCTCACATCTCTCTCTGTGGGCTGGGGGTAAATCTTGGCTCCATGGAGGGGTACACAGGAACATTCAGCAATGGTAAAAGCTGTGGGCCATCATTCTGGCTATAGACAGTGCCAAAACAATGAGTCCTGCCTTCACTGCTCTTCTAGGAAAGGGACTGAGGGAGAATCCCTACTCTTCTGACACTCCTGCCTCCACAGAAATATCTAAGGTGGCTTTAAAGAGAGCTGGGGAACACATGTCAATGCCACCCACAGCTGCACACTCTGGAGTTACTGGTGGAAAAAAGAAGAATCCTTTCATTTAAGTACATATTTTAAACTATGGCTGCAGCAAATGAAGGGTGAAAATGCATTAGGTAAGGTTAACAAGTTTGCTTGACTCAGCTAATCAATAACTAAGTAAAGAAGATTCTCTAACCATGAAGAAAACATATTTATTCACTTGCAAAGGAATGGGGAGGTTCTCTCTTTGATGTTCTGTATACTAAAGTCTTTGGACCTTGTTCATATTAAGCTTATATTGTACATAAGCGTATACTCAGCTGCAGACTGATAATCTCAGTATTCCAGCTGATGACAGCCTTCTCAGTGCTTAGTTAAAACAGAGCAGATATATCTAAGAGCAAATGAGCTAAACTGCACAGAGCACACTTCTGTAACAGTTCTTGGGCTGTTTTTTCTGCAAAGCTCATTAGCTATCCAGTGCTGCAAAATGCAGGTATTCTTTGCTCCCATTACAGTTTTAATTGACAGCTTATGATGCAGCACTGCTCTGGAAAAGAATTCAACATCCTTCTCCTCATGGCTTCAGGACAGTGGGGTGTTGATTTCTTGCCCTTACAAAATCCATTTCTTTGTACTTTTTTTGAATATATATTTTTAATATATGGCTCTCCAAGAGCTTAATATCCTAATGTGTCTTTTTACAGAAGAGAAGAATCAGTCAAAGACTAAGTAATCTGCCTAAGATCACAGAGGAAGGCTGTGGCAGCATCATACTGAGACCTGAGGTCTCCAGAATCCTATTACTGTGCTCTAACCCCAAGACCATCCTGTCTTTCTTAAAAGCTTTACTATTACATTCAAGTATGCAGAGACTCAGATGGAAACAAAACCAGAAGGCATAAACAAACTCAGCATGACAGTGACTGCAAATACTCTGAAACAATAGAAAAACAAAGATGCTTCAGTCTGAATTATATTTGGAAAGTACATTCTAATATAATTAATTTATATCTATTTTACAACTACTAGTTAATTAGTCAAGGGACTAAAACATTCCTGAAAACATAGGCAAGTGCTCTTTACTATCCAGTGGGGCATGATCCTCCTTTTGTGAGAATTTACTACTTTAAATGTATTATGTCCACGGTCTTGTAGGTAAAATCTGCTGGAAATACACATAACCTTTCCCCTTAAAGATATCGTCTCTTTCCCTGTGATAAGTCTGTCCATCATCAAAGAACTGATAAAAGGACAAAAGCAAAGGGGACTGATCAGAAGCTACATAGCCATGCAGCAGAAATGGTTCTGGAAACACATGAAGTTACTCTCAACCTTGTCATCAGCATCACAGACAGACACTGCAGAAGCTGACCCCATTGTCCAGAAAGACTCTGGCCAAACAAAGGGCTCCTGCATGTTGGGGAACTCTGCTATTCATTTTATGAATAGACAAAAAAACCATACGTGAGCTGTTTTGCCATGTTGCAGACATGTTATTTTAATTCCCAAATTATGCTTCCCAAATTATGCTCTTAGGCCATTTTTTCTGTTGGTCAGTCAGTGTCAGTCCTCTGAAGTGATTTCATGTCACCTGAAATCCGCACTTGGAGTGGAAGCAGGAGGATGCGTGCAGGACAGCAGGAAATTAGATGAAAAACAGCTGGAGACAAAAGGGCATAAATAGTAGATAGAAGAGAGCCTTTGGGAAAATCCACAATACCTCAGCTTGAGTACCTCTGAAAAATTTCCTTCTATTTCAAAATGTCCAGAATAGTAGAAAAAGTCCAGCCAAGGGATTTCACAGTGTAATCCAACTAGTCACCTCAGAATATAATCAGTTAAGAGATTGTTTCATATACACCTGCTATACTACATTATTCAGCATGCCCGGAAGCATCTGGATGACTTGCTATCTTTCATCACAATTCATCCTCTGTGGCAGGTGACTATCATGAAAGAAAGAAGAGAAGGTTCTCAGAACAACTCAACCAGTCACCATCTACTCAGTCTGGAACTGCAATTGCAGCAGCGGGGTTTGTTACAAGGCTTTGAGCTGAGAACTGCAGCCCCATCATTCTGCACACTAAAAGCAGCTAGCACAGTTCATGCCTTAAATGTTTCATATTTGAGGCTATTCTTACATTTAGGGAAGGAAAGGAAATTGAATTTTGATCTTTTTCAGACCATAGTACGAAAGGTATTTTATTTCAGGGAATTATCTTTTTGTGTGACTAATGTTCGTTCATTTGACCGCTCTCTGGAATTGAAGGTAGGGCATTTTGAGATGTTATTGTAGTGCTAAGTGCAATAAAAGCTGCAGTGAAAGTAGCTAAACACCCTGAGGAAAGCAAACACACAGCTAATGACACACAGCAACTGCTCTACTTTGAGGATTTACTGGGACGAACAGTTACAACCAGAAGCAGAGTTTATGACATTGAGGAGCCTGATCAGCTCCAAATGCATCTTATTCAGTCACATTTACCTAAAAGAGCATTTTTGACTCATAGAAGGTTCTTCATCAACTTAACTGGAAATATGGAGGGAAATAAGAAATACTGCCTTGAATTGTTTGTTTCTGGGAGTCTGTCATTCAGTGCTTCTGAAAAGACCAAAGCAAATGGTAAATCATATGTCTCTTTTTTTTTTTTTTTTACATTGTATTTTACCACCCTACATTTGTTTCAAGGTTTATCAGGGGTTGGAATTAAATCCATCCAAAGGAAGACTTGATATTCAAGGCTGCCCCTCAGCAAAGAGAAGTTTTGCATTCATTAATATTGCCTTGGGATGAAGAAAGGAACAGGAGAGCCCTGATTGACCTTAGACATTTATAAAGGTAATCTAATTTGTGCTCGTTTGCTACTTTTTCATTAAAGCCACTCCTGGAATGTTTCTTATCATGGGTTCCCCTTCCCTTGAGAAAAGTTTCAACAAATAGACCACATCCAGCAGAGAGCTGGCCCAGCAACTCACTCAAGTGATATGGAATTGCAGACTTGGAGAAATTTACTGCATTCTGACCTGCAGAATTAGGAAGGTAAAATCAGAATCAGGAAAGTCTACAGTCAAACAAGTCAACTTCTAGCCCTTATATGGCTCATGTTACACTTACATGCAAGTTACTACAGCTTATCAAGGACTGACTGAATGTATGTTGTTTATGCAGGTCAGCAGCCCTTTCACAGCTGGAACATTTTTACAACCATTTCTGTACACAGAGGGTAGAGAAGTAAATCCAGTCCTCAATACTGAAGCTTTCTCACAGTCACACAGTTGAAGACATAATTCCAGAAACAGGTGATGCCAATGATGAAAAGAAACATTGCAATTCTCAGAAACATTACTGTTACTTGTCAGGAACATTTTTTTTTTCCCCTGACTTAAAGCATATTTGTTATACCACAGATTAACTGCATCCATTTAGAGAAGAAATGGCCTTGAATCATTGTTTCATCTTAGGAACCACAGGTGATGTTGTACACAGCCTGTTTACAACCTCAGGGTTAGTGAAAACGAAACCAAACTAAGAAAATGCCGACCATTGACCAGAACAAGCCCCGCCAACATTTCCTTCTTTAATCTCTTAACCAAACAATACAACACATGACAGCACAATGGTGAGGATGAGGTTTCACAGCCTGCTGGGAATGCCACTTTTTGGTTAAAAAGAAATTAAATAATGTTTTGCTTATCTGATTTGCGTATTGCACATTAAATAAGCCCTGCAAGGTACCATGCTTCAAAATGGACTTATTTTTAAAGAAATGTAGATTAATAATCCTCCTTGCTTAAAAAATGAGCTTCAATATTTGTGCGAATCGTAGAGTGAAAAAAATCAATGCGCTATCGACTGCTGGGGATGATCACATTCATTTTGCCCTTTGTGGTTGGTGAAATCCATGCTGCAATTACAGAGACAGGCTGGCAGCAAAGAGCCTCAGTTGGGCTTTCAGCTCCACATTAATCCAAAACTCACCATTTTAATGCAGATATAGATTGCCACGAGTCAATAGCTGACTACTTGAATTGTGAAGTAGCAGTTCCATGCTATATTGGCAGCACTGGCTGTTACAGTATCTTCAAGTATTTTGAAATTTCAAAGTGTTACTCCATGAAAGTGAAGAGCGTAACTGACACCACATCAGAAGGGGCTGCAGCGTTAATGCTGTTATCATCAACGCTAGAATCTACAATGAAGACATAACACCACAAATAATCTTAAAGTAGATCAAAAGTAGACTTTTCTTAGAATAATGTACAAAAGTATCCACTCATGTTTTAATGGCCTGATGCATTATCTCACAAAGTACCCCAAGCGCTGAATTTTTATAATATAGTTCCTAATTTTCTCTCATTTACGCTGTTCCAAATACAGATGACTTCACCAGAGAGTTCACTGTGCATTTACCATCTGGCAAGTGAGGTCAGAATTTGGCTTTGAGTAGCAATTCCCTTTCCAGCAGTCTGTAACCAGGAACTGAATTCTGCCACTAAATTTGTGTGAAGAAGAAGGGAATCCACTAAGTGATCCTTGTCTCTTCTGCAGCACACCAGGTGCAGGGTGAACTTAAAACTCTATTTTATGTACAGCAACTACATTCTTGTATATTTCTATGATACTGACCACTTTCTACCAATCCTCTTACCACGCTCAAACATGCACTGACAGATCCACACCACACTGTTCCAGCTGTCATTTATGGTGCACAGAGCAAACGCAATCTGAAACCCACTGAGCCTCCTGGAAATGCTTCCATTGATTTTACTGAACTGTGCTTGTGTGGCTTCAGACAACTTCACCACACAGGCGAGCACCAGAGCTGGGCTGGGGAGGAGCTGGCTGCTGTGTGCCAGTGCTGGATTTGGGAGCAGGCAGCCTGTGTGTGCCATGCCACCCTGCCCCACAGCCAGGCTCTGCAGACCTGAGAGGCACCCTGCAAGTTCTGTCTGCTTTTTCTGTTAACTTCAGAACTGATTAAATATTTACAAATTTCCCAGCTCCTGCACGATGGTGGCATTTAGGGAACATAATCCTTCAGATTTGATGTTGACCACCTTTACCTCACTCACACACATAACCATTGTCTGTGCTACAGGTAGGAAGAAGGGAGGTGTGTGCCGAGGCGGAGCAACAAACTCGGCTTCGTCAGATGCAGAAAAATGTGCACACTCATTTTTGTTGCCAGGGCAACCTGTGAACTCAGCAAGATCTCTTAGCACACGTAATACTATCAATAATAAAAAGAATTAAATAGGTAATATATAGGGAGTAGGTCCAGGCATTTTGCCACAAAATCAGGTGTGTGCAATCCAAAGCAGCCATTTTCCTTTGTTCATATCTGAAATACAGTCTCATTTGATGTTGGTAAGCCTTCCTGTGGTTTAGACTCTTAACAATGAGCTGAGCAGAGTATGCAGCTATGAGACTTTGTGGAGGATTTCAAAAGAAAGAGGGTGTTAAATATTGATATTCTGTGTAGCTTGTCATAGCACACCTGACACACCTTAACAGTTTGCCTTAAAAACATTATGAGATTTGAGAAGGATGTTAACCTTGCCTGCAGAAAAAAAATACTGGGTCTTGCAACTGACCTTTAGTTGGGGATTTCTTACATCTGGAAATCTCATTAAGTACAAAATATGATATAGTGTGGGAATGAAGATTATTTATATTTCAGTTATGAATAGACTCACATTTTGTTGTGAAGCAATCAACCACAGTTTTTCAGGTTTTTGATTGCTTAGAAAGATGCAAGATTTCAAATGTTTTTCTTCTGATTTCCTCAATAGAATGTTAGGTTTTTCTCAACTATAATGGACAACATATCAGAAATTTAATTAGTAGCAAGAATCAGAATAACAGGTTTCAGTGAACATGATGGGAAGAGAGAAGGATGCATTTGCATGGGCAGGCTAGTGGTCTTCCATGGGAAGAGTTTGATTAGCTGAGATTGCACAAATTCTTAAAATTTTCAGAATCAGGTCTTCTCCTTATGAAATCACTGTAATCTAAAATGCCAGATAGAGGTCTCAGCCACAACAATTCAACATCAGTTAGAGTATTAATAAGCAAATGGAAAAAGTGCTTCAAACCAACAGGAAGAGTTTTTTGCCTTGACCTTCCTACCTGAGTTTTAATTAATTATGAGGAATTGGACCTACCATGGAGTGCATAATGATAGCCATTATGTGGAAACACTAAAATTAGACTCTGTTTTTACAGCCTGTAAAAACCAACTACAAAGTCTGCCCCTAACTACAAAATCTTAGTAGGGATGAGTTGAATGCACAACCCACCCAAGTCCCAGCACCCAGCAGAGGTTGTCTGTCCCTGTTTGGAGGAAGTGGGGGGGGTGTTGAGAGGTGATGGGGACAGCACATGGAGTGGAGGGACCCTGACCAACACCTCACACAGTGGCAAATCAGTGGCAGTGAAGAGGCAGAAAATGCCTGAACTGGACCAAGCCCGGGGCGCTGCTGTTTCAGTTCCTTTGTGCCCCTGGCTGGATCCTCTCTGTATTTTCTTCTTGTCTTTCTGAAGACTGTTTTGGAGATATTGGTTTGGTTTTCCCCAGTGTGGCTTCCCATCTTTTCAGGGGTCAATCCCTCTGTGGGGGGTGCCAGCCTGCCCTTTCTGGTGCCTGCCAGGGACAGAGCTTCCCCCCATGCTGACTTTCTCCTAATTTTCACTGTGCTTGTATTGCTTCAGCTACCACTTTTTCAGACCATCCAGCTTGAGGCTGATTTTAAGATATTTAGGGAAACTTTGTACTCCAAGAAAGTTAATTTTGAACAGTTCAGGAGAAGTAAGCCTGCCTTTAACAATCTCCACCTGGAATAAGAAAAACTTAATAAATTCTTCATGTTTACTGCATTTACACAAGGCCCCAGACTATGGATTACGTTTTTATTACTCCTTGTTGTAAGTTTTTTTTTTTCCTCTATTATTAGATTTAAAAAAAAAAAACCCCAAAAAAACAGTGGCAAGGAGAGAAAATTGTTATCTTCCCTGTGGATATTTGCAGGCTTTTGAATGAAAGTTTGGTTACAGATTTGTTCTCTGCAGAACATGAAATAGTTTTTCCTTACAGGGCTCATGTGCCCCATATCTCAATAGAAGAACTTTCCCAATGATCTGGCAACAGCTATGCAACAGAAAAAGGGATATGTCCAAAGTCTGGAGTATCTGCTTTGCTGCTGACAATACACCCAAAAATGAATGTACACACACACAAATACCTGTTTCTACACAGGAGATCCTATATGCACTTTTTTATAGACAATCCATAGACAGTGGTTTCTTTTCACTATTTTTAGCTGCAATTCTCTCTCCAGCAATGAGTGGAATTTTCCAGTGCTGCTTAATGTTGAAATAATGAACTTTGGCAAATCTAAATCAGCTGAGAGCAAACTGCAAATATGAGACCTGTAGCTTAGGTGGCAGTTGTGTCATTGCATCATTTGGGCTGAGATTTCCTTATACCACTGAGAACAAAGAGAGAAATCCTGCTGGACTCCAGGGTCATGATCTAGTTTCTCTATTGCTACGCCCTTTATCCTATTTTCATAACTTGGTACTGTCATTCTGTGTTCTGCCCCTCTATGCATTAGTGGTGACTCACTACAGCACTGTAGGCAGTGATCTTCTTCAAGGGAAATATTTGATATTTTCTAAACCAGCCATAATTCCTTATCAGCATATGGTGTCTGCATTTCGATAACACATGGAGTTAAGAAATGGTTCAGCACAGACCAATCACAAAAGACAATGAATTTTCTTCCTGTGGCCATTATGAAGTGTGCAGAGACAGAACATTGCAGTATGGGCCCAAGAAATGCTCAGAAATACAAAACTCTTCTCAGGAATAGGTCAACTGACATGCAACCAACCAGGTATTCTGAAGAAGACAGAAATAAAATGAGTTAGGAAAAACAGAGCTATGGGAGGGAAACTGCAGCAATTCTTAGCACCCTTTTAGAATCAAAAGAGTAGTGGGCTGAATTTACAGCTTGAATGTTGCTGCCCAGGCAAGAGGAGGTACAAAAGGAAATCCTCTTATGAAATGGAAAAGCAGTTCCTCTCTATGTCACAAAAGAAGCCTTGAAAGATGAGAATCCAGGTATTAATCTTCCTGCTACTATTGCTGTATCCCAATGGTTATTTCTATCAGAGCATAGGCATGAGCAAAATTAACCCACCAAAAGTACAGGCAAAAAAAATCCCCTCACCTTTCAATGCCTCAATAACAGCTGCATGAGGATTCAGACAGAGCAGACTTGTAATAGGTGTCAAAATTTATTGCAGAATTGAAAAAAATAACCCCCATGAGAAAGACTGGCTGGTACAAAGCACACTTCATCAATCTCATAGGTTAATCTTCATCTGATTAATGAATTTATTTTAATCGAGATTCTTCTATTTTGTCTAAAAATTAACATTTTCAGAGACAATGGAGCTGCAGTTATTGTAAGTATCTGTCACTGAGTTAGTCGAACATATCACTACAGCATTAGAATACATTCCATACAATGACTATTCATAAAATTCCCATGTTTAATTTGAAGTTTTATTATTCCTTTAAAAGCACTTAATGGGTCCAGCCCTGCACACTTGACAGAACTTCTGCCACCATTTACCCTCAGCTATTCTCCAGGTTCAGAACTACCAGTCTGCTGGAAACCATTTCCAAGCAGGGGAGGAAGCTCAGTGTAATGAATTTCTGTGTTTATGCCTGTTCATAGGTCTCTGAATAAGTATTTAGAACCAAAAATATGGATATTCATCACTATGGATTGTTTATGTGTGGTGCAATTGGTCTAGACAACAAAGTTGGGCTGAATTTCTCTGGATTCTGGAAAATGTAGAGTTCAAGGGCTGATTTCAAGTCATTCACAAATCAGTAGCCACCCCTCAGGTGTTTAAGTGTTTTCTTGCTATGAGTTGGGAATTTACAAATTCAAAGATCCACACTTTACAGTACATTGATTACAATTGAAAAAATTGCAGTATTACAATACTTGTAATTCAATTGCTCCTGAGCCTCTTAATGTGATGATAAGTTGCTTCATTAAAAAAAAAAAAATTCCTGCTTAAATGAGGTATGAGGAAAGGGGAAGTAAAGAGATAAGTAATTATATTTCTAACAGAGAATACAAAATGAGCTAAATGTATCTGCACTAGAAGTAAATACGATTTTTTTTTCTTTTCTATTTTCAGTATTGCAGACCTCATTTGCATCCTAAATCAGAATGAAACTCTGTAAAAGTTTTTTTGAACCAAAAGCCTAAGAAAAAGTTTGCCTTATGCTGACAGAATAGTTTGCTTTCATATGTTCAAAATGCCACCATTTTGATTTTAGAATATTTCTTTGATTTAATTTTGTTATAAACTAAATTTCAAAAGGAAACATAATAAAACCAGTTTTGTAGGAAACGATGCAAGGTTCTGTATGAACTATTTGCAATTTATTTTTCAAAACTTCTTATATATGGAAATGTCATTAAAGGTAGCTTGTTGCTGCAAATTTCACCTTCAACAAATCCACAGACTTTTTTAAAAAATAGATTTTGTCAAGTTATTTTTCCATCAACTCTCTCTGATATCAATATCTCAAGTCTGTGAAACATCAGACTGAGTGAAGCTATTACAAATAGTGTATGTGTAAATAAGTATCTCCATCTAAATTACTTCATACTTTTTCACACAAGAAACATAAATGCAACAAAAGATCAATCTGACTGTAAATATCCAAATATGTCCTTTAAAAGCCAAAGGAATGTCAGATACAATTTATTTTCAGCCAGTGCAAACTGAGACATTAAGTGGCAATTCTACTTCCATTAGCTAAATCTGGCAAATATGCAACTGTTTAAAGGCATTGTCAATAGCCATTGCACAATTAAGTATTTGTACTGATGCCTTATTAAATTACCCTTTTCAAGTAGGCATAATAAACTAGGAGTTCACTGTACAGATTTTCATGGTGAAAGTCCAGATCACTGGAAAATTTATTTAAAGGGAATGCAGTCCACCGAGTAATGAAGTAAATGTCAAATGTTTTTGAGCAAATAAGTCTGAGCTGTCTTAAAACTTTTCTGGCAGATATAGCTGAAGACAACTCTAGTAATAAAAGCCTTCAGATTAACAATTCTGATTTATGGAGTTCCCAGGTAAACTTTCAAATGCATTGCATCTCCAGCAGCAAACCCTGTGTGGTGGGGAATGGAGATCACTACCATGGGCAGTCAAAAATGGAAGGTCAGCCAGAGCTGTTAACTTGGATGTTTCTCTGAAGTACCTCTATCCCCTTCCTCCAGTTTAATGATAAATTTTGCTACAGTGCCCTGCAAGATCTGCTGCAGGCTCTGCCCAGCTCAGGCTGTGGGGAGAGGGGTTTGGCCCTGGATGCACACGCTGCTGCCTTTCCACCCAGCCAGAACAACGTGTGGGACAGAAAGAAAAGAAAAATGGCTTTTTTACATTAAATTATTGCTTCCCAGTAGCAAGGCATGTCTTTGAGGAACAGTGTTGCCCAGGATGGGCTATCCTGAAGGTATAGCACTCCTCTCTGCAGTCCAGCTACACAGCTGGAGGAGAGCCAATCCTCCTCCCTGCTCTGGGCCATGGCCATGACAGAGAAAAGCTCCAGCACAGGGACAAATGCTCCCACACCAGGTAGCTGACAGCACCCACCTCACTGTTGTGGGTGCCAGGAAAAATGCCAAAAACAATCCAGACTGAGGGTGTTTCACTCAGTCCACTGAATGGAAATTAAGTACTTTAACTGTGCCTTTTTCCCAAAAAAATATTTGTTCTGCTTGCTGTTATTCCACACAAACAGAACTGGCTATATTCAGGTGCTACATTTTCAAAGCCTACTTGTGGCCTTTCTTTTTTGCCTCATTGTCAGATGCTGAAAGGCACAAAGAATTACCCCCAGACCCTCAGCTCTGTGCCAATTTGCCACCATTGAAATAGAAAACCAATGGCCACAGATTGACAAGATGTTTCATGTTGGAAAACTGTAATTTTGTCTTCCCAGTCCTCTTCCAGGGCCGGGCAGTTGATTTCTTTATACACAGTGCACGTATCCTGCCAAGCCTCAGCTGTGTGTCTGGCTAGAACTGACCTCAAAGGAAGACAGGCACTGATATTTGCAAGCAGATTTTGGCCACTTGCAACACAAAGGCTTTATCTTAAATGTAACATCAAACCACTTACAATATTTATACTTTCCTCAGACATATCATATACTCTTTGAATATTTTTGCACTGAGTGCATGATGATTTCTTCTCTTTATAACTTTTTTGATGATTAGTTTCAGTCTACTGCTTTTAAGAATGGTAGAGTTGCAATGTCCAAACTGTTATACACATGGTTGTAAATTTATTCTTTTAAATTATAGCTTAGTATATTTAGTCAGTTTGTTTTATATCAAACATTCATTTAAGTGGTTTTCATTGTATTGACATTTTATAATGCCCTCCTAATATTCTTATTATTGATTTTAATACTGCAATGGTATTATTCACGGTGACACCTATTGGAAAGCAAGCTTCAATTATATCAATAGATGCTATTATTACAACATTGATAACATTAATATTTGATAGTGGCATAAAATGTGATGCATTGGCAATTAACTCATTAATGTAGATATCATTAACCAAAAATGTCAAAGTTGTTGTAATGATTTTTCTGTGGTTTTCTTTAACAAATTCTCTAATCACTGGCTCAGTTTTGTATTTTCAAGTGTGTATTAACCACAAAAGTTTTTCTGAAAACTAGATAACATCATCCCTTTTAAATAGGAAAAGATGGGCTTTTATAGCTCAGAAGATACCCTGAGTCTTGAATCAAGAGCATTAGTAAGAGATACAATATCTGAAACTCCAGCACAGAATATTCAAAAATAAAAGATTTACCAAAACATAACCGTGCCTTTTGCTTGTTGCTTAGCAACCAGAATTGATCCAGCAAAAAAGTCACCTGACTGAGGGATTGCTGGTGGCAATATTACTCCATCATTTTTCTTTTTCACACTAAACTGATGAAGGTTCTATCAGAAACAGCTATTAAATGTTTCTTTCTTTTCTCTCCAGCTCCTTAATTATACAGTAAAAACATTTCTATTGCTGTTGCTGACAGGAAGAGAGCACAATGTAAAGCTTAAATAATTAACAGACTTATTCAAATACATCTAGCTCTAAAAGGAGAAATACTGCAAGTCACAACTCACTGTCAACTCTGCCATCCCAAAATAACAAATGCAGTGAGCTGTTCATATAGCAGCAGAATAGCCATTTTTACCACACCTGCACTGATGGACAATTTGCAATAATCTTTTAAAAACCACAGACTAAGAATACTTGTTGTTTTGATGACTCAGTTGGAATTCACCACCACATTTGTCTTGCTTTCATCATTTCTAAACATTAGCATTTTCATCTGTTGACTGAAAGCACTTCTGGTCCTCTAAAACATATATATAAAATACTTTTGATCTTTTAAAATCCTCCTGTCAACCTGGAATCACACAGCCTCTTACATTACCTTGTTCTTGTCCTTAATGGTGACCTGCAGTGAACTCCGCACTCCCTACTTTCAGATGTTCAACATCCTTCCTTTGTTAAAAGCTGCTGATCAAAAAGGAACATTGTGTTCACTGTGTTTCCCTCTATAGCCCCTCACAATCATTTACAGGAATTACACTAAAACACAGGGTATGGACAGCAGCAATTTCATTTAACCGCCTACTGGATTTTTGTTTTACTTTCTGCAATATTTGATTCCTTAAACAAACAAGGAAAGGAATACATCCTGGGACTTACACACTTGGCCCATCATGAGCCAATATAAAGTTGAGTCCAGAAGTGGTCAACAGAGTACTGGTTTTACCTGCTGATTCTTTGGAATGAATGCTCTATATAAGCTCAGATGACATTTGTCCTTTTAAGAAGTGAAGAAATGTTACCTAAATGGAGCATATATCCAATTTCACTTTTCCTCTGTATCGTATTCAGGTCTGGTAGATGGGATTTGATGCTGTTTCCCATAATGCCTCCATGGCTTTTTCTGTAAAAGCTTAACAAGGACACAGCATCAGAGAGTCTTTAGTGGCTAGTACCCGACCCCTTTCTCTCACATTACAGCTCCAAGTGACCATTTTCATGCCAAAAGGTCACCAACATCCCCATCCCCATGGAACCCATGTGCATCAACCTTCTAACCTTTGCCACAGAGAGATGATAGCTATTTGGGCTGCAATCCCTTCATTACAGATGCTCCATATTTTATATTTAGTGTGGGAGGTCAAATTTAGGAAAGCAATTTCTCTTAAAGCTAAGAGTTCCAATAATCCAAGATCTTCTATTGGCTTATGGGTGAGTGGACAGTAATGGGTTTATGGGCAGCTTTTTTCTCTTCACTGGGGAAGGAATTCGTCAATCTAAATTTTTAGGATTGGGTGGCTACCATTGTTTATTATTCAATGAGGTCTTATTAGATTGTACCTAAGCACACTACAGCAGGCAGAGAGTATCCTTATAAGCAGCCTCACAGGCTGGATCAATATCTCAAGGCATTTACAATCTTCTTGAAACTTATTAAATAATGCTTTTTTTAATTCTGTTTTTAAGGCTGATATGTGGTCATGCAGTTTTGTTAGTGACAAAAGCATTCATCCATTATCATCATTAATCACCATGGTTAATCTACTGTTCAAGCAGCTTGCAGCTTAATACAGAAACCACCTTTGGTGGAAATAACACTTCATGGCAGATCAGAGAAGGGTTTAGTAAATTCCACAACCAACAAAAAAAATTTAAAGATCAACTCAAAATGGTGATTGAAAGATGCTCTACATCAAGGGGGAACCATTTTGGTTCCATTTTGTACTAAACTTTGTAAAATAAAAAAATTATTATTGTTCCAATACTGCAAATATTTAGGCATGTGCTTAAGTTTTTACTGCAAGGTCCAAGGCAGCAAGGCATTTGAGGACATTGCTGAACCAGTGCTGCTCAGGACAGCATTCAGGCATGTGCTGGTAAATGACAGATCCATTCAGAGAGTTTGGAGGGCAAGGTAAGAGTTTATCATCCATGACATAATTCTAGTTATAGAAGGCCAATGCAGTCTATTGCTAAAAATCTCTCTTAGACTTGCAAAACTACTTTGAGACAGAAAATAAGTTTTGAAGCTACCTGTGAATTAGGAATTTAGAGCAAATCGCTATTGTCTGTACAATCATGCTCTTCTTTAGCCAAGAATATTAACAGAAGTGTCAGGGAAACCTGAATTTTTCCAAGGTAACATTGACCAAAGCTCCTTGTTGGAAAACAAAGCTTGCTACAAACAGAGAGCAGAAACAACATCAGGTCATTGCATTGGGAAGAACTAGTGACATTCTCTTCTTACAGCTCCTTGCTGCTGGGCAAAGCATCCTTAGATAAATCCATACCCATTAAATGGTTGGGCCCAGCAGCTTTCAGGTTTCCAGCTTTCTCCTTTAATAACAGCTCCAGAGATTCAAAAGGGAGATCCATAGGCAGAGATCAGGATAAATAAACATCCTTTGTGATGGGGCCAAGACAAGATCATAATGGAGTTCTAAAAGTAAATTTCTCAAATATTTATTTGTACCTACACTAGAGTTTTCCACTTGCTGAAACCTACACTTAGGATTTCAGTGAGCCTGACTGCCCTCCCTGGAGGGCTGGCCCTGGTACTGCAGAGCAGGAGCTGTGCTGGGAGCACATCCCCTCCTGCCACCATGTGCCTGGCACCCCTGCTCGCCTGGAGGCAGGAAGGGACTAACACAAGGCAGCTCAGTGTGTGCACAGATATGGTGAGAAGGAAGAACTAGACATTTTGACACACCTAAGGGGCAGAGAATACAGCATTAATTCTACTGAGGTTTTAAAACAGCCCCCAGCCCTCAGTGCCAGCACCTGGGCCATGGGGAGTATCTGCAGACTTACTGGGCCCCTCTGTGTATCAGAGAGGGGGCACATGGGAAGCATATGCTAAATACCTTCTTTGGACCATCTTGAGATGTTAAAGGAAAACCTGCAAGGAGCAGGTGCCACATGTTTGCCTTGAGAATGCCTGGAAACATCTGTGGGTTCAAACTAGACATTTGGAGAACATGGGATGGAAACTGGTGGTGATAAAGGCAGTTCTGGAAATAACACTGGGCTGATCTGACCCCTGATATAATCCCACTCTGATCAATAGGGTTATCAGCATTTTTAAAAAAGTGAGTCTGGCCACCTTCACACTGCAATTTTGTCAACTGTGCAAAGGGTGCCAGTTTTTTTAATCTCGTTTAAAATACCTTCCATCACCCTTTTTGCTAGGTAAATGGAAGTCAAATTGTTAGGATGGCTGTGAAGGGAATAGAGACTAGGACTGCTCTGCTGTTGTTAACATCCCTGGTGTTGCCTTTCCTTTTTTAATAGGCTCAAATATTACAATTTTGATAATATTTGCACACAACACTTCCATAATTTAAAGCAAACATAATAGAGCAAATCTCTTATTGATTTTGCCTTCAATATTCTGTTATCCAAAAACGTAAATGGTATTCCTCTCAACAATGCAACCCCAAAGCCAATGACCGCAGATAGGTCTGCATCAAACTTAATTAAGGAAGTTATCCAGGTTTTAGGGCAACTAAACATATTTCAGTTTCCAGGGTCAAGCTAGCTATTTTCCTCACTGGAAAGTGTTCTGGGGCCCTGGTTTTGTGGTGCAGACACAGCCTGAGCTGCACAACAGGCTGGAGGCTGCTCCTGCTGGCATGGGAAGGAGCTTTTTATTTTCTTTAACAACTTTGCAATATCTCATATGCTAATGATGATCAATATTTCACAATTTTTTAACGTAATTACCGAACTAAAACTTATTTCCGTAGTGTTTACGCTCTGGAAAATAGACTGTTGCTGTGTTTGACTGCATGCAGATCCCATGCAGCAGTGTCCTCGTCCCCGCCAAGGTCTCCCAGCTGTTGTCACAAATCATCTTTTTTGATACATTATGGCAATTCCTTATATTTTGGTGCCTTATTCTCACATTCAGTAAATGACCTCTGTAAAAGCTGTAATGTGAAACTAAAACCATCTGCTTTGTGCTTACAGACACGTTCCTGCTTCGGGGACTACAATATAATCTCTCATAGTTCAAAGCGGTTAATATTAAAATGATACCCTGTGAAGGCACGATGGGTGTGGACAGAACCAATTTGTTTATACAATTGTGTTTTGCCACACAGTAAATTAAGTTACAGGGTATTCATCAAAATTGAATTACCACAGTGCAAGCTAACAATTTTCCAAAGAAGTTGTGACATGAGCACAAAGCAGCCCGTCAGCCACGAGGAATCGCTGTCGTCTCGCAGGCTGCAGCTGAATTACTTACCAGAACAATTAGACAAAAGCAATCCTCAGAAAGCTGGAGGTTGCCAACCAGTGGAAAACAGTGACAGGTCTAAAACTGTGTTTATTGCTTATTTAGAGAAGCCAGGATAAAGGAGATAGGGCAGGAGAGATAGAGACACCTTCCATTGGTGGAATCTCCATGGGAGTCTCATCTCAAGGTGAGGAGTGCTACTGTCCTGGTGAGACAGACAGGACTTCTCTCCTGAAATATTTCTGGAAAATCAGATTTTCAGTTGACTGTTTCCACTTTACTTTTCTTTCCAACACGTGAATGAGATGGAGTGAGAAACCCTTTCTCTGACCTTACATTTCTTTACAAGAAATGAAGATGAAAGTGAGAAAATGATTGTGTTTCGGTACAGGAAAATTTAGGAGGGCAAATGCGGTCAGACGAAGTTTTAGCACTCATCTTCTCTCAACTCATGCTGTGAAATAGGGAAGACAATTTTGGAAAATATGTAAAAGTGTGAAGGCCACCTTCTAATTTCTCTTAATTTTTTTCCTATACGAAAGTTTTTTTGCTAATCAATCTTACTTAAAAGAAAAACTGAGGCATAATAAACATAGTTTAAATGGCATTTTGTTTAACTGAGATGTTTAAAGTGTAAAATAATTTTAAGAGCATTGAAATATTGCTGTTGGAAAAGACATAAAAGTTGGAGTCCTAACTTCTTTCATCTTTAACCTCTTTTTTTAAAAAAAATAAATCTGTCACACCACTTTTCTTAAGGAAACAAAAAAAAAAATCAAAAGATTTTGCAAAAGGACAGATGTTTCTTTATGCTTTCAATGCAATAGAGAAATCACAAATGTTCATCAGAAATTGTTCTGTTTAAAAAAAAAGTACTAGATGACATCCAATAATTTAAACTTTGATAACTACCATACTTCTACCTGCACAAAGTATTACCTTGCTCAAAAATACTGCAAGCCCAGCTCTCATCAGGCTGTCTGACCTGCTCAGACTTGGAGAAGAACAAAGTGGTTAAATCAAACCACTCTTGAGCAGTGCTCCAGCCCTGAATGAGCCCTCAGGAACAGGCTGGTTCTACCCACTGTAATCCCCCTGAGATGTGCTGGATGTCCCCTCCTGACAACAAGCACTGGGAATCCTTGGACTGCCAGCTGCTGCTGCCTTACTGCTGGGGTGAGGCCAGCAGGGAGCCCGGGGGTGCCAGTGGGAGTGGGGCTCCTTGGGGAAAGCCCAGACATCAGGCAGCCCTGTGGGCTGTTCTGTGCAGGCAGGATCCAGGGCAGGCAGGATCCAGGGAAGGCAGGATCCAGAACAGGAAGAATCCAGGGCAGGCAGGATCCAGGGCAGGCAGGATCCAGGGCAGGCTCCCCAGCGGGATGACAGGCAAGCGCACAACAGACTCCATCCCTCAACACAGGACCTGGGCAGCCCTTTCCCCATCCCAGCCACTCTGCTCTGGAATAACAGCCACCATCTTGTCATACTCTGGCTTCCTGAATCATTACAAACCACACAGATTTTCAAAAATGTAACTCCTTGTTACAACAACTGTCCCATTAGAAAAACATGTTTAGAAAACTGCATCACTTGGGTTTAGCAGGATAGATTTTGTTTTTAGAAAATAATCATGCATCATTTCCTTGGCAGACAGGACATTAGAGCTAGAACTGAACAGGAACATCAAGCATAGATCTGCTTCAATCTAAAAATTACATCAGCATATCTGTGCAGTCCAGGGAGGGGTCAGGGGCTGCAGACATGAGCCCTCCTGCCTGAGCAGGTTCTGCCCGGTCTGGAGCTCCGAGCTGCTCCCCTGGGCTGGCAGGGAGGCTGTGCCAGCGCCTGTCTGCAGCTGGGGAGGCCGGGCCGGGCTCTGCACCACCCTCAGGGACCCCTTCCCTCCGGCCGCGGCTCCTGCCTTCCCCCGAGTGGTTTTGGGGGCAAGCCCGGGACGTGCTGAGGAGCAGGAGCAGCAGAGGGGCTGCTGGTGCCTGCCGAGGTGGCTGGGGCACTGAGCAAACAGCCAGCGGGTCACCGAACCCGGCAAAGCCGTGTCACCACAGCCTGTGACCACGAAACACAAATTCCTTCCACGCACGGCACGGGCTCTGCTGGTGCCCCAGTGGGACAGCTGTGAGCTGATACCTGCTTTGTCAGGGGCTCCTTCAGGGAATTTAGCAGTATTTGGGGTTTGGGATGAGCAGCATTGCTCCTTTACTCTGAGGGAAATGGGCTTACACTACCCAGCATATATTACTGGATGCCATACTGGTGCCTCAAGAGATGTTGACTGTGCACATTTACATAAATCTAAAAATAAATAAATATACTCACAAGCCTCCTCAATCAAAATATGCCACAGACAACTAAAAGATCTTGAATCAAATATTAATGGTGGAGATTTCTCCAGCCATTTTGTAATGCTTCCAGCTATATTTATTACACAATGTGTAATGCACTACCTTATTATAGTCCTGAGCTAAAAGGAGTATCATCTTTTTTGATGGCCTCAAACTGGCTTAATAAAACTGGCCCTCCTCTGAGTGCCAGTACTTAAGATGGAGATGTGGTAGTCAGCACCTGCAGGCTGTGGCAGTCGTGACTAGGACACAACTTGCTGAACCACAAGAAAGGATTAGTACTCATTAAAGGTCTTTTACTCTGGCATAGCAGGTCCCCTGTTTCATATCTTATCCTGAGACAGGTGAGAGGATTGTGAACATTTTCTCACATATCTAAAATTTGTCCTCAATTTGTGCTAGTACATATCATGTCTGTCAGGTTTTTTGTCTCAAACTGTTTTTGTCGTTTTTGCCTTCTGCAACCTTCCTACTACTACATGTACTGAGTATTTCCTTCCTTGTTGCATTGTCTCCTTTTCCTTACTTTGCTCTAAAGCTCCATGTATTATAGAATTCATGTTTTCTATCTAAAAGAGGATGTGATATTATACTTAGTGTTGGCAACCACAAGAGGTAATGAATGTTTAAAAAGAATCCCATGCAAATATGAGATTTGCAACATCACTATGGGAACAAACCCAAGTTACTGGGCTTTCTAAATTTAATGAGGTTCAAATGTCCAAGGGCACACAAGCTTTCAGGGGAAGAAGCAATGTCAGAATGTGCAGAGAAACGGATAAAGTTTCTTAAGCAAAGGAAAGAAAATATCTTGAAAGAGGCTTCCCCCTTGAAGTGAATCAGGTGAAGTTAGTGGTAAGGAGGCAGCTGTGAATGTTCAAAAGGGATTAGATTTTTCCACAGATCGTGACTTTAAAGTTCAGTCACTGCAATACTATTTATGACAGTTATAGTCCTATATGGTGATATCTCAAGGACAAGAATGATTCATCAATTCCAGCACTGCTTCTTCCAGAGACCAAACTGCAATGCAGCACATCACAAGACATACTATTCCTATTAGATAGGAAGCAAGAAATCTTCAAAACAGGAATAATGCAAAGTCCATTCAGTTAGCTTAAAGATTCCTACTGCCTCCAGTGAGCTTTGAATAAAGGCAGCTGTTGAAAACAGGAAAGTTTTATTTTTCAGAAATTCCTTTTGCTGAAAATGACATTCTGAGGTGGATGACTAAAACTGAAACAGCCAATACTTGCCCACTGGAGTATTTCAGTGCTTTCTCTGCAGAGCTCCTCACACAGCTCAGTCCTTGGAGTCTGGAGAGAACAGTTCCTTACCACCCTATGGCTTCCAGGCAGGCTGAATGTAAAGCTTCCTCCAAACTAAACAACCTCACTTCAGATCAAATACTTGCAGTTATGCCAGCTGTGTCTCTGGTAGCAAATACCAGCCTAGGCTGCTGCCTGTCCCATTCAATGGCAGGGCAATATTTCTTCCTTCAGTGAAAGTCCCAACTCTCTTCTGAGCTTGCCTGTGTCTCCCACCCAAAAAGAGATAGAAGTGGTTTCTTTGCAAGCTGCTTGGCAATAGGAGTGGGATTTGTCATGAAGCTACAGGCTGGGTCTAGTCTGAGAATCATTCAGTGCACTACCCATACATCAATCAGGATGTCTGCAAGATTCTGTGGGAAACCTCTGACAAAGTTCCACCACTGCTTCAAACACAGCACAGCATAGCATTCTTTGGTCAGGTAAATCCATATCTGCAGTTTTATAGTAAAAGTCATTCCCCAGTCATCATTGTCCTTATGCTGTACCATTTTTCTCCAAATATTTACACGTTTTCACTGTTTGATGTATAATACGCCAACACTGTAGAGCAAACACACACAAGTGGTGCACCTTGCTTTAGTACTACATCTATCTCTTGCTAGATAGCAGTAGATGATCAGGCTTTTATAAGCAATTGGTCAGCAAAAAAGATGCATTGATGCATTTACAGGAGATATTACAGTGCTTTTTGGTTTATTTATATGTATTCATATTAATTCCAAAAGAGAGATTCTACAACAGTACTTGGGGAAATTCTCCCTAGCAGGAACATCAGCACCATAGTTCTCCTTGTCCCCAGAGATAAATGGAATGCATGACATCAGCCCAGAGAAGGCAGCAAGTTCTCCTGCATTTGCAGAGCCTTTTCTACCTACACTGATGGCTCCATACAAAATGCTTAAACATGGACTGATACTACGATATATCTTCCCCAAACTGGTATTTGCTCACATGTAAAGAAAAAACCCCGTGTAATAGTGACACCTGGTGACACCTATTGTTTTGCTTATACACACATATGCCTCTTTTTCCAAATATACTGGGTTACTGAAAACTCCCAACCTATGCTATGTGATTGGGGATAGAACTATAGAACAACAATCAAAGAATTTGGATTGAGATCTTATTCTTTGCTTTTGCCTTTTTTATTGATAGTAACCGTCATCAAATGGTTTATACACTGTACTGCCACGTTCAAGGAGATGTACAAGAGGCCACATGGTTCACCTGGAAAATAGATTTATAGCTAGACACTAATATAAAATGAAAAATGAATTACACTGCCATCAGTTGAGCCTTTTTTCTATAGTCCACATTCCCTGAGCTAAGGACGGCATGTTCTTTGGAAGGTATTCTGTAAACTTAACAGTTAAAAGATAGAAAGTTATTCTGGTTTAAAACCCCCAAACATCTAAACCTCCAAGACTTCTTGTAAAGTTTCTCTGCCAACATACGCTCAAAGTGACCTAATTTTTGTATTAGAGAAGATGAAAAAGCGTAGATGTGTCAGGAGGATACTAATAATAAGCAATACTATTAGACATTGATCCTCACTTTCTCAAAGTGTTTGCTGGGAAGTGCAGGGATTATTGTCAAATACTCTGATGTTCTGGAACTGTAAGTTATCATTTGTGTCCATTATTAAATTAGCACACCATTGTGGTGGAAATCACTACTTATCTTTGGTAACTACACTATGAGTCATCTAGGCCATGGTTTGTGTAAAGTCCTATTGGAAAATCCTTAAAAACTATATGGTGAAAAATACTCATCTTTCTGACTCAAAGAGGACTACAGTGAAAGGGGAATTAGTTTTTACTTTTTTATTTTGATATGTTGACGAAGGTGTTTGGGGAAGTGACCAAAATGTCAGTGCAGATACAATAGCACAAGCCACATTACCAAGCTTTGACCACTTGACTGTTTCCCTAGGGATGTTTTTGCTGGTATTTTGTTGAGCTCAACCATTGTGCTTCCTAATTGTGCTTTCCTGTGTTAAGAACTGGTTAAAGAGAAGATTATAATATGATTATGGCAAAGCCAAAAAATAATGACGTGCATCTCAGCAGAAAGAAAAAGGAGAGAACAGCAGGTGCAAAAAGATCTTTTTTAATCGCCTTAACCTTTTTTTAAAATTCCCTGATTTCCTTGTTCTTGGGCCTCAGCTTCTATTGACCATTTGAGGTTTATTAAGACTTTATTAAGACTGGTGTGCTGTCCATGCTCCAGTGTCTAAGCAAAGTGTTTGTGGCCTCTCCTCAGTGCGTGGCTCTGCACAGCCTTCCTCTCCCTCAGCTGGAAAGGCCCGGCTTGTGAGCAGGGACTGCTCAGGTAGCGACCCCTGCTCTCTCAGAGCACGAGGACATAATAAAGGTGTACCTAGAGACAAGCTTCTGATTGAAGAATAATGGAGAGGTCACCCTGAATGCCTGTTGCCAAGAAGGGCTGAGCTAGGGTCATTAATGATAATTAATCATTAATTAAACCAGGCATGATACACTGGAAATAGTATGTTAGCTACTCCATTCTCTGGGAAATCTCCTTTGAGTTAAACTGCCTCACACAGTGGTTGTACCTCCTGTGTGAAAGACGTGTCACTTCTATCAGCTCCCAAGTCTCTCAGTGAAGTTGTGGAAGCAACAACCTTCATGTTGATTGAATTTTCACTTAATTTAATTTCATTGGAAATCACACATGGTGTCACCCAGTAGCTAGTGGCTAAAAAGGGGCACTTTACAAACTGAGTAAAAAACTTAAGTTATAATAAGCATCAAAAGCAAATGGAGGTGAAAACTTTACTGCAAACAATGTATTTACTCTACACACACAGTGATACTAAAATTGAATTTCTTTTTATTTCGGATTTTAATCAGGCTCCTGATAAAGCAAAGATTCTTATATGATGCAAAAAAATTTTCTTATGAATGAGACCGGAAATGGAAATAAGGAGCACAATAATGCTATAATATGGAAAGATGAGAATGGCTGACATAGTTACATAATTTATTTCTACAAGTGAGAAAAAAATAAAACGAATAAAATATTGTTGTTCAGTACAGACATTAAACTTTCTTTCCCAAATGAGCAGAGATAGTGTGGTCAGTGTAACAGATTGCTTTCAGGACCTAAAACTGCAGTGTGTGAACTCACCCTTCCACTTTTCACCAGCCTTTCCCCACCTCTTGGGGAGTGAGTGGCAAATTGTGCCACGGAGCACGGCATGGGAAGTGTTCCCCAAATCAAAACAGCCCTCTCAGAAAGCACTGACTAGTGTCCCAGGCACGTGCAGGGCACATTCTGTCAGCCTGCAGCCCAGGTAAAAGGCAAATTCTCTGTGGTTTTAGTACCTGAAAATGACATAATAGTAACTCAAGGGCACTATGTGCTAGTAGGGGGGAATATTAGCTGGGAGATATCATGTCTGTGAGAGAAACTTTGAAAGGACAGGCAAGATGCTTTTTTTTTAGTTTGTGTAAACTGGGAAATAAACATCTACCATCATTGGAAATGAAAAAAGTCTGTGATTGAACGGAACCTTGTTGTGCCTCCTCTGATTTTCTACATGGTCATTTTTGGAGAAAGGGACAATAAATTTTAAGATAAGCCCTGCTCACAGATGTGTTATTTATTCACCCAGTTAACAGCCATTTCCTATAATCAGTATAAACTGATCAATCTGCCATAATGAGGATGGAGCCAGCAGCTTCCTGGCCAGGGATGAGTCTGTGTCTCCTCTAATCTGCAGATGTAACATATTTGAAGATTACTACATTCCCACATGCTAAGCAGCGAGAACAGAGTAGTTTTCCCCTCTGCAGGTAGATGGTTAAATTAATGTATGAAGACAATAGTTTCTGGGTCACTCGTATCACTAGTGTTATAGGAAAAGGACTGTTTTCTAACATAGGCTCAAATTATTAATTAATTAATTATTTCTGACAGTAGAAAACCTATTTTTCAGTGTCCACTGTAATATAACTGCTACAACTAATGGATGATGCTTAAAAACAGATCCACCAATGTATTAAGAGAAATGATTTTTGACCCTCCACAGAAAAATGCTTTTATTAGTGCTGTAAATACCTCTGCTGAACACATGGATGGGGGTAAACTACAGAGTAAATGAGATTTAGTGGAAATAAAAGGGGGGATCAAATAGTGCTTTGTTCCTACGGAAGAGTAAACCAGTAAATAACGCAACAAAAAATCCTGCTCCTTGATTCCAGGAGGCCCCAGGGGTTGACTTTCTGTACTGGTAGATTTGTTGGTGGGCACAGAAAACATGTTATTTTTATAACCGTTATGGGATTCAAAATAGATAAGAAGTAACTGAAATATGTGACAAAAAGACAATACTTTCATGAAGATATGTTGAAGTCTGTCATATTTCCATTTCTAATGTGGACTTTGGTTTAGAGGAAACACGGCAAATAAAGATCAGTAAACACCCAGAAGTTGTTTTGGGACACTACATCAGCATCTCTGTTATTTGCTTATGAAATAAGGCTAGATTTCTCTTCTTTTTTGGATCACTATGTGGACTCTGAAAAAGACATATTCTGAGACTTCCTACAGTCCAAATACATATTTCTTATTTCAAAACACTCCTTGCACACCTGTTAAAAGTCTTCTCTGAGTCCTGACGACTTTACAAGATTTTGCAGTACTATTGCTTAGCTGCTAAGTGCTCACTTCTTACCAAGTTTTCTGTCAATTACCAGGAAACATTATGCTGCAAAATGAAAAGCATCTCCCTCCAAATAGTGACTCAATGCCCACATTCAACCAAATAAAATGTGTATTTCAATTTATTTCTTTTCAATCCCATAAAAATGTCTGCCGGCATTTATGCTTAATATTGGGACTAATTCAATGGGCATTGGTGGTATCAGTCCTTGATAAGCTAGAGCTGCACAACCCAATGCTGAAAGGTGGAAAATTATTTGCCAGAAATTATTTTCCTGGATATTTCCTGAAAACAGAGAGCACTCAGTACCATAAATACTGAATGTAGTGCTCACAACCCAGAATGGCTGACGAGCAACTGAAATATGAAGTCAATATGAACTCGAACTCATCAACCACAATAACAACTTTCAATTATATTAAAAGCAGAGGCAGTAGGTTGAATCAAGGATCCTAACTGCTAAATCTGTGAAGTACCAGGTTGTTTCTGGACTCTGTACACATGCAATTGATTCCACGGATCACATACAAATCTTCCTTGTGTCTGCATTCCTGGCCACAGCTGTACACACCCAAATAAGAGCAAAATCCTGTAACTACATGTTTTAGAAAACAGATCCTGAATGCAATGCTTTGGGACCAAAGCAGAAAGGAACGGTCTTTAATTGTATGATGTGACAGGATTTTCTGTCTCCAGGGAATATTCCCTGGTTACTAAGAGTGAAGGGCCATTGTTAGATACCTGAAAATTGAGAGCTACCAAGAACTGGAGGATTGCTGACATCCCCACCACTGAGGAGACACTCAGAGCTGATAGTGTTTTAGCCTCCTATGACAAGAGAGCATAGCAGGATTCTGTCTTACTCTAATCATCCCCTTGCAAGGGATGTGAGCTGTGGCTTCACCTTGCTAAGCAGCAGCTGGTCTCAGAGGAACAAACAAACACTGCCTTACTGGCACATACATTTCTATGCACAGCAGTGCACTCAGTTTCTAGGCTGAAACCTGCCATGAGAATGCAAAGAGTTATTAATATTAAAATTGTGAGTCTAATAATGTATATGCTGCTTTCTCATCATCTTGCAAAATGTCCCCAGCAGCAAATGTTATAAGTCATGACATTAAATGTTCTTTAGAGAAGTGCACTTTTTTTTGACAAATAAGACTCCCCCTCTAAAAGTCACTAACAAAAACTGCAGCATGTCCAAAAGGGGCAGGATCTGCCTGTTAGCTTTTGAGAACATGCAGTTCATTTCAGCTGTGCTACCCTTGATGAAATCTCATGTGATAAATCATACAACTCAGATGTGTTTCACTTGTTTACTAATGAATTTGAAAAAGGGCTTATAGCAGTTAGGAGTGTAAATACAATCAGATTTTAAAATTATTCAAGAATCATTTTAAAGTTCCCCTGAGATTTCCATGTTAACTCAAATGGATTTTGCTTTCTGTCAGGATTCAACTGCTTCTAGGAAAGCTTTGGTGAGCAGGTAATGTGACACCTACGTGAGAATTTGTGAACAGATATAAATTACTTAATTACAGATCACCATTGTAAACACCTAGTAATATGCTTTTAAGATAATGAAAAGCATATTCACCTTAGTTTTTAAAATCTCAAATACAGCTACACTTACAAGTTCACTTTATCTCCAATAAATATTTTTTGTCTTGACTACAGCAGCTGGTCTAATTCTGCATGTCTGCATCTGTTGCCTGCTCTGGGACTCTTCCCCTGCTTTGCATCCCTGTTGTGTCAACACTGTTTGGTGTTGCTGGGGGAAGAGGGCAAGGGCTAATTGTTTTACTGATGAGATGTAGTTCTTGGTTCCTTGAGATTAGGTTACACTCAAGTTAAAAGCATGAAGGAAGGTAAAATTCCCACCTCTAACCAGTGCACCTTCTCACCCTGCAGGATGGGTGTGCTCAAACTGAAGAAATTAGCACTGCATCACAACTGGATTCAATGATGTGTTGGAAAAGACAAATTTGGGATGGGAACATTTGAGAACACTGCACCTTGCAGAGTCCCAGCACCCTCCTCACACACGTCAGGCTGATCTGCCTAAAAGCCTGCTTTGAGAGATGGTGTCACACCCTCACTTCTCCCACCTCACTCTTCTCATCCAGCAGCATTTTAAATGTGTCAGGAATCGTATAAAGAAACTATTTGCCATTGATTGACATAACCACAGACAAAGAAGAATCTGTGTGAGAATAATTTGATCACAAACTATCAACCATTTTTTTGCTCTGGGTTTGGGCAGCACCTGCCAGTGAAGAGTCCTGATTCAGGACTGAGGCCACCAGATAATATGGATGAGTGCTGGCTGGCTTCCTGCAGCAGCACAGCAGCTTTTCAGGAGATAAAGGGAATAAGGTAAAGGCTTCTCAGCAACTAACTGCTAAAGGATTGTTTTTGAGTAGCTAGAGATGAGCAGTCCAGATATCAGCTGACAAATATTTACTGCGGAAGTTCCAAGAGTTAAAAGCTCATTCCTCTTAAGTAGCTGGATATGATATTTCTACTGCTTTCTTCTTATCATATGCTATCACTTCACCTCCATAAAAGATATCCTGGGAATTTTACCAGCCTTAACCTCTTGTCTCCCCACAGCTCTACCCCAGGTAGGATTTGACCTTTGCTAAGTGTTTGTGCTGCCTTTAATGAGAGAGGATGTGTTGTATATAGATCTCTCTGAAAATCCAGGAGAAAAGCCTGTTGCCCAGTAACAAATGGTCCAGTTCACCTTCTTTTGCTCATGATGGGGAACATCCACCCTTTCAGGTGGTCCTCTTGCTTGCTTCCTCTTTCCTTAGAAAACAAACATAACATAACATGGATGAAGGTAAAAGGCAGGGCAGGAGGCTCTGTGGATAGTTCCTCCAAGGGAGAGCAACTACAAGACTCTCCAGCAGACCTGGTTTCACTGAGCAGCTGATTTTCCTGGGATTTTCCTGCAGTCATCTTTTCTGTACAATGACATATGAGGCAGACACTTGACCTACGCCTGCTATTTAATTAAATGCACTTCTCCACCTTTTTTCTTTGTGTCCGAGTCATGATCCATGTAAGGATAGACAAAATACAGTGTTGTTAAAACACAAAACTTATGAAGCTTAAATGGAAGATTTGGCTGGGTGTCTTTAATTAAATGGGCATTAATACTATGCAACATCCTAACTCTGAATGTGAAGACATTAAAATAATTAACTGGTCTAATCTAGGTTTAAGAGGCTTGAAAAAAAGGTTGAAAATAGGTGCCAGTGTGACAGTATATCCCTGTGAAGGTGACCTTAACTCTAGATACTGGAGCAGCTGCAGCATGGTGGGGACATGTGAGTACCTGGCTGTGACACCAGGATGGTGAGTGCTGGCAGGGGAGAAAGCAGCAGCTGTTTAATCTTATGTATGATTAATCTTATGAGAAAATATGGTGAAAATTATTCAAATCACAAGAATATTGTTCGTGTATCACAGCAGCAGCATAAAACTGATTACAGATTTAGGACTGTCTTTAGGGTGGCCTTTAGCCATAAGTGTAGGAAGACATCTTGTCAAAATGATATTTTATTCTGACCTTGTAAATAAGACAAAAAATACTGATAAATGGCTGATCTTTGTTTGCTGACAATCACATGCTGTCACAAGAAATTCCTAATCCTCTCACTTAGGAAACAACCACTGCTTTTCCTGTGTATTGGCTCTTGACAGAAAACCCCAGTTCCAGGAAGAAACCAAACAATCCAGCTGTAAGCACACTCTTGCCATAGAAACCATGCTCAGGAAAAACAACTCATTTATACTTGCTTGGCAAATTTTTCATTTATTGATACCCCCACACCAACAAAGTTTTTGCTGAGTTTAACACATATGTTGCATAAAAAGTAGAGTTGCTACAAAACTGATATGGAAGATGATAATTAAAGGCAATCTTTTTTTTGCCAATTTGTTAAAAAAAATCTTGGGATCTGTCAACATTGCCAAGTAGTGCAGCATAACAGAAGGAGATTTGAAAAGTAGAACAGTTGGTCCAATGATGTCCATTCTGCCTAGGTGTGATGAGTCAATTTTCTACAAGCTCTAATCTGATCCATGATGTGCATGCTTTAGGTGTGTGCCTTTAGAGCATCTTTTGCTGAGCTAAAGTTATTTCTTCAGAGATCACAAATGAAAGAAAGAATAAAGAAAGTTACTCCCGTATCCCCCCCAACTCTGGGCACCGCTCTAGAAGAAACTGAATCCACTAAAATTAGCAATTTCCAGTAGTTACTAGAATTTGGTGCTAACACCCACTGAACACATGCATTTTAGGCCTTCTGGACAAAACTGACCCTTTGTTTATCAATCTAAATAGAGCAACAAAAAGAACAAACAAAGGCATTTCATTTTAGCTTCCTCCCTGAAGAGGACTGTTATTATCACATGTCTGTTCAGGCTGGAAGGTCATCAATAAACAGTCAGATCTAGTAATTTTTTTTACATGGAAATTTATATTCTGAATAAATTAAATTTTGTCCAAGCAGATTACTGCTGTTAAAAAACAAATACTAAATTATAGTACATAACAACAGCCATTAATGCCTGGAAGATCTGATCACCCTGTTCATTCTGGGATGAAAAAAATTCAAAAAAATGGTGAGGAAAGGAGAGGAAAGTGCACCTCTAAATCCTGTGGTGATCTCAGCTGTCCAGAATACAGTGGCAATCTGCAGGATTTTTGTCTTTATTTATCAGACTGCATAATCTAATTATCTCTCATTAGTCCAAAGCTGATTATTTCATTTATCTTTGTATATGTGACAACAAAAGGCTCCCTTTAATTAAGCAGATCAGCAATTAGCTGTTGTTTTATAGGCAGTTTTAAACATCCCCATACAAGTAGCATGCACCATGATTGCAATCAGATGCTTAGGGAAGAATTGTAGATGAGGACATTTTGATTTACAGCCCCATTTTGTTTAAAGCTGCATTGGCAAGTCTGACTCCAAAAGCAAAGGCTTATGAGATACGGCCAAGTTGCCAAGCACCCTCGATGGAACAAAACATAACTGAGACAAAATCTGCCAGTGAAATTTAGATCTGCAGAGGAACCCTTGTGGGCTGACCCTGAAGAACGTGGGAACTCTCCTTCAAACAGGATTGTTCTACTCTTTATAGTGAAGGAAACTGGCATTCAAACACCTCAGTGAAACAGCAATGGGCAGGTTTGGATGTACAGCTATCAGGATAATCTGTGGTTAATTAAAATAAGAAAATTACTTTCTCTTTGTGATGATGCTGTTGACAATGGCGGATACTGCAGAAAATATGAGGACAACTTAATTTGGCTTGTGAATTCTCCAAAAATCAGAGCAACCAAAAACACTAGAACCTGGATATCCTTCCAAGAATCTCTGGATGAATTCCCAATCCGTGTTTGCTTTATCTTCTCTTAAAAAGTCACCTCCCACTTTGGGGCTGGTACTGGAGGAGGAATCATCTCTAATTCCTGCTTTTCAGTCCCGTACTACAGTAATCACAGCTGAGTGAAAACGTCAAAGCAATTCTTTTTTTGTTTTACCTTTCCAAACTTCTGCAATAATTTCATCAGCAAAAAAAAGGTTCTGCATCCAGGTAAATGTATGTGTCCATATGCAGAAAAGAACAAAGCAGTTAAAAAAAATCCTCACAATAATTTATGAACACCTAATAAGTTTTAATTTTAAGATGTAAGTGCTGAGATAAGCACAAAGAAATTAAGTTGAATGGCTCTGAGAGCACAGAAAGAAGAATGGATTGGAATGCAAATCTCCACACAAACTCATACTTGTAAGCACGGGTATTATCCATTACTTGAGAGTAGCTCAATTTAAATAATCAATTTGCAAGAGAAAACTGCTGGTGCATTTAATATACTGAACTTCCCCCACTGGACTCTGCTTATGACCTGCTCTACTTAAAATATGGAGAAATGGGATTAAATAAAACAGAACAGAGCAGCTGCTCCTTTTTCATTTCATTTTGCATATGCAATTTCTTATTTTTCAAAATGGAACTGGAATAATATGCTTTCTTGTGTTGATACAGTTTTAAAAATACAATTGTCTTGTTTTTTGAAAGACAATCCTTTTAAATGTTTTCTGCCCTTACTTTTGGATGGAAACATGATTTTTTTTTTTAAATAGGAATATTCCAGTTAAATGCATGAGGAGCTCTCAAAACTACAAGGAGCAACTGGAAACTTTGGCAGAAATGGGGAGGTCCTGCAATGGCTTTTATCTCTCCTTGTGCTGAGATTTCTCTGCACAGAACTCCTTTGCAAAGCATGGTAGGTTTGGAGCAATACAGTGTTATGAGGCTGTTCACCCGCTGGTAATTGGCAATTAAGCCTGGTATAAAAGGCTAATGGCAATTCTCTTCTGCTTGGAGAGTCAGAGGTAGGAATCTTGCCTGAACAAACTGAAGACATCTGTGAAACTCCCTGAAGTGAGTCATGAAAAGGACATAACCTCTCAAGTGCCTGCCATGAATTTTAAGGGCAGAGCCCCTAAAAACACATATGAGAATCATGAGAAATCTAGGGCATCTTGTTGTGGGAGGGAATTACTGTGGATTTGAAGGAATCAGAACGTAGCAGTCCTCACACAAATATGCAGAAACATGGGAGCTGGGTGCAGACATCTCCTGGAGTCCTGCTGCAATCCCTCCATTGACTACCAATGTCACTGGGAGACTTGGATGACCGTTTCTGTATATGGTTTTTATTTAGAAGGAATAAAACCAACCCAGTAGCATTGGTATCAATACTAATTATAGGGACAGAAAAGTGTGAAAAAGACCAGCAATTCATGTGCTAGAAGTAATTCCTGAGTGACCACTGAATAAACAGCTTAGTGAATAGGTAAAGATCTTTTAATGTATAGTTTTTTTCCTTCATATTCTGATGAAAACACATCTGTAGATATGGTGGTTGAGTCAATCCTATTCTTTCTCTTATCTAACAGGGTTTTAAAATGAGAAAAAATATTCTTCCTCTAGGCATATTCTGAGATTGTCTAGCAGGTACACTGAGAAGTAGGAAAATGGGATTAGAAAGCAAATATCATAGATGGTTCATAGGATATTCTCCATGAGAGACTAGTGGAGCATCAGGCAGGCTAGACAGTCTGCAGCTGCAAATTTCCAGGAGTGGCCATACCAGTTAGGACCAGGGCTGTTTCACCTCAGGGTCATGACCTCCACAGCAGCAGCATCATTAAAACTCAGGTCAAAACGACTGTCCTGTCTCAGAGAGATTGTGACATATCCAACTGCCCTCTGACACTCCCCAGAGGGAGCAAACAGACCTCAACCAGCCCCTGGACCCCTACACAGAAAGGTGCAAGAGACTACAGTAAGTGTGTGCTGCTCCCTCCTTAGATGGGGTTTTCCTTTGTTACACTACAAAATATTGGTCAATATTCACACAAAACTACCAAGCAACTGAAATGTGGAGTCTATATGAACTCAAACTCATCAACCACAATAACAACTTTAAATTATATTAGAAGCAGAGGCAGTAGGTTGAACCAAGGATCCTAACAGCCTAAGTCAATGCTGTACAGCAAAAGAAACTAAGACAACATCCACTCCTGTTGCACAAACTAGAGCAAAAAGCTTTGAATTTTGTCAAATCTCACTGGACACCTCAGAATGGAAATCTGGGATGTATCATGTCTGTTGGCCATCCTTTCAATCCCCTGGTTTTGGCTTCTAAGTCAAGGAGGTGAAAGCAAAACCAGGAGTCAATCCAATGGTCTGGGATTACTGAGGACAGATCTTGTCCTGCCTGGAGTTACTCTTCAGCTGCTCTGGAAGGAATCATTTGGTCCATACTCAGTCACTCCACAAACCTGCTCCTGCACCTTGCTAAAGTAGAGGGAAATCTACATTGAAAACAATTTGCAGAGCAAATTACTGCCTAAGAATAGAGATTTTCATCTCTAAGATGATGGTCTAACTATAGATTTCTTAAGGCAAATTATTTTATTCATAGAATGACATCACCAGTTAACTAATTTTTCTGAAGTCTGGCTACCCCTCACTTTTAACTTCCAACTATTTGCTGCTTTTATGTCTTTGATGTACCTCCATCTCATAAATTGCAAATGAGGAACCTTTTTTGAAGTATGCGAATTTCACTTAATAATATTCTAGTCCACCAAGTATGTGAATATGAACCAAAGTTTGACTCCCAAGGGGGTTGCCAGAGCTGGATACAGCCACATGTTTCTCACTGCTTCTTTTGCATTTTCTAATTCATGCAGGCCCTCAGCAATATGTGAAAAAACAAATGAATTGGCTAACAAAACAAGGATAATTTAATATCTGAGGTTTTTTTTTTTCCTGAAAAAAGATCAAATAATTAAGTAAATTGCCTTTTTTTTTTCTGATAAAGGTATTTGGCTGCACATACTTTTTAAAACCTGAAAACCCCCCTGCAATATACAAGAACAGTTTGAGACATAGGGCTTTACATCTATACATCTGAAAAATTGCAGGCACCTTCTCTGCTTTTCATTTTGCAGATGAAGAGGCAGTCCTTTCATGATTTTTAAGCTGAAGTAAAATATTGGCAGAATGCAAAAAGAACCCAGACTTCTTTCTCTGCCTTTCTTTCCTTCCTTCAACTTTCAGATCCCAATTTCATCATAAAAATAAAATACCTTACAGAAACCATACCCACATGGCACTGAGATGTTTTGGCCTTTCCTCTGGCACATGAATCCATTCAGAGCCACCCACAGGAAATGATGGCTCAGTGTGGGAGCATGGCAAGGTCCTACCTCCTCCTGCTCTCCTGACAAATCTGGATCAGCTAACAGACAAATCTAAGAGGGTTTAGTGGCTACTTGACCCTCACTAATAGGCCCAGGCACAAGAGGCAGTTGCAGGTCATGGTAAGTGTTAGGGAATAACTTTTGTCCTCATCAGTTGGCCTAAATTTCCTCCATGAAGTCGTATGAGTTCTTTAATGAAAAATACCGACTTCACGCAACATTGCATCTGTGTTTAATGTGGATTTCATGTAAGTTTTGTTTGAATTTAAGGGTATTTGAAAAGCAGGTAGTTTCCCACAAAGAGTTGTTTTTAGGTAGCATATGCGACTTCAAAACAGGTAAGAATTACACCACCTCCTTTTTTTCCTTCTGCTGCTCATGACCTCCTTACTCCCAAATTACAAACATCCATCATGAAAAACTCAAAACTCTTACAAAACTACTATTTCAGAGAAAAACTTGTAAGCTTAATGCTGTAGGAAGAGAAAAAAAAAATGTCTGCTGTGAACTGGAGAGGAAAATAAACCCCTGACTATCAGCCAGTTGTCTTTTATAAAGCATGTCTAACTTTGCCTTTTTTTGGACAACCCCCAGAACTCATGATCAACCACTTCTGCAATGTTTAGATTTTTCTAAGGCTCTCCTAACTTTCTTTTTCCATACAGATTGATCACAATATGTAGGATCTATTTTTTTCTGATTAATGTTTCTTCAGACTACAGAAGAGATAAACTGTACAAATCTATCTTCATGCAAAGCAAAATCTTTAAAATTCTGTATTTCTATTCACAAAATAATTATTTTTTCTTTTCCTAGAAGTGATATGGGATCATTGTTGCAGCTGACACTGCCTGTAATGGTTTCTAGCTCCCATATCTGTAAGCTGAGCTACATGTTCTAACCTGTGATAGCTCCTGCTGCCAAAAACCACACACCAAAACAGCTGTTCCTCCAGTTAATCATTATTCATGTGATCAAACAGCAAATCTAGAGTAAAATGTCTGGATAACTATGACGTGGTCCAAATGAGCTTAAGTTAGACAGTATTAATGAATGGCAGCTGAAAAGCTCTGAAGATTTCCATGCTTCAAGTGCCCTTCAGGTACAGTAGAATCTTTTTTCAACAGGGAAGTCTTCTGACAATATCTCAGTGAAATCAGAAAAATGTATGCAGAATCAGACACCACATCAGATAGGAAAACACTCTGAAATAAGACCTAAAGAGCAAAGATATGAAGTGATTTATACCTTTACAAAACTATTAGAGTAAGCCTCATTTAGTTTTATTATTGATGCACGTTTAGTTGAACTAGGACTATGAAAAGCACTATGGTTCTTAAAAAGAACAGGTTCTGCTTACAAAGGGATTGACTCTCAATCACACAGGCCTGGGTTTTCCACTGTACTTAAATATCTGCAGAAGGAGTTATTAAAAGCTTCCTGAGCAGACCTGAACCTCTTACCTAAGCTTCACCTTTAGATTCTCAAAACTGCATTTTCATTGGAATCAGTGAGGAAGAACCATCATCTATCTCCTTTCAGGATTTTTCCTAAACACACAGGCCTACTGAACAAATCAGTTCCTTTTGCATGTTTTTCAGACCCCTGCATGGGAAAGCAATGATGCAAATGTTTCCTATCAGCATCACCTATGTCCAGCTTATTCACCTGGCTCAAATAAAGCACTGCTGCCCAGAAGCTGTTTTTCCCAAGGAGGAAGGACAGAAGTAAGTGATTTTGAGAGGGATGGGTCTTGACAGCATGCCAAAATTATGTTCCTCAAGTAGGTGAATACATTGCCAGGTATCACACTGATTAATTCTGATTCTTCCAGCTCTATTTTGTTTTTTGGAAAAGCCATCCTTTTCTGTGGTGAGAACATAATTCAAGCTCCACTCCTTCAACCTTGATATTTCATGAAAGCTATGGAAACAAAGAGCAGAGAGTGGCTGTGTGATACAAACTCAAACTAAATTTGGGCTACAGCAAACCCTTACAAATTAATGTAAATAAAAATTTGCAGCTTTCATTCATAATTACTCAACCCAAACCGGTGGGGTGCTCCAAGGAAAGAAAACATTAACTCATTTATATTTATGATTAGTAAGAATAGACCAAAACTTGCTCTCCTCCAGATACTTAAAATGTATGTAAAAATTAAATGTAAAATTCACCCTAAGACTGAGGAGATAGTACTATATCATCTTAAGTATGCATATACCTCCTTTTTTAATCATGAAACTGCAGATTTACTGAAATAAAATAGTTCTAAATTAATTCTTTCTATAACAAAAAACCCATGCTGTATTTAATAGCAATCAGAGATTGAGAGTTCTAAACCTAAAAATCAGAGACTTCATTATGGGAAATGCAATATAGCAATACAGAAAAATTCAACCATCTTAATCGTACGAGCTATTACCTTAACTTACAAAGCATTTTGTATAATCTGTCCATTCCTCTCTTGTATCTCCCGAAAGACAGACATAAATATACAGGGCTGGAGCATTCACTTGAACGGTGTATTTTTCAGCCATGTATTTCTTTAGAAATGGTATATTTTGTATTATTGTGAAGTGCATCCTCATAGAAACTCTGTAGTTTATTGATTCAATTGAATTGTGCAAGACTGAAATTCTAAACCGTGCTTTTTGCATTGATCATTAAATTGTATCATTAAAATAGAACTCGATGATGTTTTGAATACACTGATCCTAATAATTTTATTGCTTGTGAAGTTTCATTGTGGCACTGGTGACTAACAGTGCCTGAAGAAAAAAAAATAAAAATCTTCCTCTGAAACACAATTGTGTCCAACCATTTGAAAGGTACAGAAACCAATTACAGTAAAATTCTGTGTTCTCAATCAGGCTCCATGAAAAACACTCCAGTATGGAGAGATGCTAGGTTATTTATTGTGGGAAGTTACTGAATGCTTAACTATGCAGATGAAATTCTCCTCATTCTTTTATACAAGGCAGCAAAATAAATAACTTAACAGCTCACAGTTCCCAAGGTAGACTTGTTAATCGGGCCAATATTGTTCTAATTCTCCTCGTCACTAACTGAATTGGAGCATGTAACTGGATAAAATGTGTCTTTAGATACCATGTACTTATTCCGATTACTATTTGGTTGATTGATGACTTTCTGATTTTTTGAAACAATGCCAGCACAGTGGCCTCTTGGTAGCTGAACACATGACTGCTGTTTGTTGTGCTTTGGGGGGACTGCAATGCGAGGTCTGGCTCAGTCATTTTTAAAATCAATACTTGCTCTCTGAGCACGGGATAATTTAGAGAACATAATTCAGAATTCTACCTTTCAGCATGTATCCTCCATCAAAGGAGGATTTTTGTCCAGAGTCAGCACAAAGGCTACATGACCCAAGAATTCACAGATAAGGTTAAAATAGAGAGGGAAAGTACATTTTTTCCCCCCCAAACTAAAGCATCACTAGCTGCATGTGCAGACAAATACATCTTTTATGTATGTGCACTTATAGCACATATGTATACCTCCATAAATATGAACTGGAACTAGATGCCTTGAATAAATTTCAGGTTTTGCTTACTCTTATGTGTTTTGGTGTTTTTCCTCCTGTTTTGACCATTTGTGTACTATCTCACACTTTTTAAAACAAGGTCATACATCCCTACAAAGAGGGAAATGGCTGAAAATGGGACCTGCAAAGTGTCTGATCAGTTGGTGTTCAGTCTTCCTAATGCTGGAGCTCTGAAAACGCTGAACACTGAATAATTTCCTTCACAGGTATTAGTGGTGTTCTTCTCTCAGCATCAGTGATTTGAACCAAATCTGCTGCATTCAGTCAGTGCAGTTCTGCACATGTGAAGACTAACAGATCTTAGTAAAACCTAATGTTCTTTGGATATTGAATGAACTCCAGTGTTAGGGATTTTGATCCTTTTGGATTAATCTTTACATTTTAACATTCAGACTCAAAGTTATATCTCCATTTCCCCTTCCATATCCCTTCCATTAATGAAAATCTCTAATTCTCCAGCTCTTTCAACATCAGTAGTAGTCTAAATCCTCTTTCTGCCATTGAAATATAAAGTTCTCTTTGCACTTTCTCTTCCTGCTTCCTCCATCCCCCTCTGAGTGGAGTACCCACAGAGTTTCCTATTTCCTATTCAGCACTCCAGATATATTCCTATGCACATATTCTGCAAGCTTTCTCTCTCTCCTTGCATTTCAGAAAACTTGTACTTGTCTTATGTTTTGACAGTAGCTGCTGAAGTCAATAGTTCATATATAAAATGTGCTTAATTTGTTTTTGAATCCTGAATGTATTTTATCTTAGTACAGAAAAGCCCAGCCACAATCCTTTTGCCCAGATTCTCCCCAGTTTAGAGGATTGTGAGTCCCAATACACGTTCTTATTTTCATTCTGATTTTGCTTTTACCTCCTCCAAAAGGAGAAACTTCCAGGTATATCTAAACAAAATTTACAGCTTCTCTTTGTTACCACAGCATCCTGAGCAAATAAGGATCTGCCATAAAAAGCACAAAGCAGTCTAGTTCCTTGTCAATGGCAGTATTAGGAGAAGTGATACTCAAAATGTCTGGAGGTCTTGGGGAAAAAAGGCTGATGCCTCACTTAAAGGGATTATTTTCAAACATCTCGTCCTCATCCAGATTTCTTACAAGGAAAATATTTGTCTTAATTCTTGCAACTGTCATTTTGAATTCTACCTGAAAATCCATAGATTGCAGCAAATTAGCTTTAGCAAGTGGAGTTTTCTAATCATTCTCCTTTTTCATATGCTTCTTTTGATAGAAATGGCATTAAATATGGCACAAAAGAGTGGTGAATAGTGACAAAAACAGACAAATCATTCCAACCATCTAAAGACTAATAAAACCCTGTAATTTTTCTCACTTCCTTATCTATTGCCATTTGATGAGCCCTCAGTTATTCCGGTGTGGACCAAGCAAATAGAATCCACTCAGGATAGAAAAGTTTCAAACCCTGCATCCATTATAATTTTTTTGATGAGGATCATCGATGCTATTTCATTCTACACACTTTGATGGATGCCCATAACAGCAGCTGCAGCAGCAGAGCTCTGCAAAGCAGTTTCCCTTTCAACTTTTTCCACAGCTTTCTCAAAAAGTCATCCTTTGGGGCTGAAATGTCTAGTGTCTATAAATAAATTTTAAACAGGATATTTAAATATTATTTCTTTTTTTGAATTAGGAGTTAAAATATATTTCTTCTAGTTTTTTTTGGGGGAATTCCTTCTTATTCTTTCCCATAGAAGGGTGCAATAGAGTCATCAAGGTAGATCATAGAAGTTTGCATTTTCCGAACCACAAAGATTTGTGTTATAGGGTAAAAAACATCCCAGGCTTGGTTGATAATTTCTGCAACAAGACAGATGCTTAATCCACAGATTGCTACCCAGCCAAACCTCAGAATAAAACATGGTGAAGTAGAAGAACAGGAGGAAGGTACCTGACTAAACCCAGAGAAAAGAATTTAAAGAACCCATTTCCATGATAGTGAGGCTTTGTTCTCATTCACTTTGCAGCTTGAGTGCCCTTGGTATCACCTCAGGTGAGGTTTGCACTCTTTCACCACAGGAGGAAAGGTGAGTGCTGTACACAGCTTGGTTTTTACAAGGTTTAGGAGCTTTTACAAATGCAAAGCAGGGGGGAAATCCCATGTTTTATTACAATTGACCACCAGGACACCTGTCTTTTAAAACCAAGCTGAGATTTTTCTTCACTTCATCTCTCCTAGAGAAAAGCAATAGCAATAAGGAAGCCTCCCACCTCTTTGCTCGTTATCCCTCGTTTCTGTTATGACACAAAAACTATGTTTCAATTGCAACAGCTTCTAAAAATTAGTGAAGGTTTTCTTGTGCTCAGTATGTACATTGATAAAAAAGGCAAATAAAACCCAGGAAGGAAAAGTAGAGGATCAGGAAGAAGCCCAAGCTCTGAACTTTGCATCTGAGGCCACCTTGGTGGAGAAACAGGAACATGCACTGGAAACCTGTGATAATGCTTCCTGGTTTTAGCAGAAAAATAAAACAGAACAAAGAACAATTTTTTTCAGAAACAAACAGCAAGGCTAAAAATAATTGGACATGAAAGATTTTATCAATAGTATTTTTATCAAGTACTATCAATAAAATCTTTCATGTTAAATTATTTGTTTAGAAAAGTTTTGTTTTATAGTAAATTATTTCAAAGGGGAGAGTGGCTTTTGTCGCACAACTTGCTTTAGATTTTGGGTTCTTGCCCTTAATTTACAAGTACAAGTCTAGATAACTTCACAACCAATTTCTCAGCAAAGAAAATATGTACCTGCAGCATAATTTTCAGTTTCAAGCTGTAAGTACAAAATATATAACAGAAAAATGGGGAAATGGCAGGGCTTTGACAAGATTTTATTTAGACTATATATGATTATGAACATATAATTTGGAGTTGGAAATTATCTCATTTGTGAGAAATAACACCTCTGGCTTCACTAAACATAAACAAAGTGTTTGCCATGGGGGCTTCACCAAAAGACTTCTTTAGGAAAAACAACATCTTTAATAGCAGAGTTACTGCAAATACTGTATAATTTAAGATTTTAAAAAAATCTTCACAATTAAAATATCTATACCATAACTCTAGAACATAAAAACAACTACTTTTGTGCTGTTTATGTTGGCAAATCAATAATTATGAGAACAAAGACTGTAAAAACTGGCATTTCTTCATCGTCTTTGGCGCTGTTTTTTCTCAATTTTTAACCCATGCCTTTTACTTCCTGTGGCATGAGCAGCTGAACTGCTCATTCAGCTTATTCAGTGAAAGCCCAGACAGAAAGTTTATTTTGGTTTATTCAATGAGCCTGCAAGCACACCTTCCTTTGCCAAACTGTTCTTTTCTCCTCTCTCATGAGATCTCTCAACCTGCAGATATATCCCACTAAATTTTAGATGCCTAATTCTAAAATTTAAGGGACATCACCTCGGGATACCACTGTTTTCCTGCACAGAGCTGTTCCCACCCTCCTGCTGATTGCATCCAGAAGGATATGAGAGCAGAGTGTATGCTGTGACTTTCTTGGCCAAAGAGCTAATATTTTTCCGAAATAATCGCCAGGAGTGGATAAGTCAGTCTGATTTTTTATCTTGAGCTAATGAAAAATTACTGTCAGGTTTCTTGGAATTATGGACAGGAGACTGAAGTTTTTGCTTTCAGAGTGTACTTTTATGGCTGGTTCTGGCAAATATGAAGAGGGTCTTGTAGTTTCCCAGTGACCTGCAGCACATGAAAAAAGAGCAGTGATATAGTCCAGCACTAATGTAGTCAGCTTGATATTTTCTGCCACATTGCAGGAACAACAAAATCCCAATTAAAAATAAAATACTGTAAAAAAAAATCCTAGCTAGAGACAGAATGAACTCCCCCAGCACGCACAGGACATTGGCAGAATGAACTCCCCTAGAATGCACAGGACAGGATTCTGTGGATCACTCAGTGAGTGCTCCTTGAGTCTGGGTACAAGTCATTGCTCTCTAGTGTGAAAATAGGAGTAGGTAGGATAAGTCTCAAGAAAGAGAAGAGCAAGCTGTTAATGTGTAAATGGATATTATTTCAAGAATGTCTTTGGACTTGCTGTGCTCCAGATTTTGGGTCTGGAACACAGACAGTCCTCAGGAGAGTATTGGTATCTGCACATCCATGAAATTGGAGAATCCACTCCTAGCTTTTAAAAGAGCCAGTGATAATAAAGCCCTGACATCCTTGAGTGTATCTTCAAAGTCAAGAAATAGAGAAGAGGATGCACGTTTTGTTTAGATGATTTTATTTAGTGCTGTAGATTAAACTGTACCTGTCTCTGGACCAAAACGCTTTTGAGCTTTGATTCTTATAAATTTGGTTTTGAGCCATATGTCTTTCGACAAGTCTTAAGGGCAGATTCACAAACTAAATACAGGAGTTATTCATGAAAGGAATGCATGTGTTAGAATAATCCTATCACTTTTTCCTAGTCAGATAAAATACTGTTGTATAGCATTGCTTTCCCTGCCAAATTTCCCAATGAAATTCCTTTACAGAAATAAAATCTGCAGGAACTGTAATGCTTTTATAAAAAGTCATTTAGGAATTGATTTCTATACTCATTATTTTTCATTAGAATTGTTTTCCTTTAGGTAATTTCATAATTCTATGTTAATGAGCAAGTGAAGAGTGTTTTGGACCAGACAGCATGTGATGTCTAAAGCACCAATCACTTCCCTAGACCTCCTATCTCTCAAACCACCTGCTAATCATAACAATTGCTAATTTGAGACCTTATAGCCATTTCTGGTGTCAGTGACAATGCCATGTAGCCCGCAATGGCCATTTGGCCACTCTTCCCACACACCTCAGCGACTGCTGCTGCTGCTGCCCATTTTGGGCTCTATTGTTCTCCTGCCTCTTCTGACCACAAGCAATTCCTCCTCTCCTAATCTCGGGGGAATCTCTGCCTTCACAATGGGGGCAGGGCCATTCGCTTTGTGTGCAAGATAATCTTTTATAGAATTGTTCTCACACACCCCCCATCCCGTTCATGCTCTTTCTGCCTCTGAAAGGCAAATAAACAGCAATGGGGAGGCTTAAAAAGCCAATAGGAAGTGTTAACTATCTCTGGTTACCGTTACCCTTGTTGACATGCACTTAAAAATGCATAATAGATATGCCTAAATTGGGAAAAAATTGTAATCATTATTATTGTTGCACTCTCTCTAATATTAAATCCAGA
>CM031866.1:11470605-11683430 GCA_018697195.1 Certhia americana
ATCCATCCATCCATCCATCCATCCATCCATCCATCCATCCATCCATCTCCATCCAACTGTCCGTGCATCCACATCCATCCGTCCCTCCATCCCTCCGTCCCTCCGTCCCTCCCTCCAGATCCATCCAGATCCATCCATCCAGATCCATCCATCCATCCATCCATCCATCCATCCATCCATCCATCCATCCATCCATCCATCCATCCATCCATCCATCCATCCCCTCTGCTGGAACTGCACAGACCTCAGGCTCGTTGCTCTGTGAAACACAGGTGCTGCAAAGATCTTGGAAATTCTCCTGACAAGAGTGCAAACACAGAGGATGTGGAACCCAAATCTATTGTGTCTATGTGTCCCCTGAGACTGAGGCTACTGCCCCAGGAGGCGCTGGGTGGGTGCTCAGAGCCAGGGCTGGAGTCTCTCAGAGCTTTGTTATATTGCTGCCTTTCATTACTCTCTGCTTTAGCCAGGTGGTGAGGGCCATGCTCTGAAAAGCTCCCTGGGGTCCATGTTGTCTAATAAGTATGGATGTTGCCCGAGGCAGTTGGTGAGGTCCTGTATCTAAGGCCCAACAAACTCAGCTTTATAATGATTGGCAGATTTGGGGTTGAAACGTGGCTGCTGACATGACATCGTAATTCATTACACAGTGCTCTTTAACGTGTAAATTACCTGAGATATTACGAGTATTTTGCTTTTAACTCTCATCTGCTTGTACCTAATTTTGTTCTACAGCTGTGTGGGCTGACTTTGGTGAGGCCTTACTGATGCAAGACAAATGTAGTGGAAGGCCTAAGCTGCATGTTTTGTTACATGTTTTTTCTGTAAAACACAGCGCAGTAAAAATTTTCAACAGTTTCAGTCAACTTCAACAAAATATTACAGCTATGACATGAATGTCAGACCTCAAACCTGGTATTTAATCATTTAGTTCAAAAGTAGTATTTTTGCAGTGGTTTCTATAGAGGAACAAACTGTAGGCATCTCCCAGTTACAAAAAAATGTCCTTTCCAATGCAATCATCGATCTATTTCCACACCTGTGTATGGCTTCCTCTGCCAATGTCTGTTCAGACATGGAGTTGCAGATATTGCTGTTTATATAAATAAAGCTATGCACACAGACCAGGACCAACAGTTCACTGCCACAACTTACCCATAGAACTAACAAGAAAGCAAAATTAAGTCCATCAAAAGTTAGCTAATATAGAGTGACATGTTATAATGTTTTCCCAGACTAATGCTGGGAAAACAGATGAGATATTTTGAATGAATACTTGAGTTTTATTAGAGAATAGAAGTTACAAAGCTTGTCATTAAAACAAAGCACCTGATCTTGACAATAAGCTTTAAAATGGTGTTTGCAACGGTAATTTCAAAGAGTGCTGTCTGTGCTGCTTTGACCATAGCAGCCTCCTGTTGCCAAGAACACATCTGTAGATGGAAAGTGAAAGGCTGGTAGTATGTGGGGGGCAGGCTCCTGACCTCTCCCCAGCTGAGAGCTCCTGGGCCCTGGAGCCTTCACCCCTAGCATTGGTCTGCAAGAGCTGTGTTTTCAAAAATTATTACAAAATAGTTGATATTTATAACTTGTAGCTGCAAATAGATTTTTCAAGGCACCCAATATTAGCCAGCCTGGCAACCATTTAATTCAATGCTGAGTGCTTTGAAAAAATATCACCTGAGAGTGCTGACTGTCCTTGAGTTTCTCTGATGCCAACAGAATCTGGAAGGATTTATAATCCTGAAGGAGGTGGCTAGAAAACTGAAGGATTCAACTCACAGGCCAAAGAAAAAAAACTGGGCCTTGTTTCAGGCACTTCTAGAAATCTGCAACACAGCAAACACTTTTTGGCCACCCTTATGATGGTACAGTACCACTGCCAATTTATACACTAATATCTCAGGCTTCAGCTGGAAGTTTTTGGTCTCAATATGACTGATCTAGCTCTAAATTTTTCTCTTCCTGCATCATAAATGGCCTCAACCTCTGGTCATGTGAACTAGTCTCAGACTCACTTTCACCACTTCTCAGTCCTTGTAAAAGTTTTCCCCTTGTAATGAGAGCTCAAATGAATGCAAACTGTATTCAGACTTCGTAAAAAACCTTTACATGGTCCTAGCTAAAAGCAACATTCAGAGAGTCAAGTACCAACCCTTCCTCCCCTAAAGTAGTGAACATTTTTGCTTTATAGTGAGCAGATGCTTTTGGGATTGCTACTGTTCATCACAAACTGTCTGTTGCAAGAGTTCCAGTACTGGGAACTCTATTGGAGCTCCAATAATAATAATAATAGTAATGCAATTTTAATTTGGATACAGTGAATCATCCAGAAGTTCCAAGTATCTCAGGCATTTCAATGTAATTGATCAATACAGGATAAAAAAAAAAAAAAGTAAGTGAAAGCTTTCCCTGAAACCCAGATATGGTTTTTATGTATCTTTGTCTTTATTTTAGATTATATAGATACTTTGTTTTGTTGATACTAAATATTTGGCTTTCTTTTTTATTAATGATAGCTAAACTGATTGCACCAGCAATTCATTTGGCCAAGGTTTGAAAATAGCACACAGTATCTCTTTTTTCTGCACTTTACTCCCTATCAAGGTAAAGTAGCTTTCCATAATCTCACCCAGGTGTATACAGAAGAGAACCCCCTTTTCCACTTTGACTGGAAAATCAGCTTTAAGGCTGCTTATGACATGACAGGCCAGTTGCTACAGAAGCCTATTTCCCCTTCATCCCTGGCCATTCAAGAGAAGTCAAACCTTGGAAGACACTGATCTCTCTCAGCTCAGACTATACCAGGTGCTGCAAATGTTTGGGAACCACAGGAAATATTCCCAGCATCACACTGTCAGGAGAGTGAGGGGGAATTTCCCCTTGCCCACAGCTGAAATTCCATGACAACTCGTTTTTGTATGTGTGTTCTTGCATAGAATACAAGTTATTTTTTGGTTACCAAAAGCAGAGTTTTTCATTTTAATAAGACACATTCTATATTGCTGTGAGGCTGAGGATGACACTGGAGCTGCAACAGCTCAATACTGGGTGGTGAGAAACAGAGAGTTAATCACTGCTGAACCAATATTTTGATATAATGTTAGTGGGCTTGGTGCTATTTTTAGCCCCTCTGCCAGCTATATTCACTGCAGTTCCTGTGACTGTTTTTGACAGAACAGGAACAGTATCTCTAGTTACGTGGCCACATCCTTATTCTGGCAGCTTCACCCTCCCTTCTGAAAAAACATGCATAATGTCTAAGGAATAAACGTGTTTGTGTTCCTCCTTCAGCAGCACACAGTAATACCACGTGAGGAGGTGATGCACCTTTCTTCCACAGGCATGTGCTGCCAAAGATGGTATGTGATCCCACCAGGCACATTCAGCCATCCAGGTTGAGGTACTGGTATGTTCTGCAGTATTTCTGTGCTCCAGAACCCCTGTTGACCTGGGATGTTACTGCTGACACATTCCAAGAAACATCCTGCCTGGTGTCCTCTGCATAACTTAAATCATGGGCTCCTTGGGAAAGCAATCTCATCTCCTCATGTACCGGTTCCACTGCTGGACACAATGCCAGCACCCAGAAAAGGACAGCACATTCTTTCCAGCTCTTTGCCTTCCCTGAGTGCCCACTGCCTGAACAGGGCATGGCAATTCTCTTCTGTGTTTATGAGGGCTTTTGTTTTATTGTACACAGATCTGAGTCTGCAAAATTAAATATATCCCTGATGTTTGAATTAACTGTTACATTAAAAAAGGAAACTTCCCATGTTTGTGGGGTCATAAGGAGACAGAGTAAATGTCCCATGGCATTTTAACATAAAATTTTGAGTCCACAATCTTAGACAGTGTTGCTTTAATAAGATGTGCTGCATTACAGTAGAATATAGATTCAAGCATACCCTTGGCTCCAATATAATCTCACTATCATATGGTTTTAAACACAAGGACCTTCAAATTTTGCTTTTAAATCAGATTATCCCCTAAAACAGAAAAAAACAATTGACCGTGGAGTGCTCTTTCCCTTGCTTTCACTATTTTCCTTTCATGACACAATACAGGCATACAACAGAAGATTCTGTACATTCTCTTCCTCCTTCCCTTTTAGTGCTAGAACCACTTCTATTATCTGAAAGATCAGCCACCCAAGGCTCTTTTTCTGCACATAAGTATGTGTGGATTTTTCTCTGTACTTTGACAGATACCAGTGAATGCTGTGTTCGCAGGTACACTGAGTGTAAAAATTTATATTTGAAGGCAAATGTTCTGTAAATATGTCAGTCCTCTAAAAAAAAAAGCAAGGATTTAATTGCATTTTAGCTGCAGAGGCATTTCATGTGCCTTAACTGTTAAAATAAAGAGGAAAACTTTCATTATCAGGTCCTGGGATTCAGCTGTGCATCTTTCCTTAACACTAATAGGAGACTCTGCTGTTTCTGCCCACCTAACACTGAAAAATTACTCAATAAAAATTACTTGTCCGGTGCAATTACACCCTCATCTTTTAATTAGCATTCTCTCTCATAGTTAGGGTGGGCTTTAGAAGCCCAGCAAAGAGATATTTCGTGGCCGGACAAAGTCATCTTCTTACCAAGCAGATTGGTTTAGCTTTAGCCTTTCAATGAGCATCGGATCCCCAAAGCATTTCATCCTCATTACTGAATCACAATGCTGCTGCTGAAGTGTGAATGTGGATGCCTTGGTCTTCTGGGAAGGCAGAGCTTAATATTGAATAAACAACTATCTGGGGAGAGGAAAAAGAGGCTGAAAGGAGCTTCTGGGGCAGAAGAGGGCTGAAGCCAAATATTTTTATTGGTATCCTTTTTCTTTTAAAATTAAATGAGCCACTTAAGTGTTTTCTTTGATTTGTATTTGGCTGACTGAATTATTGTCAGAGGGAGGGAAATGCCTGCAATGCAAACCTGAGTAGTGAAGTATACAACACATATAAAAAAGTACCAGAATCCTTAAAAAGCATAATGAGCACAGAGCAGTGCTTGCATATGTGGATCCCTCTCTGACATGAAGTTAGAATTACCCAACAAAACAGAACAATGATTCTATTTACACTGTATTTTCTTTTCCTCGTACTCTCAAAAATTTCAGGCTGAGCAAACTTTTTTTTTCATTTCCTGAAATTCTAAATGAAAAGTACTTTGGAAAAAAAGAAGTATGTCCTAAAACAGCAAGGACAGTATGATGGCAGAACAGAGGGAACTCCCTGGGGAGCTGGGTGAAGGCAGCACAGCAGGGCTGGAGCCCAGGGACCAGTCCCTGGGGCTGATCCAGGGCAAGGACAAGGACTTGTCCTCCTCAGGATCTTTTCAGGTGTGGTTTCTATGGTCCCACCTTCTAAACCTTTTTCTCTCATATAAATAATCATACATTATACCACGAAGAGGAATTCCTGTCCCCTCGCCCAACAGAGGGTCCTACTTATTGAGCTCCAAAAATTATTTTCTCCCCTCCTCTAGCCAGATATATGTTAAAGAAACAGTGTCCAGGATTATCGTCAGAGTTTTGAAACACATGGGAGCACTTCTATACTTTGCAGTATTAAGGAAAACTATTTATGAGCTGAAAGAGACACAGTATGTCTCTTTTATGTTATGTATGTCTCAATTTACAATGCAGTCAGAAACACTTATAAAACATTTAATCAAATAAATTAGATTGGTTGTTTTTTGTTTTATTTTGACAATATTTTAATTAACAGAAAATTGTGCGGCAAGAAAGCAGAATATTTCAATAAATCTGGATGCAATGAAGAACTTTAAAAGGTCTTTGCTAGAAGATTTTCTGATTTTTCAACAACAAACAGAAATATCTCCAAAATCAGATTAAACCAGAGCTGCCATTTTACCACCTAAAGTGCCCTTCTAGACCCAAAATCCACCCCACAGGGCCTTGCTCCGAGCGAGCATCTCTTCCATCAACTGCCAGAATCAGCTGGTGCTGGCAGGTGCTGGGTAAGGTGCTGGCTGGTGCTGGGTAAGGTGCTGGACCAGCCCCACAGAGGGCAGTGGCAGACTCCCACATGAGGCTGCATGGAAGTGGCAAAGCTGGTGACAGCAGAGCCAGGGCTATTGTCAGGGCCAGGCCTCTGTCACACACAGCACTGGCCAACACAACGGGGGAAGGAAGGGACAGAGCAGGAAGAGTACAAATAGAAATCTCTGAGGACACTCATATGGTTCAATTGCTAATATTGGCTCCTGGATTCTGCATGGGGTTTTTTTGTTTGTTTGTTTGTTTTATTACCTGCTTTTTTTGGCTTTTTTTAGATCTGTAGACTAAAAGTATTGAGATGGGCCAAGCTGCCAGACATGCTTGACATCATAGGTCAGAAGCTGCGGCAGTAGCACAGGGGCCACTTCTTGGGTAATGAGCAGGTTCCACCTTTGGCCGTGGTGTTTCTTAGTCTCCTGTGCCTGGAAGCATGCCCAGCTTGTGCAGGCCAAGGTGAGCTCTGCAAAGCTCATGTTGTTTTTACAAGCTGCATGAGTTATAATAAGCATGTGTATGCAGAATAAATGTATTTTGGTTGCTTTTCATTTTTTTTCTTTGGTCTGTGTTAGAGGCCTGGGAGCAGGAAGACCAAAAGATTAAAATAGAATATTCTGGAATCCTATCAGGATGGAACAAAGAACCTGTGAATTATCAACCAAGTCCTATTCCCAGAAATTCAGTATGCCAGCTCACCTCCCAGGCATGCTCAGAAGACATTTCTGTGACTAAGATACAGAGCATCCTGATGCTATAAGATACTCACATCACCAATGCATTGTGGCCTTGACTCTGCATAAGGATATTAACAAACTGGGCTATTTTACAAATTATACTGCATTCCTGAATAGTGAAATAGAATGGCAAGAAAGCTCAACATTCAAAATACATACATTGAAATGCATAATTCTTAGTTCAATAGGAGGTAGGTAATTTCACAGATTTAACTTTCCTTTTGTTGTGTGTTTCTCTCAAAGTCAGTATCTGGGAAAATGTGCATTAACAAGCATCTGTACAGTGGGAGGATGACCACACAGTGATTTCAAAATCATGCTCTCATTACTGCTAAAAATATAGTTTGTTATCCCAAGAAGGGATGTAACACCTCTGTAATTAGGGACTGCTCTGGCCTCAGGGGAATCCTAATAAAGCAAATTTCATACATTGATGTGCTTCCCATTGCTTCATTTCTTTGTTCTATCACCCTGTTGTTAATAACACCCTGCAGCAAAAAATGTTCATGAAGCCAAGAGCTGTCCAGATAAGAGAAAAGGTCATGATCCCCCTAGTGCGCGTTCATCAGTGAATGGACACCAATCTGAAAATAAGAGGATGCCTGTCAATATGGAATGGAAGGCAGCAGCATAACATCAAATTAAAGCCAAAGAATGCTCATACAGTTGTACTGGGCTCCAACCTTAACCAAAAATCAATAGTCAACAAAGTATTACAATATGAAGTGACTGAATCACTGGGGAAGGAGGTAGCAGAGGGAGGAAGTACATGAAAGCTTTGGAAACATTATTGTATTTATATACACATATGCACACAGATGATGAGGATGATGACGCTCTGTTGCCTCTAAATTTCTGCAGGAAATGGAGCCTCAGTAATCAGGGGTAGGAAATACAGCACAAGTCTAGTCATGCCACTATTGTTAATTGGGGATGCAGCAGGTACACATTATGCAAGGTCCTGAAACCCATGAAATGTGTTACACACAGCTTTCATGTTTGATCACAGCCCCAAATACTAAGGGTTACTGCTGAACATTATTCATGTATATTTTATGGCAATTTCTTTGAATAATCACAGTAGCAGTAAAAATTTCACAGGGCAAGCAATGTCAGGTGGCATTATGGGAAGCAGGGATTTTTCCCAAGGAATGGCTGAAATAAAAAATATTGGTTTTCCTTCTGTTTTTTTGATAAGTTATGTTTGTGGGGAAATTGCTGTGAAATGACTGTTTTGCTAAAAAAATTCTGTGCTTTCATTTTAGCCCATTGATAGCTTATTTCAAAACCACTCCCAAGTAGTTAGGAAGCATCCAAAATCTTCAGGAATTTGATTCAGTTAGAGACAATGGGGATGACTCTATCCCTAGCTATGGGCAAAACTCAGTTTAAAAATTCTTTATTTTTCTCTATCATTTACAAACAAGAAAAAATCCAAGACAGAAAAAGGATAAAGAAATTCAAAACACATAGCAATTCATACAGCAGACTTGTCTAATAACTACTTTTCCCCTGAGCAGCTGAGAAGGAAGAGTGAATCAAGGAAATTTCTATTTGTACATTATGTTGTGGTGAAACAAATAATTTTAGCGGTAAGATGGTCCTCTGGTTTGGAGTTCCTCATTTTGCCCCACTAAATGCACAGGATTAATTTTTCTGCCTCAAGGCCACCCTGCACATAATCAGGCCTGAGGCTGGAAAATGACCTTAATTTTATCCATCAGTTTTGCACCCAGTCTATAAACCTGCACAAATAATTAATTTTAAAGTTTGTCAATATTTATAAAGATAAAATGCATCTACAAATGCAAAGAATGCTTCTGGTCTCTTCTAAAATTCCCAGAAAGGATCCTTATGGTTTATCAAAGAAACATGGCAACTTGAGATTTTTCTGGGTTTTTCAAGATAAATTGCTGAAAAAAACCCTTAATAAAGGCAGTAATTGGGGTAGGGTCCAGTTGTTCTAGGCACTGTACAAACCATGCAATGGTCACCTAGAGATTAGGAACTAAAAAGATAGACTTCGGTAAATAAATGACAGGAAAAAGGAAAATTGCAAGGGAGACATCCCCAAAAGAGGAGACTGATTGCAAAGAAGTTCAGATCCCCTGAATTTTGTTATTACAGTTGTTTCTTTCCCTTCCCTTCAAAAAATGCCCTGTATTTTATATTTTATCAAGGCAACTATTAAGAGTTCATGTTTATTCCTTTGCTTAATTGCAAAGTGCAATGAAGAAAATAGAAGTCAGTCCTATTTCCAGAAGAGCTTGGATATGAACTTTGTTATCTGGGCCTCCACATTGGCTCGGTGCATTGCACAAGAATTATGTTGCGGTCTCTTATTACTCAAGCTGTAAATTTACAAGACAATTATGGTCTGCAACCTACAATGCAGTGCCAGTTCCAGTAACCCAGGGACCCTCATCAACCAATTTTTGTTTGGTTTGTTCCTTCTGGAAATCTTGGGCTCCTCATTTTCAATGAAAACTCTACCTGGATCTTCTGGTGTCTCAACAGCTGCAACATAAGCAAATCTTCAGGTTTATTGCCCTGTTAATTAGGGTCACTGCCCACTAATAATTTACCCAGTGACAGGATATTTTTTTAATCAGCTAGTCATTGCATTTATTATTTCCTTTGGCTGAAACGGTAATAAACACTATTAAATACTTTAATTTATGATGCTTCTACCCATCATAAAAGCATTTAACCTGGCCTTAAATTTTCTTTAATGGTAGCTTTCATTTCTAACATTTTAGATCTTTTAAGGCTATAATACATGTTCTGGTAGGTGGACTTCATGCCATTTAGTATATTAGCCTTAGTAGCCAAATCCACTCCTGAATAAATGGTTGTTTCATTCACTTGCTAATGAGGATTACAGCAGAGAACTGTCCTGTTCCTAGGCATCACTACTGCAGTCTGTTATTGTGTTAAGGCAGGACATACATTGCCTGCAGAGGTTGATGCAGATCAGATAGATCACTCTGAAATCCTGCAGGTCATTAGTCCAGAAAAGATAGCAGGATTGCAGCCATGGAAACTATTCAGAAACCTGGCTCCACTTTGGTGCCCAGTCACCTGGAGATGCCAGCAGCATTAGTGGGGCTGATTGCAGACCATATGATCCTCAAGAACCTCTAGGAGAGATCTTGCCATCTGCTTATTTGAGAGCTTCAGGAAACTCTACCTTGAATAAACAGATGAGCTCATTGCTGATATTTTCTCTATTTTCGTGCTGCTGTTAGAGGAAAGATCTGCATAAATGTAGCAAAGATGATTAGGAAAAGGGGAGGAGGAGGGGCTGGAATATTGTGCCACTAAATAAAAAGTGATGCAGAAAATGTTAGAAGAGAGAAGAGGTGGTTGAAGTTCTCAAAAGAACCAAACCTCTAAAAGTGGACACATATTGGAGACATAAGTGCCAGGAGTAACTGAGGATCTCTTGGAGTGTAACAACTAAGCAGTGGTGCATGCAGAATACAGTGCCAGCAGCTCCTTCTGGCAAGCAGAGATAGGCAGAAAACCAGAGTCATGCTCCTTTCATGAGGGAGGAGTATTAACCATGAAGATGTTTTTCCACACCAGTGGGACTGAATGCATTAGGATTAGGAGCAGAGATGGGCAAAGCAAATCCGGAGAGGTAAGGAGCTTGTCAGCATGATACTGATGTCACAAGTCATGCTGATGCCCAGGTAGTAATAGCACTATTTTTTGTAGCTGTTATTTGTATTAAAGTAGCTGAGATTAGGATCTCTTTGTGTTAAGCCTTTAAGAAGGGAAAAGTCTAACCCCCAAAGAGAATGCAGTCATCAATAATAAGACAAGCAAAAGCTGGGAACAAGGCACTATTATTATTCCCATTTTATAGCTGGAGAACTGAAACACTGAGATTAAATGATTTGTCACAAAAAACCTTAACCCAAAACAAAGTAAACAAACAGAAATTAACACTTTGACACAATTCTGACATGGAGTCACATCTGATTCTACAGTTTCTGCTTTAGCCACCAGACCAGTCTTCCTCCCTATACAAATGGTAATAGGAGGTAAATAACATACTAATAAAAAAATACTCACCTAAAAATCTCAAACCACTTAATGTACTAACTGAACCTAACAATGATTTTAGAAGAACAGTTAAGTATCTTATTCAGTGATCTAAACAGGCAGGCTTTGCCTTCCCTTGTTCCAATATTGCACATCATATCAAGAATTCCAAGTTGTCATTCTGGCATTGAAAGTACCATCCTAAATCACACTGAAGATGTAGGGGAGGATAAAAACCGTGACTTATAAATGAATGTCTGTAACAATATTAAGTGCACTGTCGCTTACTGGATTAGAAGGCTGCTTGTGAAGTAGAGCCACAATCTATACCTTGACTCAGATTCCTGCTAGCAACAGAGGAATATGCATAAGGTTGCCTAAAATATCTACCACAGCAGGAAAAGAATGAGAAAGCACATGACCCTTCAGAGTTGAGAGCCTTGATACCCCTCAGCAAGCACCCCCTGTTGTGCCCCAGCAATGGGGAGAGCAAGGCTGGACATCATGAGGGGCTGTAACTCACCTGTTTGAGCTGGGATTGCATATCAACAGGATTTTTATTCCTTAGACTAGGGTAGGCTTCTTGTTATAACTCAAATTACAGCTGAATTTATGGATTTATTTGTATGAGCAATACAGGGTTAATGTCCTGAGTGAGGAAAAGTAATATTTCCTCCGTTAGAACAGTCTCTTAATACAGAGTTAAATCTGAGGGGTTAACAGCAGGCTCTGGAGGAGCAGAGCACAGTGAACCATGGGTACAGTTGTAACAGCAGCTCAGCTCCAGGTGCCCATGTGGTGGCCTGACGAACTACAGCAGCAAGGCTTTCCATGGGCTGACACTGGTGGAGTCCGTGAAATCAGAGCTGCAGAAACGTTGTTATTCAGCACCTGGGTTGCTGAGACCACAAGGGTGACACCAATGCAGTGTAGTACCTCAGAAATAATGGAAACTGCTGATAACTGAAGGTCCTTCTGCACATATAAGAGAAATATACACAAAGGTCCATATATATGTGCTATAACATGCCAACAATGCTGAACACAAGAAAACAGTTAAATAAAACATAAAAAATGTAATAGGAGGTTCTGTAATTACACTAGATATTCCACAATTCAGAGAAAAATCTTAGTCGTCATAATATTAAAGAAGCGGCTGAGGATAATCTTCAGCAAAACTAGTATTTATATTTCTTCCCAAAAGAGAAAAATTGAATGATTGTTCAAACAGATTGCTATTTCTGGAGATGTTAAATAGGAAACTTGTTACTATAACAAATTTGTGAGCTTTTAAAAATAATAATTCCATTTGACAGGTACTCCAGTGAGTGATGCACAGCCATTATTAGCCAAATATATGCTTTATGAAGAGTTATGACACTGCCTCTCTATGTGTGTTACTCAGACCTAGACTGTCACCATCTGTGCATTGTGAAGACAGCAAGAACTCATTTCATAATTAGCATTGGTGGGAGCACTGTACCACATCAGCACAGTGTTCTACATAACTACAATGTGGCTCGATAACAAGCTTAGCATGTTTAAGCATAATTGGTTGGAGAAATCAATCCTCTTCTGTGGTGTAATTGTTGTGCATGCAAGTGAGAAAAGACTGGACCTGAGAGCTCTGCTAGGTGGCTCCTTTGGCTGCAGGTTCATCTTTCAGTGCAAGAACCAAAGAATGTGCTCAGAAATCAGGTAAGGAGGGGAAGTCACAATGTTTCTTCCCCTATTTCTGGGCAGATCACAAAGAGTAATTGCAGCGAAAGGCGATTTCTCCCATCATGCCTTGTGCTCTATCGAGTTCACTCAAGATGTAATTGGAAAACAAATACAGCAACACCATCATCAGGACAGACACAAGTGTTTGTCTTGGGTACAAGCTGTTGTATAATGTGATAGGTCTTATTTCCACTGACACTCTTTATTCTTATCTAATAAAATACATTGCCACAGCCTTTGTAACCTGGTAGTAATAATTAAACCTCATACGTATATATTGGTGCTCTTTACACATTCAAAAAGTTATTAAAATAACTATTAAACAGTAAGAATTGGCCTATATCCAGAAAACAGAATTTAGTTCATCACCAAATTATTTTGTAAGTATAACATTCTCCTCCTCTCATACACAGCACATAAAGAAATTTTGAGTAGCAACTAATAAAAGTGAAAAAACCATTTCTTTAGTAAAAAGAAATATTTTTGCTAAAAATAGTGCATCACATAGAATTATACTGATTTTTAATCTATTTATACACATTTCCAGTGCACTCAGTGTAGTACCCAAGTGACTCACAAGATTAAAGATACATTTACTATGACGTCCATAATATATACAAATAAAATAAAGAAAAAGAAATTACTGGTGAGAAATACAACACTTATTAAAAATACCATCCAAAGCTTAAAAAAGCTGCATTTGATGAGATCGCGTACCTGATATGACTAATTTCTTTGATGGTTTTAGTCTTAACAGGTACATGACTAAACCTGAAAAACTAATTTCAAAATAAATGCATAACTATCAGCTGCTGGACATCACAAAACTCATAGCAGAATAACATTACAAAGCCAAACAAACTAAAATATTTTGACAGACAAAGTGACCCTGCCAGTGAGTGCAGCCAAAAAGCTTTTACCTGCCTGGGGTTGACTAAAATTTTAGAATAGGAAACATCTCTTGGCTGCCTCAAATACATGTAATTTCTTTTTAAGACTGCAGGTCTGTAGGCATGATGTGTAACACACATCTGCACAGGAATCCATTGCAGTTCAGTGTTATTCACAGCCACCTACCCACTATGACAGTGCTGTTAATTTATGTCACACCCACAAGCTAACAGGGAACCAGAGGTGCTTCATGTAGGTGCATTTAAAACTGCACAGTGCCTTTAAGTGATTAAACCATATTCTATCTCTATACTGCTAGCAATGCACCTCCTTTATAAGCATTTGTGTCACAAAGGCTCCCCCTTCTTGCACCCCCACCCCTCTGCTGATAAATAAAAATCTTAATATTTACTACAGATAATGCAAACATAAAGAACTTGTGAAGAAGCCTTTAGCCCTGACTACACTACCACAATTATTTAGTTACCTTTTCCTGTTTGCTTCCTGTCCGCTAAGTGTGATGCTTTTTTTCTGCCTGATATCCTGTGAAGGTGCCAATTACCCTGCTGCTTATCAGCTGAAAACTATGCTTTGTGCAAAGGGAGCATCAATTATTTGTGAGCAGAGAGCAAAGCACGTTTGAATCGTAACTATAGGATGCTGGAGCTTCCAGCAAATAGAACATATCAAAAGGTAACATAAATTTAATAAAGTGTAGGTCATAAGGGATCATCTCAGAAGTCCACACTTCAATCTTTAATTGTTAAAATTATGTTAGTTTTACAGAAGTCAAGTTTGTGAGTGTACAGGGTTTTGCTATAGCTTAATAATAGGAAAAAACCCACAGCAGAATATAAATTTTCTTCAAGCAACACTGTCTTCAAGACAAATCATTTCTTCCACTCAATTCATTCAAATCATTAGGCTTTCTACTTCGGTGCTGTTGTTTACGCTTTGATTCTACACTGATAACCATTTTACAGCAAAACCTCCTTGGTCTCAGCCAGACATAAACATGCTGCAAACCTGTAATCCTCTGCAGATTGCAGAGAGAGGCTGTAAATGATTTTGTGAGGACACTGGTCTCTTTATTTGGTATCAACATTGCCTTTACAAGCTTCCCCCACACACACTTTCAATTTCAGGCAAGCTTTTGTACATCGGGGGATATGGGACAGAAAGATTAGGTTATTCCTTGAACTACCTCTGTAAGGTCAACTCTTTATATGCTTTAGAAACCCAATTTGAAGGGCTTGTCCCTACTTTTTCCTCAAGGATTGTGATTCACAAGGGTTACTACAAGCGACCATTATCTTATCGTAACACCTGCTCCAAGTGGTGGGACTGCAGGGCAGCTCCTGCAAACCAGCTTCTTTTCTATTACAAAACTGCTTACCTGCTGACTGACACAGTCTCATTCAAATGATGTACAAGTGTGTCCCAACCATTTACAGGATTATTGTGTTCTCCTTTCACGAGGCTACTGCCCACCCCCCACCCCGACTCTGTCAGAAATCCAGAGATGGTATTTCTGGGGGAGATCCCACTCACAGTTGTGAAATGTAGGGAATAAATATCACAGTCGTTTTAGGCATGAGTGTCTTATTTTGGATTATTACTCTATTACTAGGAGAACAGCAATGTTGCTTAGTGACCTGTTGAAACTTACTAAACCATCCAGTGCAGAACATTACTTTTAAGCCACTTAGTCTTAGGCAAAAGCTTCCTGACTGTTAGAAAATTCCTGCTTCTTAATTCCTGCACAGAGTATGATGTTGGAACTGTAGGAGAAAAAATAGTGGTGTGACAGACTCAAAGGACTCATCTGAAACACTACAGTACTAACAAAATGCAGGTGCACACAGACATTAAAGTGAGCCTCTAGTGATCGCCATCACCTGGCAATAGCTGCCACTCAGTGGTCAGAGGTGTGGGAGATGCTTGAAAAACCTAAGGCAACAGATGTGACACAAAAAGCCTGATGGAGACAGAGCAGAATGAGGCAGCTGAGGAATGGCACATTTTTCTGCCTCATCTCTGCACATCTCAGACCAGCCTGCAATGTTCTGTGATCAATTATTATACCTGCAAGTGCTTAGGGATCTTGAGAAATTCAATATTGTGAGCTGCAGCTTTCTTCCCAGCAATTTCAGACCTCTGGCTTCCAGAAAATCCACCCCACACATCAGTTTGTAACACTGTGCCCCTTGTAGCTAAGAGCATGCAGGCACTTTGTGCTAGGAGAAAATTCTGGTGCTAATGCCCATTAATCATTGGTGTTCTTCAAAGGAACTGATGGATCAGTCTCTTTCCTGTATTAATCATTTCTGTGAGTAGCCACCACTTTCTATTTCCAGCAGTTATGAGAGGGGCACCTACTTCCCTGTCAGAGCTCAGCCATCTCCCATCATTTGTCCAATGTCCAATTATTCCTCTACTCTGGCACAACACTTGGGGTACAGCCATGACCGTTACTGCCTTGCCTTTACCCTTGCCTCTGGAGGAATTTACCAGAATGTGGAATTAGCTCCTGCTGAGACTCTCAAATTACATCTTGGAACTTAAAAAAATGGCCCCTGAAGTCAAAGCACAACCTGCACTATAAATGTGTTGCTCTAGCCTCCTGTACCTGCTCTTCACAGCATATTACCCTCATGTGGCCCCAGAGACCCTTAGTTTTCTCATTTGGGAGGGATTTGTGGGACTTGGGCAGTCGGGCTGCCAAGCTCACAGGACAGGCTTTATTTCCTAGAAGTAAGGATCTAGAGAGCCACAGATGCTTTCTGCTACCAAATGGATAAAAGATGGGAGCAGTTGTGTTTATCTGAGCCAAAAATCTCCCTTTGGTATCCTTGGAGGATTGCTCAGTTCCTTGGTTTGCAGCTTGCCTGAAATAGGGGATTGCAAAACAATAACCTGTGTCACAGGACAACCCAGCTATTGGACAAAGTATTGAAGTCAAGGTACCAAGAGTGATGTTCAAGTTTTTTTTGAGCAGCACACAAATAGTCTGTGGACAACTGATTGCTTTCTCCTGACATTTACAGAGCTTGGTCCAGGACCAGGACCAGCAGTTATTGCTGCAAGTAGGGATAGCCAAGAAATCTAGCTGATATGTATAATAAAGATGCAAGTTAATATCCACAGCGAAAAGCCACAATCTTATCAGAAAAACAATTCTTTAGCTTACACAGCCTTATTCAATTCACAATTTCTGGGAAAGGATACAAGATTAGACAGACCTTGACATGACCGTGAAAGTCAACAAATCTGAGTAAAAGAGGGACTTTTTTAGATACAGAGCATCATGGCCATTAAATCCAAGCAGATGTAGACACTAACACAGCTGGACAGCCTGGGAGAGGCTGGTACCTGGTAGGTTCCACCTGATCCATCCTAAAAAACGTTGTAAACAGAGCCTCAAAATTTGGACAGCCTCTCTGATCATGGAGTGCACACTCTGTTGCACATCCCAGTTGTGTCCTATTGTCTCCAGTCTCTACTCTTCTTGCTAAAGCTCCATCTAGCTCTACCTTCAACTAGAAACTAGAGACTTGCACAGGCCCTTCTCCACTGCTGAAGGCTGAAAGTTGGTTGCTTTGGGGAAGGTGTGGAAAATCTAACAGCAGCCAAGGTGATGTGTTAGATCAGGCATTATGTGATTCTCCCTGGATGCAGAGGGGAAAGATCTCTCTTGGTCTCAGCCTTTGTAGGGACAGCATCAAAGAGAAAAGATAGGAGAGAACCTTTGCACAGTACTGACCCAGGTCACATAAATTAGAAATTTGCTCAACTTGCTCTCTGCAGGAGCACATCTCTTCCTCTATAGAAATCTTGCAAGACTGGTGTCATATCTTAGGCATTTAAGACAGGTCCCTGCGGGGGTTTACGTGCAAATCCAAGTGATTTTTCCTTAGTACAGGACCTGTTTCTGTTGTGGCTGATACTTAGTATTCCAAAATTCAAATTAGAAAAAATAACAGGGAAAAGACATGAATGCAGCAGCTGCAAGGTTGAAAGGGAACATGAAGGAATGATTTAAACACAACCATGAACAAGACGTCAACCTTATGACCAAGCCAGCAATGTTCACTCTGAGTCCTGGGGCTGCAAGAAACTTTGTTGTCCTCAAGGGGGAGGAGAAGGTTTGAGCCCTCTCTACCTGCTGAAGACATCACAGGTGGCAAAAGACACTATTTATCCTGCTTTCCCTCTGCAGCACTTACACTGGAGTAAATCTGGTGTTTCTGAAGAGGGAAGTGCCATCATTTTCTCCCCCCTGCCCAGAGGTTTATTTTTCAGGAAAGACTCAGAGGTATTACTATCAGCTGGCAGGCACATCAATAATGCTTGCTTCCAGCTGGAATTTCAGAATTCACACACTGTGGTTTATGGAGTTTATAGGAAATTTGAGATCCCAGATATTCTACACATGCAAGATGACCAGAAGGAAAATACCCGACTGAAACCACAATGGCTCAACTTCAGTTAGCAAAAGAGCAAAGGAAATTGCAAGAAGCATTATCAGTGCTGAAATTAAAACTTGGGCATAATTCATCTAATGAGATATATCAAGGTGTGTAGATAGAGAAAGCATAACAGAAGAAATAAAACCTATCTCAAGCATTTTGTATGGCTTTTCAAAAGTATGAAGGCTGACTACATAATAAATGGAGACTCTGGTCAGCTTACACTGTCCAGCACTTCTGTTATATCTGTTTACTCTCTCATGGGTTGACATTTAAATAGAGCAGATTTTAAAACAAAGATACAGCAAGTATGGATTCTTCAAAATACAGTTCATAACTGTCTCATTACTGCTGGTGCAAGTGGTTAATGTAGTGATCTGTAGTGCTAATATTTACATCTCAATTATTAAACATTTTAACTAGCCTACATATGCTAAGATTTGCTTATGTTTAGGAATTCAAACGTAGATCAAGATAACAAGTCTTGGTTGAGAAAAGTTATTTCCCTCAGGTACTGTTCTGTCTTTCTTGTGGATCCTGATGACCCTAAGCTAATCACTACTTATAGTAAGAGCAATATATTTGCCTAACCATTAAAAATAGAAACTTGAAATTTATAGAGTTTGCAGACAGTCCCTGGAGTGTTCCAGGACACTAAGGATGAATGCCAAAGAAGAATTTTTTTATCTCTCCTTTTCCCCTTCTTCCACTCTGAAACAATCATCAATTACCCTTATCCACTAGCACCATCTCATCTAAGTTCATTTTCAAGATGAAGTTTCCTAGTTGGATGGTGGCTGTCCAATCCTCTTTCTGTCCATCATGGGCTGCTTTAGTGCTGTCCCCAGATTGACAGCCTGAGAGCGAATCAATAATAATTATCAGACTGCAACCACAGCGAGCTGTGTAATTCTGTGATGGGATAGCACTGAACAAACAACCCCACATATACTGCCTCAGCTTTTAAATATGTGCCTGTCCATTTAACTACTCTGATCATGTGGTTAGTAGTAAGCTCTTGGCCTTTTTTCCATGGCAAACATAAAACCTTTAAAAATTGCCTGCTACTCTAATGTGACCGTGCCATGTCCTGCCTTTCACTATGTAAAAGCATTTGCCAGCAGATGTTAAATACAGCCATGAAGAAGACCACAAGCAAAAAGAAGGAATAGGCCAGTATTCCTCGGATGAGAGCAATACGCCACAAGAGAAGTGAGAGGCATTTTGCACACTGTAAATGACAAAGATCTGAGGGTTTTTCCAAATGACAATAATGTTCCTGGCTCAGCCAGTATGCTGCAGGCATCTTAGTCTCACTGCATGTACACACATACAGCAGATACTGCTCAACTGCCCTGGCAAAGAAGCAGCTGGTCTAATGGAGAAAGAGGCTCATATTTTCCTGGGGAAAAAATCCTGGGTATCTACAAGGTACGGGGAGGCACTCTCGGCCATATACTACAGGAAAAAACAAATGAGTACATATACAGGTAAATTGGTACTGAAATAGTTTCCAGATCAGTTTTGAATCTTAAAAGCAAAACTTATATTCTGGAAGGTACATACTTCAAGGTATGAAATTCAAGTGTAGGAGAAGTCACAATGTGAAAAAACATTGGTCTTAAAAGGATAATTTTCACATGATCCAGGTGTTTAACAGAAGTATGAAGGAGCACAAAGTAGAAGAAACAATAAAAGCCTTTATATCACCATCTTGTGAAGTAGAGATTGGTAGGCTTGTAGGGTAAGACCCAGAAACTGAAGACAGAAGAGTGAAAAGGGCACAATAAATAAATAAGAGATACCATCTTTTAACCAATTGTTAGAAATCTGAGATTAAGATTTCTTAGCAGATAACAAGACTAATTTCTTGACACAAGAAATGGAAAATTTAAAAAATACAAACATAATTACTATACCATACTTTTACTAAACTGGTATAAGAGAACCTTGATGTTTATTAAGAGAACCTTCATATGATGTTTACAGTAACATAGTTGCAAGCTGATTTTATGCTTCATTTCAGATGTTTCTTGCAGTGTCAACAACACACCAAGCCAAGGTTTCATGATGTGACAGACTAGTGTGAGGACATCTGAAAGGGCCAAGTGCCAAGCCCAATCTATATTATTGACCCCACAAATGTTAACATATAGCTGGGGAGACATGGAGATCTACTGAAACATTAGGCAGGAAACAAGACATCTTCTAAAATATATGCACTTATAAAAGATATTGAATGTTAAATGGAGAGAATTCATCATGAAAAGAGAAATTCAATAAATCTTAGCAAACAAATTGTCTTCCCCAGAATTAGGAGGACATGTTGAGTGAGTTTAGGATGTGGACACCGGATACTGGGAGAAAGAGTTATAAGTTATCATAGCAAACCAGCAACTGTAAGGCAAAGATGTCTTTCCAGAGAAACCTCAGAAGCAACTTCAACAGGGCAGTGCAATCCATACCAACAGCACAAGGCAGATCAAGGGAGGTGGTCTCCGTAAATGACAGTAGATTTACAAGCTCTACTAGAAAATTATTTGAGATTTCCATCAGTATATTCTTAGTCTATCAAATATTAAGATGTATGCTAAAGTTTCCAGTACTTTAATTCTCACAATACATGAAGGGTACGTTGATGTGAAGTAGAAACAACATTTTACTTTGACTAAGATGGGGCCAGAGACAAAACCCAAAAAAAGTCTGCATTTTTAAGACTGCACTTTTTTTATGATGACTTTATTAATTTATCAAATGGATTATGAAGAGTTTCAGCACATGGAGGTCAATAAATAGTTTAACACAAATAAAACAGAAATTGAACTGTGTTTCAATTCTCTTCTAGCTGGATTTCTGGCTTTCTGCCTTGGTCAAATTCCCTGTTTCTATGAGTAAGTAAAAAGATAGCTGAGTTATTGCCTGGTTAACAATCAGAATAAAAACAAAGGCTGAGAAAAACCATAGTGCCTCACAAGGACGCAAGGACAGTGAAAAAATGGCCTAGTCAGTCACAGAGCTGAAGGTCAGGATGCAGTCTTGAGTGTTATCTACCATTGCTAGATATTGGAAATCCTTATAAAGAGTCAGAAAGGTGTTGCATATTATGTGAGAGGTTTAACAGCAGTAAAGCTATTATTGCAGGAGCAATTTCTGAAAGCCTAACAGAAAATCTAACTCTTCAGTTCCAAACACAAAACAAGCTTATCATGCTTATCGTTGAATTCCCACTGGAAGATCCCCAAATTCTACCTTCTTTTGTGTTTTTTTTCTCTTTTATTTTTCAGTGCTTTTTTTTTTTTTTTTTTTTTTCAGAGAAGTGCTTACCGCCTTCAAACATACAGAGCTCCTTACTTTCTACTGGCAATGAAGAAATTAAATGAAACAAGCCAGAGGCAGGATATTAATGCAGAGTGTATTAAAAGAAAAAAAATTATGGTATGAACAGGGTAGTGACTGATTTATAAAATCAATCACATACTTTTGGCTTCATGTCATGTTATAAAAAGAACAATAACTCTGTTTACATGAACAGGATGATTAATCACTGTTTTCCTATTATTTAAGGTAGGTAATTTTTATTTCCTTTTTTCTTTCATATTAGTAGGCAGTAACATAGTTGTTTTATAATATTAGCCAAATAACTGAATTCTGATGACAGTGAATTTAATGTGCTGCTGTAGTTAAAAGGTATGTCAGCAGAAATTCTGCAACAAACTTTCAGGCATCTCTAAGTAGACATAAAAATTCAATATTGGATTGAACTTGAATTTTATCAAGTTTTAGCAAAGAATTAAATATTACAAACTTGAATGCAATATCTGTAGGTCAGATTGTATAGCACTAGATATCAAGGCAGGCATTTGAGGCTGTACAGTTATGTGATAACTGTTTTCCTTCTTGCATGAAAACAAACTGACAAATTTGACAAACTGACAAATTAAAATGTGACTGCTCAAGGTGTGTCTGTTAATTACAAATTTGCCAAAAGTTATTACAAGCGTCAAAGAGGATTCTTTTACAGTTTGCCAGTTCTGATAATTGCAAGATAGTACCCATTTCTGATATTTTAAATCAACACTTCAAGCTCTTTTACTTTTTAGAACTCAATAAATCTACACAAATTGCCATTACTAACATCTTTACTTCAAAACACACCTATTCTATGGGATACATACAAAAGAGAATTATGAAAAGGAAATAAAGTAATGGGACTAGAAATTTTAACAAGACCATGGGATGTCTATGCAAAAACATTCAGATTTTACAGGTCCTGAAATATTATTGCCACAATTGGTAGCAAATTATAGACATAATCTTCACTCTGGTCTGAAAATGTGTCTCTATCTCACCTGCACTAGTGTGGAGGTGTAAATATGTAGTACAGTTCCCTTGCATAGTGATTTCTGTCAAACACTTCAAAGGATTATAAACTTCATCCATTGCTTGAATAAAAGACAGTAGAAAGGCAGAAAGATTCACAAATCCTTAAAAGGAATAATGTCTAAAGAAATCTATCAGAGCGCCAAAATTAGGGACGATAGTGTCTTCTTTGATTTCTTGCCTACTCCTGTACCACAGAACTAAGATAAAACACAATTGTTTCTCACTGTATAATCTTATCACCCTCTGTGTTGCTAAATGCCAGCTCTAAAGTCAGCTCTGAGCATTCTTTCATGGTCTGTTTTGGTCTAAGGCATTCCTTCTTTGAAATGCTTTAGGAGACTGGCTCTTGCAGAGAACAGAAACCAGTCAACCAATGCATCCTATTTTGATGGACTTTGAAATAAAAAAAAATAAAAAAAAAAAAAAAAGGAAGATCCTATAAATATCCAAGATGAGGACAGCTTTGATGAAACCCATTCTCACAAGTGACAAGAACCACCGAAGATCCTCCAATGGTTGGTCCTGATAAGAGAGAGAGCAGCAGAAAAGTTAAAGCTTAACTGAAATAGACCTAGAGACTGGACTGCAGGGAGTCATGCTGAGACATGACGGGGTATGAGAAGTCAGCTTTTCCTTTTCTTTCCTGGAGAATTCCCAGGTGACAATCAAGAACCACATGAGAGCTGCTCAGGGCATGTGGAATGGGATTTCAAACCTGGAACTGCAGTGAAGATTCAGAATGGCACCCCAGCAGATGGTGCCAGTTTTGTTACCCAGGAAGTAGGAGCACTAAGGACGTAGATGAAGCTCCTCAGTGACCCCTGTGCTACTGAGAAATGGAGACTATTGGGGTGGGAAAATCAGTGATATGTGCAGGGAGATAAGAGCACATGGTCAGGCTGCACTGCCCCTTCTGGGTGTGGCAGGAGGGGGAAGCTCAGCATTTAAAACAGGGCTGAGGAACAGTTGTATCATCTTGGTTTAATGTATGCACTGCGAAAATAGAGAGAAATTGCCTACAACTAATTTCAACTCCTTCCCTGTATTTCCTATAATTTCCTCCCTTCTTTTGGTGCAGATTTTCACACTTGTACAGAAGTGCTCAATATAAACGTAATGTTCTAAAATCATCTTAAAATTATTTCACGTCATCTGGGAGGGGATGCTGACATAAATGTTGTTAGCAAAAATTATTTCTTTCTATTTCAAAGAAGGTTAAGATCTAACAAAATAATCATGTGGGATAATATTCCAAAGAAGAGCTTTATTTACATAATGTCATCACAGAAATTTTAGCAATCTATAAAATCAATCAACAACCGGTATAGAGATGTACTTGAACTTCTTGATGGGGTTTAAATTGGCAGTTATCTTGAGACAAAAAGCCCTAGCTATGTTCCACTATCAGGCACAATTCATTCAGGTGGTAGGACAACAAAGGATTGCTTCCTAGCTATGAACAATATAAAAAGTTAATTAAATTCTTGTCGGTGGTGAAAGCACTCCTTTCAAATTAAACTTCATTGACTACCAGCCTATACTTACATAGTTAAAATTAGAGTATATTAAAATGATTTATCAAAATAAGCACATAAATACAATCAAAATTAACTGATTGAAAGTCCATTGATTAAACACATGCAAAATGTTGTTAATGCAATAAAGAAGAAACAACACCATTTATAGAAAACCTGTATGTTGCTATTTAGGTCAGATAGGCTTTTGTTGGTAGAGCATTTATAGTTTTTATTAGCTACTGTTGCCTTTGAAAGCTTTGATATAGCTATACAAAAAACTTATCACCCATTCCTTTTTTATCCTTCAATTTTAATTTTAAATTCTTGGAGCATATGATTTGTCTCCATAACATTGTTTCCCTCCATGTTGCTGATAGAAGCATGTTATTAAATGAAAATTATTCTCCATTTCTATTATAAATATTTTTCACTTAAACTTGGCTAAAAGTTATCTTTAATACTGTCAGTGTAAGTGTATAAATAAAAAGGGGATGATGCAAAGCAAACCCAAAGCCTAATAAAATGCTAAATATTTAATTGCTAGCAAAACCATTTTTGTTTGAAAATTGCAAAATCCTGACTGGTTCAGCTCAAATGGCAGAAATGGAGCTTAGGAAATGAGAATGTCAGTTTTAACTTCCACCTGAGATAAACAAGGTTTGAAGACCTAAACAGCTCCAAGAGGTTTCTTTTGATAGTCTTGACCATGATTCCTCTGGTCAGCATGAGGTGTTTGTTTTAAAAGGTGTTTCCAAAAGGTTTCCTTTCTGACTCAGGCAGGTCAAAAGGGATGTCAGTCCTCAGTTACTTTCAGTGAGATTTGGAGACATCAGTCAGATACAAGCTCTACATTCATCAGTCCATCAACTATGAAGTTAGGAAATCTGTGCTCAGACTTGTTTTATTCCTCTAATCTGTGAATATAAATTCAGATAATGTTGTGGAACTGCACTAAATCCTCATATTATTTATATGTTATTTTTCTTTTCTATTTCTGGCAATTTTCTACACCTGAAATAACCATGGGGCAAGAATAGCTTTGTCATTTCATGTGATCAAGCATCACCCTGAAAAGCAAATGCACAAGGTACATCTTTGGTTGATTTCTGAAGAGTTCATTTATAAAGAAATAGTCTTTACGTGGCTACAGCTTTGCAGTGGTATTTAACTGAGTTGTGTATGAATAATTTACCATTACAGCAGTTTTTTGAAAATTACTCATGGTTAATACTTGACAATGTTGCATAGGACTCAGTAAAACTATAAATTACCTTTCTAAAATCCAGAGAAATATCCTAGGTTTTAACCTTAACTACTTAACTACTATCTCCTATCAAACGCAAGTTGGAAAATCTAAGGCAAAGAAAAAACCCAGAAGCTGCTTAGAACTTTCAACAACACAAGATATGATGCCTACGCCATTGTTTCTCTTTCAAAACATGACATTTTATGTATTGTTTCATTTGTTGACTTGTCTGAATTATTTTATAAACTCATACCAGCTGACAAAGAAAAACCACAGAGAAAAACTAGATTAAATTGTTTAGATAGAAAGAATTTCATTTAAGCGTAATTCCCCAGATAGCATTAATTTGGTAAAAGCCCTGGTACATGACCCAATCCTAACCTTATATTGAGCAGTCAAAGATAGCAAAAAAATTCATTGTCAATTCCAAGTTGCAATTGCACTTGTTTACCACCAACAAAGGCACCTTATATCGCGTGTGCAAAGTAACTAATAAGTGCCTGATTGAAGTTTTGACTTCTATTAGTCCAGCCAAGGCCAGAGCAATTTTCTGTGTTTGAATGTCCAGGGTTTACTTGGATTCCCTTGAGGATGAGCAGGAAATACTGCTAGACAAAAGATGCTCTGTGGCTGAACTGCTTCTTCTGCATTCAGTGCCACTGCACTGCTCCAGCTGCTCTAGCCAAGCTACTAATAATGTTTCTGTATGTCAGTCCTGGCTCCCAATAAAGACAAGGACATTATTCTTAAATGACATGTGAAGGTGTGATAATCAAGATACCGCATTCAGCCCTGGTGGGGATTTTGATAGTGCTACTTCTCCAGATTATAACACAATCTTTTGTTCAGATGCCACAGTAATACCAGGAGCGTAATTTGCAAACAGGCAGATGAGAAAGATTGCACCTTCAATGCATCTTCAATGCATAAAAGTGATGCAATTTTTAATGTATTTGGGCATCAGTGAAATTATAACCACTGTAATAGAGAATGACTGATGATTCTAGAATCATTATGCTGATCAGTGAATGCACAAAACACACCACTCACCTGATTCAGAGTCTGTGTAACAAGCACTGACTTCAAAGGGATTTGAATCAGACTTTCAATCAGACTATGTTAACTGTGAATAGTCCACACTTCACTGGTATTGAAAAGCATGGTCATTTTCACCCAACCTTCTCCTTCCTTATACCTTGCAGGGTTTACAGTGTATTGCAGGTTATTACTTGTTTTTATTAAATCCACTTTGAAGCCTGGGGCTAAGTCCTAAAGTCCTTGCCCAGCTGTTCCCTTCTTCCCCCAGACAAACATCCCCACTGCCTGCAATGGGAGCCTGAAATCAGAGGAAGTAGAAATAATTGAATCTGCTTAAATTTAACATCAGCTTTTTGTTAACTGCTTTATCATGTAGTCATGGTTATCAAACCTTTATTCACTGGATAAATGCACTTTATAGTAGTGTTATCCTTTATGAGCACTAATATGGATGGAGGAAGTATACACAGAACTTTTTTACTTCTGTAAATTTGATCATGAAGTGTTTCCACCAAAGCAGATTTTACTGAAGCTATTACTTATCTTGTGATTCAACCAACGCAGACCTATAAGATCTGCAAAGTTTACAAGGTGCTAAACAATAGCCAAACAAACCAGATTAGCTGAGAGAGATGTCAGGGTAATTATAGGCAGTAATGCCTCTACAGAGTCCTGAGTGTTCAGAATGGAAGACAATGTTTTATATTTAAAGGATCAGATAAGATATTGTCTACCCTTCCTGGAATCAAAACTGAAGACAAATTACTTATTAAAGTTTGAAATCCTGAATTAAACAGTAATTCCTCCAAACCTACTAGAAATCTCTATTATTAGGCCATTAACCCACACAGTGCTCCACTAAGAACAGAGTCACAGTGGTAAGGAGTGCCGCAGAAACAGTTATTGTCCGTCCTGAGCACACAGTGTTGGAACCAAATGAGCTAGGACCTCCACATTTTCCACAAGTATTATTTTAAAATTATTTCTGTTAGTGAACTCCTTTCCATTATGTAGTATTCTAAACCCCTCTCTTTCTCATCCATCATGGCCTTGTGTCCACTTCACTAGGAGCTCCCAGCACCTGTGTGAAGTGTCTGAGGACCTGTTTTAAAGAGCAGTGTCTGTGCATGCAAAATCTAAATGCTTTGCCTCTCCTCACCACTGAGGGTGGTGCAAAGAAATCCTGTAACTGTCCCACAGTGCACAGAAAGTACCTGTCAGTGCCAAGGGCTGCACGGGGGTTCTCCATTCTCCTTATCTGGCACAGAGGAAATGAGGGACTCATGTTTTTCACATCATCTCTTCCCCGCACACTGCACATGAGACTCCACTGGTGGTCCCAAAGCTGTTATGAGCTACTGCATGGAGGGTAAGGAGAGACAGACCACTCCTTTCAATCAATGATTTCCCTTGCAAATAGGGGGTTGATGACACTGAAGGAGGCTGATTTCCAACAGGGAAAAAGTTTTCTCTTATGGTGAACATAGACACCATTTAAGAAGTGACAAAACTAGGATAAGGAAATTGCACAGTTCTGCTTTGGGTGAAATAACACTCAGGTGAAATGTACACTAAAAGGAAAAAAGAAGTACCAGACAAACAAAAGTCCCCATCTTTTCCACGTTTCAAAAAATAAATTTTTGGTTTTTCTTGAGCCTACAAGAGTCTGTTCAAGTCATGTATTATGGATTTATTTGTGCCTGGGTATGAGGGAAAGAGACCATGCTTCATTTCCATGCTAAATGGAGGGGGCATGAGGGAGATTATTGCATAAACCCCCTATACCTGCTGCAGCCCAAGATATAATAAGAGAATAGACACATATAGGCTCACAATTACCTACACATTTTTTAATGAATACCAGCCCCTTCAGGGGAAATCAGAATATTTTAATAGACAAAATAATTTCAGTTCAGTGTAGTTGCTATAGAAGTTCATCACTTGCATGTCTATCATGATGTTGGAAAGCTTTTTAAAGAAGCAATGATAAGTGAAACCATGAGTAGAATAGTTAAAATTGAACCTCATCAATCAGCTGATAGAACAGAAACATGCCAGTTAATTTACAGAGGCCTTTAGGCATGTATTTATTACTTGATTTCTAATCAAAATTATATCCAGAACAGGAAAAAGTGCAATTACAGGTATGTTGTGATACAAAACAAATCCAAAAAACTATAGATAATTGCAGCTGCACATTTCTAAACTGATAAACTTGCATGCTGCCAAGACTAATAAACTTTATTTGATTTTTGGCTGCAAAGACCAATGATATATGTTAACCTGGTATCTGATTTTCAGCAAGGATACCTAAGTACTATTTAACACTGACAGTTATAGATAGCTTAGCATTTAACTGGAGTCTCCCTTGACCTCAATTACCACATTAAAATATTGTTAACAAATTTAGAGTCAAATTGGCATTTATTATACAAGATTAGGTTGAGTCTGAGTAATTTACATATTGTCATCAGGTCTGCCAACTGCTTACATCTTCATGTATTTGGGGAAAGCAGCCAACATTGATACTATCAGGGCAGATGTGATGACAAATAATAAAGTTTTGTTCCCATGACAAAGTGGAATTTTCCCTTTGACAGAGAATTCCACCCACAAAAGCTATTATCCTACACACTGCCTGCATCCTTTGAACCACAATTTAAGAATTCATCTATATAAAGAGGAAAATTTCCATAATTTTCATCCCATATGTACAGTTTTCACATAGTTTGAAGTGGTATGTGTGACACTGCTTTTGTGGCAGTGATTGTTTTGTTATATATTTCAACATCAATATTGCAGGTAACATAATACTAAGTCTGCTTCCCATGATTTCACGTGCTTATGTGTTCAAAGTGACACATGAAAGATGAGAATGAAAATGTGTTTATATTCATGTGTGAAATGTATGAATAATAAAAATATATATGCATGTATTTCACTTGTGCCTCTTAGATTAACAGGTTTTCCAATATTTAGAATTGATGACTGTCTCCTGTTTCAACCTATTTTTGTGCCCTTTAAATTTTAGTCATAAGGGAATAAGTCACAGAGCATTAGTAATCTAACTTTGATCAGCATTGGAAGTCCCATGGGGAAAAGTCATGAAGCTTCTGCTCAGTTTAAAGTCGATCCCTAATCAGACAAGATGCCTAATAATTTCAGTAATGATTTTATAAGGACTCAGGGATTTGTTCTGCTCTTACTAAGCAATGCAGGGGAGGGATCATAGAGTATTTCCAGTTTTCCCTCAATCTAAAAGGATATTTAGTGCATTAGGGAAGATCTCATAAGAAATGCTTTCTTAAAGGCAGATTTGGCAGTCTGGGAGAGTTCCAAGGTATGTAATCCCTTTAGCAGAAACATCAATTTATCTCAGCATGCTGTAAAAACCATAATAGCAAACAAAACTACAAATCCAGAGATCAGTTTCTCCCTGATATTCAGCCTTAAGTGTTTTTTGAGACCTGCAGACACTGACATACTTGAGCTGCTTCTAAAAATTATTTAGCTTGCGTTCGTTGTAAATCTTTGAAATTACATACAACTCTATGGCTGGTCTGCTCAAACTGCTTATATTATGGCTGCATATTTTCAATGCTTTCATTTCAGCTTGCCCAGCTTTGTAGATCTGCTATTTCTTAATCTTGCCTGTATTTTTTTTTTTTTTTTTACTTCTTAAAAGGAAAAAGGGTTTTAGACTAAACTAAAGAGAGAAACTTTGTATTGAAGTTCGTAGAGGTTCTCAAAGAATTTAATCTGCCCGAAGACATCTTCTACATGAATCAGTCAGAATCTGGAGGCCTTTTTGAAGAAGAGTTATCACAAAATTCCCTGAAGACCTTTCTACTAGCAAAAACCAAGTCACTTCTACTACTCCTGAACTACCAAACCCCCACCCCCCCCCCCCCCCCCCCCAAATAAGGCATATTTCAACTCCAGTTGAGGTATTGACCCCAAAAGAGACTCTGTAGTTTTAAGGAGGCTCTTTGGGTTTGAACAGGAGACAAGTAGGAGCTTTGACAGAAAACCTTCACATTGGTCAACCCCAAAATACTTCTTGTGCATAAAGGTAGGTTGAAATAACTGTTGTTAGTTGACTGGGGTTTTTTTGCTGTTTTCTTTTTTTTTCCTCTTTTCTTAATAAGGAAAGCTAAAGTATTTTGAAATAGTTATTCCTATCACATGCTTAAAATTTCCAAGTTTACACAAAAGAAAAATTACATGAGTGAAATTAGAAAATTATGCAGACATTATATAAAGTGAGAAACTTTTTTTTATTTTAACAGCATATTCTGTTTACAAAGAGTCAGAACCCTCCAACAGCCTCATCTCAAGGGGCTGTGTTCTAAGTTATGTTGAGGGAAAAAAAAAAAAATCAGATAATATTCCAAGTAGAGAAAATTCTTGAGTAATATTTGACTCTTATAAAGGACCTGAGGAATTTCTGACCCATCAACCAAAAGAATTTCAGATTCGGAATGTGTGGGACTGTCAGTTTGGTCTTTCAACTATTTTTTTGGTCTTCCCTACGACAAGACTGGAAATCTCTGCAGGTTTTTCACAATCATATTTACAGCCAAGCGGGACATTGTTTGTTATGCAAATGTTAATGGCTTGTTCCAGTTAGGAATTTCTGGTCTTCTGGAACCTGGGAGAATTTGTTAACTTGGATAAAATGCTTTAATCAGTGGCCTCTGTGCAAATAAAATATTGGTGTACTTCTGTTTAACTACAATGAGGTAAACGGAAATACTTTTCAGAATATGGTTTAAGAAAGGAACATTAAGAACAAATGTCACAGTAACTACTTTCCTGGAAACATTATATACTGACTAATCACTGGTGACTAGACTGACATAATAAATTTAGTAAGATACATATTCATACACAGTAAATGTACTGTGCCACAGAAATGCCCTTAATAGACTCAAACCTCAGGCTCACCTGGACCACGAGTGCATTGTCAAACCTACTGCTGGCCTCAAACCTACAGCAAATGTGACTGCTTCCTGTGAGCTGCTACAGCACATTGCTGGATCCCAAACACGAGAGTGTTTGTACATGAGGACACAAGAGTACATGAGACCTCTCTGACATTTTTAAAATATACCACCTTCTTTGGTGAACAGAGAACCGGAATTCACCTGCTGAGGTTTTCTCTCCCGGGATCCTGTACAGGCAAACTCCCTTCAGTTTGGAATCAGACCTGATTGAAGCCAGTTTACAGTAGGGTTTTTCAGTAGATTAGTATTCAGCAGCATTATTCTGGATTTCCCCCTTCAACTAGGCATTTTTCACAAATCCTTGATCTTTCTAGTCCTCATGAAAGCTCATATCCTTGTATACATTTTGACATTTTCAGTGGAATTAAATGTACTTGCTGAAAATTCTCATAATACAGAGCATAAGCGCCAAGTTGCTACAACAATGGCTGGTGTAGCATTGCAGTAAGATTTATTGCTTATCTGAAATGTGAATGTGTGCCTCCACACAATCTCTGAGGGACCAGGCAGTTCTTACACAATTACAGTGCCATCCTGTACACCTCAGCCGCAATACTCCTGTAGATCAACAACTCTGACTATAAAATGCCAGTAACCTAATAACAGTACATTAGGCAGTTTATGAAACTTCTCTCACCCTTTAAACACATCTTCCAAAACAAGAAGGGTCCTAAAATGTACCTTATACCTTGGTCATTACAAGCCAGGAGTAGGTATTCCAGGACCCAAGACTCTTACAGAGAAAGCTATTGCAGCAACCTGTGGACTGAAAGAAAGACAACTGGCTTTTCTTACCTTTCTATATAAAAGTGTGCATCACAGAAGCTTTTCAATTTTATTATAAAACCTCATTATTTCCTTTTACTGCAGACTTAGTGGAGCCTTCTTATAGAAATTAATCAAATGATTAACTATGAGATGGTCTTTTAATACTGTATAAACCATATATTGCTAAATGTCCTTCTTGACCCTTTATTTGCAACTTGGGTATTCTCATAGGACAGAAAATAAGAGACAAATCAATGCAATAAGATATTTCATCCAGGGCTTCCTGCCCTACCTTAAACTCACATTATTTTAAATCTTATTATGCAGGGAAGGTATGGGATCAAATTCACAGCTGTCAGAAGCCATTAGAGTCAGTGGAACTCTACCTGCTTATTCTACCAGGGAATCTGGCCAACATCATACATTTTATTCTTGATTACCTTAACACCTTAAATGGGAAGTTTTGCAATACAATGGAGATAAAGCATCTCTAAATTAAAGACACTGCCCAACACAAGATACACAAACTTTAGAAACAATGAGCCTTCAAAACATGCTGCAGACAGAAGTTATCAAGAGCAGCTTATTTCAGAGCAGGCAAAATGGGAAAAAATCTCCCACTCAGACATAAGCTCTGCTATACCTGGAACTACTATATTTATGTGTGAGCTGCACAGAAACTCTTTCATCCACTTTGCCCTTTGAGTGGCAGGGCTGCTGCTGCCATTGTTGCAGGAAATGAAATCAGCAAATTCAAAATGGATTCAAGTGTCTCTCTTGGAGGAGTGGCACCAAACCAGCCCATCCTCACCCCACATTGCAGCAGCTGTGCCCAGGACCTCTTTGAGTCCTGATCATTACCCCAAGCTGGAGCACTTGTCAGCCTGTTTAGTGAAGCAAATGTCAGCCAAGACATCTGCAGCACCTGAGAGGTTTTTTCACAGCTTGAAGTCACAGTACACGAACTTTGATGTGGAAGCTCTACAGACTCTTTGGGAAGGGGATTTTGTTATGTATTTACACTGGATCCTGGGGCCCAGGCAGTGATGCTGCAGCCCTGCCACCTTCTTCCATAGCTCCAGGCATGCCCCTCTCCCCTGAGAACCTGGGCACGTGGTAGCTGAAATTCCATTTGAATTGGAGTAATGTTTTCACCCAAGGTGAAACTCTCTCCACTAACCCCTAGAGCCTCTGAGGTTACTTTTTGCTACTTCAGAAATTCTACAAGACTCTACTTGCTTTAATCAGCAGCTCTGCCTAATGGCCAAAGCAGTTCTCTAAGGGAAAGAAATGAAAGAGTTCTGAGACTTATTGAATATTTTTCAGACTTTTCCATTGGGTCAGCACAAGGAAGTTTAGGGTTTTAGTGCTTAGGGTTTTAGTTTTTAATTGTAGACATTTCAAATAGAAATATTTCATGAAATGCATGCAAAGTTTATGCTAACATTTAAAAAGAAAGTTCATATCCAGTGAACTCAATTGAGGATTTATATTGTCACGTTTCAAATATGATTTTGTGGCATATCTCAGTTTACATATTTGTAGCCACACTAGTCAAAGGTATGCAAGTATCTATGAGGGCAGATAGGTGTGTATTTAGACATTTGTGGCAATCTACCATGAATTTTCCCTGACAAAGACTCAAAACACCTACGTTCTTTTGTTAACCTGACCTGGAAAGTGGAGCTCATCACTGCTCAGCACTGACTGTGTCTGAGAAAAGTACTTATAAAAGTCCTTAAAATATTAACTTAGCTGTCTGTTGTTGATGTAATGTTGTAATAGAATCTGTTATGTGCAGATATTTAGGAGTTTCAAAACAGTGTAGGGAAAAGTCAGCAACATTATTTCTTTACTTTGAACTGAGTAGAATTCAAACTTTGACTTCAAATACTGCCTGCTAATCTTCAACCACTTGTGCATTTTATAGGACTGCACAAGTCAGCTGGGCTGAAATGCAGAATTTGTAGTGGGCTGGGTACTGCCATGAGAGCCAAGACATCCCTAGAGGGGTTCAGCACCTGGCAGGAACAACAACAATGTTCAGCATTTGGGTAATGGGGGGAAAAAAAAAAAATTCAGTCTCGGGGGTGGGATTCTCATCTCTCCACAAGTACAAAACAGAACATCTTTCCTGAAATCAAGAAAGGTTGATCAGAGAGGGAGGAAAATCAGACTTTGATGTATCTAAATATAAACCAAATATATATCCAACATGAATTACTTTTGCAAACACCTATGCAGTGGAGACTGCATTCAAATCTGCTGCTCACCATAATGCGTATTATACAGAGATGTGAAAGCTGATGCAAGTGAGTATGCATAGTCCTGGCAATCTTCTCTAGTTTATTTTAGTACATTGCAAGACAGTCCAATATTATCTAGTTCAGTATAAACTTGTCTTTTCAGCTATTTCTACAACGAATGAAGTGCATGCCTTCTACTGCAGTTCAACTCAAATCCATCTATCATTTTATTGACCTGCTGAGGAAAAAAAATGTCCCTTTTTCCAGCTCACAGATATGAGTTTTTCATGACCACAGAGCAGAGACATTGCTGAAGATAGGTAGAAAGCTGTAGATGTTTTCTCTTTGTGCAAATACATGATGCGAAAGAAAAAAAAGGGACCTTACAGGAATTGTCCTGCAGAAAACAGGGCTTCATCAAGGCTAAAAGCCTTACTATAAATTAAAGAATCCAAAAATATAGAAGAAATCCAGCACTGACAGAGAGCCCAGTATAGGAGCAGCACATTGGATTTGCCAATCCTTTGCCCTAGAGCAGCTGAGCCTGGTTTGTCCTTGGCCCAAGGCAGCATGTGAAGACCTGCCCCACTCCATTTGCATGGCTTGTCCACAGCCATAGATCTCTCAAACTCAGATTCACCATCCCTCTTTCTTGGAAGCTTCCTCTTCATCCTAAATCAGCTCAGATTGTCTTGGAAAGGCTCTGTAAGGCAGGGATTCCCCAGGACAATGTGTGATTTTCTTCTTGTGGAGGAAGAGTCTCCTCTGTGGGTGGAGGGGTAGAAGTCCCATAATCCCACTGTAGCAAGCAGTCCACAATGCACCAGCAGCTCATGGAGCTCTGCTGAGCAGAAGTGAGTGACTGGGGACAGTTTGTGAGAATCTCATGAATCTCATTTGACATTTTATTAACCCAAGCCATGTCCTTTTTCTAATACAATGTAAGGAATATCAGTTGGTCATGGAAAAGAAAACACACCTTTAATATAGGCCAGTTGACAAGAGGTGACAGGATGTTGCACTTTGTTAACAACACAAGTTTCTGCTGTGCTCTTGTTCCTTGTTACAAATTCTGCATAACTCAGTTACTGAAACACTTTTAAGTTTCCAATGCCTTCCAAGCTTGGTGATGTATGTTAAGTTTCTAACATATAAACCTTTTGGGTTCTTCACCTGTTTGGTTTGATAGATGGGTAAGAACATGCAACAGAAAACACAGAATACAGGGCTTTGATGTTACCAGTATTAAACCTGCACCTGTGCTTTACCAGTCACAAAATCCCTAGCCCAAAATGATACATCAGCATTTTTCATAGAATGCTGCTGAAGGGAGACAGGGTATTAGTCTGAGTAAGCTGTACAATTTGTCACAATTCTTTGTGTGACCATGGTCACACCATTTCATTTTCCCATCCACCTTTCCAGATAGTCAGTAAGGAAAAATAGCATATCAATACTTTTCAGAGCTGGATTCATGCTTGCAGGATATTTAAATATTATTGAAATGGGCCAGTACTATTCCTTGGATAGATGAGTATTAAATCAAGAAAAAGCTAAATATTCGGATTTTCTATACTGATTTTATTCCTTAGATGAATATAAGTTTCCTAATAAAATCCTGAAAGTCCAGTTTCTCCTATGGCATGAAAACGCTCTTTGTCCCTTTAAAGCAGTGATCTTTTGGCAGCAATCCTTAAAATTCTTAAATTCTAATTAATGACCTTTTGTTTTATCTCTTCCCCTTTTTCATTGCCAGTACCTGTCTTTGAGATTTTTTCCTGGCTGCATCTCTCATTTCTGACTGAGATAGCATATGGCTGGTTGAGAAATTCATCTTCACCCAGTAGTTGCTTATACAGTGGGAAAACCTGAGCTGTCTTCATACTACTGACAGAGCAACCTCAGTTCTGTGTAATGTCCCTATCAATGCCTTTGCTATATTTGTAGTTGAAAGAAAGGTACATTTTGGAACTTTAAAATCAATGGTAATTTTTTTGTCGTTGTACAAAATAGCTTTAAGTGAAAGAGTCAATTTTGTCTGATATCATACTGATTGGAAATTTATTTTTACCAGCAAAACTATTTTTAGGTGTCTCACAAACTCATCCTTAAAGACCCAGATCCCAATTGTTTTGGGACACTTGGGAAGAGAAGCATTTGTCTTTATATACATAGATTCAGATATTAAAAATTCAGGAAATCCAGAAGTGATGTGTTGATGGAAATGTTAAGTGTGCTTTGAATGACTGGACATCTATCTGTAGATTTGTGAAAATAGGAGAATATAGGCACAAATGAGATTGTTTAAAAAAAAAAAAAATCTTTCTCACTACAGATAGTGCACTGTGCAACACAACAAATACACTGTGACCTCACTGAGAGGAGCAATGACAACATTGCACACACATCTTTCAAGACTGAGTGTGTAGCTGGCTGGCACACACTCCTATCCTCCCCTGCTGCACAGTGTTTACAATGGTACAAGAAATTAGGAAGCTGAACATACAAACCCATCAATTCAGACTGCCCTTCTTTCAGCTAGAGTACAAGCAGGAACCAAATGAACAGCTCTGAACTCTTAGATTCTGAGCCAACATTATGCTCAGATGTCTTCTTAGCAGCACTCAAGGCCATACTTTCTAAATGTTCATATTTGGGACCCTACTTTAAGAGAATTTCCTACATCCTCTGACCTTCTTTAACACTTCTGCTTTGGTTCCACCTTCTCTGATTAATAAAAGATAACACCCCACTTTTTTACTTTCTTATTTACAAAGCACACTCTTTTCCCTACATCTGCTGACTCTCACTGCCAGAGATAAGTTTCCTGCCTCTTTTCATCTCACCTCGCCACTTTTTTTTCTTTTAAGGAGCACTTACATCCTCTCCTGTATTGTCCCTAGTTTGGTTCAGCTTTTCAAAATCCTCTGGAAAGCTGTAGAGGGATTTTCACCTAAAAATCAGTTTAAAAGCCCTATTTTCTATAATGCCAACCAGACCCTTGATAAAATGAGCTTTGGCCTATGCTGAGCTGCTGCCTGATGTTCTGGCCCAAGGCACCTCAGTCCCTCAGCCTGTTCCCTGGTTGGACACAGCACCACGCACAGTGTCTTGGATCAGCAGTCATCCATCTTATGATAAGACAGTTAATAGTGGTCTAAATTAGCCTCAGACATGCCATTGATTTGGTGATGCTATATGATCTGCGTGGCACTAGAACATATATCTATCTCCAGATGACCTCAGTATTTTTTTGCCCATTCCAGGATTCCTCACTCCTCCAAATCTTTTCCCTCTAACTTACAGAATACAGGTCAGTTCAATTCTTCTTTATAAGTCATACTTTCAAAACCTTAAATCATGCATTTGTTTGCCTTCCACTGCACTTTTACAAGCTCAGTCAGCAATGTCCTTCCTATAATACATTGCAGAATTGCAGATACTCCAAATGGAACCTGACTAGCGATTTTCAAAGCAACAGAGTAACTGTAGTAGTAGCAGCACACATTTGCTTGCATTTGTACTTCTGCCAAAGTTTTTGGTTCAAGACTGTATTTGCATTGCTGGTTTCCCAGAGCTAGAAAGGAACTGATGCATCTCTGAATGCAAAAGCAAATGGCCTAAGCCATAATGGTAGGGATTCCTTCCCAAATACATTTCTCCAAAGTTGGCAAAACCCCTTTCAGAGTAATTCCCATGTCTAATCCCTTACAACTAAACTTAACATACTGCATATATCCACAGCAGTGATTTTAGGTGCTGTTAGAAGCATCAATATTAAATCAGTAACATTCATAGCCAGTTAATCAAATGAATCCAGAGCCAAAACCTCAGAGTGACTCTAAGGACTTCCACCCTCTTTGATTTCCTATTCTTTGGATGAGATGCACACTACAATCTCTTCAGTAAAAATCCCTTGGAGAACTTTGCAACAACCCTTCAGTACATACAACACTCTGGCTCAACTCCATCTGCTGTAATTATATTTCATTATCAATAGTCTCTCCTTCACAGTCTTACTGTACCTTTCTGTAATACAGTCTAATACCCAATGCCTAAAACTGCTGCATTATATCTTGCAGAGGGCATAATTGCAATAACAAGGATGTTAATCCTAATTTAAACTTTGCTTAAATTGATGTTTTAGGGAAAAAAATACCATGTAGAACCACGGCCAATGATCACCACCTCTCTCCCAAGACTATCTCTCTGTGGATGGGTTAACTGTTTAGTTGTGTCAGAGATTACCTACTCCCCATAACTCCCAAACTTGATACAAGTAGGGGTTCTTCACAGTCTGTGTTTACCTGTTGAGATGGCATGATGCCTGGCTGCTCACCAGTTGGTCAGACACTTCCCCTAAGACATAAGTTTCCAGGGAATATGAAAGCTTAGACAGGAGGCCTAGATAACATTTAAGTGCCATCACTTTTACAGGAAATCCTTTCCACTGTGACAGCTCTGCCACACTGGTGTCACATCCCTCTTTACACTTCATCACGTCTGTTCACACTTTGGTGCATTGATGAATCAATTAAAGCATTTTCTTGGCTTTTTCTCTCTCCTTTTTGCATCAATATGGGACAGTTGGCTCACAGCATGAAGAACTTTCACATCTAGATTTTCAAACTTTTCTTGGAAGTTAACAGGAATACATGTTCCACATGTAAATGAACCAGTACAGCAGGATGACAGGGGTGTATTTCTCTGGGTCTACTCTGTTTTCTTGCAAATTTCACAAAATGGTGGCTCTGACCTCCCAGAACTGCAAGACTGAAAAGGAGTATGTGATCTACTTTCTATGAGTATGGGTCTTGCAACAACTACTACTATTCAAAGCCATTCTGTCTGGGTTGTGTCCTAAAAATACTATATTTCTGGTGTCTGTTCCAAAGTTCGGAGATCTTAATGAACACACAGTAAACTCTGAATGTAATTTGCGTTTCTGATATAATTGACTTGAATTTCAGGAGTGATACATGCCCAGAAATCCCAATACAATTAGAGATACATCAGGTACTTGACAGCTTGGGAAACAGCTTCTTCTACCTACATGCTGAAGCATAGAATAGAATCTACATTTAGGTAACCATGTTCAAACATGTTCATATTGTTGAGGTTACCATGCACATACCAGTGTAAAATGTGCATGGCCTTTTAATATCAATTCTATGGAATGTCCAATTCTCATAATTATCAAGATGCATTGGCATATCTCTGTGAAAATTAGACTTAAAAAAATACCACCTTCTCAAGGTTTTGAAAACTGCTTAAAGACAGTAACCCCAGAGAACTCTGTCTAGCTGAAAGCTTGCCCACTTTTGAAATTGTGGGGTAGAATCTCCCCCAAAGGGAAACGAATGAGCCTCAGATTTGCTGCTCTAATCCTGGACAGTCACACTGTCATTGCAGAACCAGCTCTACAACTGGCAGGACACAGAAACAGGCTCCTCACCTGTTCTTATAGATTATATCTACATAATTACACACACACACCCCTTTATATATATACACACAAAACAGAAAAACAGTGTGTGAGAAAACACATTATGTATTTTACATAATAATTGAAGGAAATATATGTCCACTCAAGTTTGGTATTATGAGTGTCCATGCCAAATTATATTAGCCTTGCCTAAAGATTTACCAGTGCCACTCAAAGCTCACAAAAACTGTACTGCTGAAACCGTTAAGTACCTTTATAAAAATATCCAAAGTAATCCACTATGTTTGAATGTGAAATCCCTTACTAGGTAAGAAGCAAACTAAAATACGCTCTTTGAAGACAGCTGCATTATCCTGTAAATAAAAGCATTTTTTAAGCTATACTTCTCTTCATATGTGAAGTATAGGCTCTTCGTAAAAATAGTGTGTAATACTACAGTTTTTCTAATGAAAGTTGACCTTACTATCAACTAGTAAGTTTTCTAAAAAGTGTTTTCATGATGGGTCCAATCCATAACATACAGCTTTGCAACGTCAATTTAAAGACGCTGATTTTTACTGATTCATATACTAAGCATAAATAAAACTGTTATGGTAAAACATCAAAAATCTTTCTTAACCTGTTGCAGCTCCAAAGAGGCATTCTAAGCCTTTCCCACAACATTTTTCCAAGAAGACAAGGTAAAGAAATCTGTGTTAAAGCTTCTGTAACCTCTAATTCATGAAATTAGGTATTTCCCAATTAGACAAGAAAGCACTTCCAGGAAAAGTGACATGTGAGTGTTTACTTTCTGTTTAAAGACTTTTTTGATTAAAAGATATTGAAATAGATAACACAACAAAATTAGTTTTTGCTGTGGTGGTCAGGTTAAGGTTTATTCTGTTGCTAGGATATACTGCTCTATCACAGCCAATCTTGACGGTGGAAATTGGTGCCTTAATTTCCCAGTGGTCCATGCTACTTCTGACTTAGGCCTCAGTCTGGTTAATCAAGCTGTCATTCTCACTGCAGATTGCCTTTTGACATCTTCATCTGCAAAAAGATTCTCTAGTCAAGTCTGACTATGGTGAGTCAATTCAGCGTTTCATTGGTGGTCAAGACTGAACTAGTGGTCGAGGTCCTTGTGAAAAGAAGAGACTCATGAAAGGATGAGGAATACAGTAATTGAAGTTATTTTTCTTGGCAGAGGCGAGCATGGACCATGCTTGAGCAAATGTAATTGAAGCAGTGATCACATTTGGGTCCTGGTACTGCTGTGTCAGGAGCCATTGACACTGTTAGAGGAGTCCGGAGACAGAGTCTGCCCCTGCTTGTGCTGGTGCAAATAACAAAGCAAAGTTGCTTCTGATTTACACTTGAGAATAGAAGCGAGCATTGCACTTGGTATTTTCTTATCTCAAATGACAGATCCTGTTGAAGATGTATGTTGAAACAGTTTAGACAGTTTAATTCTCTAAATACTTTATTCTCTCAGATTTTGCTGCAATTTCTATTATATTGTTCCTAATGTGTGATCCACTGGTGTAATGAATCACCTGTATAAATTCCTTCACAAAGTTGCAATTGACTCCCTCAGCTACCTACACATTTGCCCCCTCTAAGGGAGTTCCATGGTGCTCTGAGATGTGAGCTATGCCCAAGGGAGCATACCCTGCAAAGACATGCCTGCTGTCAATGCTGCTCAAAAGCCTTTCTGAGGATGAGTGACAGGTGTCTTTGCCTGAAGAGAAACAAACTCTGCAAGATTCAAACAAGGTGGCTTCTAACAGGCTGAAAAGCAGGCATCTGTCTGAGAAATAAAACTAACCTGTATGTTATACAAGGTAAGAAATTAATTCAGTTAGAAAATCAAAACAGAGACTCTAATTTACATGTAATTATATACAAATTACAAGTTTGTTGGTTTTGGTTTTCTTCCTAAACATGTTATAGCTTTCATTGCCATTTAAGTTCAATCTGTCCAAAAATTACAGTAGATCCCCATTTCCACCAGAGAATACGAGCAGATGTCAAAATTATACCAGTGGAGAAATGCAGCAAAACACAGCTCTGCTTTGCTATAGGTAGGAATGAAGAGGAAGCATTTAAGTATTTTGAATAATTTATTGATGCTTTCGAAAAGCAGATGTGCTCTCATTAACACTGTCTCTCTGCCCTCACCAGCAAGATTTCTTCTGGTGCCAGTACTCTACTATTTTTTCCCACAATTATAAAAGCAGACCAATTACTACAGAAAACTACAAAGAAACAGTACAGCCTGCCTTGCAAAAGATTTCTCAACAAGTACTATTATTTTATTAGACAAGAGCAGAAAGATCATCTGAAGCTCTTAGCACCTTTCTTGATACCTGACAGGTAGCCTAGTTGTGAAGGTATCAATTACTGGTGGGAGGAAAAAAAAAAAATCAGTTTTTATAGTAAAACCAATGAGCCAAACTCTGCCATTCTTGCTTACAGTGCTACTAGCATCAGTAAAAGCATCTAAAATTAAAATTATGTTTTTTTCAGGAAGAGGAAATAACCCTCAACACAACCTGTATAAGAACTTGAGCTTTCTAGAAGACAGCATTGCCCAAATGAATCTGACTAATGTAGGAGCTAAAGGGAAGTACACAGAGTTACAGGACACTAGAACAGGAAATTGAGCAAGGGGTTGAATGGAAGTGTGGCTAGTGAAATAATGGCTAGTGAAATAATTAAAGTTATTTGGAATATATAACCCAAATTCAGAATGAAATCCAAATCTTGGTATAAAGATTCTGCTTGACAAACACACAACGTGACAAACAAAAGCATGTATTTTAATGAAGCATAAGGATCTGCTTGGTCAAAGAGCTTCCAGGAAGGATTTCCAGATATCATTACAATTCCTCTGCTAATTTATATCACCTCGCTAGTAAGGGCACTGCTCCTGTTAAAAGTGAGGCTAACACCAGTATTATCCCTCACGTGTAATTTTCACACACAGTGCATATGCAGCAGTGACATACATGTACTAAACTCTGAAACCAAGTGATAAATTGCATTTCTCCAGCACCTCTGATCGCCTCACCTGCACTCTGCCCACTAATCCATCTTTGCCAGGACTACCACTAACCTTCCAAACCTATCAGTTTCTTGCAGACAACCATCATTTTTTTCAGATAATAACCTGCTAAAAAAAATATTTTCTTCCTTCCTACAAATAAGGAATTTGCCCCCAAAATGTATTGGTCTGAGGTTTAGGGCATTCTTGGAACACTGACAAGTTTAAAGTCCAATATCTCAGAACACTTGAAGGTTAGAGCTGAATACTTTATATAAATGGGGAAGAGGCACGAATTCACTCCCCTAATTCCTCAGTATAGGCTTGACCAGATGTAAAAGTTTTTATTTTAGCCTTGGTTGATCATAAGATGTAAATTTTTCAATTTGCAATGCTGTGAAGTACAGGAAGTCTCTCAGCTCATGTTTAAATGCTCTAGAGTTAATTATTCAGGTTCTCTGCCTTGAAAGGCCTGTAAGATTAAGTTCACAACACTGAAGGTCAGTACAAAGGAAGTGAAGAGATGGACATACACACAGGAGCCTTAAAAATTGGAAAACACATCTACTGTTACACGGCCCTATGCTTTACTAGTCTGAGTTTATTCACATCAAATCAACTCCAAAGTAAATCTGAAGTCTGTCACATGCTTGGATTTAATATTTTTTCCCCTGTGGCATAAGCAAAATACCAGGACACACTATCAACATTTCTACTAACTGGGTGCATGTACAGAGAACAACTGAAATCAAGGTCTGTGCTCTGCCTCAGTGGAAGGCAGGTATTTTATACTGGGAACTTGGGATAAACAGCACATCTCTCCACTGCACAGATAACAACAAAAGCACCAATGGAACCATTGCCTCCCATCCACCTCTGTGTTATGTGCTGTCATGGAGGGATATAAGACACTGTAAAACATCAAACTGCCTTAAAGAACCTCAAAGCTCTTGCACACACTCCTAAGGAAAGCTTTGCCTGCCATCTTCCTGATCTATGACTGGTGAATTAGCAAGGTCCAGCCAGTTGTGAGACCTGGGGGAAAAGCAGACCTACACATGCAGACCTTCTGGCAGATCCTGAGACCACTGGGACAACAGTACAAGGGATGATGCAATCAACACTATTTATTTAAAGACTGAAACAAAAAAGAACATAATGTACTATCTCATGACAGTATTTCAGATTATACATGATCAGCCTATTTTACCTATACCTATTTATACAGAACACTGGTGTGAGAGTTACACTGTCCCACTGGGACAATTCTATGCAGTTCTTTGGTTTTGCATAGAGTTAATTAAAATTAATGTAAATCTTAGAAAAATGTGAAGGTCTTGGTTGATATGGTCCCCTTCAGAAGAGGTATATGGAGAACTAAATTCTACAGTTCTTGGGCTCTCTTTAATTATAGCAAGAGTTATATTTTCATGGGACATACATTTCCACAAGATACAGCAAACAGACCTTATTTTATTTATCATGTAGGAGTGAGGAGTTAACAGAGCTGGGATTCACACCTTGGGATCAAAGGAGCATAGATATTTGAAACCTGATGCTTATACCATTAAAATACCTGCTCTGAGACATGTTCCGTATGTTTGCCCTCTCTCCTCTCACAAGTTATATTCTGTAATAAAACCTTTATATTCTCAAGATTTCTGAATATCATAAATTTACCAGAAAACTCTGCTTTAAAAGAAAAAGAGCTAATACAATGAACTCTAGATGACATTGATTGACTTTAAACAACCTTTCCTGGGCTTTCACATGGTAGCAGCATTCAACTTAGTCATAGGAAGAAAGATATGTTTAGATTCCAAAAAAATGAGTAGGTACTTGTGAGCAGACCTTAAGCCAAAGAGAAGGAAGGGATAAGAAATCAGTGATAAATAAACATTTTATTTTCTAATTGTTTAAACACGAGTTGCTTGTAATTACCTAAGTTTTAATGGTTTACTAAAGGAAACAAAAAATCTTAGCTAACACTTTGCTTTGCTAGAAGTGAAGAGGGTTGTAAATGCACTGTACTATTGTCTGTGCCTTCCTTCATATGTTGTGATTATGTGTTCAGTAAATAGCACCCAGACTAAAAAGACCTTGTTGTGAAATCAAGCAACATTAACTCATTAAGTCAATAATTCATGGATTCTTTTATCTAAAGTGGCAACATCACACCATCAATTCACAAAACAGCCACTTCTCCGAAGTGTATGTGATGATAATAATGGATTTTCTAACAATACACTCTCAGAGCAAGGTCACTGCGCACAGATGCGGTGGACGCCATGGTCTGACCTAGGTCAGCAAAACAAGCTTTATTATTGAACCTAATTATGAACTATCAAGATAATGGCCTAGACTAAACTGTTTCCTTAGGGATTATTTAGAAACTAGTCAGCCATTTTAGGTTCAAATCTACTGTACAGCCCTACCTTCCAACACAGAGAAAGTGCTAGGTACGGTATATATACAGACATACTACACACCCATTTCTGAATATCCCCTTAGCTACCAAAGACAACTCATGTGAAAAGCACATATTCAAATCACACTGAATTCAGTTTTTGATGGGGGCAATCTGTTCAAGTGAAAACACAAAGAAAAATCATGTGTACAAATCTTCATTGGCATCCACAAAAGGGTAACAATCTGAATTTTGCTTTTGATTTTGCTTAGGTCTAGAATTAAAAGCCTTTTAACGCATTCTGATAATAATGCAATACTAATAAGCAAAGAGAAACAAAGAAAAAAAACTGTTTGGAATACCAGTAACTGTTTTCAGACCAAGCACAGTAACACTCATGATGCTTATAATCTATTTGAAATAGTCTCAAATATATTCTATAAAAAAGCTCATGGAGGAAAAGTATTTCATGCATCTTACATTTCCCATAACTTAAAATAAAGCTTGGGATCAATGCTGCCTCATGTCATTTTTGCTCAGCTGGAGGGTGTTTTTACTTCTTTCACCCTCACCCCAAGAAGATAAAACATTACAGTTGAGTTCACTTCTCCAGCCAGAAAAGTCATTAAAATGTTTCCTCCCCTTGTGTGCCTCACACTGTAATTCTCCCAGGTATATAGAACTGACTCATTAATATTTTATATTTCAGTCCATGTAATTACATCCAAGTTTCAGAAAGGAATAGTTCCTTGAGATCAGAGATCTTCTTGTGTTAGAAGTAAAGCCAACCTCTGAGTACTCCTAGCAGGGGAAGATTGATTCCCTGTATGATTCCCTCAATTATTTAAAATTATCTTGTTTTTATTTAAGATTTTGATTCATATGATAAGAAGAGACCTAGTTTAGAGATGTTTGTTTTTCTAAGATCAGAGTTATGTTGCTGTGATAAACTTCTCACCTTTTCAGCTTCCAGTCCCAGTGAACCAGTCAACCTGTATGAATTAACATGATGTGATTGACCCTGTACCTTGCCTGTGGGTTTGTAATGAGATCCAACCCATGGGAAAACGTGTAGGGAAAAGGGAGGGGGTAGCTCAGCCTGAAACCTTTCCTTTAACTGGTTGGCCTGTGAACCCATGTGAACTGGATCTCCCATAGAAGTTGTGGCTTGAAAGCAACCCTTTCAAATCATGCTTGGAAAGGTTTGCATAGCCCTAGTGTTAATACACTGGGGCAATTTGCAGAAAATTTCATATTCCTTCACTCCACACTGACAAAGACTGAAGGTTCACAAGCTCTAGGCCAAAAGAACTCATAAGGGAAAAGCAGTTTTTCACAAAAATCAAGATAAAAGAATGACTTTGTCATACACTGATGGAGAGAGTCTTTAGGAATAAATGTAAGATGGAAGGAGGGGAGAAAAAGTATACTTTTGCAGGGGCACTGCAGAAAAAGTGTATTATTTTTTAAGAAACGGGCTTTTCTCCATTTCATATCCTGAATTAGCCAGACTGTGTTTATTTTACATTACATAGAGTTTTATAGCAAGGCTTCCGAGTTTTTGTATAATTAATACAGTCTGGAGGAATATGAGAGTTGGGTTAGCAATAGTTGCTTAGGAGACCACTCCTAACCATGGGAGTTAAAGGCTTTTTAAAGGTATCTTTTAAATATTTTTGTAATAATTAATATGCTTTTTCTGTTAATATGGCAAGAAGAGAGGGCAGAACTTCCCAACTAGAATTAGAGGCACTGGTAGAAGCATTCTCACATGAAGTACAGGTTAGACAGCAGCACTGGATACCAAGTGTGTTATTCATCAACTGAGGTACGGAAGAAATATCAAGCATTCCTTCCAAGTCCTAAAGAAACCTAAGCCATTATTTTACAAGAAATTCAGAAGGAAAACCAAACATCAGTTAAAAAAATTAAGAAAAGAATACTAAGCTCTGGAAGTGTCATGGAAGAAGTTGGAAACACCAGCAAAATGCACAACAACTAACATGAAAGAGCAGAGGAAAAAACTGCATGGCTGCACAGGGCTGTAGCATTGTAAGGAAAACATGAAGAAGTCAGTTCTTTTGAAAGAAGTTTAAAAAAAATCTGATTTTTAAATAAATATTTTGAATAAAATACCTAAATCTCCAAAAGACCCCCTAAGTATAAGGACCAATTGCTCCTCATTTGAAATAAATGTAACTATACAATCTTCCAAATGAAAAGTTCTGGCTCTGAATTTAAAACCAGCTGCCAGTGAAAGCAAATATTTGTGTTTTAATAGCTCAGTAAAGAGAAAAAACAGTCCTGTTGTGGTACAGTCCTATTTACTCCTTCACAATAGCAGCTCAGAAACCTTTCAATGAGAACTTGATCAATGTCAATACATTTCAGACTGAAGTCTGAATATGCATCCAACCTGCAACATTATTTTTGTACATGGTATACTTCTACAATTCTCATGGATTTCATGAAAACATGGAGCTACCAGAAAACTTCCACATAGATATCAAAATATAGTTTTAGACATCTAGCAGTAGATAAATGAAATTTGAAAGCAAAGTTTTTCTGCAATTCAACATTGTGGAGCAATCCTGCTAACTTTTTCACCTCTTATCCTCTTGCTTTTGTCCCTTTTCTCCTCACCTTACCATGGCTGCCCCAGTTGCAGCAAACAGCTGGAAATGAAAACAGGTGAAAGCTGAGGAATAATATAGCAGGAAGACAAAGAGTCAGCGGTTAATAAAGCTTTTGGGCACAAAAAAATTCTTTCTATAGGAAATAGAATACCTTGGGTTTGCATCCTTGCTCCTGCAAGCCACCTCAATACTTCAATTATATTTTTAAGACAAGATGATGACACTCATTCTTTTGCAGTGTCCTACTTTCAAGAAGCTGTGCATGGTTTCCCTGCCACAAGCTGCAGGGAATACGAGCTGGGAGCAAAACATCAGAGACATTAACAAGAATCTTCTCATTATTTAATTAAACTTCATTGGGTTTTTTTGGAGCAACACGAAAACCAAGGGTGTGGAAGGCACTTGAGTTTCTGCACTGCTAATTAAAATTTCTGGAATCCTTCTACAAAGGTAACGTAAAATTGTGATAACTCCAAAGAGAATTTGGCACAGTAAATTTCTAAGATAGAAATGATAGTGGGAAGTACTGAGCAGTCTTGCATAAATTGTAAACATATTAGTCAATCTGATTTTGTGCGTGTGCCCTCACCAATCTGGTTTTACATGCACCTCAATCTTTGGGAAGCAGGCCAAGCCTTTTCCATAACCTCACAATACACATGTGCTGAATCAGGCCAATGCATTTTTTCATACCTAAGTGCATGCAACAAAATCAATTGTCTGGAGCATTATCTGATGTAGCCAGCCAGTGGAAGGCACTTTACATTTTGTTTACGCCTATTCCTGTTCACTGTTTTAAAATAAAGCATCTCTAAATTGTGATAGCTTTCCACTATAATTCTGCTACATTTCTAGATTCCAGATAAGGAAGGAAATGCTGAATAGACATGACTACAAAATGTTAAGAAGCAGAATACTTTCAAATATTAAAAACGATGTGTCATTTAAATGAATTTCACATATATTCATATATATTCTCTCTCTCTCCTACCTTGTCATGACTAAAATACTGAAAATAGAGGTAAGATAGAAAGGCATCAGGCCAATCCTTTGATAACAGTAAAGAGAAACTTCTTGACAGACTGGATAATACTTCTGACACTGTTCTTCCCACCTTCCTACAATCCTTAGTTATTGCCAGATCCTTGCTGGAATAAACAGTTTTTATCTGATTGTGACTGTAGATAAGTATTAGGATAGTAGAGTTACCAGCTACAATAAGAGGATACACAGCTTTTGTGCTAATAAGCACTTCTCTTTAAATGTTAAGAGCAATTAGTCCTTTTGTGTCAACTATTGATTATGCAGACTGATAGACAAAAATCCCACACAGTCTCATTCTTCTTTCTCCTGGATTTCTAAAGAGCAAAATGGGCTTAAAGCAATTGTAAAGCAGAGTGATATTCCATCTTTGGAATCAAGTGCAGCTTAACTATTTGAAAGAGCAATGGTGATGGGTTTGACTATGAGTGAGAAAAGCAAATCCTGATGTATTTCTTTGTCAGGGCTATTTCATGAAAATACCCAAATTTGATACCAGCTTTCTGGGACAAGTATGAAGAAGGTTATTTCATAAAATGTTTTAACTATAAATAATTTTAGTTGTTTCTAATCATAACTTCTTTGAAATTGACTTTTTGGACAGTTAGTCTACATGCATTCAATTTAAAAGCTGCTTCCTAAAGAATAAATACAGTTCAAAGTTGATGGATTTAGAATCATCTTCTGACTTAAGCAAGGGGCACCAGTGTGATATCTTCAACCATAGCTACCACATTGATAGAGTATATATGTGTCAAACTTCTTTATTTACAAATCATGTAGCATCAATAAAATTATTTTAGAAGGCATTTTATAAAATATCTTTAAATAAGTAACAAGCACATTGCAATAGTACAAATGCACATTCTTTCTAAAATGTAAAAAGATTCATTATTAAAAGATGATAAAAATATAGAGGTAAAATAAGAATAAAAAGATAAAAGAAAGTTAATAAAAATGTACTAAATCAAAATAGCATTTGGATTTTATTTTTTCAATCATTTCCAGGTTCTAAATGCACTTAAGCAAAATATAAAGAAAGACTGAAAGAGCAACCGCCTGGCCTAAGAGCCACAATTTTCATCAACAGCAACAAGAGTCAACAGTTACAGCAGGTGTTACAAGTCTATTACTGTATTAACTAAGTGCTTTCTATTCCTATGATTATTCCTTTAGGCATATTTTTATCAAAACATGGGGATCCTTGAAAACCCAGAGCAAGAGAAAGCTGGAATTCAGTATTTCCAAATTTTCTGCGGTTTGTTGAAGATTCCTTTTCAAGACAGAAATATAATGTAGATTAAAAGAAAAGCATAACCTCTTATAATTTCATGTGAAAAGCAGCAAGGCATTTAATTTCATATGTGACTGCTTTTTCATAGTTTTTGTATTGCTGCACTGCTGCTTCACACAGAAGTGACTGTGAAGCTATTTCATGAACTACTCATTGATCTCTATGAATTTATTACAAACACTCTGGACCTTATTATAACAGCATCCTTGAAAGACAAGCATTTTGAATGTCACAAGGAGATGTTGCTGTAATAAAGGAGAATGTAATAGGCCTTCATGCACAGTATTTGTGAGCCAGAACATTTTCAAAGAGAATAATGTAAGTAAGTGCCTTATAAGGAGGGTGGACCCTATACATATTGCAGTTTGAAGATTTCTTGATATAGTACATTGAATCCATAGAAGGACTCTCTCTTCAGACACACAAGAGCATATCAGCCTGTATCATATTCATGAAGAGAATAAACAATTTTCCAAGAAAATTAATTCACTTTTATCACTATTTTACCTGCATCAAGTTGAATACACAGTACAAACATTTGGTGTACATCACCAAAACTGAAGGGAGCATTCAATTCCTGTGAATGTATAAAAGATCTTTACAAATTGATTGTAATTTAAAGTTCTAGGGGTAATGCTTTGCTACTTCTAATGATATACATGTTTGGAATTTCTGCTCTAAATACAATATAAGGTGTCTAAAATCCTCATGTGCTCTGGCCCTCATCTGCGCCCATAACACAAGTATTCACACAAAGGAAATACAAATACTTGAGCTAAATTTCTATTCAGATAACACATAAATGTCTTCAGGGTTATTGGTATTTGACACACACAAAATCACTGCCATTTTGGCAAGTTTCTATTAACACTGCCATTTATGAAGTTTAAATGTTTAATATTTGGTTATTCATGGCTGCATTTTAAAACAAATAATCTAATTATATGACTATGCCATATCTGATCAATGTTTTATTTTGTCAGGGTTTCTTCAGCTTAAAAATACCTTCTCTGTTGTTTTGCTTTCCATGAGCACTGTTGATCCCATTACTGAAATCTCTACTCAACCATTAGGTTACTTTTTGTAAGTGCATGCATTGCTTTTGAAAGCTGTTGAACTTCCAGATTTATGACACAGAAAATCTAAGCCATTGATCCGCCACGCAAATACATTACAGAGAGCACTGGCAATGTACAGCAGCTACTTTACTGAAGAGCTATTCCAACAGGCTTCAGCCCTGACCTGGGGCTGAAGAAGGGAAAAGAGCTGGGACTTCTTGAGTCACTGAACTTTGCAGTCTGAGCCAGAAAAGATACAAATACCATGCATTGCTGCAGTGATGGCAAACCAGCAGTTGTGTGTACAGTTCCTTAACTAGAAAGCTGGCTAGATCTTGACATTCTCTTCAGCCAGAGTACAAAGAAACACATTTGCAATATGTATCCTTTTAAAATAGTGTACATTTACTAGAAATGTGGCAGGCCTTTTCTTGAAGATACACCACATAGTTGGAAGCTTGAGCAAGATTTTAATTAGCACACTGTTGAGACACAGCTCTGAAAACATACTGGGTTTGGAAACTGGTGCTGAAATGGGATTACCTGGAACAAATACTGATCCCTCAAGGGCAAAACCCACATATAGTTGCTTTCAAAAATTTTGATGTCAAGTCATGACAAGATATAGGATAATATAGATAAATCAGTCTTGAACCACTGCCACTTTTCAGTGACATTTCTAGTGCTCAGATAGACTGTAGTATCTGAAATGCAACAGCTAGATAAACAGAAAACACTTATTAACTGATATAGAAAGGGTTCTGAACAAGTCCTAAAGAAACATAGTATAAGTTAAGTAGAAGTTGAGTTTTAATAGCTCTTCATAATTTATCTAATGCATAATAGTTCCTGGAAGATATGTACCTATCAAACTTACTTTTATTCAGCTGTAGATAAGGGTTCAGAAAGGTACACATTCATGTGTGAAGGAAAGACTCCCTCCCAAGAACAAGATATTGTAAGCATATTACATACCAAAAAACAATTATTCTTTATAGAATATACCTTCGGTGTAGGAATGACAGTTGTAAAGCAATTTGCTTGAAAGCTTACATTGGGCTGTTTTGTTGGCAACATCAGCTACATTTGATAAAGGGAAACATTTCTGCTGGTGCAGGATTGACCTGATGTTCTACAATAGATGTGTTTGCTTGCACAAGCATATCCTGCATGAAGAGACTAGAGCCAAGAAATTACTCTAAGCCAAAGAGAAAAGCAGAAACTTAACTCCTAAAATCTTCAGATTCTCCAAACCACTACAAAAAAGAAAAATCCATGTACCTCCATTTTCCTATTCTGTCAAATCAAGTTAGGAAGGGCTTGGACAATGAATGAGACAGGCACATGATGTGTAATTCTGATCATCTGGGAAAGGTAAAATTTACCACTGTGCTCAAAGCTAAAAAAAAAAAAAAAAAGCAGCAGCAGATACCAGAAGCATATTTATAATAAATAAGGAAGCAAGAATATTAATATGACAATTCTGGAGGAGAAACATCATGGGTTATATATTTCTCAGGACAGTGTTCTTCAAGAAGAGAATTTAAGACTTCCTCACAAAAAAGTCCTCCAGTTTCCTTATCAAACACCTAAAAAGGTGTTTAACAAAAAATTATTTATCCTTGTATCATTTCTATGTTCTGTTGGAAGGTGATCAGAAAGAGGTAAAATATAACATTTAAATTTGCCACTTGAAAGATGTGTATAAACATTTAGAAAGAAATATACATCTGTTACTAAACACTAGATAGGAATACACTAACAATTTACTGTAAAATCAGCAATTACAATTAATAACTACTACTGAGGGAAGCAGATAAACACATGGCAAGAATAGGCTATTCTTAGATTGGGGACTTTTCTTTCCCATGTGAACTTTAAATGCCTGGAATTAATTTCTTTTTTTCTTCATTTATTGCAATTATTTTCTCATGTTTTATGCAATTGTTTTACTAAAGAAAAATAGTAGCTTCTGTATAATGCAATTTAGGACAAATTAGAAACTTTGAAATATGTTTTTGTGTGTTGTAAAAATTATCTTTATCAAAGTTTGCCGCTAATATATTGATAATAAAATCTGAAATGTTTTCCTGGAATTAAAGATAAAAGTTCTCATTTTCATAATGTATAATTAGGGAAAAAAAATTGCAGTAGCATTTCTTATTGTTACAGTTGTAATGACTTCTAGAGAGTCTTCTACATTCATTGTCTACAGGCCCCAGTTCCAGATCTTAGCAATTATTAGAGGCCTGGTGCTGTGAGAAGGGTGATTAAGGAGCCCACCTTGAAGTGTTAGGATCTCTCTCCTGTCCTGCCAGATCTTCTACAGGAAGATCCACTTGTAAATTCCAAGGTTATAAGCATAAGCTTTCAGGAAAGCTCATTCAACTTTTCAAATTGGTACAATTTATGAAAGTAAGTTTCTACTTAAGGGCAGAAGAACCTCTGAGTAGCTGTCTAGCAAGCAAGATCTAAGCTCAATTTTCAAGAGCAACTTCTTTTCCTAAAGAATTAATTAAGTTAAAACATTGTTCCTGCAGCCAAAACTTGATACACTGTTGCAGAAAGATTAATACGGCTAAGTATCACAGAGATGAAGAATTTCCTTCTAATTAAAACTTTCTGGCAAGATAACTGAATTGCCCTCGTATTAAAGATTAATGCTTTTGATAGCTTTGATGGCTCAATATCCCCTGTAAATCATAGGAGCAAGATGCTTAAAAAATTGATTCAAGCTTATTAATTACAAAAATAAAATATCACAGCATCTGCAGCAACTATAAAAAGTTGAGTAGCAATCATTGGCAAGTTAATTTTTATTTCTTTTTAGCACGCTGCATTAGTGGAGTAACTAAAGCATTGCTGTCTCAGGGCTGCGTTTTGCAGCTTCCCTGTATGTATTAGACAAACATTCACCCATGTGGTTTTATGGAAACTGCTGTGTTTACAAAAATAAACTTATTTTCTCTTCAGCACATCTGCAGCTGGGCATTAACCTGTCCTTACCCAGAGAGGGTTTATGCCAACTGGAAAATCAACTTCCAGCGGGTGGAAACACAGAATCACTCCAAGGTTAAGCCCTGTGGATTTTCCTACAACTCAAATTATTTCAATAAAATAAGTGGGAACTTTGTTCCCCTGAAGCAGGTGGTATATAATGCTTCCAGTCTTCCTTTTGCAAGTACCACAGGCTAACAGGTTTTAGAAGTTGAGATTTAACAGGAATGATTTTTATATTCCCTCATACTGCTCTTATTTATCAACTCTGCTCATGGAAAACTTACAGAAGCAGTGCCAGAAATACAACAAAAATGGTCCATTTTTCATCATGCAATACACCACCTTGAGATGCAACTTTTTAACCAATACGCTTTCTGTTTATTCTGGTCTGGCTTAGTATTTTTCTTCTACTCCAGTGTGCTCTATGTAATATTTTATATTACTAGCGCTAGAGGTAAAAGAGCAAAATTTGATTACATATGCTAAAGAACAGTACAGGAGATATTGTCAAATTAATTCTTTCCTGCAGGATTATGTGCATCAAGGCAACTTCTGATTCCATGACTCACAAGGAAACTAAAGTTGATTGCATGCACAAGAATTAACCCATTGCTTTTACTTATAGAAAACCTTACTAGTTTTTGTCACTGCTTCTCCAGTTAAAACAACACAAAATATCTTATTTGTCTGAAGAACTAGTTGCTGTATTTTGAAAATAACACATATTTTAAAAGAAATATAGAAGTTTTCTTGGAGAAAAGTTTCTTGTTTTAAGAGTCCTGAGGGCCTGAGATAAAAGAAACCCATGGAAATCTTCAAACCTGAACCCAGTAACAAGCACTGATATTTATCTGTTCTCTTGTTTGAGCACTTCATGTTCACAACCATTTCCACATCAGCCATTATAAGGTTGAATTTGAAGGCTGTCTGTATTTAATTGCAGAAGGAACAATAACCTATAGCCTGATCCAGTATAGGTGACATTTGTCCTGTTCACTAGGGAGCATCTGTTTAGTGCTTGAAGGACCAACAACCAACCACACTAATTTAATGGCTGCTTTGGAATGAATCTGCAGATGCAGTTATATACACCCTGGTCTGGTGAAAAAAAAAGGAAAGGAAAAAAATCAAAAGGGATTGACACTACACACTGAGTACAGGGAATAACACAAGCACCTGGGTCTTTGTAAAGCTGTTGTGAATGGTTCTAGTTCCCTAAAAACAGTGCTATAATGTCGTCTCTGCAAATGGCTCAAGGTCTTAAATATGTAAGCACAAAAAAATTGCCTTCAAATTTCATTTGTAACTGAAAAGACGACTCCAAATAGCTTAGAGTAGATTTTTCTTATTCTTTGTCTCAAATACAAATGGAATTTGGCATAGCCCACTTCAACAACTAATACCACTCCAATCGTATTTTTCTGTTTTTTAAAAATTTCAATACTTGCTTACATATAGAGGCACCTCCAGGCACTTCAAAGGTACTGGAGCAACAGGCTACATCATTTAACTTAAAGCAAGTTGAAAAGAGTTGAAAGAATCTATAGTATTGCCTTCCCTTTTGAAGTTCAAGAATATTTTCTTTAGCTTTTTTTATTTATAGCTGGCCTATTCCAGCCTTTGGGGATTCAGATTCTACACTCATTGGATAGACTAAATAAGATTATTTCCTCAGTGGGGGAAACATGTATATGTACATTTAAAATTGTGGCAAATACTACCCCCCAGGAGTCTTCCTTGCAGGATAGATCTCATCCTAATCAGAATTTTATCATCCTATTGTATATTTTTAAAATTGTTTTTTTTTTCTGTTTCAGGTGTGGTCATGCCACTATTACAGAGTACACCTGAGAGCACATTAAAAGTCAATGGAGTAACTCCTAGTAAATTCACTGGGCTTTGAAATCAATTTCTTCCCATTGATTTCAAATGGAGCTGAAAGAGGACTTGTGTGGGCTGCTTATGAAGTTGGAACACAGGAAGAAACTACTGCATTTGCCCTTATTATGATAAATAAGGTCAACATTATGAAAACTGCAACAATTTTACAGCAAATAGCTCAGACTGGATAGTATCAGCAGAGATTTCCTTATTTGAAATTGAGGTCAACTAGAAACACACTTAGATGCCTGAAATTCAATGGCCAAAAAAAAATACACGCAAAGAAGAAATGGAGATGAACTTCACTGTTCAGCTTTTCCTCAGACCAATATTTGAATGCATTGCAAAAGGGGATTAGGAAGAATTTTGCCTGAGAAACTTGATAGGGCCCTGTAGTGTGAGTGGGGTTATGCTCCTTGTAAAATTCTTTCTTCTGGGAGGTGTGTTGTGGATACACAGCATGCACTGAGAAGCAGGGAGATCACTGGAGTCAGTGACATAAAAGGTACAAAGTCTGTCCATGCACATGTCTAAAATTTTGCTTTCCTTAAACAGTAGCAGCACCACAAGATCTCTTGATTGTGCTCCAAATTTCTTCTTGGGCTCAGACACCTCCCTGTTTTCTCGACATTGCCACCCTTGCCTCACTAGAAACCCTCCTTTTGCAGTAGGGAGTCATTGCTGAAAACTACCATATTGTAAAAGGCTGTGTAACCACTGCATTTCCTGACTGACACGAGTTAGTCACTGTCAAGGAGAAGCCAATGAAAGAGCCATATCCTGGAAAATGAGAGAGCTAAAATAGTAAAGTGACCATTAAAGTGGGAAATACTCCTTGCTTATTGCTTTGAATCATGCAGAAGATATCCCCTACCCACCCCTTCCTATCCATGAAGGAAGATGGGAGACTGGAGATTATGACAGGGAGGATATGAGCTCAAACAGCAAACACTGGAAAAGGTAACATCCCCCACTATGCTGGATTTCTAGGGATAGAAAGATTTTTGGAGAAGTGACCTACATCTGTTAATAACAAGGTATGTTTCTCAAGATCCCAGAAAAGAAAGAAGAGCATGTTTCTTTTAAAATGGTGAAACAACCAAGGAATCTCACATTTTTTATAATTTACAGCTAGGATATTAAATGAAAAATATTTGCAACAAAATATTCTCTGTTGGTTGTAGGAATAGCACCAGACACTAAGAACTGAAATATCAGAAAATTTAGCATTTCTGCCTTTTCTAGAAATGTCATGGAGTAGTAAAGATTCAAGTAAAGCTAATACACTGTTTTATTTTAAAATCTGTTTTCTTTTTAAAAATAGCCTGTTCCCTCTGCAAGAATAGTCCCCAAAACTATATTCTTTTGTGACGTAAGGATTGTTTCATCTTTTTTTTTCTCTTTAGGAAGAGGCAATTCATCTACAGCCAAAATTAGAGTAGTGAGGAAAACAATCTGTGTCTAGAGTATTAAGCTAAATAAGGCAAACAATGATCCTTAACAATAAAAGTGAACTTTTGTAGAGTGTAGACCTTCAATATCTTCAGTCAGACTGAACTCTAAAGACAAGTGGCTTTAAACCTGTGGGGAAGCTGGAGAGCTCTGGGGAAGCAACTAGCTTTGTAGACCAACAGGAGTGCTCTTGGGAAGCATCAATTTCCTCAGACAAGAAACTGGACCTGGGGGAATCAGCAAGATTCTACAAAGGCAGGAACTTCTGTAGGCTGCTATCCAAAACACTGTGTGTACAATGAGCACACACATACAAAATTTAGCCTGTAAAAGGGACTCACTAAAAAACAGTATTAGTGAAAATCCTTGAAATATTACCTTAGATGCTTAAAAATCTTTCCCCGGAATTCTCTTTTCTCTGTTTTCCTTAGAAGCATGTTTTTCCTTAGAAACAATTAATTCAAAATGCGTTTCTCTAGTTTTTAAAATATTATACCAAAGTTTCCTCAAAATACAGAGCACAGTAGATTCAAAAAGTTCCATGTCTTCTAATTATGTTGCCCCCACCCCTTGCTTACTATGCTTTGCTAGGATCCAACTGCACACAAAAATGTAACGTTTATCTACCCATTTAAAAATTGTTCAGTAATCATGCATGTATAGCAGTCTCCCCAGTGCTGGAGAACAATTCAGATGCGTCGGAGTTAAACCATCTTTCCTGGATCTTCTCCTTAAAACTTTCTAGTAGGTTACAGTTCAGTTGTTAAAAAAAACCCCCAAAAACCCAAAACCCAACATATATTTAGGCATTGTAATGATTATAATGCAGATTTCATCTGAACTGAACACAGACTAAGAAATTATGATTATTAGCTACACACAGGGTCAAAGTGCAACAAGGCAAATTCACAGAAGGAAAATTCATTGAGAGCTACTGATAGAAAAGATACCACAGAAGCCTTTCTAAGCAACAAACTATAGCAGAAAAATCCATTTAGTGAATTATCACTACATGCTTGCCCTGTTCTGGTTCCTTTTCTGAGGGAACTACTGTAGGTTCCACTCAGAGGCCAGATAATAGGCTCAGAATCACCTTAAGGCCATCTTGGTATGGCCGTTCTTACATTTTGCCAATTCTCAGGTAATCTAAATAAAATACACAAGAAAACTGTACTTTCTTTGGTTCCAAATTGAAAAGAACCATTTCATCAGCACATAGCTGTGTAAATTAACAGGTTTTGCTGGTAAAGCATTAACAGGCTCTTTGATATTATTCACACAACTACCATCTAAGGTGAATAATTGTGGAATCAGGCCATCTGCCAGCTGAGAAATTCTGTCACTTTTACTTTAACTGAGTATTACTTTACTTTGTAAGTTGACCTGTAATGAGATTCTGATGGGGACAGATAGAAGCTTTTCAGCCAGCCTAACTCAATGATGAAAAATGATGGGTATGAAATTACACATTTTTCATATCTTTCTCCTACTTCTTCTACTGCAACCCCATAGCTTCATTTTTTAAGCTATAGATAAGGATTTTATTACAACTTAGGGTAACAAGAAAAAAGATTAGTATCTGAACAGTAAGGCTTGCAGCACTCAATGACACAGGAAGACTCCCCTCCAAGGTTTCCTCTAAATGAATTTTCTGGATGGGAGTTTCGTTCCATTATCCAGAGTTTCCCACACCTCCCTCAATTTACCCAAAGTCTAATACACTATCACCACCCACTGCACAGAGTAAAAGCACACAGAGCAAAACTCTGGGATTTTTCACAGAAGATCATTGTTTGGTCACTGCCCCTTCTGTTTCTGCTCAGGCTCTGGTGGACCTTGATGCTCCCAGGATGAGCAGTGTTGGATGAAGAATGTCAACTCAGCACTTCTCAGTGCTCCTTGCTGGCAAGGAATTATCTGAAAAGTGGCCTGGAAACACTATCACACTTGCTTTCCTATGGCACAGCTGATTCAAAGACCAACTTCATATTTATTCTCAAGGTGGTTTCAAACTGGGGAAGGACAGATTTCTGTTCTACCACAATATTAAATAATGTAGAGGAGAAACGTAATTATCAGCAAGGGGCCAAATTAATTTTCTTCTAACCTCTACTAAGCTACAGAGGAAGTCAGCTTCGAGATGAACTGAGGTGAAAATGTTTGATAGGTAATTTATTTCCACTTCTCTTCCAAACCCTAAATTAATTATACAATACAAAGCAGAATATTTCATTTCCATAGGTCTGAAACACAAATTCAACACTCTTTCTCCTTGTATGAGAAGAGATGGCCCACAGACCCAAATATACAGCAGGAGATGAGCCATCAGTTCTCAAAAAGTTCCTGCCACAATTGGTGGCTTTTGTAGTTTTGCAGGGGTAGTGGCCTGAGCACTGTTTCTCCTGGGCAGTGTTCTCACTACAAGAAATTGAATAGCATATAGAGTTATATACCCCTTTCTCCTGAGAAATTAGATTGTAAAAAGCACAATAGAAGCAAGTGCAAGAAATTACCAAAGCTGGTAAGAGGAAGCAGGCAAGATACTATGGAAATAAGTTTATTCAGGTACAATTTTCTGGAAATACAGGCAATAGATCCATGAAGGTGCAAATATTTCCATTAATAATTGTGAAAATAGACCTGCAAGTGCCTGAGTGTCAACTGAGTCATTATTAGCTTTTTGCTTCTGAGCAGAGAGGTCTCCAGGAAGAACAGTGTATGACAAAAGCATGGCCTTTTGTAGGAGGGGAAAAGAAAATTTTTTTGACAAGACCAAGGGTTTTTTTGTTTAAATACAGATCATTCTGGGTCCCTTGATTACTTCAGTAGCTCTCATATTTCATTCTTTGTTCAAAAGGAATGTTTGGGCTGGCAGCCTTTACGTCTGTTCATCCCCAGCTCTGCCAAAAGTTAGTTTTGAGCTGCAAGCAATTGACCACAGAGGAATAGGCTATCAAATAATTGATTTTTCAGAGCTTGTATGGCCTCAAACAGGTTTAGAGAGTGCTGAAGCAAGACAGAGTTAAAGGCTGTCTCTAATTCTGCAGCTCGTCAAGATGAGAGACAGCTTTATGGGCATTTCCAAAGGTATGGCTCTGCAAGCAGCCAAACGTGTGGGGACTCACATTTGAGGCCTGGGAGATAATACTCAGTACAGTCATTCTCCACCTTTGCTGGACACAGTTTGCAGCACAGCTTTTGTTGCCTGGGAATTTTCTACTTCCTTTCAAAACTGAATAAGCAGCAGGATTTTCCTACAACCTCATTGCTTTAAAAAAAGTCTGAGTTTGTTTAAACACTAATACAAAACACATTATCATTGTGTCTCCAAGACCAATCACTCCTGTGACCAATTTCCACTGTCTGCAGGAAAACGTGAAAGAACATTTCTAAAAATTTTTCAGTGGAGGGAAAAATGATAGATCTCCTGACCAAGTAACTATTTCAAAAATTTACCAGTTGATTTAGCGAAGAACTTCAAATTGCTTAGTTAGAAGGTCTGTGGCTTAGTTTTCTTAAAAAAAATTTAAATCACCCTACTAACTAAATGTTGTGTAATCACATTTGCTAGCAACACTATTAGGGGATACCTGGCACCATGACTGAAAGAAACCTGAGCTCATAAGTTTATTTTTGCAATGCTGAACAGTGAAGGATGCTACAGATTCATCTAAGCAAACATTCCTTTGTCTATTGCTGAGTTGCATTTCAGAGTACCTGTCTCAGTATCTCTAAGCTCTTTTTCAGCTATTAATGATTTCAGTAAAATGTGAAAAACTCTGCAAAAGCTCAAGGCTCTTGTGATGGATAGAAATTTTGTTAATGTATGAATTAACTATGCATGTGGTTTTTAAATTCAATTTAAACCTGAAAATCTAACCTTGGCGGTTTGAAGTAATGGGACATTAACTTCACTGCCTTTTAAAAACTACCATGAAACATAAGTAAATGACAATGATGAATAAAATCAGAATGATAAATGTTTTATAGTTGGTATTTTTAAAAAATAATGTTATTGCTATCAAAAACATAAGTGAAATGAATTTGGTCATTCCAGCTTAGTCCCTGGTGGACAATAGTCCACATTTCAAAAGCATCACACATAATTTGGTAAAATTGGCAGCTTTGGCTCAGATGTGGCTTAGGGCTGAGTAAGCATGCAATTCCCCTAGTGAGAGTGCCCCTTTCCTTAAGGGTTAAGGTCAATGGCTAGTCACTGTGGGGTAGGAAGGTTGATATTGTCTGCTTGTATTCATCTCAACTTCAGCCCCAGAATTTCAGCTGCTGGTGATGCACAGCCTCCCAATACCAGGAAATATATATTATACTCTTCCCTTAAATATACATGCACCTTCCCTCTCTTCCATTCTCCCAGATAAAACACATACTTTCCCTTTCCAGGATAGACAGCCCTTCAGTCAGTTTTATAATCCTTGTCTTCTCCCTCCTCCCCTTCCCATCCCACAGTAATATTTCACCTTATACTAGATTTAAAAGATTGCCCATTCTTGACCCAGAATACAGCTGGGCAATATACTAGTTTAATGGCAGGAAAACAGGGGCATCAATGGAAATTATAGAAAATCAAATTGAACAGATGTCAGGAAGCACATCAGGCATTGTAAATGTGAGGGATGCCCATCAGACAAGGTTATGGAGGTGAAAAAACAGAACACGTAAAAAAACCAGAGCAAGAACAAGAAACCCAGCCCTCCCCCAGCTGCCAGTGACATGCTGTAACTGATGCATTGGGAAGGTTATTCTGTGCCAGCCTTCAAAGTGACACTGGAATCTACTGGGCTTGTGTGATCATAAAATATGACAAACCAGTGTTACAGTAACAATGCTACAAAAAGTAATTAAAAAAACCTCTTAGTCTCATGAAAAGTTAATGGGAGTTTATATCCAGCCCTGAAAGCATTGAGACATCTCTTATTTCTCAGGAATTTCCCACTGATTTTAACCTACAGAGGGACTTTTTTTTCCGAAGGTATTCAGACATTTAACACAGTAGATGGTGTCCGCCAGGATTTTAGAAGAACCTAGACATGTAATTCTTATTAGTGACAGTTTTGAAATGCCCATTGTCATTTCATTAGCATTCTTGGCATTTTAATAACTTTACAGAATTGGTTTAAGTTGAAGATTTTTGCCTTTATTATGGGCATCTAAGGAAAACTGTTGTATCAGATTCCAATACTAGTAGTACAGGTGAGCTCCTTTCCTTCCAATCAGCAACTCCACTAATTGAAATGATATAACACTAGCACAAGTTTTGCTTTTTTTCATCTTATTAAGTCAAATTTAACTAGAACAGTAGTCAGTTCAGGTTTAAAAAAAAAAAAAAATAGACCTTGCTCCATATTTTGAGACAATGAATGTCCAACTGAAAGTAATGCTTAAGTCACAAGGTATCTTTTTTCTTAAGGTTGCCAAATCACATAATATTGCATAGAATTTCCTGTCAATATCTATGCTTTTAAAAATACAATGTAATTCACATGAGAATAATTTGTTCAGTCTCTGTGAAGAACAGTATTAATATACATATATGATAGACAAATAATTTAAACTGCTTTAACAAGAAATAGTATCTTGCCCAAGTAGCTTTTGAAACACTTTCTGTTAATTTAGATAGTTATTTTAACTAAATGCAGAAATAATTACCATATGATTTTCCTACTTTGGGCTATTAGAAATTGATCAAATTATTCCCTTAAGAGAAGATCATTAGGGAATGTCATTCCACCCCCAACCCGAGCCTGTGCCACCCCACACCTGAGCCTCAGAGTGCTCAGCTGGAAGGCAGGTAGACACAGGTAGGCACTGAGGAATGATGGCCCAGACAAACTGAGAGCAAACAGGGCCAGGGTGAATCTCTGCCTACACAGGCCAGGGATGTCTAAATAGATCAGAAAAATTTATGTTCATTTTAGACTACAAATTCACTTGAGGCCCTGGCATACAACAGTGTGTTGCTTGCAATGAAGTTCAGGCACAAGAGTTCATAAAGGTCCTGTGGGACCAGGCAGGATTCTCAAACAATGTTTGAAAGCAGAGCTACATATCTATATGCACTTAAAAATATGTAAAATAATATACTTCTGCATGAAAATGTATCACCAATCACTGATCAGATACTCTTGCTGAAAAGACCTTTTAATTTCTCCACAAATTGAGCAGCACTGTGTCAATGCTACTCATTTTCACTGCACATAGTCAAGTGTCCTTGACCATGACTTGGCCACTCTTAGCTGACAGCAGTTCCAGAAAATATGCACTTTACTAGTTTTGGGTATTTCAGGGTAATGAGATACAGAAAATTAAAGGAAAAGAAAAAAATAGCACAAAAATTTGGCCAGAAAGTTCCAAATGCAACTGTTTCAAGCTTTTCTTTAAAGCCAAAATGCTTTGAAATTGCTAACAGAATTTTTCCTTAATTGAAGATATATTCAAGTAATGTGCAACTCAGATCTTAGTAGGAAGTTATAGTACAGAGATTATTAGGATTTAAGTGCACTAGATCATCCCAGAGCATTTCCCTTTCCACCAGCCAAATCTACCTCCTTGCTAGAAATGAGATTTGCCGAAATTGGGATGTCTCACAAATAACATCTGAGATCAACATGAGGAAGTGTTCTCAAGAACACAACTTTTTCTCCCCACCAAGTTCAAAAATCTGCAAAAAGATCTGTTCAGTATCCCAAGGCTGAAGGTTGCTATCCACCTTGCTCATCATTTTGTTCATTACTTCCAGTTCTTAATTGTCTGGAGCAAGTCAGGCCAGCTCATCTTTAATTGGAATAAAGAGTTAATCTTTTATACAAAGGACCCAGCTGAGTCTTTGTATGTGTTTGAATGTGTAAAGGGCTTTTGGCAGTTTAGAGTGTGTGTGGTGTTAGCAGGATTTAGCTCATTAGCAAACCACAAAGGCTCTGCTGACACTGTACTCTGGGTAAAATACATGAGGCCAACCTACACCCTGTGGACATGTACAGCATAACTACATAATAAACAGGCATTTATTAATAATTTTATCTGTCACACATGTAGAAGGAGAGGGTGAGAAGTCAAAAGCTGTCATATGTCGCAACTAAAGAGGCATAATTAAAATGATAAGTGTCATGTGATTATAACCCTTGAAGAATTAATCTAGCATGAAACAACAATGGTATAAATACAACAGCATATGTTCCAAAAATTAATTTCACATAATAGGCAGCTGATGTAAGCATTTAGACCCAATTATGTATGGTCATACAATAGCAGCTGATGCATGGAAAATCCCTTCTATAGTATATACTAGAATAATCCCATTATAAATGAATGAATGGAAAGACTCCTTTAGAGTCTTTGCACTAGTGTGTACTTGCAGAAAAATCAGAATTTACTGAAACATTATGTAGCTTTAACTTCTCCACTAATTTGTTTTCAAGGTTTAACTTTTCAAACCAGGTATTTCTTCCCAGTATCTCAGAACTTTTGCTGTTATGCAGAAGAAGGATTTGTGGTGACAGCAGTTACAGTCTACACATTTGTTTAGCCTCAATTTTAAACAATTTAAGAAAACAAATTTCCTAATCTCTACTTTACACAAATTAGACTTCATTCCTAGTATTGTTCTACCTGATTCTCCCTCTGAAGTTGAATCAAACAGAATACTGCAAACTGCAGAAGTCAGAATTGAAGAGACTAACAACCAATGAATGTTGTAGGATAGATCTTAAATATGTTGGCTATATTTATATTAACATTTGCTTTAATTCTATGATTAGGATTTTTCCTCATAGTGAAAGTGTGAACAGTTTATACATAAATCAGGCATGTTTGTGTTTCAATTTACACTGACTGTGTGCACATGGGCTTTGCTCTGTTTCTCTATTGACCTCAGCTCTGCTTGCGTGCAATGCAATGTCGCATCCCAAGTTTCAGCTTGAGAGCACAATGTGCATCCAAAGTTTTAAACCTGGAAGCACTAATAAGAACTCAGATGCACACAGATTATCTCCTGACAATGACAGAAATAAACTTATTCGGGAGAGAAACTGAATTTATTGATTAAGTTTTGGCCCTGAAATCACTTTGGATGCTTGTAAGGTCAGTCACAATGACCTACCATATGTTTCAATAGCTTTCTGTTCTCTTTCAAATTACACAACTTTTAGTTATGAAGCTGTGAACATTTCTACTACTACCACTGACCAATGACACTTCATATGTTTCTGCTTAGAAAAGCTAGAAACAAATTACATTCACTGTCTCTCTACAGTCATATATTAAACAAGAGAAGAAACAATGGAAGTTATTAAAGCAGCGTGACAAGTAAACAATGTTATCTGCTCCCTGGAATTAATGTTGAACTGTAAAGCAACAGCAGTCTTGATGCCATGCTAGGCAAAAAATAAATCAGAGGTAGAAATGGAATTATCCATTCAGTTGATAACATAAAAGTGTATCTGACAAATAAAGAAAAAGACAACACTTAGTGAACTAGGTCTTCAGTTAAGAGGAAAAAATTTACAACTTGTCTCCTAGAATTCATATGTGATGTATGCTAATAGTTATTTTCACTTGGGTACATATTTTGTTCTTTCAGTGTGCTGAAGAATGAGAATGATTCATGCAGCTCATTAAGCTGATTATTAACACAGTTCTTGGGGATTAAAAATACATCTGGACTTTAAATAGAAGCAGCAAGATTAACAGCAAACTATTCTTTTCATAGACAAACTCAATGACAGAACTGCAAGTCCTTTTTTGGTAAAGTAAATAAAGTGTTATATCTCTGGGGAAAGCAACATTTTGTTGGTATCAGTGAATTTCCAGGTGGAAGCTGCAGCCAGGACCCAGGTGTGCTTTCATCTGTTACCTGAGTAGAGCTAATCCTAAAAGTTTCATAACGAGGAAGCAATAGTACTCAGAGGGGTGCACTGAACCACAGGGGAGTGATGTACTGCTTTGGGGACTGGTGAATTGAGAGTGAAATGAGCAAGATAAAATAAAGCACAAAAGTACCACAGCTTAAAAAAAACCAGAAAAACCACCAAAAACCACCAAAAAATCCACCATAATACATTTTCTAATCAGTCAGAAGAGGAAAAATTAAAATTTTTAGGACATATTAGGGGGAACTAAAAACACTTGAGAGAAAAACAGAAGACCAGACACAAATTGTTTACCTGGAATAGGAGAGCTTCGGTTTAAAGTTAATGCATGTACACAGATTTTGAAATTTCACTTGAAATTAAAGTCCAGCCATTTGTAAACTCTTGATTAAATTAAGGTTCTAAAAACATTGACAAAGGCAACTGACACAATAGTACTTTAAGAGATTACCAGTCACAAAACCAGCCTTGCTTCCTGAAAGCAACTGTTAACACCTACCTTCTTTTGGGAGAATACCCTAAACTGATACTTGTCTCCAACATCAAAGCATTTCACCCCACTGCTTCTGGCAAACTGCAAGCTGTGCTGAGGCAAAAAGCTGCACACAGGGTCTGTACCCCAAGACAAGGAGCTCACAAGAGCAGATCTTTAAGACATCACCTCTGTGCAGAAGAGGCAAGTCAGCCCCTCAACACACATCCACAAGGCTGCTGGGCTCTGCAACCACATCAATCATGAGATGGACCAGGGAATTGGTCCAACATACACCAACTGGATGGGCCCTGTGGGGACCCATTCTGCCAGGAAGGGATTATTTGACTTTGCTTATATCCTTTCTACTCCTGGACATGCCTTTAAAGAGAAAGCCTCTACAAGGGCTCATGTACTAATACATATGTGAGTCGTACTCCGGTGCAGAGAGAAGTTCATGGAAGTCCCCATGAATGGGAATAGAAAATTCCCTTCAGCCAAGGATCCATTTTAACTCCTTCAATTTTCAGCTAATTTATTTTTCAATAGACATAAAATAGCTCATCACCAAAGGGTAAAGGAAGTTTTCCTATTCTACCCTGCCCCACTCAGGATTTGATGCATGTGATGGTGCACTAGGGGGCTGTGTGTGAATGGTGAGTACAAGTGACCTGGCAATGGGTTTGATCACTTAAGTGCTTCAGCCTCAAAGTTAAGGAGACACTGCATGTAGGTATTCCTGAATGAAATCTTATCTTTATCAAACAAGGCCACACATTTGGACCTGGAACTAGTAACAGCTGTACCTAAGCGAGTGTTATTAAGAAAGGAAAACGAATTGAGAAGTATTTGAAGTTCTGACCTTTCAACCCCAGCACTATGATTCAAGCTAACCCTGAAGACCTGACTATGATCTATCAATGATTTCTGGTTTAGATCCCCAATAGTTAATTTGTTTCATGCTGGGAGAAGTGGCTTGATATGGTTTAAAAACTGTACTATTAGCAACGGCACATTACCTATTTGTGCAAAATCATGCACACAAGCTTGTGTTAAGCACTGAATGAAATAGCAATATATACAAGACTCTGGAAACACTGAACTGAAAAACCTATGAATTCTGAGAATATGAGTTAGAACAAATTGGTTTTTTCTCTGTAGGAAAGTCTTGAGTGTATGAGCAACAAAGTATTACTGGACTTCATGCCATTAAAATTAAAGTAATATCTAATGAATTTACAAGTAGTAGACACTTCAAAGGCCACTTTATTACATCTTTCAAAAATATTGCTCCATTAGAGATGGATTTTATCAGTTAGAAGGGTGACATTACTCAGTATTAATGAAATATAGCAGAACACTTGAGGATGTACATATTTAATTTTAAATGAAATAATTTTTTACGTTTTCATGGTTAATAAAGAACATTCCCTATGAGTGGGGAAAATGGTAAGGAGCCAGAGGTTATGGGAGGATCATTTAGTGATGTTATAAAATCCTGGTAGCACCAAAGTGGTAATAAGTACTACATGTACCCTTCTTAATAATTGTAGAACTGGAATTGTCAAATAATTGTACACACCAGCGCTTTATTCATGCAGTTCACTTAATCTCCACTTAAAATGAACAGATTTTTTTCCTTGCTTCTCCTCAAATTTTGATGTTAAGTAAATATTTAAATTTTTCTATTTCTACATCATAAAAACTTCACAAATTATCTAAATAATAATATTTTTTCAACAGCTTTCACCCTCTTAACTGCTGTTTAAGAAGAATTCTGAGATAAAAAGGAATGGTTATTACACTTGGACAACCTTAATTCTTCAGGGGAAGATGCGGAGTTTAATAACAGCAGCCAGCCATCTGCTGCTCCCAAGGTTTTCATGCAGATGGAGCAGCCTTGCAATTGTGTCAGCTCCGAGACAGCAGATATCCCTTCCAGGACTGTGAAAAACCCCTGCCAGGATGTAATCCCTTCTCACCAGCAGTCCAGGCTCAAGGAGCACTGGGACTCTGGGTGCCACTGCGGTGAACTCCTAATCTTCCCTTCACTAATATGACTGCATCAAGGCTGTAATGTCACATTCTAAAGGACAGAATAAGTTGGATTCCCATTTTAATGCCATGAGTTTAAAGAGAAGTTAACAGATTAAAGGTTCTTATTACCTTCTTAAGTTTAGCAAATAACTCCACATGGCACAGAACATGACAGTTGGGAATGGAATGTTGTAGCAGACATGTGTACCAGTTCTCCTACAATTTTATTGGTTTTACAAGGAAAGGAAGTGGCAGGCTAGAAGCCCAGACTTGGGTTGTAGATCCAGATCTTGGCTAAGGGTCCAGGAATTGACAAGTTTACGCTGCAAAGGGATACATTGGAGATTGCCCAACAAAGGGTCACGAATGTGATTGAGGGATAGAGAGGGCAGGATCTCTGCTCTAAGGAAAGGCTGAGAGATCTGGGGTTGTTTAGCCTAGAGAAGAGGAGGATTGGGGGGATCTTATCAATGGATATAAATACTGGCAGGGACTGTGCAAGCAGGATTGAGCCAGGCTCTTTCAGTGATGCCCAGTGACAGGACATGAGGCAATGGACAAAAGCAGAAACACAGGAGGTTCTGTATGAACATCAAAAAATACTTTTTTTACTGTGAGGGTGACCAAGCACTGTAGAGATTGCCCAGATTTAGGGATCTCCATTCACTGAGATTCCCAAACCATCTAGACACCGTCCTGGGAAACTTCCTATAGATGGCCTTGCCTAAGTAGGGTGATTGGACAAGACCATCTCCAGAGGTCCCTTTCAACCTGAACCATTCTACAATTCCAAGATCAATAAAAGTTGCTTAAAATTTGATATAAATTTATATTAATTTGGAATTCATTCATATTTGGACTCAGGAACAGAGTCTTACACACTGGATGACATTTTCAGAAAGTGCTTTACCTAAAGAGGCATTGAATGTTTACTCATACAACCTCCTGGAGCCTTTTTGACACCAATATTTCCAGCAAAGAGATCTCTGTAGACCATGTGTAGAAAGAGGTGGAAAAGTTTTTTTCCAGAAAGTTGTCTGCTGGAGTTCGTATGTTTTTTTGAGAACATTAAGCTGAGGGTCACAGTGCTGGTCTAGTTCCCCTGCCCACAGAAATACTGAAACATTTTTTTCTTCAGGTATACAAGTAGTGAACTCTGTCAGAGCATCAGCTAAAATGACCAGCACAACGTGAGAAACTGGAGCCAAGTCTATACCTTTGCTTATGGAGCTGTCACAGCAGCTGTTTTTTTTCCTCAGCAGCAATACTACTGGGATGCTAAGGGAGCAATAAGAAATTTTCTGGTTTTTTATACCTTTACACCAGTACAAATGACCCTGTGCACTGTATCATGCAAATGCAAAGAAATTCAGTAATGTCAAACTTCCTGGGACAACTCATAGGAAAGGGGAGTAAAAAAGTTATTCTCATCTTTTTTTTTTTTTTTTTTTTTTTTTGCTAGGTAGCATCAAATAAAGATTACCGCACTAGTGCAGAATTTGAATCTGAATTGACTGAGGTAACAATAAGAACCTGTGATACTTGAATTTGAGTTCTTCTAAGGTTTGCCTAAGACACACTGGTGTTCTGTAAAGAGGGTTTGGAACATTTGCTGTCATTGTCACTAAAGTCTTTTAATTTCAAGCAGAAAGTGAATGCCCCTTTCCAAAGTGCAGATGCCAACACAAAATCTCACACTGCAACAGATTAAAAGCCAACTGCTGTATACAACACCAAACAGATTTATCTTTCAATACTGAGACAGAAACTGTCCTATACACTTAGAAAACAGCAAGCATAGGGAGTAACAGAAGCCAGTGAAAGAGTTGCAATTAACTGTTTCTCCAAACTCTTGACAAAGCACTGAGGCAGCATCCTCCTGCAGATTTGGGAAAGGAGTAAATATAATCTTAACTCATTTTGTGCTGTTGGTCTATGAAGTGCAGATGATTACCATTGCATTCTGTAAGCCAGAGAGACATGAACTTCATTTGACATTCTGAGATAGTTTAAGTCAATATTACCATTGAATGAGACCCATTGATCAACCAAGTGAAGCAGCAAAAAAGTAGATTCCAGCTTTAGGAAAAATTTGCTTGGGAAACTGCAAGTCTAGCTTGACCTGGCTTGGCAAAACTGAATTCTTTGTGCATTGACTGGGTTATAAATGCAGACTGCACAGCCAAATGCAGACAACTACAGCCTAGATTTAGAAGCATGCTGCAGTTAAAATAGCTTCCTGACCAAGATTTCACTTAGTGAGGTCAGTAGTTGAAGCTTGACCTGGCTTGAGTGGACTGAGCCAATAATAAGGTTTGATATAGTTATGTGGTCAGACAAAACACTAATTAATTACAGCCCTGCCAGAAGCTTGACTTTCTAATGAGAGGTTGGTTGTAGCATTACTGTTTCCCTAATCTCTCTTGCTTTTTGGTTTATCACACTTTAATGGAGAAGACAAATAGATTAGAAGTAAGGAGGGGAAAGCGAATGAAGCAAAGGATGGAACTGAATCCCAGCTGGTCCAGAGAGCTCACAGTGGTAGAAATGTCTTCTAAACCAAGAACTGCTCTTTGTACTGACTGCCCAGATCTGCCTCACAGACAACACTGTAAAGCCTTTTTATAATACCTTTATGTTACACAGATGGCTTATTCCTTGAAGCAGCAAGGAAAAAGGTCTATAATAAATCATCACACAGGGCTCCTTTAAGGTATGTGAAAAGTATGGTGAACTAGGACTGAATTCTGGATAATATTAGTGAGCCAGGAAACAAAAATAATGGTTATGTAGCTCAAATTAATGTATTCCTTTCTGTAACCAAAAGTACACTATGATAATTCATTAGAAAAATGGATATTTCTTTTAATTTCTTTCCTGCTGCACCTATGAAGATGACTACTATCGATCAAGGGCTGTCCTCGAGTGAAGCTATTTATTCATGTCCCACTAAAAAATATTGTAAGCCACTTATTACCAGTTATCAAATGAACTTTGATAAACTTCCAGTAATTTTATCCTCACCAAAAATAAGTGTTCTATTTTCAGCTTTCATTTGACTTTGCTGAACAGCAGAGGGAGATTTTAAGCATTATCAATAGTGTAGGTCCCTAGCTTTAACAAATGACTACCACCGAGAAAGCTATTTTTATACAACAGGCACCAGACTAGAGGTGTTTGGTTTTTTTCCATTTAGTACAGGTTATATATTTCCTTCATTACCACAACATCCAGGCAGCTTTCATTAATACATGAACTAACACTACTAACTTGCACATACAGTTGGTTTCTCTGAGCATCCCCCAAGAGAAAATTGTGTATTCAACATGTGCATGCAACATGAGTTTTTCTTTGTTCATTATTGACTCTCTTTACCAAGATGGTAACAATAATTTATCAGACTGCAATCTTAAATACTCATAATAAAGTGTTTTATCACAATTACATCCCATTATAAACTTAGCTTTAGACACAGAAAGAAAATGCAATCATGCCCACTGTCAAAGAAATGTCCCAAAAATTTAAGTTGCTCCTCAGAGTCAGCTGACATCATGCTGTCCTAGACTCATCTTGAGATGTTTCTTGTACTGCAATAATTGCAGTAACAATCTCTACAGAGAGGAGAGCCCATTATTCACATTTACAGAGTATTTAAACATTGTCAGCATTAGATAAATGACAGCATGTGCTTGCTGCTGTACATGAGCCCCAATCTTGAGTCAGGGGCCCAAGTTTCACTCTCTGACTCTGCTTCAAGTCAAAGTACTGACTTAATCCAGAAAAATATTTAAAACACACATTTCAATTTTGGACACTTTATTCAAATCTGAAGGCAACTGGTGACAGAAACACCCTAGAAGATTGATACGGTTTGAAGCGTGTTATGTATGGCTTTGCTCTTCAACTTGCAAGTAATTTGTAAAGCGGGTCTGTCCTGACTATGAAACATTGTATCAGTGTGATTGGAATCAATAGTTCCTGCACTGTCATTTGTCACATATTTACAAGCCTGAAAAATAGTTCATTTTGTCCTGATCCTATAACTCAAAAGATTGAATCAGAACCCTGGAGGGATCTTTGAGTACGACACATTCATTACTGGTCACTAGTCTTTGGTGACGCTGCAATCATGGCTGCACCAGAGAGGGAACACAAAATTAAAACAGGGATGTTCCTGCATGTGTTATCTGTTCTTGTACACTAAAAACCTGTTGTTAAGTTGTAGCTCTACTGTTTTATTGTATGGAACTTAAAAAACAAACTAATTTGTACTGTACATTGCTGTTAAGTTTTAATTGCCCTTTTTAGAGGGCCTCTCTGAATTTTTGCCTCACCTTTTTAACATATTCCAGCTGCTGCAATAGTTCTAGGAACAAGCCTGAGCCATGACACAGTCAAATTCATTTTCAATTTCTCTTTATGCTTCCTTTGCACTCTTCAAATCAGTTTCTATGGAAAATATTTTTTGAAACTTTCTTTCTTTAAAGGTTTTCACCATTCACTATACATCTCCCCCTAATGGTGTGCTTTGAAAGCTTGGTCCAGCAGCTGAACTCTTCCCCTTCAATCTCGAAGGCTAAAAAAACAATTATAGCCCTTAAGACAGTGTGGTGCAAGTTAGCAGTTCACTGCCATGAGGTAACACTGACTTTGCAACAGGAACAACCTCAGATTCATTTTAAAGAGCATCTCCATGTTCTGAGAACTGCCAGGATCTTTGTGCTGTAACTGAACTGGAGGCAGAGAGATTCTGTACCAACCTTATGTCAAAATGTGAACCCTGATACCCTCTGGGATACCTCACCCACTTCCTGCTGCTCAGCCTGGAACCCACCCTCTGCCCTGTTTGCCATTTTACTTTACTATCCCTCCTGTAAGGATAGGGGTGGGAAGCCACAACCTCTGCTCTTCCGTCAGTATTTCACCTTGCCTTGGGGGTGTTTATTCTTTCACCAAAATAGCATCCAATAATCCAGAATTTACTGCATCTCCAGCCCTGCCATGGGCCTTTCATCTTTCCCTCTTCTCATCCAGATTTCCCAACCAGCACCAGCCAGCACTATACTGGCAGCAACTCCTTCCCACTTCCTTCACAATACTTGCCAGTTACCTACTTGTTCTTGCCTCTCTTACCTTTACAGTCTTTTAACTCTGGGCTTGGTGGGGAGTAGGTAAAAAATCCTCTTGCCAAATGCCTTCTGTTTCTCTCTTCTCCTTTATCTCAGCCTTTTTATCTCCAAGCACATGTGTTTGCCCTTCCTTCTCTCCCAAAACTTCCAAAAACCTTTTTCTTGCAACCCTTCTATTTTTGTTGGTTTTCAAATACAGTTCTTTTAGCATCTCACCCACTCCTTGAGGCCATCGGCCTCCTTTTGTTTTGCTTCCAGAAGTGATAGACTAGGTCCCAGAAGAAAACTAGGTGATTGTTTCCAAATATTAATTGTAAAAGTTCTCATGTACTAAGATGCTTTTAGCCCACGAGGTAAAAGAATAACTTTCAGACATAGAAGTCTTTGTATTTCTGCTAATCTATAAAACTTCAGCCATAGTTTTATATTTTACACTGACAGTAACCATTACCTCAAAATCCCATATGTCCACAATAAAAGCCCTTTTTCATGCAGCTGCAGTAATGACAGTGTGCCAGGATAAAGTGTATTTGTTATGTAGAAACCAGACTACCCAGGTTTGCCTTTTAAGCCTGACTTGTGTAGCCTTAGTCAAACAGGTAACAGCCTGCAGGCCACAGAATGCTTTTCAATACTGTGCAACCCATGCTAGACATGTACCAAACAAATTCAGAGCTAATGGGGCACAAAAAGAGGGAAAACTAGAGGTATCTAAAGAGCTGGGAGTTTGACAAAGTTAACTTTATCCTTGCAATGATGTTCAGAGCCCAGAGTCCTTGCTCCACCTGTTTCCAAGGTCTTCCTTCCCCCTTCAAATTACATTTATGCATATCCTTCTTGTATCATTTGTCATCTATCAAAAACATTAATAGGATTTAGAGGCCATAAGCTTTTCTTAATCATCACTCGTGTTAATCTGCACACTTCCTAATTCTTCATCTGTTAGCCTTAAACATCTGATGCAGTTTAAGTAAATCTCCGCCATCTTCATTTGTAAAACCAGATGCAAAACAGTTAATAACTCTGCTGTTTAATATCTTATGCCTTAATCTGTACTATGGCATCAACCCCTAAGAAGATCACGTTTTTTCAGTATTTGTCTCCTGACTTCACAGCAAACAAGAACTCTAGCAACAGGTGAAGTGTCTTACTTTAATTATACTCCATTGCTTCTGAATTCCTGAGCCTTCACTTTTCATAAGAAATATCCATGAACAGAAAATGAAGAAATCAAAACAGGAGAAGGGTACTACAGCCAGGGATGCAGCAACATAGTCCTGTTCCCTATACTTCCACTATATTCTCTGTATTCTTAAATATTTTCTGTCATCAATTGCCTCACTCTTTTTCATCATGGAGCTGCACATTCCTTCTGTCCAGGATTCAATTATATGAACCAAATCAGGGGTGATCTACCATAGCACCCAACAGATCTCTTACCTGTGTCTCAGGTGCTCTCCTCAGACAGCCCAGCAGGCACTGCACACCACTCTGGCTTTCAAGTGTCCTTATGCAGTCCACCACAGAAAGGCATATGATGCCTTTTATCCATCCTCCTTTGTCAGTACAGCTCCTTGAAGCATTTCTTTTTCTGTTCCAGAGTCATTATGGTCACTAAGCTCATAAGCTACACAGAGAGAGCTCTGTCTGGAGAATAGAGGAGACAAGAGGCTGCTGTTCACTTCAGTTGTGATGGCCTCGGAGTCAGATGAAGAGCCTCAGCCATCATGCAGCTCCATGGCCTGGCAGAAACAGACAGGAAAAGGTGGGCAGCCCTGCTTAGCAAGACCTTTGGCTTCTTCAAGCCAGGGCACAGCAGCCACCCCTCACTCTGGGGCCCAGGGAGGCCAGGCCCACAATGGCGCTGCACGCTGCACATACAAATCATTCCTCCAGAGCACCAGCCAGCTCCCCAACACCACTGTCAGCCCTACTCTGGCGGGACAGCAGCACCTCTGCCCTCATGCATTTTGGCCTCCTCAAGAGAACACAAATTCCCACACAACATTGCCAGGTGCCAGTCTCATCCCCCTCAGGTGCTCCTCCTTGCAGCCTCCCTCAGGGGCCCGTCAGTGTTGATGTGGAACACCTGTGGAGGCCCATTAGCTCACTGGCACTTCCTAACAAGGTCTGCAGGAGCAGGATTGTGACCCCAGTGCCACCTAGGGCAAAGATTCTGCTGTGCCCAAAGCCCAGTCCTGAGGTGTCCCCCAGGGCCTCAGGGTGGGTTTGGGGTGGCCATGGGCCTTGGGGGGAGCGTGGGCCATGGCCCTGTCCTCACAGCCTGTCTGCATCATGTGCTGGTACAATACGTAAAGTTCATTCACCAGGGAAACGATCTGTTCGGAAGAGTGGCAACATAGTTAGCTAACTTTAATGACTTAATAACTTTAATGACTTTTAACATTTACTGTAAATAAATTGGTGTTTTTAAAATATTTGAAATGTAGAAGTGTGTTAGTGGGGGTGGCACCAGCTGTGTCAGCAGGTGAGGCTGATGAGCATGCAGCAAGTCTGGCTGTCTCAGCAAGGAACATTTTATCCTGTGCATTGCTTTCATGAGGCAAGATTTTCTGCTATACATTCCTTAAGAAAGAAATTTTTTTAAGTCGCTGTTTGTCATCATTGTGGGACAATGTAAGCACCCTGTGCAAAACTGTAATAAAAATGGCTGAAGATGGCTGTTAATATTCTCTTGGCACATTCAGAAAGAATTTCCTTTCCCATACTCTTCTCTCTTAGTTGGTATTGCTCAATAGTAAACTAAGCAAGTAGAAAAAAAATATAAGTTTTGTCTGAAATTTCATGTCTGTAACATGAAGATTCTTGACATAAGAAGTATTCTAATGGAAATATACACACATATCCCCACAGAAAAATGTCACCTGGCAGTGTCCTGGAAAGGAAATATTTAACTAATACCGTTAGTTAAAAATAGCTTCTCAGAGTTATTACAGACATAGAAGTAACCTACTAACTTTTTTCCCAATTGAAAAGTGTTTTAAGTAACTTCTTATCTAATATTTTGGACAGTAGATGCTTGCACTGGGGAAAGACCTGGCAATGATGCCCCATGGCACTGATGTATCTGCATAAAGCTTCATTTTATGGAGAAGTATAGAGCTCACTTAATTCATCAAATCACAAATAGTTGACAGGTCTTAACAATGGCAATCAGACAGCCAGACAGCCAGAAATTCCACACCCCCAAGCAAGCTAACACCAACCCATGAGTAAGATATATTACTTACATCAGCGCTTTCTCTCAATGTGAACTATTTTCTTTTACTAGCTTTAGCTGTGATTTTCTGTTCTTTACATGTGTGGATGATTTTATAGAGTATCTAATGAAACCAGAAGCAGTGGAAGCATGCTGTCCCATGCCCATACTTAGTTTGGGTGGGGAGGGAGGTTTTGATGAACCTGGGATGATGGGAGGAGGCTGTGACCACTCCTTCACTGCAGTCCTTCCTGACTTTAGATTCTGGTCACAAGCAGCCCCTCAAGGGTGCCAGCAAGGGGTATTTTGCTTGCACTTACTGAACCTCCATTATTTTCTTGTGACCACAGTGATAAAGCTGTGATCACTGTCATCATGATATAATTACAAATGACATTATGTGGGATGCCTAGTATTTGCAGAAGTAAAAAAAAAAAAAAAAAAAAAGGGCTTTTTTTTGAGATGAGCAGATAGACTAAAACCAGTCTGATATTTTTTTTCCTTTCCTTGCAACTTCAATAAGAACAGAGCCAATGAATTCAAAACCTAAATTTTGGAATGTGTTCCAACTGAATGAGTAAAGGTCATTTTTAGTAACAAAAGTCAATGTAATCAACTGGCCTATGGCCACCTGGGTAGATAAAGAGCTCTGGTCAAGGACCATGGCCACAATACTAAATGTGAGTGAAAACCTTGAGGTTTATGGAAAATGGATAGGCAGTTTCAAGACTGTGTCCATCCATGCTCAGAAGATTCCATAACCTGCTCAGTTCAGCCAGCCTGCAGAGGAGTGGTACCTGCTGAGATATGAGCAGCATCCTCTACATGTATCTGACTTCCACACAAAGCCACGTGTCATGGCAAAGCCTCACACTGCATATTGCACCTAACAAATTCCCAATCACAGTTTCCAAATTATGGATTTAGATAGAAAATTCAACAAGTTGAGCAGAGGGAGAGGGCATTTTATCTCAGTTTTGGTAGCAGGACAGGAGGTGACTGGATGTATGAATGTCAGGACTCAGAAAGCAATTTTTTTTCGTATGCAGTAAACCAGATAGCAAAACCCCCCAGGGGACAAAGCGAGCAGGAGTGTATTCCACACATTGAATGACGAGGAGTCTACAACACCTTGTAAAGCAAAACAGGTATACCACCTCCTGATCATTACTCAGCCACACAAATGCACTGTGTCATATTGGTGAGAGACTTGAGCCAACAGCACAGTGATCACTAATAGAGAAAGGGAAAGAAGAGCTTATCACAGCGAGGGCACAGCAAAGAACTTCACAAGTTGTGTTTGAGACCAGTGTGTATATAACCCCACCCAGCTTCCATTCAGTTATTTGTAAAACAGAGGCTTTCTTAGCTTAAACAGTGATTTCTCAGAAAGTTTTTTGATAGGGCAAGATCTCCAAAGGAAGAAAACAGAAAAGAGAAGACATGAAGAAACAAGGATTTGTACCAAGCTCTATTAAGGGAGCTGAATGAAAGGTGGACAGAGCTTTGCCAACTAAAACAATAATTCCTACCCTTCATTACTCCTGTATTATCTAAGCATTGCTACAATGTAACTTCAAGTAGGAAAAAGGAACTCCCTGCACTGTATAGGTTTATTAAACACCAGTCCTCAGAAGTAAGTTGTGACAGAGCCAGTATTCACATTAAGAGTTGCTTAACTCCCAGGCAATGACTTTTCAAGATTGTGTTTCTAGTGCCAGTGAAGGAAGCAAACCTGATACTTATCTTCCTGTTTCCCTCTGCTTTGCAGGTTTCTTTGTGAGTTTGCATTTCACATGTAATCATATTAGTTGCACAGCAGCTTGCATTTTGTACAGCAGGGAGAAATTCAAACTTTTTACAGTGCTGGACATTTATTAGTGAAACTACCTCTCTCTGCCAGAACCCCTGGCCACAAGATGTTTGCTGCTGATGAGATGCTTTTCTCCTCATGACTAGATCAATGATAAAGGTGAGAGAGAGATCCTTGGTTTGTATAGTCAGTAATGTGAAAGAAGTCTTAGATGCAGGAGTGAATGGATTAGTTTTTATGTAGAGCTCATACATCTGCAATACAAGGGTGTTTAATAATAACATTATGTTATAACGTTTCTCCTGAGTAAATAGCATAGGAGAAAGATAAGGTATACCTTCCCCTCCATGAGGTATATCTTCCACCTACACTCCATTTAACATTTTCCAAACACATTCAAAGGGGCCTAGCACTCCTGTTTATACACAGTTCCCCACTTTAATATTTGTCACTTGACTATCCACAGTGGGGATTTTGATACAAATAGCGATGCTAAACAACACATGTGTTTTAAATAGAGACGTGCTCCCAACAGAGTTGCAGCTAGGAAACTGCAGAGGGCATGTTAACTGAATTTTTATAAGCTCATATCTCAGCTGAACAAAAATACAAGGTCAGTTATCTACTGTTTCTGAATGTCCTCAGTCTTCAAGTTAGCCACTTACTGTTCTGATCACAAATGCAGTGGAAGCATCTGTATGCAACAGAGATCTCTCTCTCCTCGTGGATCAGACTTCAGCACACTGTTTCTCAGCCAGCTATATTTTTTCACATGAAAGCAGACTAAACATTACAATAAAAATATTCTTTCTCCCAAAAATATGTGAAGCATTTAATAAATTTATAATTAGGACAAATGAATTGGAAAAAATAGTTTTTGTAAAAACAAAAGTGTTAAAACCCCTTAAAACAAATTACTTCAATTTAGATCAAAAAAAAAAAATCTTCACCATGCAGAAAAGTGACAAAAGTCTCTAAATTTCTTGAATAAAAGATGCTTCCACATTTGGACTGAAAAATGCCATGTCCAAAGCAGTATATCTTTTTCATCCCAATTGTTGTTTTGTTGTCTCCAATCTGCAGTGATGTAACGCTTCAGTGTACCAGCTCAGGCCTGGGCCTCACCTAATAGGAACTGCCAAATATGCCAAATAGTGGCAATTACCTGATGGCTTTGTGGTGTGGACCATTGCCCATTAGGGACTCATCTTTGACAACCTGACTGATTTAACTTGGAACCTGAGGATGGATTATATAGAGCTTACATATACAAAGGTCTCTGTTGTTAACACAGTTTAATTGCTACCATAAACATAAATACTGGCTTAAAATTATATTTTCTTATGGTTTATATACAGGATGAAAAATATCTTGAATATCATATCTATTGGCTTAAACTTGCAAAAAACCCCAAATTATATTTAATGTTAACATTTTTTTTATTTACTCTCTAATGGGAAAAAAAAGAGAATGGGATAAGATATTTACTACTTGCCCTCTTTAATCAATGTGTTATGTAGCTAAAGACATTATCTCCTCACTTGCAGAACCCCTGAACATCCCAGCACTCAGCCATGGACTGCTAGGGTGATGTTCCTCACAGAATGCACCCTGGGTTTTATAGTTGTCGCATATGTTTAATTTAATTACAATTAATGAGTTACAATTTACCCTAAGGGAAAACTAGCTTTTGTTGACAAAGAGGTGTTTAGTGAATGGCATTCAAATTCTTGACCTAGACCTCAAATTAACAGGCTGTCCATTAAGAATGCATGAGTAGCTTTAAAGACTGCATTTATCTGTCATAGTCCTTTAAGTCTTCTGTGATGTCTTAAAAAAAGACAATCGTAACTGTGCAGTACTACTAAAAACGATTCAAACATTACTTTTGATGGTACTTTTTCACTGCATAGCATGATTGAATTCTACTGGATTACAGACCATAAAGATACTATGATGAAATAAGTTCTTTTAAACCCTGTTCGTTTCTATTGCTGCACATCTAAATACTGAGGCCACTTTCCTTCATGCAAGAAATAAAATACAAGGATGCCAGTGAGCAAATTATCAGCCACACTCTTGCCTATTACCTAAGCAGTGGGGAACTGCACTGATGTGTTTTGAAGAGGAAGTGTGGGCTCAAGTGCAATAAAAAGGTGAGTCAAATTTCACAGCTAAGTTAAGAAAACAATTAAAATTACACATCCTCAGAGATTCTCATTCTCACTACTGTACCACAAAACTGTTTTCAAGTCTATTTTTTAAGATGCTAACTGGGTATAAAAGCTAAGAATACCAATTCCAAATGAAAGCAGAAAATATTTTTTTTACAGCATTTCATAAATTTATATGGTCAAATAACAATGTTCAAAAGTCTTTATGTTATGCACTGAAAGATACAGCCTAGTTCAGCTGACATTTAGCTAAACAATAGCCTGTTTCATTCATGTATTCTTTTCTTATTTCAGGGTGAAACAATATGTAGGATCACATTCAGTCTATGGAAAGCATGCACAGATAAATGTACCCTAAAACTCTGTAGATAACTTTGCAAAATCTAGTGGATTAAGGTGTAGTAAACAATACAGTAAGGCCCTAAAATATAGATTTTGTATGATTTAACAGTGACTGCAAAATCAGTGCAAAAATGGCTGCCTATGCACCGTTGGTGTTCTGTCCCCCTAGACTGTCTAGGGCTGCCATAAAACATTTAGTTTCCCAGAAGCATGTGTTTCTGACTTTTTAAAAAATTAGTTTATTAAGTCATGCTATTAAGTGGATTCTCAGTGCCATAACTTTTGACACATTTCTCTTTCATTTTGTCTCCTTCTCCTCATTCAAACACACTAAATCTTTATCACAACACAAATATCTATGTAGATTCAAGCAGGTAATATGCTATGGGAAATTAATATTTCAGTGTTACTGAATTTGACAAAATTTGCCTGAATCTTCCTGAAAGAATATTCTATACACTGTTGGTGTGTTTTTCTGTTATTTGATTATTGGGAAATTAGAAAATTAAATATTGTCATGAGTAAGGTTTCCAGGGAACAGCCATGGAGCATTATCAGCACAATTGGGAAGTCCCCCTTTGTTAGAATGCTACAGAACTGCCATAAGAACTGTTCCTACTTGGAAGAATTGAGAAAGGCTTTGCATTTTGTTTCAGCTCTTTCAGAAGATTCAAGTTTATCTGAGGCTGGCATTTGTGTGGGAGCTGGAAAGGGCAGGTGTGTGCACAGGTGAGGGCAGGGGGCATTATCAGGAGGTGTGTGCTGACCTCATCTCTCTCAGAGTGGGGTTCTGAATGCACACAACTCGTCATCTGGACAGAGATTATCACAGAGGCTTGCTGGTCTGGATCATGGGCATTCCTGCAATTCAGTGGCAGCAGAAATACACACAACAAAATTGGCTTGATTTTACCAGATACAAAGTTGATCCCAAATTCTCAGAAAAGAAAAAAAAAATATTTGGGAAACAGATGGATCTTTTGCCTAGTAGTGAAATTCCTTTCAACCTGAATAATTTCAAAGGTGTTTACAATTTAGAAACTTGTGCAACTCAGATGTATTCAAGCCAAAGAAGTAAAGCTGAGATGCTTTTATATCAAGTGCTCAGCACATGGTATTTTTGACCCAATATTTATTCATAAGTATCCATATTTTACTGTAAGTTAACAGCATTAACTGTAAGTTAGTTTTTAGTGGTAAAAATCAGGCTAATGGTAGATGAAAGTAAGAATCCAGACATTTGGAAAAGATGGCAAAGTATAAATCTTTAACAGTAGAGTATAGATTTTCTACCAATATGTTTATCTTCAAGTACTCTGTTAAGCCTGTGTGTATGGAAAGTAATAATAGTGCAGGAAAATGAAATTATAATCACCCTGGGCTAAATTAAAAGAGTCAGACAAGAAAACAGAGCAATTTGTGATGTACAGCATGCAGGAATTTATGTTCAGCAACATATGTCACATCTTTCCCACATTTTCTAATTACCTCATTTTTCATTGGCTTGTTAAAATTCATTATCTAACTTGGATATTGCAGAGTATTTGGTAAGAGAGATCTAGGGAACAAAATTCCATCAGTTCACCCCTATTTCCTACATATTCTTGCTTAGAGCACTACAGATTAAAAAGAAAGTTCAGCAATTGTTTGGTGTGAATTTGCCAGTCTGTGAGTGCATTGTGTTTTAAGCTCACACACATACAAAGCTGCTGTCTATATTGGGGAACCATTCTGAGAAAGCTCAGGTTAACTGCTCTCTCAAGATATCCACTAAGAATCTCTAAGTGTCTGAATGGGAGCCCTTTGCTATTTAGATAGTGAGAGATAAGATTTCTTCTTTAAATATTAGCTGTCAAACTGTGTTATGTCTTATTATGTTTCATCAGATTGGCATTTGGCATGATGAGGTTTAACAGCACATGCTGATAACGCACAAATAGTGTAACATAACTTAGGAATAAAATTAAAGGGCAGAAGACTATTTTCAGCTCAGATACCTGCTTATCAATGTTTTGAGAGAGAACACAATTCAACCACAATAGGAAATTTAATTTACGTTCACAAAACTGGCAAGTTGTTCTTTCTCACCAACCAGTTAATTTTGAACAACACCCATACAGACTATATTGGGGTTGGTGAATATGTTCAATCAACACTGTATTTGCACAGTATTGCCAAGGTGTGCATGTTTTGTAGTTCCCAGAGGAAAATACTGCCACCTGAGATGGATTCTTTAGGTTACATGTTTTGGGTGAGTACATAAGGGAGATGTTCTGTGTCCAGTACAAATAACAGTTTGAGAAGAAGCCAAGAGAAGTTTCTAAACAGTTCAAACAGCCTACACAATCTCTCTTTTATTCTACATTGTATGCACCACAGATCATACAGCTATACGCCTTTTTCATCAAGAAAGAAGGTTAGCAGTCCACAGACATAACCTTTGAAAGTGAAAGAGACAGACTGCTGATTTTAATAGGTTACTCAAGTCTGTAGTCAAATTCTTCTCCTAAACCTTGTTCCAGAGTGTAAGAACTCAGTTGGACCTCAATTTTTACTACACTACTTCCATGCTAAATTTTATTTTCTTCTAGTTTTGACTGCTAATTTATTAATGTCAGATATTTTTTTATTGCCCTCCCTTTCTCCCCTAAACCTCAATTACAGGTTGCATTCCAAAAGATGAATATTTGTGCATGGTTGGGAATTAAAACGCTGACCTTCGGTATACTTTTTTCCCCTCAGTGTTTTTCCGACTATCTGCTGTGTACCTGACAAATGAGGCAGTGAGGACCCTCCATATTCTGTTTGGGGTCTATTGGCTGAGGAACTCTTGGTCATCCTACCTGCCTGACGTCTAGGATCATGATGAATTGTCTCCAACTCCAGCCTCAGATTGTTTTTTAACATTTAATTTAGTTTCTTCCTGTGCTTGGATGAACATGGCCATGTTATGGATTTCTGCTCTAATGTACACCAGCAGGTTGGAAGAACAAGCCTCAGCAAGCTGTGGAAATAAGAGAGGCTGGATCAATAGTCAAGGTCACGACCCTGGCTCTGATTCTGTACACTGTCCTGAGATTTTCTCCCCTTAAAAGCCTCTGACTGCTTCTAATGTGGATCCAAGTGCATATTGAAAGAGAAATTCTTAAAAATCAACCCTCCAAAAGGGTAGGAGTAACAGGATCCCCTTACTTTCTGTATCTTAGACACAGAGCTGTCAAGGAGTGTGTCTCCCTGAATTTGGTCTAAAAATAATGTCTCATTTTAAATATCTTCCTATGCAATCATTTTGATAAAGAGTTAGGTCATTGCAAATTTCATCATCTGGTGCTGTAAAATCATTAATTTATTTATTCATTTATGGAGTGATTCTGATCCTACTAGAAACAATTTCAGATAGATATTAATGATAACATGGCATTTCAATGAAGATGCATAATTGTTATATGAAATAAAGAGCAAAAAAAATAATACTAATTTCACAAGTATACCTTGACTTGTACCAAATAGAAAATGCTGCCATAAAGTGTTGTGCTAAAGTGCCAGAGATGCTAAGTCATTTGTTGAGCCTGCCTTTGTGCCGCAGATAGAGCTTTGAGTCTTCAAATATACAACCGTAATGCAGCAAGGCACATTTCTGAATGGTAGTAATTTTCCACTGCAGGATATAGTCATGCTGAGATTTAGTGCTTAAGAAAAAAAAGAGAGAGAGAAAGGAAAAAAAGATTGCAAAGGTATTTAATGTATCACAACAGCACTCCCCCCATCCTTGATACAGATAAATTGTCATATCTGTTAAAACCCAGCCCACAATGATGGGCAGTCAATACAATAAACAATTCAGCCTCCAGTAGAGATGAGCAAAAGAATTTCTCATCTACAGAAGCAACCATTTTTGTTGTTTCTGCAAAAGAGTGAAAAGAATTACTTTTCAGTTGGCCCCTGTTTCTGACTTTCACTTAGCAGAACAGAAAGCTGTATATAGCCACGGAGGGGGAAGGCTGAAGGTCAGTCAAGAAATTCAGCTTGTTGCATCACAACTGCCCTGCTCTGAATCTGATCCGCATGCTCAGCAGCAGGGTGACTACAGAGAACTGCAACAAATATTCCAAAACAAAAGGGGGGGAAAAAAAAAAAAGAAAGCTAGCATTGCTTACAAAGGTTTCTCATAATAGCTGAAAATTGTTTACATGTAAACTTGACATCCTAATCAAGGGAACAGGAATTTATAATGATTCACGTGGTAAAAATCAGGAGCTTACTCAATGTGAGAAAGAAGATAAGTGAGCTTTATGAATTGGCACAGTAAGGTTGTCCAGAGGTATTTAGGTGTCTCATGGGATTTTCAGTCAATGTAAATTAGATGTGTAATGGTTTTGAAAAATCTCACTCTATTCCTATTGCATGTTGAAATACCAAATCCCCTCTAATAATAGTCAGTGAGGCTTGTTAGCCATTAAAAAGGAAAAATAGAGGACTCTGCTTGAGCTTTGGAATTGTCTCTTTGGTTCCAAACTCCAACTGTAAATTTAGGAGTTTCTCTTCTAATATGTTGAGGAGAAAGCAATCAGAATTGTCTTTTGAATGAGACTTTGTATCTACATCCCTGATGGTGGGACCACCAGTCTGTGCTCCTTAAGCAATTATTTAACATTTTACTTGCCCCAGTGCTCTATCTACAGTCTATGGTAAAAGTATGCAGCAATATTTCACCAAATCTGATGTTACAGGAATATGAGATATATCTGGATGAGGTGACTGAGGAAAAACATGGAGAAATCAATTAAAAATCATGAAAGAAATAAAGCCTTATTCTTATAAAAGGTACCAAGTTCTGCACTATTTAAAATAGATATACAAGAAAGAGTATAGAGTCTGCAATATACTAGTAGGACACAAAGAGAGCTATAACATTGTTACTGCTATGGAGTTAAAGTTTCTCCTCTGCTGTGTCTCAATTCCTCTGCTGTCCCAGCAGACAGGACTTAGTAACCTCACAGATATGATAGGAAATCATTTACATGGATTTACAGGGGTGTGCAATGCAATTTCCTGCACTGAACTAGTGTCACAGATGAAGCACTCTGCTGCAGCAAAGAACCCCCCTGGAAGAGATCCTAAATAAGCTTTGCCTCAGTATTCAAATGTTTTCTGAGGTGTCTCTGGATTCTTACCTGGCCTGTGCCAACCACCTCCCCACCGTTGTTCAGGGCAGTTCTCGTCTGCTGGTGGTTTGTTTCTCATTTGCCAATGTATCTTGTTTCACTGATTCACTTGGCTGCTGCGAAAAATATGTTTTGGTAACATTATCCCATACTGGCAAACTGCCCACTAAGAAATATATCTGGAAGAACTGAGCATAAAAAAGGAACAGTATTGTTCCTTGATTATGGCTTGGATGATTTTTATTTTAGTCAGACTCAGATTTTCAGAGGCAACTCTGTAGTGTGGGTCTTAATTTGCATATTCTATGTTTGATTTTCAGGACTTAATTTTTTGCCGGTCTTGAAAACTTGAAAATATCTGCAGATGTTAGTAAGGCAGCATCATCCATGTCTCCTCACGGGATTCTCAAATTATTACCATGTAGATGTGGATCTGATCCTTAAGAAATAGCATTTTTGATGATGGAAAAAGTAGCTGGGAGAAAAAGTGGGGTCTAACAAATTCTATATCTGCAGAGATCCAGGGAAACATAAAGGAAAGGAAAAGGAAGGACAAATAATCTCAGCCTAGTAGAAACCATCAAGGATTAGAGAATGCAGGTTCCCTAAGGAAAATAACAGTCAAATGTTAAGGATGACAATGGCAAATAAAATTATGTTCCTTTACAGACATAATATAAAGCATGAACTCAAGTATAGTAAAGCAGGACTTTCACAAGTATTTTTTGCATGAGAATGTATCAAAGTGGTTTTTACTTTTCCCAAATGTCAGTTTCTTATCCTTTCAATTCAGACTTGGTTTTCAATGCATTTTGTCCCATTTTGACTATGAATACTAGTTATTCATATCTCAGTTTCATTCAAAGAAACAATGCCTTTTGTAAAACATTTGCTTGTTGAAATTTTCCTCCTGTAAGAGCTGTTGGAATTTGGTCAGACAAACCTGGGAGCTAGGTGATTTAAGGCGATAAATTTGAATTAAATTAGTAAAATCCAATAGTAGTATTATTGCTTAATAGGGTAAATATTAATCAGGTTTTTTCTTTAAAATCTGCCTGCTGGGTGAAACTGGGTAGTCTCCAGTGCTCCAAGGAACCCTGAAGAGTTGCACTTTAACAACTGCTTTCCCTGTCTTTTTGATAAATCCCTAAGAAATTGTTTCACGTGGAAACGCTCTGTTAAAGAGCCAGAGGCCAACTGGATCACAAACATGTTTATTGATTTGCATACCCGAGATGGCCCAGGTTCCTTTCTCAGTTGCAGGTGTGTGAGTTCTCTGAAGTGAACAGAATTGCTCAGATGCAGTTCCTGGTAGGACCTGCCCTACTCAGTTCTGAGAACAACTACACAATGCTACATGCTGCCCCAAAATGGCTTTGCATTTACACAGCAATAAAAGATGCTGAGGAGCCTCCCTTGAGAAGTTCTGGGAATAAGAGCATAAGGAGTGTGTATTATGCATAACCATGTACCCTAACATTTCCAAGCATATCTGACTCCCGTGTACTCATTTTCTTGTAATTTTAGCATCCTAGCAGACACAGATCCTCTTTGCTATCCCATTTCCCATCATCCACTCACAGCTGTAGTGGATGATTGCTCCCAGTGTTCCATAAACCCCAATTCTCAATTCCAAACACTTAACAAAGGTTTGCAAAACACAGTGCATGTAAAACATGGTTGTCAGCCTCCAAGATCAAATCAAGTATTGACTGTCCAGGAATTTCAGTGTGTTTGAATTCTTCCTTTCACTGAGAGAGGACAGCAAAAGGCACCAATAATGTCACTCCTGGTGTCAATATCACCTCAGAGCCAAACTTTTTCATTCTTATACTATTTTCTGAATTAATGAGGAGAACACAAAAGTATATCTATTCTAGGAAGAAAAAGAAAAGCCCCATTCTAGCATCTGTTTTTGTCTCTCAAGTTCTCTCAGCTAGAGAGCTGGTTCTATCTGATGAGACATAATGTCATAATAAATCTGTCTACCTCTTGCTCACTCCACCAGAAAGTACATCTTGCTTTTTATTGTATATGTTCTTTACACTTTTGTGGATGACTTTTTTCCAACCCTTCTAAGCAAAGTGCAGCAGTCCTTTTTGTTCTCAAGATGTACTTCACTTGACACTAGCTAGTTCTGTCTGTGAATATCATGCATGGGGGAACTTCCATGCTGTACCTCAATAAAAAAAAACAAAAATCAGCACCAACCTCAGAAAATTTGTCCAATCTATTCTCTCATACACCATGCAGAGAACAAAATGCAAAATTCCTCTTATAACTAAGCCCTTCCTGTGCAAAAGGCATGGCTTTCTTTTTGCTGCAATCTAATCCACTGAGGTAACAAATAAATACTAGAATGATGATTTTATAACTATTTAATAAATAATTAATAAAAATAATAAATAAAAATATCTTCTAAGTAAAAAGGGAAGAATGACTTTTCTTGGCTTTGGAAAAATTACTGTCTCAGAAAAAGCTCTTGTGGGGGTTTTTTTCAACATTATCCTTGTTTCATGACTTACTACCTCCTGTTTATGTCCCTGGTGAAACAACCAGAACCCATGCATCTGAACTGACCTCCATCTCTCTCCTCTCTCGAGTACAGATGAAATAAGCAAAGAGATCACAAGATTAACTCTTCTGTCAAATGCACATCTTCTGGATGTTGTGAACTATACATGTATAACATGCAAGGCACTTCTAAACCACTACTCTCTTATGCTGTTAACATCATCTCAGCATCCTAATTAAACTTTGTGCTCCAGTATTCCTTAAGTGCTGAGTTCTTGCAGCATTTTCCTATTTATAAGCAAAAGAAAGTCAGGAAAAAAGCCATGTACGAAGAAGTGCAGACAAGGAGAAACCATCAAGCCATCAAACTGAGTAAACTCTGTCTCACTTCTCGGAAAGTAAGAGAGAACTTCTTATTTACCTGATACTGTATTTCTGTCAAAATAACAGCTATTCTTTTTGTCTGTCTTCAGGTACCAGACCTAGATCAAACTCATAGGGAAAAGACTGTTCATGCTTTGTCTCTAGCTCTTTGTCTCCTTTGCTGTAAATTCTGGAAACACAACTTTGATTGGGCACAATTCCCCAGCCACTCCACAAACCAAACAGAGATGAGGCCAATTATGGGAGTCTTTCATCTTGTAGAAGTGAGATATCAAAGAGTGTAGTTTGATAGAGGCAAAAACTTCTAGTGAGACATTATCACATGCATTACACTCACACATGGGACTATGGACATAAAAGATCAATGCAGAAATGTACCAAAAGGTCAGTTTTCAAGATTTCCTGAATATTCAAGGATTCAGCATAGATTTCTTTCTGACTATTGAATAAACCAATTTAAATTAAAAACTCTGCTCGTAGATTGCCTGGTCAACTTCCCAAACCTTCCATACTTGCTATTGTAGAAAGTCAAAACAAAACATTTTTAAAATGTTTATTATATATTTAAATAATTTTCAAACAGAAGAAGTTTTAAGTAGATTTTCATCTCATCAGCCAATAGTTCTTTTATTTTCAATGAAGTGGTAATTTAATAAACATAGCTACAGGATTGTTTGAGGATAAAAGAGATCTTTATTCAAAAAAAAAAAACCCAAACAAAAAAAAAAAAAACACCCCAAAAAACAAATCCCAAAAAAATCCACAAAGAAACTCCCCCCAAAACCCCCAAGTGATAGAAGAGGTCCTTCTTTAAGGGAGAGAAAAAAGCTTTTTTAACTTTGTGGTTTTTTTGGGGTCTACTGTGATTATAGTCACTTAAAAAATGTAAATTTTTTTTCAATTTTACTTATCCAAATAATTCCAAAACCTATTTTTCAAAATCACACAAGAAAATTAGGCAGTCACACATAAAAACAGGTGACTGTGAAGTGTGGCTTTACCTAGAGGAATTTTTGAAAAGGAGAAGCTTGACTGAAAGCTAAAAATAGAGTCCTAAATTTTCCCTGAGAACACAAACAGTTGTGTCCAGGAAAAATTTGTAGATTTGCAGAACTTCTTAAAGCAACTTCAGCCTTCCCAAAAGCTGCTTTTTACCTCCTTTCTTTCTCCTTTTCTCACCCAGAAACACACATACACACTGAACAGACAGGGAGATGTTTGTGAAAACTGCAGTTTCCGCAATCAAAAGTACAACATTTACTATGGCTTTTATCAAAGATTTCAATTCCCTCATCTTAAGGAAAATGACCCTTTTATTTTGTTGTGGACATAAAATTATGGCTCAGGGAAAATTGGAAGCATTTCTGTTGAGGGAAATCAATTTTCTCACTGCCATATATGATCAACATGTCACAGCCATCACCTAGATAATAATAGTAAAGTACAAGTAAAATGGCTGGTAATACTGGCTTCAGGAAAAAAAAAAGTGCAAGATAACACCGTCTTTTCCCCAACATGTTTTCAATTAAAATAAAAAAAATAAAAAAAAAAAAAAGAAGAAAGAATGCAAAGGTTTTTCCTGTGATCATAGCCTGTCAGAATGAGAATGTTTTATTTTGTTTATTCATAGTCTGAAGGTTGATGAATCTGGTGAGAAATTTGGTCTTCCTGGAAAATGGTCAGCGCTTTGTGTAAGCTGTGCTGGGCCCTTTTTAGGCAGCTTGTTAATGGGTGGCTAATGGTAAGGAGAAGTGACCAGCCTGAGATTACCCAGGAGTATGTTTATGTAGAGGCAACACTCAGAGCAGAGAAGCATCTTCTTAATTTGGATACTACAAACAAAGGAAACATCAAATTTGACCTTGCTGGGGAAATGTTAATGGCTTCTGTTCATCCTCCTTCTGCCACTTAGCATCTCTTGTGCCCCACCTTGGGAAGCTTCCCGGCAGAAGTGTGCATTAGCAGAACTCTACCCTTACAGAGCACTGGCCCAGGCAAGGAAAAAACATTACAAGTGATTAAATGGTCTTTTGATGTTCTCTTCAACAGATGTAACAGGTCACCACAGTTAAGCACATCTTCAGTGATGCCATAATAGTATACACAAGGTAAATCAGAACTCTGTAAACAAAAGGAAATAGTTTCGTGTTTCAGGCTGAATTTTCAATGTTGTCAAGTAAAAATCATGAAAATACAGCTGCAAAGGTTAAGCAATGCAACACTGGAAATGAGAATACATATGAACACTAATTTTAATTCATTGAAGAAATGTAAATGTGACAGAATCCTCCAAACCCTGGTGGTAATTAAGAGTAAATAATTTCCAGGACATAAAATAATAATCTTCTCTTCTCTTCCATCTCTGTTGTACTTTGAACTTTACAAAATTTAAAGGGGAGATGATATCATTCATATCATGCTTCAAGAATGGCAGTGGGCTTACAGAACAAGCTGAAAAAGAAGTGTAATAAGGTTTGCCTTAAGACAGAAAGGAAACAAAAAAGAAAATTAGGACTAATCCATCTCCCATAGTTTTTATTGATGATTCTGGACTTTGCTACTGTTCCTACTGCTAAATTCTGAGAGATCATTCCTATTAACCAGTTGCCTTAACATCCACAGCTGGGTGTAACTGGTTTTTACCTTTGAAAATCGAGTAGATTATGCATTCCTAGGAACTTATGTGGGATCTAAGAGCAAAATCAGTGATATCAGATCATCAGATGAGTTGGGGTCCTTGAAGAAAGGTATCAGCAAACTGGCTTCTAGTTTTTTAGCACCAGTTAAACACTGTTTGGTAGAGTGCACAGATGAATAGTAAAGAGTAATTTTCTTTGGTTGTGCTTGACTCATGCCCTCAAACTACCCCTTCCAAATATGTCCAAAGTAGTATGATTATGTAGGGTGGTATAAACTGGGATGATTATATATCAGGATATGGAAAAGAAATGACAGCACCAGACTGTGGTAACTTTAAAATACAGCTTTTCCTGACATACATTCGCCAATGGTTTCTTTTAGAGAAGCCTCCATTTCCACTCAACACAAGTGAAACTTGTACTTTGGCTGTCAGGTTCCCATGAGAATTCCTATGAGAGGCAGTCAGAGAAAGGAACTGATTTGTGTTCTTATTAATGACAAAAGGGAGGAAGAGACTTTCTGCTTGAGTTTTCAAAATATCTAATTTAAACACTCTGGTGTTTAAATTAACATTAAATTTAACGTTCTTCACTAAACTGCATAAAACAAAGCATATATTTATATTTTTGAAGGACTTATTGTGAATTTCATGAAAGTCCACTATGTCCTTGATTTGGAAAAATGTTGAAGAATAAAACAAGTGTGACTCCTAAGTACAAGCATCTGCTTACTTAGGTGAGGAGCTCTGCCTAATAATTGATGAAGGTTAAACATTAAATCTTCCAAGTGCATCTGATCATTCTAAGAATATGCAATGTCATGACATGCTTCAAATTTAAATACAGTCTGGAAGTGTGTGTCTAAGAAGTAAAAAGTATGACTGAAATGTGCTAAAAATACGGTGAAGACCTTTCAAATCCTTTTTTAGCCTTTAATCCATTATTTAGCACTTCATTCTTTAAAAGAAGCCTGCAGAGCTATATCCTCAGAAGCACAACCTTGAAACAAAGTGTTTTTAGACATGCACAGAAAGCATTAGCAGCTTTCATTACAAAATGACACCTGTGTGCCAGTATGTCCTGATCCCTGAAGTCATACTTCACAATATAGACTTATTCATTCAAAAACACTTCATCTGATTTATATCAAAGTACCTGCTCCTGTCTACACAGACTAAGTAAATGTCCAGCTCAGACAGCAAACATTATTGTCTTGAAATCTTTCATTCTGGTGTATTATCATACATTTATCATTATGGTGTTTCATACGCATAAATATTTGGTTTGGGTTGTAGACAGACCTGAGTGTCATGGAAAGCTGACCTGCAAGTAACTAAGAGAAAAATCTTATCTGTGGCCTTGGAGAAAGGGAGATAAAAATGAAGGGAAAGTTTGAGCAGTGTGAGCAAAACTTTTTTTACAGGTAAATTGAGTAAATGTCCCATAGTCAGTTATTAACTTCACATGGTTAATGCTGCTGCTTGGTCAAGGGAGGTTATCTGCTGTAACATTTCTTAACATTTTCATAATGTTATCAAGAATTAAAAAGGTAACATTTATCAAACATTCACAGTGTCTGTGAGTCAGAACAAAGTTGTGATAACGTCAGTCTGTCAGTTAGAAGCGAGTCCAAATACCTTGGAGATATTTACTTTTGGATGATGCATTCTCTGTCATGTAAAAATGTAACTTTTCAAAGTGCATATGTTACTGATTAAGTTAAAGTCAGAAAATCTTATTTCCTTCTAATTACTTCTAAAGCAATATGCAAAAGATGGAGAAGGATAATCAACGGGATGATCCAGATAAAGGAGCCTTAACATGAAGAGAAATCAAAGGGCCCAATCCTCCAAATCCTTCTATGATTAGTCTTTAATCTGCAGTGAGATTGCTCATGTGAAACAGAAGTTACAGGACCAGATTTAAATCTCCCAACTGCATCTTCCTATGAAAAGAGGTGGATTAAAATCCAGACCTAATGTCTCATTGTGTCTGGCAGTATTAGAGAAACAATGGCAGCAACCATTGAGTCTAAAAGACTTGTGCCATTCCAGCAGGCTTTGATTTGGACAGTTAGGACTAATCCTCAATGCTGAGAAGGGAAAATTTTGATTGCAGTACTTTGTGTTAAAACCTACCAATGAAGTAATTGAACCCATGCAAGTGATCATGCCAAAGGCAGCCAAAAAGCTAGAATGCACAATCCTTTTCACTGCAGCAAAGAGCATAATCTCTGATTGAAAACCTTACTATCATTTCAAAATAAGTGGAAAAAAAAAAAAAAAAGCTGTCTTCTTTTTCTAACATTTCCATCAACAGCTGTCATTGCTGCTAGAGTGCTGGAAGTGTCTGGGGGCTCAGGCTAGGACACTGTGGGCTGATTTACATTTTACATTAACAATGATACATGTGGAGGCTATTCCAAGAAACAACAACATGCAAGTTAGGGCATGGAGAGGCTTGTAAAATATGGAACTAAACAGCCCTGACTACAACTCAGACCTGTTTTAGGTTCACCTCCAACCATTCATTCCCCCATTCAGGTCTGGGCAGATCCTGGCTCTTCTGTATTAACAGCTTTCATCCAGACCTATTTCTGGTCAATAATAAATAACTTGGGAAGAGTAAATAGGTGAATAGAATTGCTAGTTACAATCTCTAACAAATTAAAAGGCATCAAATCAATATTATGTTTCAGTAGAACTTCACACTTTCCAATTCACTCAATACTTCCTAAAATTTTAATTTCACTAGTTAATCAGGGATTATTTAAATTATGTGTTAACAGTGGCTTTTCTGTCAATGTGTCTTCCAATATCTACAGTAAATCCTGCCTCAGGAAGTGGGACTGGAAGGATGAGAGGCATGTGCTGGTGTTCCTCAGTGTGTAGGTACACACAAAGGCTGGATTCTTCACATCTCTCCTTGGCTGGCAGCCCCTTCTATGGCAGGAGCCAGCAAAGAGTTTGGCTCTGCTTCTGCCTCAGTAAGACAGGGGATATGGACAGAGGGAGCAGCATAGGACAGCTCCTACTACTTTTAGCTGTAGGACCCACAAATGCCCCCATTTCTCAGAAAGGAGAAAGTACTTCTGCTCTATGTTTTTCTTATTTCCCAGATTTGCTAATATTTTAATTGAAATACATCAAAATTATAGATGGCTTAGTGTCTTCTTTCTACTTTGGCAAGATATTACCACAGCTTCTTGATGTCCTGACTCATCTGTGGAATATAACAAGTCTTAGAACAACCTATTACTCAGACCTGTAGACATTACCAGTTCTGGTTCTGTTCCTGAGAGGCACAGAATGACAAAAAATCCCTGATTAAAATACATTGTGGGTTTTGGAGCAAAATGCAAACGTAGTAGAACAACATTGTAAATTTATTGGGCTTTCCAATTAGGGAATTGAAAGTATTTTATTTAATATTTAATATTAATTACAACCATTTATATTCTCCTTTGAGAGTTGCTAGTCCAGGATGACCAATCAATTCCAGGCTAAATTCTGATCCAGGTTCTAACCAGCAAGTACTGGATGATATTTTGATTTCAGTGACGTTGCTCTAGATTTACTCTAGTCTAACCAAGATCATTACCAGGCTTTCTTTAAAGACATTGTTCTCGCAGATGCCTTTCCAGATTAATTGGCACAATTACATCCTTCTTTCTCTCTTCCCCTTAAGGTCGATCTGTATGTCAGAGGGCTACAAGCTCTGTTGATTCAGAGCTGAATGAGTCCTGTAAGGAAACAAGTTACAATGATTCTCCTCATTTCTGAAGGCCCAGACCCTTGGTTTTGATTTGCAGTGACAATAATACAGTAATCTGTCACTCACCCAGCCTTCCTTTTCATTTGAAGGGTAAGGTACACTTCCAAGATGCAACGGGCTGTCTCTTCACATGTGAAACACTTCATGAAACTCTTACATGCCCTTACTACTTCTTCAGCTTCCAGACTAAAGAGACTATTGGCATTTACAGCCAGCAGGTAATCTTTCAACAGCAGAATTGCTAGGCCAGAGGGGATAGCTTAGTGACCTGAACATCGAGGATCAAATTAAGCCTTGGTACAAGAGAAAGCAACTCATCTGACTTCAATAGAACTGAGCACATTTACATCAGAGGTGAATTTGTCCTAAGAGTCTGCATGGGAGCAGAGATTCAAATCCCAGCAACCACAGATAAGTGAGGAGTAGATTGTCTACTCAACAATACGAAAGAAGATTTCTTATGAATGCTATTTTAGGAATATCTACTGTGTATAGAAGTGGAATCCTTTTGTGAAAGATATGGCACGCTCAGGAATGAAGAAGGCTTGGATTGGAAATATTTACAAATATATGGCATATCATACAGGAAAAAAAAATCAATCTCCCTTTTCCTTTCAAAATTTCTAATTTCTTTATTTCCTCCAAATATTATTTGAAGATATAATTGGTTTTCAAAAACATTTATCAAGACATCTTACCAAAATATGTACAAACTGGGGTTTCCCTTATATAAAAAGTTATTTTATCTAGTAAAAAACCTCAACAACTAAGCAGCATGAAATATAAAGAGACATTTATAGTTTGCCATGTGTTTACTGAAGTCTAAATAACAGCAACCAGAAATATACTTCTATTAACTTTTCTTGAAATCTGCTAGTAATGAGCTTGTGATAATAGTATTTTCCTGTTCTATTTTATCATTCAAACTCATTTGCTAAATAGCTGACAAATTTTCATCAGAACAGAAAATATGCTAGATGTATTTCAATTGACCATCCCAGGTGGACTGTGAATAATGTCAATTAAAAATCCATTAAATAAGCATTTCTGAACATCCTCCACTTTTCTGCACAATTTTTATGCTGTTGTTTCCATTATGTTAAAAAATGAAATAAAATCTTCTTTTATACCACGAGGGAGCAATTAATACTGCTTTTTTTTTTTTTTTTTTTTTTTTTTTTTTACTGCTTTTTGACTATGACTATTCATTATTTCATCAAGGCTAAGTAATCAATATTTTCATTTAAAAATAAAGACAAACATCTTTTTATTAAGAACATAAATGCCATTTTCAGACCTGCTGTATCAGACATTCTCAGGGAAAGGAGGAGACATCAACGGCAACTCTTATTCTTTCCTCTGTTGTTTAATTTTCCAGGGGAAAAGGCTGTGGGCTAGTAGCATTCAAAGACAATGTTCCAATATTAGAAATCTCCCAACCAGAAAGTTGTATTTTGGGCTTGTGTTTCCCAGACCTCTGCAGTAGCAAAATCCCTCATTGCTCTTAGATGGCAATTACACTTTAAGCAAGAAGATATTGCAGATCATTGATTCCTGCAAATCTCTTCCCCTTTGAAGTAGCAGCACTTGCTTATGAATGAAGATACACACACTTTCACCTTGAAATCACATCAGCCTATTTTCTCCATTTAGTCCTGGAAGCACATGAATTAGATGTGCCAAATTGGATACATCTCATCAGAAGAAAAGAGGTTTGGTCCTGAGAGCCTCCCTTTAAGCAGGGAGTATGACTGACACTATTTGTGGGAGTAAGAATTAAGAACAGGAAGCTTGTCTTAAACCTGAACACTCACAGTTCCACTCAGGTGAGGAAGATCCAAGTCCTGCTGAAGCTTTGTGTCTGAATGTTTGTGTGTGCAAGGATTCCTTGTAGGAGGAAGGCTTGCACAACTCCACTGTTTGAAACTATGCAGCTGATTGACAGAAAAGAAATAGTTGAATTAAGCTCTTCTTTGATTTTACAGAACATTGACTTCTGCAAATGTGACCTTAAATTCAAATTGATTTGATCTTAAATGCAAGAGATTTCATCTCCCTTCCAGGCAAATATGCTCCATATGTTAAATACCAGTAAATATAGTTAAGTTCTCCATTGTCTATGAATGGAATACAGAACAGCTTTTCTGTAAAGACCAGATTCTCCCTTAGCAGCAGAAGATTTAAAAGGTCAGCACTGGTAATGATCAGCTGAAAACAAGGGCTTGCCTGAAAGATGTTTGCATTTCCAGTAGGTCCTAAAGCCCAGTGCTTAACAGTCCTTACAGAAAAATTCAGTGAAATGGCACCTTGTGGATTTTTTTTTTCCTGGTGATGATTTTTTCCTCTTTAGCTTCTGATGGTGAACAAGAAAACTTGAATGCTGTTTTTAGGATAAATCATCAAAATTCAGGTATTTCCTCTGAGAAACTGCCACAGGTTCAGTATTTAAACTGACCATTACTGCAAGGGGTAAGGAAATAACTTAATAAGTTATCTCGTAATTGCTTCCTGTAAGGTTTTGTAATTTTTCTTAAGGATATTGTACTGCTTGACAATACCCAAAGAAGATGTTTTTAACAATTTTGGCTACTTATTTGTTATGCAGCCCTCTGATATTGTTCTGGATTGCCTCTATTTTTAGCTCTTGGATCATACATCCTGGGGAAGGAGAGTGATTCTATTCTCTCTCCAAAGATAGATTGCCCCTGAGTGCCAAAAGCTGGCAATGGAAAAAAACAAAAACAGCAGCAAAGTGCTCATGGCAGAAGGCTTGATGGAAGCTTTAGGCGACTAATTCTGATATGTTTACTTTATTTTCTTTTTAATGGGTTGTCAGCTGAGGAGAACAAACAGCTCTTCCTGCATCCAGAAGCATAAGCATTTATTGGTCCAGATAGAGCACAGAGAAGAAAAATTGTTCAGGGTGTACTATAAGTCATCACCATGTCTCTTCAGGTAAAATGCCAAAGTCTTTCTGCTGTACAGTTTTCACTGTACTGCTCTGTGCAGCAGAGAGTGGTACCAGAACGTACCATGGCCATTGGAACAATGCAGAGTTGGATATTGAATATAACTTCTGAACCTCACCCTGCAACGGAGGTTCAGGTGAAAGCATTGCTGATACCTTTAAGAGAAAAAGCAGTTCCCTTGGGAATGATATGTGTGTTCTTTCAGGAGAAGGGTACACGCTCCTATGCACATTCAGAGCCCTCCTGAAGCTGGGAGGGGTTTGGGAAGGTTTGAAGAGTCAAGGATTGCAGTGTCCCAACTCTGACAGACCTATATTGTGAAGCCCTACGGTCTTCACGCTGTTAAACTAGTCCTTTATGAGCAAAAGGAACTTGTTATATTTTCCCTTTCACAATCCATATCACCAGTAAAACCTTGATTTTTTTACACTGGCACTGGATCAAGGAAGTGGTACACATGGAAATCACTTTCCTAACTTTTCAGGATAAGGATCTTAGTAAAAACACAGGGAATTGTTTTCAAAATGCCTGTGAAAGAAAACCACATTGATACTGTTTAGCTATTTCAGAATGTTGTCAGTAAAAGTGCAAAATTACATTTCCCCATGCCCACACTGGAGGTGTCTGGTAAATGTACTGCTGAGCTGACATTCAGTGTCCTTGTAATGAATCAAGTCTATGTCTTTACAGAACCTAGGGTTTACAGCTGTGCTCTGAGTTTATAACTGAGGGTAGTCTTAAAGATCCATGTTTCCTTTATGTATTTCAAATTGATCTGAACCATAAGCCTTTCTTTGCAAAGAATTCTCTAGAAAGTAACCGTCCTAATCACCTTGTATATTCTGGACTAGGACCTCAGCTCCCTCAATAAGTTTCATTACAACTGCACTTGTGTTGCTGTATAAAATTGCCCATAGGGAGACCAGAATGGCAAACAAATCTCATTTCCCAAAATGACTGTTCTGGTCAGCTTTGGTGTGGTTCTTTAGAACTGGCCAGTCTTTAAACTTGTGGACACTGATTCTTTTTATGACCACCAGTATTGTGCATGCCAATGAGTTGAACACTCTGAGCAGCCTTTAGCTAGCTTATGTGCCTTTGTGATGACAATGACATTGCCCTCAAAGGCAATCCAAGGACATTCCAGGATTGTCACTGCTTGAGCAAACAGGTTTTGATGGTAGCCTAAACACATGTGGTGCCAGGCTCTCAGAAGGAACAATGAAGATGCCAGATGTCAGCATTCAGAGAATCCAGGGAATTGCTGGAACCCTGTCAGACACAGGAGAATATAGCCAAGAGGGATCAGCAAAACAAAAGCCTGGCTGGGTAACTCTCGAATTCCACTGTTTCAGGGAGGTGAGAAAGGTAAGGTTGCCATTTTATCAACAGCATGTCCAATAATTCCAGTCACAGATTCTGCTCAGGCATAATCATTCATCTATATCTGTTAATGACAATTTAATTGCATATCCTTATCTCATAAATACAGAAATATTTGTATATAGTAATATGTGTTAAAGAACACATTGAATTTCAGTTTGCCATCAATTTCAGTTTGCTATTTATATACAGCATATGGATTTCAAGTTTTCCCTTGACACTGGCATTGTTGAAACAACCACTTGATCTATTAAATTTTTTGAGTAGCTCTTTAAATTATAAATAGTGCCCAGTTGTTTATTTCAAGTGCTTTCAGTACTTCAAATGTGGTTTAATTGTATTTGAAAACTGCCAAATATCAATGGAGATCAATTCCGTCCCATTGATCTGTTTATGCAGTTAAACATGTAGAATATCAGATTCAGGCTCTAACATATTTAAATACTCCTCTATTGATCAGCTGCTGCCATGATCCAGCACAGATGATGGCATAGATGATTACAGGAAACTGCCTGCTCTGGTTTGCTCAACTGATACCTCAGTCTTTCAAAAGGCATCATGGAAAAACTGACCCACAGCTCAAAACCAGAAGGCGAGTCAGATGGACATATGAGCTTGCCATATAAAAATGTTTAATATCCATGGAAAGATTTTAGCATCTGATGTGGGAAAAAAACCCATATACTGAAAAGCAAAGTACATTAAAATCCTGCACCTTTCTGCCTTAAAGGGGCGAAATAAGTAAGGGAGCTCAGATAAACTTTTTTCCTTCCCAAAAGCAGACAAACACACTCCAGGGCTGCTTGTCCAGCTACAGGATAAAGGTCTAAACCTATAATGCAGAACTGTCTTTTTTAGAACATATGGCAGAAAATGCAGTCTTGCAGTGATGGTACTTCAGTGATTTGGATAAGTATGCGATCCTGATTAGAGAGCTCTGCAAGCAAGGGAAAAATACTTTGCTTCAATCCAAAACACTTATGAAAAGGTTTTTCTAGAGCTAAGTATTGTTAACTATTATGATTATCCATGAAAAAGCTGACCAGGAAACACTGACACTACTGTATTTGTAGTTCAGAACTAACAGGGCACAGAGAAAGTGAATGGGTAAGGACAAAGTGTTTTTTCCCAATGCCATGTACAGGTATCAGAGGAAATTCACTCTCTGGCCAGTGGTGAGGTTTCAATGGAGCAGTCAGTTCTGTGCTGTTATCTCTCAGTCAGCAGAGGGGAAAGAACCTCACATATCCTCAAATATCCAGAGAGTGAAATGAAAGCATCAAAAGGCAGAGGAATACGAGGGTTTAGATCTTGGGAAAAGAGGAGGAGTGGGATGGATTAAAGAGTTAAATTGCTCTAAAGGATTGGCAGAACCTTTCTAGATAAGAAGAAAGGAATCTCTTTTATAATTCTTTAAAGTGGCCCATGCATGTGACAAATCTTGAGAGTGAGGAGTGATGCAAGGAAGTGTTAGGAGTATGCTCCTCCCATTCCTCAGCACAGGGCAAACAAAAACCAGCATTGCTGTGGATGAATGAGAAGAGTTCAGGCAGTTCATTAGCTCTTTCTGAGAGCTGAATGCTTTATTTCTTGGGTTTCTTTTGAAATTTCAGCTAGCTGTGTAATACTGTGGTGAGAACAACAAATAAATACATATAAATTGCTCTGTGGTATTTCAGATGAGTGAAATACTTGGAATGTAACCACACATCATTATTATTATTGTGTTTTGTCTACTAGTAAAGGTAAGTAAGAAATCGTCCTTGTCAAGTTTTCTTCAAAACTGACCCTTTCTGCAGGCCTTAAGTAAACAGCCTTCTCTGGGAAAGCTGCACGTGGTATTGTCGTTATCAGATAAGTACTTTTTCCTGAATTGTACACAAGACAGTGTTTGAACAAAGTCTAAATGTTTTCCAACTTCTCTTCATAGTTCAAAATAAGACTAAATCAAGTTTGAGGTAACTTACGTACCCATTATGATATCCTATTCACTGGTCCTGAAATTAATTCATATGGTCTCAGATATGAAGTAAAATATTTTTTCATTATTAGAGAAAATTGTTTTGTTTACAAGTTTTCAAGATACTACTGCATCTGGTTTAGACACAGGACTCCACAGCTGATGGCTGTCCTCGGCAGGATTTAAATATTTCAGCAACTGCTGAAAATGAATTTTATCAGAGATACAATACCAAAAGTATTTTGCACATTATAATATGAAAAAAAGGAAAAGTAAGATTGTGTTGAGTTTAGAAGACTTCCTTCTTAACAGGAGTCAAGCATCGCAGGCAATACCCTGCTGGTAGCAACATTTGAACCAGCACTCATCAATGTTTCTAAATTACCAAGAAGAATCTAGTTAATCATTAGTTTCTTTACACCTTCTGGCAACCTTGCAAGGATTGCTATGAGTTAATATAAATCCCATAAAGTTCAAAAATGTCCTATGACTACTTTGTAGGAAACACTAATAACCAACCTAGGGGCCACACTACAGAACATTTGTTGAAGGTACCTTGGTATCTGCGTGGGACTGACAGGGTGATAAATGATGATTGCTGGGCTGGCTTTGAACAAGCACTCTTCCTCCAGCAAAGTCAAACAGACCTTGCAGAGGAAGTTGCAGAATTTGCTTTCTGTTAAGGCAACTCAGAGATTAAAATCCATATGCCAAAAATTAAAAACATGGAATCCAGCTTCAGGAGTGGATGATTCTTCTCAAAAGGATCTCCCTAGAGCTCTCTTGTCACTGCTATATACTGACTAAAGGCCCTGATACCCTTGTGCTCACCAGCAGAGACGTTGCCAGCAGAGCCCAGCAGAGCATTCATGCCCTATCCTGTCTGCCAGGCAAATGCAAAATACCTGCCCAGGATTAGCATAAACAATATTCAACCGTGTGTGCACTCAGCAGATGCTTTGCTGAGAGCTTCAAAGCTGGCAGAGAGAGCAGTAAATGTTGTCCTTGCGTGTGTGAATTTGAAAGCCTCAGTTAAAATTCACCATTTATTTTTAAAGGCTTAATATTCACATGATTCCCTCATCTTAACACAGACAATACACATCATAGCATTCATTCACAAATGCAAGCAGAGTGTCATAGAAACTGGAAAAAATAAGGATGGAAGAGGGTAAAATATGCAGAAAGCCATCCTATCCCCCTATGGCCTGAAATTTGCTCAGGGTATTATACATGTGATTAGCAACTGTCTGTCAACTAAAGGAAAAAAACTTGGGAAATTTAAGGAGGATATGGCTTTTACTGAAGATGCAGTAGTCAAACAATAATGAAATATAAGAGCAGCATTGTAAATTTCAGCCTGAATGATGAAGTCTTTGAAGACAGGGAAAATAAATGGTAAGATTCTTCTATCTTTTTTTTGTTGGCATGTTTGCTAAGACCTGTCTCATAATGGGTTAACATTCCAAATGTGAAGCCAAGTCTATCAATTGTATTGTTGTGTCAGGACCAAAATGCAACACATTTATATTTAAAAACACCTCTAAGAGTGCTAAATATATGTTCGTATATAAAAGTATAGAAATGTTGATGAGGCAATAGTATTGATTATGAATGGACATGGGCTAATACACATAAAGATTGGTGTGCAATACATGTGTGCAGAGGGAAGAGTTAAGCTTTGCCACAACCATTCTTTCTGCAGCCTTAGAACTGACATTTCCTAATATAACTGCAATCTTCACGTTCACTTTTAAAATAGGACTCAATATGGAATATACTGTAGTGGATACAAATAAATGCCTACACATACACATGCTGTACATGTATACAAGACTTGATTCAAAATGCTTTGGAATCAGTAATCCTGCTTTAGTGGGGCCACAGCAAATAAATGTGATGTTCCTAATATAAATTTGTGACTTTAAATTTTAATGCATTTTAAAAACCTAGTAAACATTTTCATTTAGCATCTCTAATAGAAGATATTTTACACTTTCACATACGTTTCATAAACCAGACATTCATCATAAGCATGTATAATTTTGTCTCTCTGGCCACAGGATTTCCTGGACTTATGAGCAGGATGAACTCTGATACTTTATTCACACCCTGCATTCTTAAGATACCACTCAGAATATATCATAGTGCATTCACAGTTACTACTGTTTCTTTAGGCTTTGCTCTACAGTTTATTTCAAAAGTACAGTGAAACTTCTTAGGAGAAGGAAAATTACATTCAACCTCTTAATATAATGACCAGGTGTATGAATCAGTTTACCTGCATTTGTTCCATATAAGAAATATAACAGTCTAGTTTCAAAAGATCAGCAACTTCTGAAATACTCTTGATTCTTACTTGTCTATAGCTGAGAAAGAGCAGAGACCACTCTATTCTCAGCAGTAAAGTGGTTCTGTCTACTTAGCTAATTGCCCCACACACTCTGTAGTTCACTGGTGACATATGTCCAATGCTTCCCCAGGTTTAAAAGAAAAGGAACTCACATTTTGCCAAAGAAGAGCCAAGACCATAGAGGAGATGAAATATAAGATAAAGTAGTAACACTGCAGTGGAGTGAACCCAAATGGGACCTTGATTTTTTTAAAGTGACATATTACAGACATAAACCCGAGTTGGAGAGATCAAATCTATATCAGCAGCAAGAGCAAAGCTCTCCAAAATTTAGCAGGGCTCAGATCTCCTGGCTGGGCTTGCTCCCATCCTTCTGTGAGATGAAAATGTAATAGGAAATTCTAGCAAGAACATATATTTTCAGCTCCATGATTTGATTAATATTGGTAGAGCACTTTCAAGATTACTCATATTGCATTTCTCTTGAAGAGGATTCAGTCAACTTTTATACTGACTTATCACATTCATGGATGCACAAATACTATGCTTTACATACATTCCATCATCCTGTGCATACCCTTTGTATAAATATCTGTAATAGCAATGTCCCTCAGACAGTTTTCTGGCAATAAAGCCAACTGCCAGTAGAACTGAAAGCAAGTTTGAGTGAAAAATTATTTTACCCTCCAGAAAAGCATGGGCATGTTGAAACACTTCCCATCAGGCATGGTCAACAGGAGTGTATTACTTATTGTAGGTCAAGAGCATAGAGATTGTTCCATCATTTTATCAGTTTATGCAATTTTCCATACCTGACAATGTTACCTCACTCTAATTTACCAGTACAGATACAGCATCTGTTTCTACAGTCAACTTACAGTGAATCATACCTGCTCATATAAATATATAGCTATTGTACTAAAACCATGAAAAAGAATATAGATACCTCATAAGGAAAAATAGATTAGTACTTAATTTCACAGTGTTGGGCTCAATAGACCAAGGTTGTCAGTGAAGCACAGTTATAGATTAGTTACACCCACTTTTGTCCTATAAAATATAAAGTATTTTATTTTCATTATTGCTTACTTTCTAAGGATAACTTCAGACACCCAGGTTTACTAGTGTGATTAGTAGAATTTTGTTCATTGGTAGCATTTCAACTGATAGCTCTGGGTACAGAAAGAGAATAGAAGTGCTCTTGCTGGGAAGGAAGTGTCTGAGAGCAGAGGAGGATGAAGTATCCGCTGTTTTTTTTCTCTGGATGCCACTGCAAAGTTTTAGCCATGGACTGCCACAGAGGACCTTATGATAGCTTTCACAAGAACAGTTCAATGCATTTCACTTAGTTGTCACTTTTTTTCAAAAACACCGTTGTGCAATGGCAGTGGTGTGGAATAGAAGTTGAATTTCACTGTAGAGATAGCTACATTTCAATGGTGGGTGAAGTGATCCCAGCAGACTTTGTAAAGCACTTTGGGATTCTTACAGATGAAAGGTGCTATATAAATGTCAGGTATTGTTATACACCACTTAGGAAAAATGTTCCCATTTATTCCTCTGGATTTACTGTTGAACATTTAGAGATAATCGTCATTGCTGATAATAACAGTCAGAATAGTATCTTGAATGCTGCAGACTGTGCAGATAGTTCTGTATTCTGCTTGTCTGTAGCAGGAGGTCGCATACTGATAAGAAGGAGGAATTTTTTGACAATGCGATTATAGAGAACAAGCTATTTTTCATATTATATGGTCAAAGTGCAACTGTCAGAGTTATTTACATGGCTGCATCATTTTCAGCCCAGGATTATTGAAAAGACTCAGCTGAAATGTAAGCTGCTTTCATGACGATATTCAAGACAGCATTGTACAACAGCTCCTTGTAGTAGGGCCATTTGTTTTACTGTATTACCTCTCTATACTTGTCTAAGTTCTACTCATTCATTTTATTAATAGATTTTATTTAAATGCATGATGGATGTTTCTAACAATGTTTACCCAAGCACTGATTAGAATTTGTTAGTGGAATTCCAGTGTTTATCCTAACATGAACACGTTTGGATTTTGATGTTTTGTTTAGGGTTGGGGGTGGCACTTCTTTTTAGCAAAGCAAAGTTCCAAATGTAGTTCAGTCTTGATTTTAACAAGAGTGTAAAGGGCACATGGCTTTTGCCAGGTAGATGAGTAATTTAAGCAGTGCACTAACAGATCAAATGGTCTTTATAGTGCTGGAAAAACAATCCTGGCCAACAATTCTCTCAATTCTCTGAGTAACACCTGAATATAAAGAAACTCACATTTCCCCTTCTTCTTCTGCTTCCCAGTCTCTCCTCTCAGATTTCTGTTTTCCAGTTGGGGTATCTCATTAACCTGCAGGCTCTATCCCTGCCTCATTATCTTCTCCTGAACATCTGAGGGAAGCAGAAGTGAAGCTGTATTAACCCACTGATTGCTGCTGACCGAGTGATGCCCCTGAGCCCTTTTGGAAGCAGATTTGGCCAAATATAAGCTGCTGGAGGATGTCGTCTGGGACTGACTACTGGATAAGTATAGTAGTAATCTACAGTGGGGATTCCTTCTATTAAAACCTTGGCAAAACCTCTGTGGGGAAGGGAGCTGAGTCTGTCACTGAGGAAGGTGTACAAGCTTGCCTGTTATTCCCAATGTCTTTTAGTAAAGAAGCTGTAAAAGCATTACAACGCATAGAACTACCCCGTCTCCTTCCTGCTAGCCAGCAAGGGCATTTTCCCAGCTAATCCAGAAAAAATTACCCCCTGGATAAAGACTAAATGCTAAAGAAAACTTAATGTTGCTGAGATTCCTTTTACAGTCCCATACCCCTATCAAAAATGCCACATGAGAGCTCAGTGCTCACATCAGCATGGGTACTGTACCGATTACCAGCAGGATTGTAGTTATGGCTCTATGTATCCTATGCAAATTCCCAGTCTTCCTAGAGTATTGACATTTACACCCACCTTCAGAACACTGTTCAGAATTATTATAAAAGATCAGAGTGCAGTTTGGAGATCAGTGTAATCATAATTTAACCACACTAGTATATTTACTCTAGATAATAGAATTTATTTCTTCTTATTTTTCCTTTTTGCTGCTTTTACGTTGGTCTCTCCCCGTGGAAGTTTAAACACTGACTATCATGGGAGGAAGAAAAAATTCAAAATTCTGGAAAAATTGTGATAGATTTTTCCATACACAAAGGAAAACCAGCCAGATAGCAGGAGCAGAGATTGGCATCTTAATCTAATTAAGATTAAGGGGGGTAACATAACACAGGATGCTATGTGTTCCATAGGCTAAGCAAAAATTTAACACCAATTATATGTGCTTAAATTACTAACATAAGAGAAGGCATTTTAAAATGAAAAATCTAGAATGAAATCTATGAAGTACTTAAGCAGTCAAATGTGAATTAAAATATGAGGAAAGACATTTCTGAAATCTCATACGAAAAACCCACACAAAGCTTAAGGTTTACTCCAACAGTATCACCAATACTCCTCACACACAGGAGAAGCTAAAAGTATGGAGTGTCTTTCAAATATCAGCTCTTTTCAAGTGAAGTAATATTCTTAATTATTTAGTCAAATAAACATGTACACAGAGTAGGACAAATGCTCATCATATGATAGATCCATCTAACTCTTCCCAGAGATTTCTTCTTGGAAACCACCAAAGGACCCCTGTAATTTAATCACTGGCTGCTGCGATGGGCTGCCTGCCTATTAATTGCTTGGACAATACCCAAATTGTCAGACCAAAAGACCACCCAGTGATTCATTGGACTGTCACTTCATATAACCAAAGCAACAAATATAAGAAAGAGTGCCTGAAATGAGTCTTTGCTTGTGATGTCTTCTCTGATATTTTCACAGTATCCAATACATTAAAATTGTTCATCACCCTCTTTAAAAAGCTTGAAATGTTATTGCTGCAAACCTCAAGTTCAAGGAGCAGTTATACTCCAAAGTGATTCTGCAAAAATACCTCTAAAAAAAGCCTGTTTGGTAGTTCTAAGAGTTTCTATATGGTATTACTCACGTGATTTTGCTGCTTAAGCCTAGTAAGTTAGGGCAGGGATAACAAAAATAAACCAGCATTTTTATTATGGAATTTTGCTTTTGTATTAACTTAGAAAATGCCATGACCGTGCTTTTATATACCCTTACAAAACTGCTTCAATGTACTACACAGAGATAACACTAACATGGCGCTGACTTAAGTTCCTAGGATCTCTTAAAATATATTTTTATTATAGGTCATGAATAATCAGCACTAATATGAATTCTACATGTGTGCTTAGTTGCAATGCATAGAACTCTCCCATAACTACACTGAGTATATTACCAATAAGGTAGAGGAAAGATGAAAATGTATTTTTATTACTTAAGCAGTGGCATCATTTTGAAAATATAGGGGGAAAAAAAGTGGATTTGGGAGACCTTGAAGCAGCTTTTTGACAAATATTTGCTCAATTGAATGAAATCTAGAATTGATTTAATGGATGCTATGAAGTGAGAAGTAAAACCCATCAAATCTTCAAACTATATCCTAAAAGCAGCAAAAATATATTTGCTTTCAGCGTGCATTAGTCTAGAAGACATTTAAGAAGAGAAGTGCTTTTCTCATTAGCAATGTCCAAGGCATTGTACTAAACAAGTGTAGGAGAGACAAAAGCTGGCTACCCCAGTGCTTTGACACAACACGTGTCCAGTTGCTGCTCTTTTCTCATCACTCATCTACTTTTACTCTTGTCACACATTTTATCAGCCAAGAATTTCTGCTTTCCCTTCGTAAATTCTTTGCCTGAAGCAGTAGTTAAGGAGTGCTGTCACTCCAGGACATGTATCACAACATCTGGACCAGGTTTTTTGGTCATAGCCCCTTTAGACATTAGAGGATTGTTTGGTCAGAGCCCATCCACTGAGTGCAGCACGAAGCTGTGACAGACCCTCCAATGTGGAATCCTTGTCTCTGCAGACTGCCTGACAAACAGCTGGATGATCCCCTGTGCCAAGGGTTTCTATTTCACCACACAGCAAGGGCATCAGAGGGATATCAGTTCCCATTTCTCTGCCAGCTTCTGCAGAGGGTTAGAACAGACCTGCCCAAATCTGCCACCGTGGCTCAGTGCCACAGCCTGCCCACTTTCCCAGTTAATTTAGCTGATCCCATAGTTAGTGTGGATTAAACCTCCGCCCAATGAATCCTCAGACAGGATCCTATGGAATCAGATATGCTGTCCATTGGATATTTCATCTCCCTCTTCAGCTGCCACTGGTTTAGAGGTATTGAGGGAGTTAGTGCTGATCTATTTTGTATGACAGCTCACTATAACACTGCTGTTTGCCCCCAGCATTTAAACAGAATTTTCTAGTTCAAGGCACTACCATCGTTATGCTTTCTTGTGCTAGTTTTCCCTCTGTGCACAGTTATATGTGCAACACCTGCTTTTATCTCTGGGGGCCTGGAGATGATCCCACAAAGTCTCCCTGAGGTTTCAGCTGATGCTGAAGAGACTAAGACTGCTAGACAGCTTTGATTCTGGATCTGTTTTGATGCTTCTTTTTCAAAATCTCTCTACTTCTTAGCCAAAGTTAATGTCAGTGCAGGCAGTTCTACACTATGAAAACATAAAGATATTTGAAACTTCAAAATGTTTTTTTTTCCCAGATAATTCATGATGCTTTGTATAAGGCACTGCAATTAGTAGAACCCACAGCAAAAAATCCTACACTGTGTATCCCGTTACCTTTACCTGTTCTTCCTCTTTGCATCATTGACAAGGATATCCACAGTCAACAACTTTCCTGCCCTCGCTCCTCCTCAGTCTGTAAGGAAATAAAATTTTGGACTTTCAAAAACATCCTGTGCAGTAGAAAGAATTCTAGAAACTTTATATACAGAGGAAAAAATGTAGAAAAAAAATGGTTTACTGTCTTTTAAACACTGATATTATGAAGTTAAAAGCTTCTTTAGAGGCAGATGTTGCTAAATTGATATCCATCTTTAAATTAATCAGGTTTTCAGTTCAGTCTCAGCAATAATATTCTTATACATGTTTTTTTTTGAACAAACTCAAGAAAAAGCTGGAGTGGATTTCAAGACTTGAGTGCTGCTGCCATCTACATGGCAGGAAGACTATAAACCAAAACAAACAACAAAAATCTGTATGCTATGTTTACTCGTCAGAGCTGTAAGTCTGCATATCAGTGTGGTGACAGAAAACACGGGTCTGAAACTGAACAGAATCTTTTACTACCCCGACTTTCTGTGTGGAAAATTCATGATGATTAAGGGTATGATTTCCCCACATCCTTATTATCAAAAAGATCACACATTATTTAGATAAAATTTAAGAATAAATCGGAAAAGGTCATTACTAGTTTTGGATATTACTAATATTTTTCTGATGAGTATTATATTTTCAAATGCCAAAAGAAAAAAAAGGAAAGAAAATCTGCCAGTTGATATAAAACTGGAGGGACTAATGTACTTAATGAAGCAACACATGCTACTTACATATACTACTTATTCCAGTGAGGCTATTTTTCACAACTGTCTTATTGAGAGTATTACTGAGGAAGAAAACCAGTATTTACTGCTATGTTTGCATGGCACAATGTAAATTCAGGCAGTAAAACTCTGTATTCTGAAGTTAAAACTCCTTGAACTTCATGAAAGAAAAAGATAATGTAATTAAATTTGTACTGCTAAGAAATTTTGTCAAATGCACGGTCTGCTCTAAAAACTTTGCAGATGTTTGCTAAGTTTCATAATCTCTGACATTGTTTAGCAGCTCACACTGCTTCACCTTGGCAGCTGTGTTTCACCCATGACAGCCACATCCATCAGAAGACAGGGAAGGTGTTCTTGCTGTGATGTGCCTCTGTCCCACAGCACACTCTCAGACACACTTTAGACTTTCCAGCAGGTGTCATTCAAGAAACAAACTTCCCATGGGCCCAAATAAGACAACCTCGAGTTATTGTGTGGATTTTATGTTGCATCCAAGTTCAGAACTACTTATCCAAAAATGAAATTGATGAATTTTCAGGTTAGGGATCTATGAATTCAAATGATATCCCAACTCAAATGCTAACTGTAATGCTAAGATCTTTGTCTATCAGTTCAGACTACATATTCAATGAAGGAAAAAGAGGAAGACCAGTCCTTGAAATTCCTCTGCATCCTTTTCTCATCCAAGAAGCATGGCCTGCAAAATCCAGCAGAAATATCCACTACAAGAAGCAGGGCTTTGTCTTCACAGATCCCCCATCACAGATGTGGGTACAATGCTATTCAGCACTGGCACAATGACTCTGGGATTTGTGCTGGAGCTCACTGTCCTGTCTGCCTTCAGAGAACTTGTTTTTTCAAACGGAGTAAAATCCTGGACAGACTTCTTTTCTGAATTTTCAACCCTTCAACTCAGTCAGAATTGCAAAACCATTACTCTTGCTAAACTGCTGCTATTTGGAGCTTGTAGCCCCATTGCACAGTGGTTTTGTTAAAGTGTCTCTATTTCAAACTCGTGTTAATGTGCTTTGAGATTATCTTTCATTGGATTAGGGAAGGGCATTACTCCACAAAATACAATCACAAAATGGAAGCAGTTTATTGCACTGATCAAATTTAAAATATGTAAATGGCAAAAGTTTTCAAAATATAATGTTTGGATTTGGAGACATAAATGAACAGTTCAAACTTGAGGGAGGTTTCCAGACAGGAATCTAAGTCAGTTATCATTCAATATGACCAGTCAGACCAAGTATGAATTATTTGGAAAACTCAAAATCCCTCAAATAAAAGAGATGCTGAAGAGCTTTGATTTCATCTTATACTAAAAAAGTAAGTGCCTTTTAATTTTTATTTCTTTGATAATATAACGAATTATGCATGTAATGTAAAAAACCATTTACAGGATTTGAAAGCCTAAAATCTATGTTTAAATAAGACCCCTGCACCTTAAACTCCAATTTTATGCTCATTTCTATGTGAACTGTCCCACACTTCCACTCTGGATTGCTTGTTCCTCCTCTGGTCTTTGCACTGAGGCCAGTGCTTGCTTTGGTACAGCCTGGGCACACAAGCAGTAGTACAACCATAGGTGAGGAGACAGAGAATCCTGAGGCTGGAGTGGGGAGAAATCCCCCTGGCTGTGAAACCACACCTTGAGTCGTACAGGTAATTGGACCCTGTGACTTCTGTATGGAAAAAAAAAAAACAAGCAAAACCAAAACATCACATTCCTTAAGTAGTTTAGGTATTCATGCTTTTTTTTACCCTATATTTAAAATTTAAACAACTACTCAAAAATGTTGTCATACTATTCCTTTTGGCAGGATTCCTTCAGAGTAACGCAATAGAAAAATAAACTCTTAATTGCCTCAGGACTTTGTTGTAAACTCCAACTCTGTAAGCATGAATGCAGTGGTACATCAGACCACACTTATATAAAATGCTTCTTCAGTTTGGCTTACAAGAAACTATTGCAGGAAGTTCATCTGTTTTTGTGTATTCAGCTCTAAAAATTGTCACTTTGTTGCAAAAAGATTTTTCTGAGCCAGTTCATTGTGAGCACATATTATGAAGTTGGTTGTTTGAAAGACATCCAGAAGACAAGGAGAATATATTTTCTTTACTGGGAAATAAATGTACCTAATAAAAAAGTTCCTGCCTTACCTTACTGATCCTGTAATGATAATTAGCACAAAGCACGCACAAGCATGTGCCAAACACCGATCATCACTACACAAACCATTCCAGAGGGCTGCCTGTATTGGCAGGCTGCTGATGTGCACTGCTTTACAGAATTAAAGACAAGCAATCAAATATCATGTTGCACAAATGTAATTGCTACTACAGCAGTACTGAGTGTTATGGACAATGCCAATTCCTTGAGCTATGAGACCTCCTTGAACACATCCATTTTTGAAACATCTGGATGAGTTTTCAAGATTTTTTATCCTGGCCCAAGTGAGCAGATGCTGATGCAAAGCAGTGATGCTTGCTGTGAATGGACTGTTTAATGTCCATGGAAGAGACTGATGCAACAACTGGATATGGTTGTTTCTCTGGAAAAGGAGCAAAGAAGGGAGATGAATCCATCCTTTGTTTGCAATTTATTCTACTGTCTGCAAGATTCCTATAGGCCAAAGTCCCTGTAGTTATAGTGGCAGTTTTAGTTTTACCTGTTTGCAACTCTCATTCAGCCACAAAAGTTGATGAGGATATATGTCAGCTAGACATGTTCTGCTCTCAGTTGTGTTGTGCAAGTATAAACACATCAATGATATTATTCCACACACCCAGTACAAGAAATGCAAGAAAGAAACCATAGAACTCAAGGTTCAAGTCACCATAATTCAAATAAAACCATGTATGAAGAAAAGATACTATTTAGAGAGGAAAAGCCTTTTATGAACAAGGAAAGTTGTTTCTGAAAAATACGAAATGTGTTAAAACCATTGAATTTTTTGGGAAAAGATGTCATTTTTCTGCAGTCAAGAAAAAATAACATTAATTATATTTATCTTCTCTGGACTGTAGCCAATTTGAATTACATATTCTTTAGTTGAATAAAAACTGGGTTACTTCTCACAATGCCTTTCCACCACCCAGTGTGTCAGAAGACCACTGAGGGACATGGATTTACAGGATATAAAAAAACAGAAAGAAGAAGCTTTTGTGCCTGCTTCATTCAAACCATATTGTGGCCACAGAAACAGGTTTTATCACTCCTTCAGCCATGACAATTCCCCACAAGGAAAAAAGAGATTCATTGAGAGAGACTCTTTCCACATGGAAGAAATCTCCATTCTCCTAGTTAAGGGATCCTATGGCTAATCAGACAATTATGGCTATGTGACAATTAGAAGAGATAAATCAGACCAGGATTTCCACCATAAGGTACACATCCATAAGGCACATCCTCAAGACCCTTTGCCTTCAGTGGCACTCCAACTATTGGCAGCAAATAAAGAGAGCTTTCTGCTCTGAGCAGCCATTATTTGTCAAACCAGCATAAATCCCACAGAATATCAGGTGATAAATGGGTTTAATCAGCAGCATATATTCTACAAATATAGCAATATATTTTTTAGGAAAGAAAAAAGTAAAAAAGGTACACCTGCTTTTCACAACAAACACAAACTGATATTCAGTGAAGTATACCTCTTCAGAAGAGGACTCCAAAGGATCCCAGTGGTACCGTGTTTCTACAAATTGTGGTAATGGCCGTATTTACAGAAAAGGAAACTCTACATCCTAGACATGACCAGATTTGTCATCAATTTCACATTCTCTCCTGTGCACAGAACACTCTTTGTATTTTAGTTAGTTATAAGTATTCCATGTTTAATTCCTGTGAATTTCTCTTTTCAGTGAAAACAAATTTTCTGATTATTTGAAATGCATTTGGTTTTGCTCAGTGTTAAAATGCTGTTGGTAAGAAAAGAGAAGGAAAGAGAAATTTAAATTTGATGTATGTAAAACAATACTAAAATTGATATAATTATTTAATGTCAGTCAAGGTCATAAAGATCACTGCATAAACAAGTGAATGCTATCTAAAAATGAAGAGTTGATATTTTCTATATCAAAACTACTCAAATTTAGTTGAATACATGTACATCTATTAGCAATGGAAGTATGAATTGAAGCCAATAAATCAGCCAAAAGAAGCTGATCTTATGGAGGGTATTTCTTCTGAAAATGAATTTTTAAAGGCACCATAATAAATACAAAAAGCCATTTCATGTGCACCACACCACATAGGTCCTGTTTCTTGGCTGTCCTTCTACATCTTCTAATTCTTTCCTCTCAGTGGGTTGTTTCTAACACACCTTACAGGAGCACACCTTAGATATCCAGGGATGTGGCTTCATGTCATCTGGAAAAAAAAAGCATGATTTCTTAATGTTTTGCAATATGAGACTTAATGATTTTACAATATGAGGTGACAGCTGAGACTTTGTTACTAAAATTTATGTTATTTTACAATCTTTTTATAGAGTAAAAAACTCTAGAATTTTTGTAATGGAATAAAAACTTTCAGCACCCTCATATTAGCGTTAAAACACCCAGAAATCTACCTCCAGAAGACTGTCCAAATTATAACTGATATACCACAGGAAGCAATATGGAACCCAGAATAGCTCAAGAGAATTTACAGCATTCCTCAAAACTCTTCACCTGCACAGACTTCTGCTTCTTCCTTTCTTTTGTTTTAAAGGAAAGCACTCCGGTAGATCAGCAGAAAGATAATCTCTATTTTAAAATAATACGGCTTATGTTTCCTATGCAAAAATAATTGTCAAATTATATGCATTTTCTCTTAGCAGAAATAATCCTACAATAGCTGTAAACAGAAGTAATGTTATATTATATTTTAATCCTGTCAAGGCATTTTAGATTTCCACAGAAAAGTTTTCAATCACCAGTTTTTATCTTCATGATTTCTTCTAATCTGATGTATGGTAATATTTACAACCTAAATTTTAAGTAACACTTGTGTTAGAAACACTGCTCAAACAGGTACCACCACACCTTTCATGAGTACATGAACACTGATAAAGCAGCACACGTTATTTTATTCCAGTCTAATGAATATCTTTTAATCACCTATGAAGGTTCTGTTCATCTGCATCATAAACACAGAGACATAAGCATTTCCTTGATGACTAATTAGGCAGCCGTCTGAACTTACAGTTTAATTTTCTACTTTAAAAAAAAACAACACCAAAAGCAAACCAAAATATCACAAATCAAACCAAAACATATGAGTCACAATTCTAGTAACCCAAAACACTGATAGGATATGAAACTCTATCTACTGCAGTGAAATTATGATGAATATATCCATGCCTAAGCAGGAAATTCCAGAACATCTTTCTGGAATAAATCCTGGGCACTGACATTTTGAATGCAGCCCCTGGGCCAACAGTGCCTGTGACCAGTGGGCTGCTCCTACATCGCATCTTCTTCCTGCTTCATGCATCCTCACCAGCAACAGCCTCCAGCACCCCATTCCCAAGTCAGTCCTCATTTACTGCCTCCTGCTTTTCATTAGGATGAAAATACAAAAAACCATGATTTTCTGGGGTGCTTTGTACCTGGAAATTTATTGTGCCTGAATACCTACTTTTACATTCTGCCTGTGTTCTGACCAACAGCCACAGAGGTGACACAATGCTGATTTTAAATCACTCTTCAGTGGATGGAACTTGGAGATGGTAAGTGAATATTTGACGCAGTAATTATACCTTGCCTGATAACAAGATAGTCACACTTTTAGTGCTGTATTTTTAAGCACAGTGTGGCTAATAATAATCTGCTGTTCTTCATACATTTTTATTTCTATTTGCTGCAGTTCTGCTTCTCACACACTTTATTTCAGGGACAGTCAAGAGACCTTTCTCATCTGTGTGCCAAGGTCTCTAAATAGGACAAGCAACTAAGCAAGACTGCACAAACTTCTCGGATTTTCCCAATTATCTGTTATGCTCCCAGAATCACATTCTGTCCTGAAAAGTGAAAAACTGAAGAGAAAGAAAACTTAATATGTGCAATGGTTTTGGAATGAAGGGATGGGAGAGATCATGAGCTGCAGAAGGGACCAAGCAGAAGGGACCAAGGAGGGACTGTCTGATACTTAAGGCCATAAACATATAGGGGTTTTACCATTTACGTGGTTTCTATCCAAAAGTTGGAAAACACTATATTTTCCATCTACAGCTTCCAATTCAATCTTCCACCAGTGAGGCTCAGTTTCCCTCTATTACCAAGTGAAGCAATAGTCTATTTCCTACTCTACTGCAATGTGTCTTCTGGGGAAAATAAAAGGGAAGATGCATCTGTGTCTACATGGTTTCTTGTGACTTCAGCTCAAATCTATTCATTTTTTCCATGGGAGCTGCACTTGCAGAACCCTCCTTTTCATATGCCCCACATATGAAAGCTGACACCTCAAGCTGTGTTTAGTCCCACTACAATCCCCTTAGATCTTGACTAACAAAATTCAGAGCATTTTCAATCCACTTAGGAACCATTTCAAGCAATTCCCTTTCGACAAGATGATCTGCATCTGGGGGTGTAAATTTTCCACCTCTGTTTGTACAAGAAAACTCAGGTGAATACCTCAGACCTAGAAGTCTCACTAACACATCCATGGACACTCACTTTCAGCTTCTTTTTAAATTTCCTTAAATGTGGAATATTTGTCTGGTAAAATGGAAAACTGCTGGGAATATTTATTTAAAGAAAGAAGCACTTTAAGGGATAGTGCATTCTTTATGATTGATATGATTAAGTCAAGTTCTACAGAAAACTGTTGCAATTCTTACCTGATTATTACATTCAAGGCCAGAGCAGACACAAGTTTTGAAAAGTCAAGACTTTGCATGTCAAACAGGAGTAGTCCTCAGCATGTGGGGAAAAATAGCAGTGATAAACCTACTATTAGGCATCTGGGAGAGAAGCCCAGCATCTCCTCTGTGTGGGGCCTAAAATAGACATGAGCCACTATCACAGATAATGGCAGCCTGTAGCCACATGAAGGGAGAAACTAAAATCCATTTCACTTAGACAAGAAACTGCAGTCTGATATTTACCTGTGTCCATCACTTGTGAAAAGTGTTTACTGTGAATTATCCAAGAGAAAAGTGCAGGTTGAGAAGTTTCATTACCTATCTGAGAGTAGTTCAGAACACACATTAAACACAAAAAATCACAGGTAGATCTTGGATTGGTGTCTTGGGTAGTCAAATGGATTCCTGCTATTCATCTGAGTATCTGCCTCCTACAGTTGCTGGAGGCCCACATGCAGAGCAGTGAGAACATGTGCAGACACAGAAAATGTGAAAGTAAAGCAAACAGTAAGCTTCACATGATTTTTGGAAACAAAGACCACTTTGAAAATAAAGCTCATTCTAATGTAAAGGAAAGAGACTGCACCTTTCACCACCAAAAACACAACATAGAGATCGATGTTTTAATGGCACTCTACAGCCTTCCAGAATCTGGTAGAAGTTGTAATAAAGAACCCTTTCTAGGAATAGTTGGAATTCCTTCCAGGTATATTATCATATTTTCACCTTTTCCTCATCAGGAGAGATAATAAAATAAATTTATATTACTTATATACTTAACATCACTTTTGCATCTATGACAACATCTTGTAAGTGAAGCACAAGAGACTCTTTATAGATTTAACAATAAAAACTTATAAATTAAGTTTGTAATTTTGCCCAGACTTCGAATATCCATGAGAGATATTCTTAAGTCACAGATTTCACCAAACTAAATGCTGACCTCCCAAGCATTCTCAGGTTCCATGAAGTTAAAGCACCTGAGAAAATCATAGCCAACTGAATATCATATTATTGTTTGAATGTTTGCTACTAAAAGTAAATTGTAAGCTTTAAGTAAATGTATCATGTTACCAAATCTTTCCTTTCAAACAAGCACTTCTGTCAGAAGTGTCTTAATTTCTTATCACAGAATTTCATCCGCACAAGGAGCAATAAATAATTCATGTTCCTAGCTCTTTGTTGTGTGTCCCTGAACTGCACAGAGCTGGAAGGCTGACAGCTGTGTCAGGACAAGCACCAAAGATCTGACATGACAAGTGACTAACAAGTTTCTTTCAGTCTATAGTGAAAGAAGACAATGGCATAAAGTGCAAAAACAAAATCCTGAAACAAAATGAAACTGTTTCTTTCTCTTTACCTAAGTGTTTGCTATGAGCTTATTTCCGACCCATAACCTCTGGTCATTTTATAGTACTGCCCAACCCCCTTTACTCCTCACATTCGCCTGGCCATTTACGCCTGTCCACGGATCAATATGAGCAATTCTTGGAGAAATACGATGTCTCCATGACAACCAAGCCACAAATTCTCAGTGGAAAGCAGTGAGACCAGTAGTGAAATCTCCTGAGGTTTTCAGACCTATAAGACAAGATGTCTTAAAATGCAGGAATGGACAGAAACAAAAGCCAGAGTAATTCATTGTTTATTACTAGTTTAATGATGTCAGATGGACCGATTGGAACTCAGTTTTTAAGTTTGGATGCTTTATCAACATGTATTTTTGCCAGTCAATATTCACCTCCTGACTGGCTTTTATTCCTTCCATTACTTCATGTAGATACGCAGAGTGCAGAATTGGATATGTGAGTTCCTATCCAAATAGGTACACTTTGCCAGAAAGAATTATTTTATGTTTAAAATTAGTGTTATTTTTTAAAATACATTAATTCCACCCTGAACACTGTAGTGTCACTTTACTTCAATCCTTTCTTGCTTCAAAACTGATGAAATCTTGGACAATCCATATTTTTGCCTGTAATTGTTGTTGAAAGGATTACAGACAGTTTCTGAAGGAGACACTAAACACCACAGATTTCAAATCTAGCTCCTTTCTGAGTAGATTATCTCTTTCTTTCTAAATCTCATGCTGGTTTCTGCTGGACAACACTGAGTCCAAGTCTATGCGGCTTTAAAATGAATAGATATTTACAATACATTGGTTTCAATTATTGTAACATACACTGGTGTTCATTTCTCTGGAAAAGATGAAAAGGGAATGTAGTTCAAATCAGGTATATGACAGTAGTTGAACTCCCAAGGAATCTTGGAAGACTGGAGTGTGCTGAAATATAATCCCCCAGACATGGGTCCTATCCGGGTTCTGAGATGACTTAGGGGACCTGACATGGATTTCAGACTGCACCCTTTGACTGAAAATTAAATCTCAGCAGTGTTCCTTGGGGAAGGATCAGGGGACTGTTGGCAGCTGCCCCCTGTCAGCACAGGCTACAAGATTTGGAAATCTCTTAACTAAGCTGACAGGCCGCAGAGACGATGAATCAAAAATATGATACACGGATCAGCACACAAAGATGCAGGAGGGTACAGAGAAACCAGATAAAGCAGGAAGGAAAATACCAAGTGAAGAGAGATGTTTAACTCTTTCACTAATGAGGACTGTGTGCAGGTTTTGTGTGTGGTATATATGGGTCAAGCTCACAGTTTGCTTAAAAGATCCTAGCATTTAGTCACATAGAATGTTTTTAATCAGCTGTGACTCGATACAATTTATATTTAATTGTTTCCTTTTGGGATTCATTTAATAAATTTCGTAGATGTTCCATAACGAGAAAGATAATGAAACTACATGAAGATAAATCTTTCGGTTACCAAAAAGGATGCACTTTATGGATGTTCCTGTATTTAGCTGAATCAATGTTAAGAGTCATTAAAATGAAATAATGATTCTGAGCTGATTTAAAGGAAAGAATTAAGCTATTTAATGCCACCAATTTGCTTTCCTCCAGAGATACGGTGTTTGAGTGTCCGCTGCTGCATTCAGCTGCAGTATATACAATACTTCTAATTTTTCATAATCTCACACTACCTTCAAAGGGTCAACATTGTACATATATTAAGTAAGCAGTGTAGTCCAAAAGTAATTATAATGAACTAGTAGTGTCAGCTTTCTTTTTGGTCATAAAGCCTTTATCCTTTCTAAGACCTGAATTCCTGATGAAAGAGGAAAGGATAACAGCTCCACACTGTGACCCCTGGAGGTGACCATTAATTTGACATTGCAGCTGCTAAAAAGGAAACAGCATTACAATGTGCTTTTTTTACAAACCCAAAAGCTGTGTCAGATTTATCACTTGATACTTGGTGGCTGTCTTTAAATGCCTCTCACCTGGACTCTCAGACTCTTCCAAGACACATCTGTCAGGCGTATCCTCCGCATCTTGGAAGTTTGCCGAGTTGGAGCTCTTGTCATGCTTCAGCACACTGACTGGAGCAATAAAGAATAAAAACACAGAGAGGGAGAAATGTAATTTATGCAGAAATCAACACTTTCTGGTTTTCTGCAGAGCCTTCAATGCTGAAGACATAATTTGTAAACACAAATAATGGATTGAAAAAAACCCAGAAACACAAACTACTTATATACAACCACAGGAAAGTTGAAAAATCTATAGACAAGAATGTATGCAGGGTGAAGTTTGAGGCATCAGCTTAAATGAGGTCCCTTTGAAGCAGAAAACCAGTTTTTTCTTACAGAATCCTAAAATAATAAAATAATTTAGAAGTCATAAAAACCCACTTGTTTATTTCACCAAAGAAACTATTAACCAACATAAAAGATCAATTAGATGGTTTTGTAATTACTGGAGTCATTCAGCAGAAAGAGAAATATTGTATGTTTTAAGATGAAAATATGTTGTGTACAAAAAGATGGAATGTGCAAGAAAATTACTGATAATTTCAAAGTGTAGTGAAACCCAGACTGAATTGCAGTTTAAAGATTACCAAATCTGGTTGTATGTTTTACTTAATTGCTAAAATCATTTTCATTTCAGAGCATACAAATTGTTTTCAGGGAAACAATTACCTGTCTATACACGACTTTTTAATTCACTTAGCTTTTGAAAAAATCCCATGTAACTTTTCCTGAGCAGAAGAGAGGAATTTCCCTTGTCAAAGTCCATTTCCCTCTCTCCTGCTTCATATCTCTACATGGAGCCACAAATACAATTTGAAGTACAACTATTAACCAGTATATTATAGAATAGCACAGACTAGATCTCAATTTTTCTGTCCTGTTAAAACTCTTAGCTGATCCTATTTCTTAAGATAATAGCAGTGGCTAGAAAACACTTCTCTTTTTGTAACATCTAGAAAACTAAGCAAAGTTCCAATATTCTGGGGGATGGGGATACCAATGGCTATGCACAATCTCTGTGTTCTATCTCCTTTTCAAAGGAGGAAATTCCTTCCCTTATAAATTTTGATGTTTTGGGGGGGTTTTTTTGTTGGGTTTTTTTGGGGGTTTTTTAAGACCAAATGAATATTTGCTGAAGGATTATGCAATTTAAACACCTATTTAAATTTTTCAAGATAATGAGTGAATCAACAAGGCCTCAGGGCAGTATGCAGACATGAGGAGCTCAAAAGACACATATTCCACTTCAGTGCACTGTGCTTTCCATGGGTTTGCAGCTATTGATCCTAGGTCACCAAAAGGTTCCATCATTCTTGACTCCTGCAACTACACAGAGTCTGTTTGAAGCAATCAGGGCTTCAATACTATTATGGAATTAGTACCTTGAAAATGTAATATTTAAACATAATAAATAATATTATCTATGATAGTGACACCATGCATTTCACGTGAAAAAAAGAAAAGAACAGTAAATTTTGCTAAAAAGATTTGCCTTGGATAGCAACAAATTAGTAAGTAAAACCTTACCCAGGTAAAGCAGGAAGTGTTGACATGATAATCTGCATGGGATGAGTTGAAACTGAAGAACAATTACAGTAACACATAACAAATATTCTTGTTCACACATAAAAAAGCTATGATATGTAAAGGAAGAAATGTCTTTAAAGATATCTGTGCTTTTCTCTTTTTACATCATTTAAAGAATTTTCAAATACACTAAGTGAAGAGTTCCCCTTCAAAAGAAAAATTGGAATATAGAAGTATTCATATTATATTTAAAAAAAATAATTTTATGCCAAATTTTTAGAACACTTTTTTTCTAAAACAGTTCTTCATACAGTGGAGTCAGCTGCACTGTGCTGAGTGACAGATTGAGTAATTACAGCTGCATAAATTTAAAAGTCATGAAGTAGAACAATAGGAAAATTTCCAACAGAGTACTGTGTGATGGAAGAGAGAAAACAAAAAGTACAGCTATGCCTTTGGAGAGAAAGCAAAAAAATCACCAGACCTGGTCTAATAGTAGTCACCAAAAATTCAGAATCAGCCTTTCAAAACGAATTGTATATTTTCACCCAGTCATGAACTCTCATAGGGGACCAAAGAGGGAAGACACTCCCACAGCTCCAGAATCAGTTCCAGGCAGGAGCTGGTGGAGATTTCCCTTACTGGAAGTCTGTGCTGCAACTGTCTTGCATGGGACTAAGACAAATGTGCTCAATTGCTCTGTTCCTTCCCAGCCCATGTCAGCACAAGTCAGATAATCCAACTGACCAGCTGGATTTTATGCCACAGTACTGAACAGTGTTCTTAGTGAAGGTAAGATTCAGCTGAGAGGTAACTCAGAGCATAACCCAACTAGAAGCAGATCCATACATAGATGAAGTACCTCACAAGGAAGGTGTGAAATGAACAAGAAAGAAACCAAGACAGGACAACAAGATGCAAGTAGATGAATTTTCAGTTTTGTATCTGAGTAGATACTACAGAGATTTGGGGAAATCTGGGAAAGAATGGAGTCATTAAAAGCCAAGAAAGACAAAAACTGAGAAGAAAAGGAATGACAGGCAGAGCTGAGAGCTGAAAAATGCCAAACCATGAAACACTTGCAGTAATAGCTGGTCATTAGGACCAGTTTAAAGGGAGTGGAACGCAGGGATGGAAAAGATTTTCATGGGAACAGAGAGACAGAACTCTGGACAACTCGTGCAAAAACAGCTGTCAAAGAAGGCAGTTCAGCAAGTGTGAGTGAAGGGAGGGAAGTGCTTGCTTCAGAAAACCAGGAGACAGGCTGGGATCAAATTCACAGGTGCATGTAAGGGAAGTCTGTCTCAGCCTTGTCACCTGCTCAGAAATACACACACCTCCCTAGACAAAACCAGGCAAATAAACTTCCCAAGACCCTGGTTTATGAAGTTACATAATGAGTGCATGCAGTGAGCAAGAAAGGGACCAAGGCAGAGACCTTCAGATCTTTCTTTTCTAAAGAGTCACATTATATGCTCAACTGGAAAAGAAAGGTTTCTTAAAAATATCATAGAAGAACAAAGGGAATTGAAAAGTTAAAAATAAGGAAAGTACAGTCTGGCCCAAATAAAGAATGAAAGTGAAAATGGGATTATGTAATCAAGGAAAATTATAAAAAAAAAATAAAAATCTCAGAACTAATACCTACTTTGCTGCATATTCTTTTAGGGGAATAGGATTTTATGTAGAAATATCAATAGGAGAAAGTGTGCTCTGAATTGCTTATACTGAGGATGCTGATGGAATTTAAGTTATTTAAACATAAACAGTGTCATCTTTATTCAGAAGACACTCTGTCCTACTTTGGGTTTAAATGGACCTTAAAATTACTTTTGCTTCCCTTTGAAAAGTAATCTCTGTAGTCAAAGTGACATAAATAGAGTATAATGAGCCCCAAATCTACAAGTCATAAGCAAGTTAAAAACCTTTTCTGGTAATTCAAATAACATTTTCTTTCTATTCAGTACAGTGTCATTTCCATTGTTACATGGACAGTAACAGACAGAGATTACCATTGGTAGCAAGGAAATAAGGTAAAAAATATTTCGTCAAAGCAAATGACACTGAACTTAGAATATAAAGATGACATAAATCTTCATTGCACAGGATCAATCTTGAGAATTGTAGTATTTTTTCTGATACATCTTAATGAGCTCTTAGGACTTGTTTACTGAACTTGATATGCATTCTCTTACATTATTGAAACAGAAAAATCATTAAAATAGATATGGGATTTAGAATAGCAAAGGAATGTCATAATATCATAGTATTTAATGAAACATTTATGTATCTAGTTTCAAAATATTTCAAGCAATTCCACACAATAAAGCCAAATTTCCAAGGTACCACAGACTGGTTATCAGTCTTTAAAGAACAGTCTAAGAACAGTGTTGAATCTGGTCCGTGTGAATATAGCCTAACTACAAAATACAGCAACAACTCATCACAGTCATTTATTTCTACATGTTTGGCTGAAACTCTGAAAAGCCTTGTTCCACTCTGGAAACAACCTACACTAAAATCTAAAAAACATGCTCTGCATAACAGTTTTTAGAAGGCAGAAAGAAGTTTGCATAACTCAGGCAAATAAAAATTCGGCTTTTTCTGATAAGATGCCTGTGCTATTGATAAGATGGATTAGTGATTTAAAGACAGTCTGTCTGCAGGGGAAACAAGAACTTATTTATCATTCAGAGCAACTAGGCACCAAAAATTATTTTTCATTTGAAGATGTTAGGCAAGAGAGGATGCAGATGACAAATATATTTAAGGTTCAATATGGAATACAAAGCAATCAGAATCTAAATAAAACTGCATGAAAAAAAAAAGCTATAAAGGGAACCAAAATAGTGGTAAATTTTTATTTTTGTAAATGGATAAAACAATTGTGCTGCAATGTCACTTCTGAGCTGTTTGGCTTCTACAGGCACTTACTGTATTATACCTAAGAAGCTTGATGGAGCAATAAATGCTTTCAGTACTATTTTAAAAGCACATTTCATAGATATCATAAAAATATAATGAAAAGTATAAGTACAGCCATATTTGCTGAGACTAAAAAATATCAGTGTAAGAGTCCAACAACCATAAAATAATACTTTACCAGAAATTTCTCCTAAAGTCCAATTTGAAACTCAAGGAATTACAAAGAACTTTCCCCCCCTCCTGTAATAACTCACAGTAGATTTCTGTTTCACCAATTTCTTCAGTTTTTCCTTAAATGTGGAGTTTTTGCATACTTAACATCCTACCCCCTAACTCACTTTGACATGGCAAACTCCATAGTTTTATCACACAGAAAGGCACCTTGTTTTGCTTGTCTATTCCCTGTTGACTTAATGTGCAACTTCTAGTTTGAGAAGAGGCACAGGTATGAGCCCAGCACCCTCTCTCCATGATCCCTGTGGCTGAAATCCTTGGCTTTCTCTCTTTTCCAGACTGATGGTTCCTAATCTGCTTTGCTTTTCCCATGTATTTCCTGCCAAACTAAAAGGGTAAGATCATTTCACAAATATTACAAGAAATGCAGAACATATCCATGAGCTGCCAAAAGAAATATCAGCAGAAACTTGGCAATCCCAGAGACACAGGAGGGGCAAAGACTGAGGCGACAGCGAGCAGGTGGAGCTCCCACCCTGCCCCTGTCGTGGGTGATGCTCCCACCCAGCAGGGTCCCAGCCTGGCTCCATGGGGATGTGGCCCTGATGGCACCAACGCTGAGCACAGCTCAAGGATCACTCACAGGTTTTCCAGGTGATACTCCCTGGTGTGCTGCTTGCCTTTGTTGCTACACCAGGAATGCTGTTGACTCATGCTCAGATTTCAGTCCAGATTCTTTCCTGAAAAACTCTTATGTTGCTTTTTTCTTCCCCATCCTGTCTCTTTGCAGAAGATTAATCTTACCTCAATCTACATGCCTGTCCTCATCCTTACTGAATTGAACCCTGTTTTTTTTTTCCTAGACGATTTCTCAGGCTCTACAAAACAAAAATTCATTTCACTGGCAGATGACATCAGATGCCGGTCATTTCATAAATTTTAGCGTCATTTGAAAAAATCTGCACAGACGTATGTAGTTGTCATTTATTTGAGAAAGGTTGGTTGTTACCTTCTGATCATTAAATATATCACACTGGCCCTGTTTTCATTATATTTTAATTTAAAAAAGAAAGATGAAGATGATAACCTAGAGAAACACATTGTTCTGAAGTGAATGCTGCTGTACCTGGATGTTGAACTAAGCCAATATAGAACCAGTCAAACTGGAATGTCCTGTAACTTGAATCCATTACAATGAATGCAGAAGTAGGACCTGACATGACATGGCAGAGCTCAGTTTGCAAACAACCAACCCATATGCCTGGAAAGCCTGAGTTGGCTCTTGCACTTTGAAGGCACCTGCAAACAGAGCTTGTACCACTCACCAAGTGAATTGCAACTAAAGTACGTCTTTCCTTCTGTATGTGAGAAAGGTTTTAATATATCAAAAAACCCTTCAAAAGTCCATTTTCTTCTCTTCCTATATCTATGAGGGCAGCATTCCTCCAGACAGAAAAATTGAAATTTTCAGTGATTCTTTTCCCAATATACCTTGAAGTTTTATTCACCCAGAGGGACTTCACTACTTCTCTCAACTAAAATATAATGGCATGTAACAAATTATGCTCTCAAAGGACATCCCATTTTTGTTTCATTAGTGCAATGAAACATTCACTCAATTTTAAAGCAGTTGTCTTGATCTTAGTTGTGATTTATAGCAGATTCTGTCCATGTATTCTGTGTAGTATATATTATAAAACACCTAACTAGTTAAATTTGTCTCTGTGGGTTCTGCTGCAAGAAATAAAATACTTTCCCATAAAATTCCACACAGCATCTACCACACAGCTCTGAAGCACAAGCTTTTTTAAAACTTAGGAGGATTTTAAAAAGGAAAATGCAATCCCAAACTGCCTTTTATTTATTTTTCTGTTATATACCGTTTCTTCTTCTCAATGTCCTCTCTGGCTAGAAAGCCTAAATTTCTCTTTTCCAATTTCCATAAGTGTGTCTTTTAATCAAATATGATGTAAGACTGAATTATTTGATCAGCATTATTTATCCCTCTCATTTTTCCAACCAGTAATTGGGAGACAATAGGAAAGAAAAAATGGTTACAGAATTAGTAAAGAAAGCCTAAAACTGTTACTGACTAGATAATCAGTCTCTTTTTTATATTAAAGTATATAGCATTTCCTTACCTATCCAAATTTCTAAAAATATCACAGAATATGCTGAGATGGAAAGGACCCACAAGGGTCATCAAGTCCAGCTTCTGGCCCAGCACAGCACCATCCTCAAGAATTCCACCCTGTGCCTGAGAGCATTATCCAAACTCTCCTTGAGCTGCTGGATGCTGTGACCATTTCCCTGGGGAGTCTGTTCAAGTGCCCAGCTACCAACCACCAAGGATGAAGAACCTTCTTCTAAATAAACACAACAAAATTCCCCCATTTCTGTACATTAGACCAATGGTGCTGCAGAGCACACAGTGCAGATGGAAATCCTATAATTGTGTCAGCAGCACCTACAAAACCAACCAAGAAATTTCCTATTTTTAAAATTGCATAACTGACAGCATTGACATTATAATTTTCATGATAGTAGATTGATTTTGTATTCAAATATAAAATCATTAATCAGGAAGCTTGCAGAGGATTCTGGGGCAGTCCCTATATACAGAGAAATTCTTGCTGTAGATTGCATTTGTTTGCTTTTAAAACCAAAACTAAATGGAAGTGTGCAGCACGGTTATGACACTGACACATCCCTGTGCATAATATGAGTGTTACAGCTTTTATAGTCTTCCCATATCTCGATCAAAGCTGTCCAAATAGCTTAATCCATGGAAAAAAAAATACACAGAGCCTCTTTATTAACCTCTTCTGGCCAGATTATTGTTATTCTTTTGCATTATGGCCTTGGAGATGTATTACTGATAGGGAGGTAAAGCCAACTGCAGCACAGCATGACTCTGCTGAATGGCTGCTGTAGGAAAGTGGAAGTACTTATTTCCAAGACATTTCTGTGATGCTCCCTACTGTTAAAATGTTATCTGACTTTAAAAGATTTTCAGTTCAATTGTAAGCAATAAGTAAACTGAAGCAGTACAGAACCGTATACTGAAGAGTTTCACTAGCTGGTCAAACAGGCATTATTCCAAGAAACTAATGTTGTATAGGACTGCTTCCTGGTGGCTGAGACCTCTGATTGGCAAAAGACAGTGGACTTTTCAGTCAGCAAGCTAGTTACCCATGGATGTGGCTCAAGGCTGACACACAGATTGACTGGTTCACACTAATTTACTTCACACAGATTCCATTTATCTCCTAGAAGATCCCCTGGCAGCAGCTTATAATGGCATATCCTAGGATGCCTGCCTGCATGAGTTTTTAAAGCGGCAGAGCTTGATGAATCTAAGTCCAGAAAACAGTTCACAGATTGAGGACTAGGTGCAATCAAAAAACATCAAGTAGCACAGCTGGGACTTGCTAGCTTGCTTGACTGGTTTGAGCAGCTGAGCATTAACTACGCTTGCTTTCCTGCTGGCAGCCCTGTGTCACTAGGACAAATCGGAGTGCTACCCGACAGAGGAGGAGAAAAAGAAAAGAAAAAAAAAAAAAAAAAAAGGAAAGGGAAAGGGGAAGGGGAAGAGGAAGGGGAAGGGGTGGAAAAGGAACACAGATTATTGCACTGCAAGTCTCCTATTTACAAATGTAGGAATAACTCATTAGAAGATTTAATCTGTTTTCAACCCTAGCATTATTAAAGTAAATAATCCACTGTTACAAAATAGTGCAAATTTTGAGGCTGGAAATTTGGAAAATTTTCTTTTGTTCATGGTGTCAGTCCTCAGGAAAAAGGCCTGAATGAAACTAAAGTTGTTCTTCTTTCTTTCTTATTGAAAAAAAAAAAAATCAATCTAGTAATTCATGTACAATGAAAAATAGTTACCAAATAGTTGATTATTCATTACAGCAATGTGAGCTACATGTCAATGCATTGCCTTGCCCTCATGGAGAACAATGGACTTCAATACACGCAAGTTTGTGAGCAGTATTTTTAAAAGGACTGAAAATAAAAAGACTGAAAATAAAAGGACTGAAAATACACTCTAGCTCTCCAAACTCAGATAGATCCTATTCTAAAAAGTACTGTTGAGAAAAGAAGCAAAAATTAATATTATCAGAGAATAACTTTTGATAGCAAATTTATTGCGAGAGATCCAAAGCACATTTAGTACTTAGAAGGTTAAAGACTCAGCTGTAGTGCTAGTTGATGAAAAAGTAGGATTAAGGCTTTAGTATGAGTCTTGACATGATCATGTTGTCTGCCTGCTGTCTTAAGCTTTGAAAAACAGCTGGGATCATCTTCTTATAAGCTCCAACTCAAAGATGTTTAAGCAGTTCCAAATCCAATTAAACAGAGGTAAATATACGGAAGGGCCCTACTGAGCCAAATCATCTTATTTTTTTAATGAAAACCAACATAATTGCAGGTTACACAACTCCTTAATCTCACTTTAAACCTAACAGACTGCTGCCTTGCAGTGCACATGGCAAGTCCAGTTAACACAAGCATTCCGTATTGGTGTGCTTAATTTTTGATCATTATCCTTTATTATGTTACATGTAATCCTAAAAGCCTATGATTGTGTCCAGATATTTGGCAAGGATTGTACCTGGATATATAGGGATTCCTCTTCTAAGAGTAATGGATTAATTGGATAGCACTGTATGACTAGTAGATGGTTTGCAGTGAAACTGCTGTGCAGTTTTTAATTTGTGAACTCAACTTCCTTTTCCTTCTGTGCCCATCCTTTAAAAAAATTGCCTTTTTGAACATTAGCAGTGTTGCTGGAGTAGCCCATCTATTCTCACTCCTACAGTGACAATGGATTAAAAATAACACTGCCCTTTAGAGTGGGCTGCTTACTAAAATCCTCTTTATAAAAATTAACGGAAGATATGGAAACTGTATTTTTCACAGGGAATTGCATATTCAGTTTAAAAGTGGCTACCTTATGAACATGACCCAGTCAGACTATGATTACTTAAAGGCTTAGAGCATTAGACCCTTTATTTCCATAGAGTCAAAGATTTTTGAGGTGATCATATTGTACCCAAGTATGTATTTTTTACATTAATACACTTAATGCCCTAAAAGCAAAAAACACACATAGGTAATCCTTCTACTTTGTCCTATAAATATGTACAAGGACATTCTCCAAGGATGAAAAGGCAAAATCTCATCAGGGACTACTTCAAATACAAGCTCCTCATGTCGGTAAGAGCAAGAAGGAAATTTAAATGATCAGGAGTGGACTGTTTGCAGTAGTCGTGTTACATTATGCATGATTCTTGGCTGCACAGGATTTAATTAATGATTTCCAGTTACAAGGCTAAGATTTGCAGTGAATTGGTATTTAGGGCAGCAAACTAATATCTCACACCATAATTTTGTATTTTTTTCCCAAACACCAGTTTCTAGGGGTTGCTGTCCCCTTTGTTATTTTGTAGCTGGAAGTTAGTTTTGCATATATGGACAATAATTCTGGACTCTGTTACAGAAGCACGAGTTTAGATTAATTTCAAGGCAGTTATTCTCCTGTTGCAACTTAGAACAAAATTTGGACTTTGCTAGTCTCTGAATTAATAAGCAATATCTGTTGCTATGTGTAAATAAAAGAAAGGTGCTTGTTGAACTGTTGGATGTTACAAAATTTTATTGGTAATGAATGTGGATCATCTGCTCCAGTTACCACAAAACAGACACAGGTTTGTGAAACGGGCTGTCCACTCTAAGCACGACTGGATGTATCTCCAGAAAACTAATATGGCACTCCCTCAAATGAATAGATGAGCAAGAATCCATGAAGTACTTAATGGGTAAAAGATGACTGCTGCCAAATGCTGCAACTTCTCCTGCACTTAGCCCTATTCTCAGGCCATCAGCCAGACCTGTTTGTAAGTGAACAAAAGAGCCTGGAGCGTACCCTATGAGACAGGTAATAAAGAGGCAACACAGATACCACAGGCACTTCCAAGTAGTTGGATATCTAAGGAGGTGACTGAAAACTGTCTCTGTGCTCCAGAGGCTGTATGAGACCACATGTGTGAAGAACTAAAAAGCATGGGTCCAAAAAATGCAGCTGATCTGCCTTGCCAGGTAAGACATTGTACAAGGCCATATTCTTACCAGAGTTAGGGACGATGGTGGGATAAAGAACCAAGGAGTAACACAAGTGTGAGCTTTTCCATGATCTCTTTGATGCATTCAAGTGTCATGCATGTGTGAGGCAGAAATTATCTAGATGGAGAAGTGGCAGAATATTTTAGAATATCAAATTCACTGCACTTTGCTTAAATAAGGTTGGTCAAATATAACAGGAGGATGCTGCTCAATGCTGCCAAACTCAGAAGTCTGTAATCAGTTTTGGTATTGCTCACTTTCAGCATCAGACTCAAGTCTCCAGAGGTATAAGGTAATAAACAAAAAAAGAGAAGAAGAAAACATTTTCCCTTGGATTATTTTTTCACTTGTTTTGTTTTTGGTTTTTTTAAGTGTTAGCCTTTTTGGGTGGTGAGCCTTTATTCCTCAGGAAGAATAATTTGTGTATAGCAATAATTGCATACTATCACTTTGCCATATGAACTGGGAGTTTGGGAAAGAAACACACAAGATACCATAAGATTTACCATAAAATTATGAGGGTTGGTGAAACATTATACTCACTGACTGTATTTGTATTATCGTAGTAGCCAGATCCCTGGTTATAATTTGATTTTTCATTAATGTCTGACCATTAGTTTCTTGTTAGTTCTGAAAACAAACATATCTATTGCTTTTTGTATTATACCTTGTCAAAAGAATCTGTAATACCTTTATTTAGTTATTCTAAAACTTAAGTCTACTAGGGTGTTGTTTATTTGCACACATCTATATTCCAATTCACACATAGAAAAGGTAAGTATACACTGACTATTGGGAAATTATCCAGTTCTCCACAAAAAATTCCATATGGAAGTGTCCACCAGTCTGCTGCAGATATTTCAAATTGTCCTTTCAACTACCAACTTGTCTGTCCATTCAGAGGTGAATCTAGGGACAGTCATATATATCCTTGTTCATATGGAAGGATAAAAACAAATTTAGTGTTTCAGGATACAAAACTTCCAGTTCAGGAGGTCACTGAAGGTTGCACTCCAGCTTATACGATGAGTGAAGTGGAAATGCCAAAAGGGCTCCTGCATACAAAAGGTACAAATGTGCAGCAGGATCTTGACTGCAGTTTCAAAAGCTTTGTGCAATGGCTGTTGCATAATTAACAGAAAACACAGCAGTCTTGTAAAATAAATCACGGAATGCTCACTCCCTTCTTCACCTCTGTGTTGACTAGGTGCACTTTTATAAAAAAGCAATAGAGCTGTTCTTGATTTAGCACAATCTGAGTTTGGCCAAGGTGACCAAGATGAAGCAAGCAGTGTAGAAATTCTAATGGATATGTGAAAAGGATTAGAACAGATACTGTAAAAGTAAGATGACTTTCCATAACCACGATCAGAAGAACAGAAGACAAGTTCACATATAACTAGCACTCAGGAATCTGCTTAATCTTTTCCAAAACAACCCAAGCAAATTCTGAGCTTCAAAACAGCTTCAGACTTCTCATTCCAATGATTTGAGACTGCACAGCTGTAGCATCACAGTGCAACTGCTTTCAAATGTTAATTTTAAAGGCACAGAGCCCACTGAAGTTCACAGGCACCCCAGTCTTTGCACATCTTTTATCACAAATGACAAACACAGATGAACCTCTAGCTTTTTCCAGATGAGAATACCCTACCTCTGGCAAGAGAGCTTCACAGAACTGCAAGAACCCTTGTGGCAGAATGTGAAAAAATACTTAGAGTGCATGTGGCCTGTTGGACTTCAAGAGGGTGCAAACAGATCTACAGCTGTGTAAGGCATTAGTACCTAGGGGTATTAACTTAGGGATACTAATTTTCCTAGAAAATATGAAAGGCCAAAGAATAGATTTAAAACAACCCAACCACAAAACTCCTTAATGTGCCATCAAGACTGTAATGAGTACAAGACTGTTCTTAAAGCTAAGGAATTTGTTAAAAGAACTACTGCACCATGTCACAACTCCCCCCACAACAAGCAGACTTTCAGCTTACCATACCAGTTAGAAGAAAACACTTAATTTCAACCAAATGTTATGCACACCTTGACATCTTACTAGTACATATTTTTTATTTCCTACTTGAAACACCAAAAGAGAAGAGCTGATAACCTTACTGAATACTAATTGTGATTAACTACAGGTATTTGAAACATTAGAAATACAGTATTCACAACAATTTGAGTATCGACATGAATACAATGTTCAGGGCTTTTTAATATAATTTTAATTTATCACTACTTGTTCATAGCAATGGTCTTCATTTATGTACATATGATTGGTGGTACTTAAGATAGGTACAAATTCTGTTACTTAAAGAATTTATTTTACAGCAGCATTTAAGAAACCATAAATTTATGACAGTATTACTAGAGGACATCCATTTCTATGAAAGCTGTATATTTGCAATACATTGTTGAAGTATATATTGCATTAATACTTCACTGTGCTTCTAAACGTTAATATAGGTTATTTGTTTATTACTACGTCAAGGTTATTCATCATATGCAGTGTCAGAAAGCACAAGCTGACATCTCATATTGTCTGCTTCAAGGGCAAGACCAATGTGACCTTTGCCTCCTTCTTTTAAAAAGAATGAAATCATTCCAGAGGGATAATGCTGAACCGCACAGCTCCCTTTAAGAATCAATCTGCCATTTATGGTTTCCAATTTTCCATACTGTAGTATGGCTTGTTAAGATCTCATAGCTAATTTTCTCTTCAAAGTTTAGTGTTCTAAAATTCCCCAAATATGTTTCTTACTGCAATGTCATTTATGCTTCCTATCTTCATCATCACAGAATTAAAAATTGAGATCATCAGTTCTTATTAATTTTGCCAGGATGCTTCTGGATTCTGTATGGATTAAAATCGTGCTGGCCGGTGGCTTCCTAGATACAGACCCCATCTTGAATTTAAAAATATTTTGGACTCAATGTTTTTTCTTTTCAGATTCTGTTATATTCTCCAAGTAAAAGTCTTCATATTTATTGACTTTCCTTGTTTTACCGTGCGTCTAAGTTCTTCTATATTCAACTGATACAGGCGTGCAGCTGAATGCAGAAGATACAGTTACTAGTTAAAATACGTCAAAAAATAGAAACAATTAATAGATAACTGTGCAAAAGGTGATAAAAATGAGAGGTCATCTGTTAACTACGGAGCTCTGCCTTCAGCTGCCTCCCTACCACGCCAGGGGAAAGCAGATGTACAATCAAATCATGAACTAGATGTGAAGCTACGTGTGTTATTTCACAAGGATGACAAGGCGCCTCCATGATCTTGAAGCAGACATGTTTGTACAGGCAACTCTTCCAACTTCATCAACCTCAAAGTGAGTACATTTTTGGAGAGAGAGGGGTGAGATTCACGTGCATTGGTAATTTTATTATCTGTGCGCGATACTAATTTCACTATAAAATTTGACCAAGGAGAATGCAGCATTCTTTGACCTAGCTGATAAAAGGTCAGAAAGCAATTTTGAATAATAAATGAGACCTGCTGACCTCATGACCCAAGTCTGGCAGGGTCAGCAGCAGCCCTCTCACCAGATGCTGATGGCAGATATACAAACGCAGACAGCTCAACTAATGAGCTTCCTGGATAAAGGTTTTAGATCCAGTGACATTTAAGTGCTATGCAGTATATAAAACAAACTTACAAATAATCTGCGCTATAAAAAATTAAAGTGATATTTACAGTGAGGTGCAATATGACATACTTTGTAATCTTCACTGCAATGATTATTTTACTGCTTCTCCTAGGTGGCCGTTAACCAGAAAATATAATACCTGACTAACATTTCCTCTGAGGTCCTTTCACACTTATATGGTTCCCATTCAGTGGATGTACTCTGAAAAGACAGGCTTTGATAGTGCATTTTCTTGGCACCTCATTTAATAAAAGTCAACAAAAATTACTTTTAAGACAAGTTTGAATTTATTTTATTTAAATTCAAACCAACATATTTCTTCCTAGTGAGTAAAAGACAAGCTTAAGGTATGCCAGATCAAGAACTATTTTCTTCTCATTGCTTCATGAAGATTTACACCCAGAAATGAGTACATGGTTCATGAAGAAGAGAGGGAAGTGTGCTAGAATACATTCTCTCACCTACCTTACATTTCACTCTGCAACTGTCTTGCACCATTCCAGACCTCAGAAACCCTGATTTTCAACTTCACCCTGGGTGCTGGGTCTGAGTTCTACAAACTATCATCTCATTCCTCAGGTATATTACCTCTGCTTGTTTGAATTTGTAGTAATATAACTATTTATGTTCTGCATGAATTAGCAGTGTAAGGCCAAATTTCTAAATATCATTTTTGAGATCTGACTTATAAGGAAAGATAATTGATTAGGTTCTTTTCATCTGCAAGTAATTCCCAGTGAATATAATTAACTACAGGAACAACAAAAACTAGCTTTACTGTCCTTTTAAAGTCACTATTCATAATTCTGTGGAAGATGTCTTTTAGCCACTTACTGAAATCTAGAGACTACATTAAAAATGCTACAGAAAAGTTATTGTGCTCTATGCAATTTTGTATTCCCTTGCATAACTTTAACTTTAATTTGCATAATTTTAACTTATACAACAACTGGTATTTGAGAACTCAGAAAAATTCAAATATTTGCTGGAGATGGGGGAAAATGTACTGTCCTATTTCATTTGAGGGGAATTTAAGACACTAGGTTACATGAAGAAATATTTTCTTTTAAACTTTCTAAAGTTTCAACCTTTCCATTTAATTGCATTCCTGCATGTTCTTGAATTGTGAAAAAGGATAAAGAATGATTAGTTGATTTAATTTTATCAAACAATATGTATACTCCTACAATATTACTTCCCATTTATCTCCTCTTTAAGCTAACTAGTTTTTAAAATTACGTTTATATTGTTAATTTTTTTTGCCTGTCTCTAAGGTGTCCTCTATTTAAGTCATAGCTTTTCAGAGTCAGTAAAAAAGAGCATGACCTCTCCAAAAGGCCTCACAATCAATGTACATAATAAATTTGTAATATTTGCAGTGTTATTTACATTCTTCTTATATCTTCACAGTACATCAGCTCTTCTGAGTGCCACTGTACAACTTTTGACTGAAATGTTACCCCTGACATTTATAGATGGAATTTACCTACCCAGTGGTGACTGGCATACCACTAGGGAGAGAGCATCTGTATCCTTCTGATCCACAGGCTGCCAGGAGCCATTTAGATCTTTTTAATCAGTGCTGATTAAGGCAAGTCAGATGACTACCCTCAAATTTATCACTGCCTCTAAAGACCTTGTAGCCACCAGTAGCTTGGGCAGCTCGCTCAAGGGATTGTCTTGGCCATTCACCTTCCCTCTGCACTTGTGAGGACTTTGCAAGGGGAATTACACACTGTCTCTACATAATCTATCCCAATTTTTCACTGAGTCAAGTGTGTGCCCAGAATACAATTTTGGGACTTCAGTACTGTGTGTAGATACCAATTAAACTCATTGTTAGTGGACCCAGCTTCTAAATCTTAGTGCATTCATTTAGGGAACCAGTAACAGTAATCAGCTCCTGCACTCTCAGCCTGCAGGCAATTCAAATAGAATTTGATTATAAATAGATTAAATTATAAAAGTTGCTCAAAAATCTGCCTGTAGCTTTGCCTCATGTATTTAAAACAGCAGTAGATTCCACTATCAAGAAAGATTTTCTTACTGAATCCAGTGTATCAGTAAAATGTACTCAGCCTTGCTGCTTTGATTTCTTTCTTGCCACTAGACAATTATGTGTATTGTTGTAAGTCTGCTAAATTTCCTTAAAAACATTACATGCAATCTGCCTTAAAATGGCTCCTACATTTCATAGCTATGATATTACATGAAATTTTGGAAGTTAAGGATTGTTCACAGTAGCTTCATACCATTTTCCCCCAACGTGACCCTGCAAACCTGTACACCAGCAGAAGCTTCTGCCTAGCAGAGTATATCTTCCATTACATAAATCAGCTGGACTTATGTTAATTATTTACTGGTGAAACAGTGCAAAGTAGAACAGTCCAATTTGGAAATTAGGTTCAGGGTTTGGAGGTATATCTCTTAATGAACACCTGAAAATGCTTTAATCGAAGAGAGAGAGGAGGACTCAAGATCCACCCAGTGGGATCACCTACAAGTAGAAATTCCATTTAGCTTTGCTCAGCAGGAGAAAACAAATGCAAATGACAGAGTGGATCTCACTTTAGGCTTGCAAGGATATATGTATGGAAAGGAGAATCAGAAAAATTACTGTACTCAACTGGTACTGTAATAACAGGAAACAATTCTGTTACAGAAAATTGTCCTAGATAGGTACTACATGCTAAAATTGTTAAACAAATCTAGCTTTGTGTTTTGATGTACCCTCTGCCCCTGCACCATTGTAGTGACAGCTAATGCATGGTGGGCTGCTCTTTTCCACTGCTTGTCCTGCTTTTCATGCAATACAACACCACCATCCCATTTCATTTTTTATTTTGCACATTTATGCTGTGACTACATCCACCAAAGGATCCATTTTACCTCTGTACTCTAAATGAAGAATGTGTAAATTAGTACTGGTCACTAAAAACCAACATGCTTTTCAGAGTGTACAATATTTATTCTTCTTAACCTGGAACAGCTTATTCCCAAAAGCAATTAACTTGCCTTATGCTCTTTCCTATCCTCCTCCTAAAATCACTACAAAGAAAACTAGAAATTAGATCTTCATCTTAGTATGTTTTATCCAAATAAAGGCCAAAAATCAAAGCCCTAGTTGCCAACTTTCTAGCAAAATTATGCTTGGTAAGAGCCACGTTCATATATTCCAGAACAGTTTCTGCTATCTGTGGCTTTTGTTCTCTTTTAAGTAATTACATATGCCACTTTTCCTTGAAAAGATTCTGGATGTGTACTGCAGTTTTGCAACTTGAATGAACTAATCAGCTGTGACTTTTCTAAGAAGAACTTGCACATTATCACAGTAATAAACATACTGCAATAATTTTTTTTTTTATTTCAAAGAAACAGTTTCTCTGCATATAAACTCTGAGATGTCTAACAACCCAAAACATAAAGCTTTCACTTGTATTCTTGTTTGGGACCTTAATTACTATGACAGATTTCACAAGCATTTTTTCATAAATCATCATATTTTCTCAATCCTAAAACTGCACTTACTTTCAGCCTTCTCTTTTGAATTTCATTTAGGACTGGCTCCCAAATAAGAGGCAAGGAAACACTGGTTTTCATACATACTTGTCTAAAAAAGTATTAGAGATTTGTATTTCTTGTTCATACAGATTCCCTTTAATTTTATTCGTATTCTAGGCAGCTTATTCATCAAGTAAAATCTAGTTTTCTATAAGTCCATTGTATGCAGGGCACCTTTCGAATGCTGCCATTGCTGTGGGATAATAAAAAAAAAAAAAAAAAGGGACATAATCAGAGCCTCTGGAATGATAATTGGTTAAAAAAAATGTTTCTGATGAAAACAATTAGTTACAAGCACTACGAGTTGAAATTCAGTTCAGTGTTAAAGAGACAGTTTAGAAGCACATGGTACATTTATCACAGCTCCACAGACAAGTTATTGAGCTGTCTGTGAAAAACAGAGCCAAACAGGAAAGCTTTCAGCAGAAAGCCGTGGTTGAGGTCCTTGATTGATAGAGTTAGATGATGCAAAGCTGTCTGATGGCCTTTCTGCAAAATAAAGTGAAGGAACTCAAGGTCTTTCATGACGATCTCTGACCACAGATGAACAGCTACTTTATTACAGTGCAGATTGAGGTTGCACCTTAGTCCATATTCTGCCACTTTTGGATGCACACGGTTAACTTTACCAACAATCCACTGTGTTTAACATAAGTGTCTGCCATCTTTATACGATTTTAAAGGGCAGCAGATTGCAGTAGTTAAAAGCTAACCTCTTTTCTGTTTAACTGTGGTGATTGAAAAAATATAATCAGTTTTATCACAGGATTCTTATTGCAGTGATAGGGCTGATTGGCCAGGGAGAAGTCTGTCCAAGAAGTCTCATTTAAAAGGGACAGCAAAATCTCTGCTATGTATAAGAGCTAAAATCTACTTGTGCTGCCTTCCTCAGAAATGAAGTAATTTACTTTTTCAAAAATGTAAGTCCTATCTTCCTAATGATTTGGCGGTGGTTCCATTCTTCACTGATGTGAAGATACCACAGAATACATCTCTGCAAAGCCTGAAGATGATTATAACACATTTACTTTTAGCAGAAATTGAATATTTATCTCCATGTTTGTGATATTTAGCAAACATTATTTTTTAGGAAAAGATACTACACTACCTGACCAATATGAAGTACTTACAGCCACCTAAATAATCCTGACTTGTGAGGCACAATTCAGGCAAGAGCAGTGACTTCTCTTCACAGTACAAGTTGAGGATATTTTGCCTAGGGTTCTCACAGCTCCCTGTGATTCACACTGACTAAGGCTGTACTGCCTCTTTCATTTGAAAGTCCAGCTTGGAGATAAATACTGTGACTCAGTCATTTATACATTTCCCGCGTTGACTGACACTTCTGGTTTTAAAAAAGCAAAAAATTCCACAAAGAAATTTTCAGAGTACATGAGTTTGGCTCTGGGCCATATTTTAGTTAAAGTTCCTATTAGCATAATTGGTAATGAGATTGCTAAAGCAACTTTCCAGAAGTTACTCTCATTCACCCTCTTCCAACTCTCCTTTGAAGAAAAATACGTTTTCAGATATTTAAACTCCTTTCTCCTTAATTATCTCTCCCTCACTGACAAGGCCAAAGTAGTGTCCTGGACTAAACAAGTGTTGTAGGCTCCTTCCAATTGAACTATTCTAGTGCATTTTATATTTGAAATACTTCAATTCATCCTGGCATTCATTTGTAGACTTCACTCTGGGTTACTCAGCTCTAGTGCTCCACTGTGAGCATCCTCAGAGCAGAACAAGTTACAGTAAAGTAGTAAATACCTCCCACCAGGAAAGGTCTCAGTAAGCAACCAAAGTGTCATTGACTGCAAAAACCTCAGTTCTAACAAGGACAGGTTCATATATTCAGACACTGTCTACAAGAATTATTCAGTTTTCTAACATTTTCAGTTCTGCAGTGATGAGTCTTGCTAATACCAACACATCTACTCCCCACATCTCTGACAGCCTTAGTTTTAACTTAGTGTTAATTACTGCTCCCCAAACTCTTTTCCTCAGAATAGCTTTTTCTTTCCATTACCTTAGTTTAATATTTACTTTAGAGGCTGCTGCCTGAATTGTCTGATTATGGAATTCAGTGTGCCATCTATCAAAGGACTGACAAGAGAAAGCCTGACCTGAAATTCTGACTTTTGAGTGGCAAGTTTTCAAATGCATTTTGAACTACAATTCTAGTACTTCTCACTGGCTGCACACTTCAATATGAAAAATGTTTTATTTTGGCATTACACCACAACAAGTACTTAACTAGGCCAACATAACTGTGAAACCAGTAACTGATGAAGTAAAGAAAAGAAGTTGAGACAAAATTAAGACTAGGTGCCAGAATTCAGTGTTCCAAATAAACAACAGCTTACTTCAGGAACGCATGTAGTTCTATGAGGCATTCAATCAAAGTCCATGCAGTGCCTATTTTTTAAATTAAAAAATGCATATACAAATTTTGATCATTAATGACAACCTATGTGAGTATTTTGCAGAGTTTAAATTCACAGAACTGCCTAGCTCCTTTTTCATGGTTGAAGTGGCATACAGATATATGAGTACCTATGTACTCAGCTTTCAACCCAGTTTTTTACCATTTTTACAATAACATATACCAGTAGTAGTTTTAAATTGCAACATTTTAAACACCTCATTTGATTTTATTTGCTTGGCTCTGTTCAGACTGCTGGCACAAATGCTGCAAGTCTTGCAAGATTTTTATGCAAAATGAGATTTAGAGTATTATCTAGGTTTTTCCTAGATAATGATGATGATTCCTGTATCATATAAAAGACTCCTCAGCACAGTACCACCTCATAAAAAGGAAGACACTCTTAATTTCCTGGGTTTGGTACTGATCCAAAAAAGTTGAGGAAAATAAAAACAACACTGAGTGCTGTCAGTAGAGACAGGCACTGGGAAATAAAAAGAGATTTCAGTCTTAAACTTTAAACTGATGGTATGTGTTTCTAACCACAAAACTGTAAACAACTGCTAAAGCATTTAATATTATCTCAAAGTAGTCTCTCTGATTAACATTAGGAACGCTATATTTTGACATACTAGAGGCTGAACTATGAAAAGGATTTCACTATTATACCTTGGCTGCATAAGTTCAATCTTGAAATAAAAAAAAACCTTTAAAAACAAAACACCACGTCTGGATCATATAAATAAAAGTGTTTTAAAAACATGTATTGACTTTTCCATGTTATTAAGCTTTTTAGATGAATCCAGTTGTTAAATGGTTGATCTAGTAACTGGCCTGTCATCTGGAAATGTTCTTAGATTGTTTTTTTGACACAATGTCCCTACAGAAAGTTGGGCAGTGTGACACAGAGAGCACAGGTTTGCCTATCACACTGATTACTTGATGTAATAGTAAGCAAGCTTAAGTGAACTGTGTGTCTTCAATCTTTCCAATCACTTAGGGATGGGCACCAGAGGATACCATCCATCATCCATGGCCTGAAACATATGGTGCATCAGCAATCTTAGGCTGACCTAAATGATAGTAAAAGCTGCTATGCTGTTCACAATAAGGAATTGTTGTCCACTGAATTACAGGATTGTGATTAGATTGCTAACATGGCCAACTTGATGTATAAGTGAAGTGTCCAGGAAAGATATTCCCTAGGATCCTTTGAAGATTAATTTATACCCTTGAAATGTGCACCAATCACAGAATGAAAAAATATGTCAAGGTATTTTTCTTGTGAACAAAAAAAGCACTGCAGTGGTAACAGCTATTAATTTATTTTTGGCAGTTTTAGCCAACAGAATTCAATAAACAAGGTTCTTAAAGGTTTTTGTTTTGTTGCAAGGTTTTCGCTGCTTGACTCCTAAAAGCACTGAGTTCTACAACAATATCTTTTATAAGGGGGCAGGTCCCCCTCACATTCTATTCTAAAATCTCAAAAAGAAGTGCAAGTATTACACAAAGGCAGCAAAGAAAAGACTTGAAGAGTCTTCATTTTGTATTATTGTATTACTATGTAATGGACATATACTGCAATATTATATATATCTGTTTTTAAGATAAAAACACACACATCTGACACTGATCCCAAAATTATCAATTTTGTCTCTCCATAAATGAGATTATGCTTGTCATGTTATTAATCCATCAATTTACGAAAAACCATCCACATCACAAAGCTAAGGCTTCAAGTGCAATATCAACTTTGGTGTGACTCAGGGCAGGGGCAGTAAGGAAAGGGGGAGTTACTATTCCAGAGTAGCTCTACCCCTTAGATCCTCTTTAGGTAGCAAAACACAAATAGTGAAAAGCACATTTTAGGAAGCACAGGCAAAGAATGAAAAAGAACATTATCTTATAATAGCTATGAGATATTAGAACAGAACTAAAAATCCAGCACACATTTCTGCTGACCATCCAAGACCATTCAAAAACCAACTTACTCCAGGCTGAGGGAAGTTAATCTCTTATAAGACATGGAACTTTAAATAAATTGTTTTGCAAATATGACTACTATATGCAATTATCATGAGAAGACTGGAAACAATGGTCTTCTCTGCCCTATCTGCCAACCTATATTTTTTTTGTGACTTTACTTTTCCTGGAACATGTGAGGCAGATGTGCTTGCTGTGCCTCTGAGTTCAGACCTTCTGATGGTGCTTTTCCTTTATTTCTAGCATGCTTGTCACCCGCATAAGTTTTTAACCACATACAAGTCCTATTTAAAACATCCCTAACCATGCAACTACACCATTAAATTTCATTACATAAAAGCTCGGGTTTAATGCCATGGACTTCTTTTTTTTTTTTTTTTTTTTTTACTATTCCCCAATATAATCTGCTGGCAGAAGTGTAATTCATATAATATACTATATATCACACCTTGACACAAATAACAATGGTCACTAGTGAAAGGGGCTCCTATTGAACCTTTCAGGGGGATATACTAATTAAATAATAAATTCTTTCCTGTGCATTGAGAATGGGCTTAATCAGCTAAAAATATCTTAGAGACACCTACTAGAATGATCAAAATGTTACTTTTCAATGAAAATACAAGCTAGCAGTGTCTGCTTAACTTACACAAAAAAAAAAAAAAATAGATTCTCTTTTCAGTCAAGACACAGACTTATAATCATTGCCAGCATTCAACTTGACAGTTTGGTGAGATGTAAAACCCTGACAACACTTCATGCCCAAAAGAAACAGAAAAATTTTAGCATCAGCATATTATTAATACAATAAATTGAGCTTGCATGCTTTAATTATGTCAGATAGATTTTGCTTCTCTCTTTTTACACTGCTGAAAAAAAAAAAGGAAAGGAAAAAGGAAATCCAACACCTATTCAGATAAAAGGGTGGTAGAGAGAAAAGAATACACAGATAAGCTGCTAATTATTCTACAGGAAATACTTCCTGGATTCAGGTTCCTACTTCACCCTCTTCACTAGGCTATCTGAGCATCTCCTAGTAGTGCAGCAGGTGATGTGACTAACATCCATCATATGGGAACAATACAGGCACCTGGTCTTTAGGGAATTAGTGATACATATCTTAAGTGTGACATAAGTTGGATTTTTCAAAAATTAGGGAGAAAAGATTCTTCTGTTGAAACACTTGGAATTTGACAAAAAATTTACTCAGATCCATCATTGGTGGATGGAACTTTGATCCTTAAAATAAAGCATATAGTGAAACATTAAATATGAACAAGTCATGAAAGAATACTGAAAAACTGAAGTTTCAGAATTTGGGAGTCATCGTGTGCTGATTGGTTCTGTGAACCATGCAAATATGAAATACTATTTCTATTTGTGATGCTCATTTGCTTTAAAACAACACTGAGTTTACTTTCATATAACAAAGAGAAATAGATTCTGTACACATGAGGCATGAAGTACAAATAGATTTTAAGACATTAATAGATATTTATAGATATTTATAATAGAATAGATATTAAGCCTTCTAAAAATATGTACAGGTGCAGAAGTGTGCCCAGAGATAAACACACTGTCCATCCTGAAATTTAAGAGTTCTGTTGAGACACATTCTAGAAGTGATGGATATATATGTATCCAACAGGTTCAATATTTTCTTGATCAGCTTGGAAGGCAAGAAAGGCTTCTTTTTAGCTGTTTCCATTTTTTGTTTGCCAAGACAGATGCCTTGATCTCATTATTAAAGACAAGCACTGTTCAGTTGTGTTAATCTCCTGTGTGTTAGCTGGAACTCTCTACTTTCATACTAATAAAGACTTGTATAAATAAAGTAGTTTTACCTTTCAGCATGTTTTTCACAAAACACATAATGAAATATTTCCATCTTGCTGAAAACTATTTGGAGCAGCTTGAAGTAATTTTTCTCTTTCTGCAAGGTTTTTTTAAACAAACAAAACTATTAAAACAGTTAACTTGTCTTACTGCCAGATAGTAATACTGTTGGGTTCAATATTCTTGTGATCTTAATTTTACAATTTCCTTCGAAATAAGGTAAGCAAGTCTGTTATCTAGAATTCAAGCACAGAAACATTTCAAATATATATATAGTTATGGACCAGGTTCAGGAACCCATTCTGTATCTCCTATAAGTTGAAAAATATAAGGTGCAAAATTTGAAGGTACCTTGCTTCATAAATCATTAAAAAGTATCCCTTCAATAAATTGTATTTCAATTACATGGCAGAAAACTAACTAAAGCATGACAAAAATTTTTCTGCAGATTGTTCTGCCTTCCATACAGTCCAGAACAAGCCATAGGTAACTGCAGTCAAAATTTCTCAGCAAGATTTTATTCCCCATGATAAGGAAAATTTAGGCAAGAATTTTAGTCCTCATGATCAGAAAATTTCTTCAGACCCTGAAGAAAATATTGCCAAATTCTTGCAAGCCTTTTTCAAGCATCACAGCAATATAATTGCATAACATGGAGAAGAGAACTTCTGCCTGGGGATCATCCCTTTATACATGCTGTTCTGAGCCACTCTTTTCCCAGAAAGACATCCAGCTCTACAATCTTTCTAGGGTAGAACCTATTTGGGTGTTTCCTGTCCTTTGTATACCCAGAGACATCAGTACACGAATATCAAACAGCAAAGAAATTAATAAAACTTTTCAGTTTCTTCACTTATTATTTTGAAGCCCCAAGTCAGAACCAGCTGTGAAAACTTTCTAAGATTAGATTTGCACCTTGCTTCATCAAATGAATTTCTAAATAAACAGAAGAGACTAGAAATGAACTAATGATAATTTTGTATGTCTGTATTAACAGCTCCTCCCCTCCCAAAGTATTTACCTTTAAAGATTTAAATAGGGCATTAGAGATTCTCTGTGTTCAGTAAATACTGACAAAAGCACATAGAAACCAAAACTGTCTAAAGTTTATTGTGCATTTGAATTTAGAATATATGTGATCCTTATGCCTCCTTGACCAGTAAATCCTATCTTTCCTAATGTTTTGTAGGAGTCTGAGATGGCGCCTTTAGAATTTGATTTTGTGTAAAAATACACACCAAATCTGATTTCTGCTACATTAAGGAGTCCTCTGGTAAAATATACAATGCATGGAATGAAATAAACTGTAGTTCTAGAATGAGTCCTTAAGCTTACTTCCTTTAGTACTTGACCACTAATATTAAAGACTACTGGATCAAACTACAGTTTTAATTGGATATGTAGGACATGATACAGTGGTATAGTTAAACTGCAAGTTAGATGCTAAAATATAGCATTGATTTGTATTCTTTTACTGGAAATACTTGTAATATGAAACTAGGATACAATAAACTCATTTTTAATGCATATTCCGTACAGAGGAAAGCTACTGCTGTCACCAGGTTATGCTCAAAGTCCATTCATCAAATAAATGTTTGATTAATTGGTTTGCTGTTTCTAAGTCTAAAATGAGATAACAAATTAATCTAATTCTCATTAATAGTGATGAAATGTTGATTACACATTTCTTACACTACTTATTGCTAATGCACACATACAAAACTGGCCTGACACATAATTTTTTAAAATAGCCTGATGTCTAGTAATTTAATGAATTGTTACATATAGGAACTTGCCCGAGGGCAAAAATACCAGTTCCACCTAAAAAACTTTGTTTTATTGGACAAAATGTTTGCTGTAGAAGAAGAAAACCAGATCAGATAGAGAAAAGAAATTTCATTTTGGAAATAATTTTTAACATTCTTATTTCTTGGTAAATAGAGGAATCTAAAGATAGAAATATAATAAAACAGGCTGCAAGAAATCCAGGTGGAAGATGTAACATGCTAGAAGAAGGTTACACTGGAAAAAATGTGAGAGATGTCAGATAGGAAGCTATCTGGAGCCAAAAGTCAAAACAGCCGAAAAGTACAAACTTCAAGAAAATACCGTTAGAGTGTTTGATTCAGATGTTGCTCTAAAACTAAAGCTTGGGAACACATCAGAGGGACTACACAGGAAGAGGGTAAATTTGATAAAGTTCATTTGAAATACTGTATTTTAATCACAGGCACTGTGAGGCTTAGAGGACATTTTAGTTTATCCATTTTGGAGGGTCCACCAATGAAAAACAATTTCTGAAGTGTAAAGATTTTTTCATGTCAGCATTCTCAGTCATATTTACCCAAATCTATGCTTATCACCTGACAATGGTGACCTTATTCAGATTTCAACTTTTTTGAGCAAGTTTTGACTTTGACCTAACTAGGTAACATAGAAATTGTGTTCTTGAAAAGAATTTAGTGTGGGTTCATGCAAACGTGATGTCTTGATTAGTAAGTGCAATCTATTGGTCTTGTTGCAGTTTTTCCTTAGCAATTCAGTTCCACCAAAGCAATAAAATCTTGAAACATAGGATAAATCACCTTGGGTTTTTTCAAATTTCTGCATATTAAAAAAAGTAAAATCTGTGAGTTGAAGAAACAGATTAATAAAACCTAACACAAACACTTCACTTGCTTTCCTTTGGGACATCTGCCATAATGAAAGATGCTTATTGTCTTTGATTTTTATATGGACAACTGAATTGTATTTTCATTTTTGAAGTAATTTGAGTGTGCTAAAAAAGAACACTTTCTCTTAAAAATGGGCTCTTCAAAACCCACAGTGTTAGGGTACATTGATTCATAACTGCTTGTGTATTTAATGGTCTCTTTTCTCAAATGCTTTTGATCCAAAATAATGCACACTGAAAATTTCCCCATTTCTTCATTCCAGTTAATCTCAATAACCTCTGTCACACCAAAAATGGGATCAAATTCTATTCTTCTGGGGTTTTTTTAACCAGCAACCAGTTTCCCAGACATGATTTCCACTGGAAAACTGACACAGTTTTATACCTACTCACATTTCCATGCATCTATTATAATCTTCTTCTTCTCCATATTCCTACTTTTTCTTTTTAACCCTGGTTCCTTTGTGTTGCAATCTCCTTTTCTCTTTAGCCTTTTGTTTATTAGAAATGCTCCCATGAATTTTTTGTTGTGCATCCCATTTCCCACTCACCTCTCCCTAATAATTCCTGATGGTACAAACAGTCAATTTGCAGCAGAAGAGGAGTTTCCCAGGAGCTGCACTGGTAGCTTACATTTTCTGGTTACATGCTTTTCTACCACTCCAACATATTTTGCTTGGACACCTTTTTGCAGATTGTGTTTGATTACTAGATTTGTGCTGGATATGGAACCCAGGCCCAGCAAGACAAGCAGTTCAAAGACTGAATATATTACATAAATCACCAGCCCAAATCCAAACTTGAAATATAGTAAGGGTGATGTAAGGACATGAAGACAAATGTATGTTTATCTGAATGCAAAGTGTTAGACCAGAAAATGATTCCTCAGATTCTGTTTAAGTTTTCTGGGCATTTAGTATCTCACCAGAACACAAACCATAAAAATTATAAGAATATGTTTATAGTAAAAAATTGTCAATGCATTTACACCCCAAAAAGTTACTTCCCTGGCAGTCAGGCAACAGAAGTCTTCATTAAAATTTGTGTGACTTTTGGTGGTATCAGTCATCCAAATGGGCTAATGCTCCGAGTCAGGATCAGCTTTTGGTTCTTTGTTTAAATAGAGTGTCAGAGTGTATATCTGGACTAATACAAAAAGGCAGTAGGCTGTAACAAGATGACAATGTGACAGAATATATCAGAGACAGAACAACTCCTCTCCTTGGCTGCATCTCCTGGACAAAACCTTCAGACTTAGCAAGCAAGCAAGGAGTTTCATTTGCGATATAGAAAGACAGACACAGAATTACTTCCTAAGAGCTGACACAAAGTCATCTGCAACTGGACAGATTTCTGAAACCCTGACAATTGAAGTGTTTAAAGCCCTGTGTTGCAGGTCACTATTCCTCTGTAGTGAACAGGAGCTGTTATATCCCGCCTTTCATTGATTTACCATTACTGAACGGATTCCTCATTTCAACAAAACATACTCCTATATTCTAGATAAGTCTTTGATGATTCTTTACACTAACCTATGGAATTCAATTGCCACCATTAATTTCACTCTGGTATTTATCAGCAGAAGTTTTTTCCTTCAAGAAGCAATTCATTTAATTGAATAGTTTAAAGGGCTCCAAAACCACATACAAAAGATGAGGTTATAGCTAATAGCTTTCAAATACACTTAAAACCTTGAATCATTAACAGCTGCTTAAACTAGAAATTTTTAAGTGCAAGCCAGAATTTATTGCGAACTAGTCTTAGTGTTGTGAATTTTCACATTTCATTTTTTCACAAATACGGAAGGCAGTTAAAATATTATGCTGTATTTAGGAATAAAGCCTGTAACTTTGCTGCCCTCCCACTTTTCTGGTTTTTGGCATTCCTGGAATATCACATGCATCATTTCCTCAATTTATTATCTGAGTACTAAGTTCCTAAACACATTTATCCCCTCAATTTTCTTAAAAGGTAAATAAATCCAGTTCCTCACATTTTACAAAAAACTGAGGCACACAATTATAGAAAAACTGGAATGCTGTAATGTTGTTCCAGATAAGAAATTTTTGGCTGCCCACACATTAGAAGAAACAGGCGTGTTGGCACATGAGAAACTGCTTCAGTGCAGTACCTATTGGGAGACTGCACACAAAACACACCTGGAGGTGAGAGAATCTCATTTCTACTCTTACCCATGCAAATATTTTGATATTTCCATGAAAAGGGAAAAAATTTCTATAGATATGTCATTGCTGAATGCCCTGAGGATAAACAACGAGCTACCACTGAGAAAGATACAGGTTCAGATCTACTCCAGAAGGGAGTATCCAATTTCTTTGTGTCCAATCAGTAGGCTAGGGAATGACAACAGTGGGATTGTCTGCACACTTCCTCTGATCAAAGAAATTCTGCATGTGACTAGGCATGGATTAGGTATGAATGCTATAAGATCAAACACTACAAATGAAAAATGAATGCCTGCAGAATTCCTCATAGTTTTATGCTAAGTGGATATAAAAGTGGATAAATAAATTTTCAAGACCTGAAAATCACTGCCTCTGACTCACATGAGGATGGAAAACAAGACCACACTGACAACCTGTTAATTAGTACTATTAACCTGAGATTATTGGTATGTAGAAAAAGGCAAGAAGAGATAAAGTTCAATATTCTTTTTCAGAATTATGATGAATTTAAAAAAAAATTAGGGAAAACCTAGGCTTCTTTGAAGAACTGAAGAAAATCCTGTAGAAATCAATAGTAAGATTGCTATCAATATGTTTGGAACAGGTCCAAAATTATTATCTCTGACATTAACATAAAAAAAATTGCAGCCGTTTGCATTTATATTTCCTTTTAGCAACAATGGAAGAACGCACTAGGACAGAACAGAGTTAACCCGTTCTCCGGCATGCTTTACATGCACAGTTTGGGGTTTTTTTAAAAATTCCTTATCTTGGTTTGCAGAAAAATATCAGTTTGGTGACTTTGGTTTTTTCTTTTGGTTTTTTATTCAAATATGCAATTCTGTCTGTATAGAACCACAGAATAATATGTCATTTTAAATTATACATCAAGTGAAACTGTTTGTCTCCATCTGATTATCCTTAACCATGAAGTAAGGATGCAGGAGCTTCAAAGGAGCAAGGACCTTTCTGACAAATAACCCCTCAATTATATAATATACTATAAACCTTAAAGATTAAAACTAAATGTCAAATTCTGAAAGTTTGTCTTTTTAAGAAAAACCTTCTATTCGCTTCAGTGGAAATTTGTTGAGTTTGATAAGATTAAGCATCTCTAGATCTACTTTATTAATTCAAATTAAAGAAAATTGCAATACAACACAATGATGATGGCAGCCAAAATTCAGTTTCTTTTACTTTGGATCAAAGGGCACAAAGTTAGCCTTGAAATATAACTTAAAACCCAAAGCAGTATTAAACCCTTACCTTGATATCGCATAAGATGCCAACCACTATACAACCCATAATTACAGAGTATTTAATAAAATATGATGTACCTGTCAGATGAATTATTAAATCCAGACATCATTACTTGTTTTAACAATTACGCTGGTTGGGGACTTACTCCTGCATGGGTTTTTAATTATTTCTGCGTATGCAAGCCACAAACAGTTATACCCTTTCATATATGAGAAATCACAAAAAGTCTTGTTCAATTCTCTATGAACACATCAAATTTTAAAATTCATATGACAAAACCATACAAGCCAAAACAAAAATACTTCTGCTGTTTACATGCTGTGATAAAGAATGAGTGGAAATGAGAACAAAAAGAAAATACAGTGCAAAATCTCTTTTCCAATAATTCTTTATATTTCCTGCCTCTTTCAGATTATATTAAATTCTGAATATGTAAAAAAAAAATCCACTCTTCTTTACAGCATGTATTTATGTAATTCAGATCATGGAGTATGAAAAAGTCATAGCCAGTACAAATGCTTATGCACATTGTCCTAGCAATTTTCTAGCTGTTTTTTGAATAACCATCAAATAATTTAAGAACAAAACGACAGTAAACCCCATCTGTTACTAGACATACAAATTCCCCTTTCAGAGAGTAGAAGTAACTCCCCTGAATTCATTACTTGTTTGAGATTTAATTAGAATTAAACATCAATTGACTACCAGAATTATATCAGCACTTTTAATGCAACAAATGTGGGTTTTTTTCATCTAATATAAAAAGTTTTGAAATAAACCCAAAGATCTAAACACATTTGGAGCTCGGAGACATCTGCATTTGCAACTTTCAGTTAGTTCAATTTTAGCTGTAAATCTCTGCCGAAATACTTCATTGAAATACACCCTGAAAATTCAGGAAATTGGATATTAGGTCCATAAATGAACTTTACAGCTGGGGTGCTTTAGTTACAATGCACCTTGAGCCAAACCACATAAACAAAATGATCTGAAACAATATTCAATGTAAGCAAAATATAAACTCATATATGACAATCACTGAAAGTGTTTTGCATTTCAAAATTATAGAGACACCTCTTTGTATTGTGGCATGAAGCAAGTATCACTGATCATTTTTAGTATGCTGGAACAAGGATATTGGTAACAAATTTTCATGACAGACACACACACTCAATGAGATAATAAATTAGTTTCCCAAGTGAAGGCTCACTAATAAGATTGGATCTAAAATTTAGGTCACTTAATTTTAAGACTCAGCTAATGGGCTAAAAAGAAAAAAAGAGTATAACTTCATAACATAAATTCACGTTCAATCTTTTTTACCATAAACATTATCACCATTGTAAAGTTGCAAAGAGTAAGCTTCTTGTAAAATGAAATGATCTAATTGTAAAATGCATTTGAGATCTCCTTGCAGGGAGGTTATTTCTAAAAGAAAAAAAAAATATTCTGTATTACATTATGAAGTTATAAAATTTAAGCAATTAATTTTTAGTGCTGTGTAAGGTCTGATGTCACTGGAAAGATAAATTTGTAAAACTTCTTTCCAATATGATTTATTGATTCTATTTCAAATACAGTGCTTCTTTTATATGCAAATACCAGACCTATTATACAACCAAAGAAATTTTACCTTTTATTCTTTAGCATTCAGAGGTGATGAGAGTGTGTGAAAGTCCTTTAACTCCTTGACAATCATATGAGAAAACTCTTAGCCTGATAAGGTTCGAAACACAGAAATAAGGTATTGTGAACTAATTCACAAGCTTTTCCTGATTACTAGAGGAAGCTCTTCTAAAATAATAAACAGATTTTCCACTTATAAGGCAAAGAACATTTTCTGAGACAGATGTTTTATAAGGTCATGTACTGATAGAACAAGGGGTAAAGTATTTAAACTAAAAGAGGATAGATTTAACTTAAATATAAGGAAGAAATTCTCTATTGTAAAGGTGGTGAGGCACTGGGGCAGGTTGCCTGGAACTGTGGCTGCCCCATCCCTGGGAGTGTTCAAAGCCAGGCTAGATGAAGCCTTAAGCATCCTGGTCAAGTGGAAAGTGTCCCTGCCCATGGCAGGCAGTTGGAACTGGATGATTTTTAAAGTTCTTTCCAACACAAACCACTCTTATTTTTAATGAATTGCAAATCCCTCCTCAGTCTTTGGCAGTGTCCAAAACTTACCATTTCCATTCTCTACCATGGCCAATGGCTCTCTGCAAATTGTCATCTTTCTGAAGGGATTAATAGTCCTCTGAACTTCTGCCAGCAGCACTGCTTGCATTGCCTCAATAATCTGTCATAAATGCAAATTATTATTGGATGATATCAGTACCTCAATTATTTATCTATAAGTATTTGACAATTTTAACCAACTAGCACAAAAACTGGAGACTGTCCTGGTAAATGTCATTAGAAAGTCGACACTTACTAATAAGTCTTTCAGACAGTGATAATCATGTGTCTCTACATACACACTGAGAAAGAAAGGTTAACTAGATAGCAATAAAATAGTGTAAGTTGTCAGTCAGGTTGCTTCCCAATAAACATTCATTTTCTTTAATGTCAAATCTAGAATCAGTCACCTACTGCCTCCTTGATTTCAAGGATAAACAATAACTGACAAAACATGCCAGTAAAGCACAAGGTGATAACAGCTAATTAGTATCTTCATTCTTTTTTCCTGATGTCTGCAAAAGTGCTTGATAGACTGAATAATGACCTTTTTGTCTTGAGATGACTTGGTTTTGACATTTTTAGAATTTCTGGCATCTAATCTCTGATAAAATTACAGAATGTTTTGTTATTAGTGGTGATGCTCCATTCCTCAAGCTCAAACATAACACCCTCATATTTTTTTGTCTAACACAGAGAGAAATACCATTCCTCAAACTCCTCTTATGCAAAAGGAACATCTACTGGAGTTGTGAGCAGCCTGTAAATAGCACTTGCAGTAGCTGATGCACCTCGTGGGCATTAGGACAATGCAGTGTGGAGACTGACTGACAAAGCTAACACTTTCCATCTCTTTAGCAAAAAGGTGCCATAAGAACTAAGGACATTTAAAGATGCAAGACACTTATAAAGCACATGAAGACATTAAACAAAAGACCCCAAACCTTTGTAATTCTTAGTCTTAATTTCAGTATGGTATACCTTCTCTGCATTTGCATATTCAGAAAAGAAATACAATTTTTTTGCATTTGGGAAGGGATTCATTCTCAAGTACAAGAAATTTCCTGATAAACAGAGTGAATCTGAGGTTTGAACCTCAACTTAAATATGGACTTAAATTGAATACCTTTGTAAATACTTTAAGTTTAATACAATTTATTATAAACATTTTAAGCTTATACACTATATTATGAAAAAGCTATTAAAATTACTAAAGTTTCATATGAATTGAAGTTGATATGCAGGATCCTTCTAACTTCTTGGAAGGGAGATAATTTCAACTCACTAATCAAGTATACCTGTCCTCAAAAATATCTCTAACTGCCCTTATAAATTCAAATTATTGAGTGGAACAAAGGCTGTGGGTGTCCTTTGTGATAAAGTCTTTTATTGCAGACAATGTACCATGTTCAGGTCTACAGTGTAAAAGTTCACTGCAAGTGAACAAGCCCTATGTGATTCAGCATAGCACAAACCTTCATCTTGTTATAACAGAACTTTATTTTACATGGGATACCAAAGGCAGTTTCCAGCTCCAATTATATGCATTCCAAGTGACAATTGCAGTTACTGAGGTAACAAAAGAAAAGGAAAAAACTCTTACAGTAAAAGAATTCAGAAATAAGGAAGATGTGCAGACAGCAGGAATATAATAAACAACTGATAAGCTCAAGATAAAATGCTGGAATCAATTGAATGTGAATATTTCAGAAAATATTTCTCTCTAACAGAACAGAGGACTATTGCTGCTGCTCCCTTGCAAAACTCCTCTCTGGAAAATATTCTTTGCATTTGAAGTAGCAGACAGTTGCATTCAATTTCAAAAGTAATATCATAAACTAGATTTGTAACAGGTGTTTCCCCTTTCTGGAATAAAATCCATTGTGATCAGAGTATAACATCTTGAGTTTTATATCCCTGAATATGAACTCACTCACTCAAGTAGACAACTTTATTTAAATGCATATTTCCAAGATGAAAAATGGTCTTTAGATTTCACTGCTTAGATTGTTTCACCACTGCCTGTCAACTCTCAAGAAGTTGATCTCTCAAGACTTCAGATTCTTCACTAATAATAGGGATGAGCATCATCTTGCCTGAAGAACTCATAATTACATGACTTGCAAGTTGTTCTTAAACACTGTTGCAATAATTAAAGACTTGGGATTTTTGCTCTTCACTAAGGCATTTTCAGTTTCTTCTATAATAATAGGACACTGCCCTTATTTTGGCCTTTTGTTTTCCCGAAGTCAAAAATGGCATTTTTGATGTAAGTTACATGTGGTTGTTGGAGGAGAAATAACTCAGTTCTTAAATAAATGTTATAAGCAAGAGCATTTCGATAAAAGATTAGTAGAAGAGTTACTTTGTCACATCTAAACATTTACTTTAAAGCTAAATAGTTGCAGGAACAATATACTTCATACTGTAATACTAATCTGCTTTCCACAGACCTGAATGGCATGACTTAGGTAATAGTTTCCCCATAAATTATAACTATTAGGTCACATTACTGATTCCAAATACTAAATTACAGCAAATGGCACTTAAGGATTACATTGCTACAACTGACACAGGCTATTTCCTACCTTTACAGATTGCTCGTTCCAACAACAAATGAGTTTCAGCAATGAAATGCTCCCAGAGTCTGGGGAATGATATCTACTCTTACCTGAAAAACACATATATAGTTTATGAACTGACAATATATACAGGACCACACAAGAAGAAAAATATTCTAATATTTTGAAATTTTCATTTCAGCAACATACATGAAAAGATCTGAAAAAAAGTAATTTCTTAGAACATGTTCTCATCTCATACAATAAGCACAAAATGTTAAGAGAATCTATTGCTTTAATATTTATTCTCATCCTAAATTAAATCAGCGTTGGGGTTTGGGGGATTTTTTCTGTGGGTTTGTTTTGTTTTGTTTTTAAACAGAGAACTGATATCACATGGAGTACTCTTTCATTACAATTTTCTAAATATATTAAGAATACTTTCTGTTTTGGACTACTTAACTATGCATTCCCTAGTCTGCTGTCCAGTGTGTTGTTGATGCTAGAGAACAGGCTGTTTTAAGAATCTCGAAGATCTGCAAGTCTCAGATCAGATTTTAATTTGAAATCTGAATTGCTGTATGAACTAGGAGATATGGCATACAAGTTAGATTAACTTAGAATTTCTAGGTCACTCAGTAAATCTATTTTTATGTTCATGAACATTTTAGTAACCCTTTCCAAGTCTTTTCCCTACTTATTTTCTATTGTCACTTGATTTTAAGTTCCATCTCTTTTTTCCAATGGACATTTCTGCTGTCATTGCAAGTGCTACAGTTTTGGTGCATGTTAGACTCAGAGAAAGAAAAGCAACTAATTTTTGATGGGGATATTAAGGTTTACCTACACAGCACAGTCAAGATTTTATGTAATATAAAGTTGAGTTTTCAGTCTAGACATGGCTTGTTCAGTAAGAGGAACACTATTTGCCAGGTGACTGTACTGACAAATGTCCATATGTTGTTTAGGTTTTTATTTAAATGTTCTTTGGTTAGTTACATGCTGTAAGCAAACCAAGGCTGGCTTGCAGAGTCAGGATTGACGAACAATGGCCTGTGGGACATTAACAGGAACAGATTACTTTGTTCTGCCCTGAGCCAGAAGTCTAAAGGCATTATTGAACAGTCAGGAGGGCTCTTGCATTACTAAGGCAACAGTTTGCTTGGAGGGCTGTATATATTATTGGGTGGGCATGTAATGGTGATGGGGGAGATGGGGGAAGGGGGTTAGAGCAGTGTTTGTCTTATTGCATTGCTGTTTTTCCAATTGCTGGAAAGTGTCTTTAGAAACTCAGCTAAATGTCTTGTCATGACAGGAAAAATATCACTGATTCCAGTTAACACTTTGTTTACACATTTTTCATGATATTCACAGAAGAAACAGTAATTCAGTTTCTCTTTTTGCATAAAGACTAATATTTGTTATCATTATTGAAATTAACTTCTGTATTTTAGCAATGCAAAAAAAAAAAAAAAAAAAAAAGCATGCAAAACCAGAAAAGGTTATACCTTTAATATACCATTAAAGGTAATACTGCCAATTCACATACTTACTGCTTGGTAGGTCTCCATAAAAACTGGGGCACAAAAGTGTTGCTGCTTCTACATTTCGCCATTTGTCATGTACAGATTCTGGCTGCTGTGGACTAAAAGGATATGAAACTATTAAGCAAAACCTGAACACAACCTGAATTAGAATCTTATTTATTAAGGTAGGGTTGTTGTTTTTTTTACAGTAGGCACTCTGATATCAATCAACCCCAATTAAGTTTCTCCTCAGATATCTCTTGCATTCTTCTGCCTATAATTTGGTATTTAAACAATCACAAATATACAGCACAGAAAAGTACCATACAAATGCAGGAAGGAACTTAAGCCTAATGAGCTTTGAGCCAAATATGAAGCTTTATTTTGCAATAAAGAGACCAATTCATATGAAAAGAACTATTAAAACACCATTTTCACAAAAGAATTTGTCTGGGTTTTTTCCAATACACAGGACAAAAGTTCAAGGGAAACTAAAAGCCTTTTTTTTATAAGTTTCCCTTTTTTTACCACAGTAGTAAATAATTTAGAGTATCATTACAATACTTGGGATTTCAGTGGATTGCTACAATTTAGGTGACTAGTGTGTACATATGCTTGCTCTGAGTCACTAACTCAACAACCTAACCCTTGAAAACAAAGGATATGGATAGCAGAGAAAAAGTGAAAAAACCACAAACCCTTGCACAATTTAAAACTATTTCTTTTAAGTAAATCACAATAGTGACCTGCAAAAACTACATTTGTGTGTTATTTTAAAAATAATATATTTGCCTTTCAAATTCACTACAATGAACAGGATTCATAACGTTTCAAAAGACTTTATAATACCAAACAAGTCTCTTTAACTTTAATTTAGAGTCACAAATGTCAAAAAGCAGGAGAAAACAAATTTTTTGAAGATATTTTCTTCCCAGGTTCTTCCTATTTCTGTCCCACTTTTATGATCTGGCACCTTTTGCTGCAGGTTCCTTTATTTTCACAGGCTGTGTCAAGTTGCAAAGAACCAACAGCTAGACAAACACTGGAACCTTGCAAGCTGTGAGAGCTGTCCTACTAACTACTTCTGAAAATACTGTGGCAAATTAGAATTCAATATGTAGGCTTCTTTTCCCTTGAGCATAGCATAGCTTTGGCTAAAGCAACTGTCAAAAGACATTTGGCTGCATACTGCACTTTTAGATGGAAAACTAACCAAACCATTTGCTAAAGATGTTTGGGTTTATATTTTTATGGATCCTAGAGAAAACTTAAAATTAAATAGCACTGTTCTGGGGAAAAAAAACCCAAAAAAACAAAAAAACAAAAAAAAAACAAAACAAAACAAAACAAAAAAAAAAAACACACAAAAAAAGAGTGCCTTTTTTCCTTGCAGCAACTTTAATACTTACAGTTTTACAGGATATATGTCCCAAAGCCAGGATGCACATGTCTGGGAAAAACGTTTAATTCTGGTACACTAATTTCAATACACAATGTCTTTCCAAAAGAGTGCTGCACAAGGCAAGCATAAAGTACTTTTTACATGGAAAGGAATTCATGCTAAAGCTGGAATCTTGAAACAAGTATTCATATAAGAATTGAATTGCATTGAATATAGACCAATAGGTAACATGATCAGCAGCAAAAGTAACTGAGAAATGTGCATTTGCCCTGTGGGATGGTGCACATGTCTTGAGAGATGCTGAGTGCCCAGATCTTTCTAGGAGACGCAGATATTTGCTGCAAGATCAATATTTTCTGTTGTCCCTTCTTGCCTTGGGGTCAGAGCATCACCAACACCAAAGTTAATTGTCCCTAAAAAACTAAATACAGACCAACGCTATGTTTGCCGAACAACAAAAAATCCATGGACAATATCCATTGCCTGATTAGCATGCTCTATTTGGCTTGGTCAAATAATGTTGAGCATGTTATTTTTCCTTTCATGCTGAAAAAGCATTTAGTCAATAAATTTGCTTTGAATAACATAAATGCTATTTGGGATGGTTCTCAAAACATAGGGGCTGACGAGTCATTCATTCCCAGCAGCTGCCATCATTACTGGAGGCATTGTACTTCAGGTAGTATAACTAGGGCAGACTATTCTTGTCTCTTTATGTTTTATTTATCTGTGAAGTCAAGGGTTGCATGGCAAAGGAATTATATTGCTTATAGGGTGTAGAAGTTTTAACAGCACAAACGTGCTTAATGCACATCTCACTATGTGCCTAAAGAGACCTCATTATTCTACTTATATTATAAAGGAAGAGAAGACTCAGAATATTCTTAGTTGGAAGGGACCCACAAGGACCATCAAGCCCACCTCCTAAGTGAATGGCCCATACATGGCCTACAACCTCAGTGATATCAACATTATGCTCTACCCATCTGAGTTAATCTCAGTGTCATGCAGAAGGAGTGCAGAAGCTGGAAGCATGGAGATGTACTTGTTAAAAATCCTCTTCCCAAAAATATGTCACTGGCTGTGTGTTTCTTAAGCTATTCAGAGGTAAGGTTTGGGGCAGGAATAAATTTCTGTTTAGACATTACTTTGCTGTGACTTGTTCTTTGAAATCAAGTTATGGGCTTGTTTTAATTGTAAGCATATTTTATTTTTGTGTGGTTTTGGGACAGTAAAGTCTATTCAAGTGCAATAGTGTGACTAGGAGGAACTGGGTTTGGATGTAGAGACATTAGAAAATGTAATCTGCTCATACTGAAGTTCTTACCTTTCAATTTCATCTGAAACTACTGATGCTGTGTTAATTATCCTGTTGATTAAAGCTATTCTGCTAAATAAGAAGAATACTTTTTCCAAGTTCCTTGATCCACAATTATTATTCTCATGTCCATCCTTCTTTCCAGATGGTCCTTCAGTTGCAGCAAGGTATTTGTTTGATAAATCAAGGACTCTTTTTGAAAACAAGTTGAAAACTTCATGTTCTCCTAGCACACCACAATCAGTACATTTCCATCCTGGCAACATCAGCGAGAGGTAGCTTTCATCTGACACAATTCCAAGAGAAACAGGACACTGAAGCCTCGAGATATCCAAGTGCCTTGCACAGAGACTGTCTGTTTCTTTATCTACACCCCATGGTAGGAGACACGACAAAAGCAGTTTAGCAGTATCAGTGGCAATGTTCACATCAATGTTTCCTGATGGCTGCATTCTGATCTTTCTTGAACTCTTCATTTTTTTCCGTCTTTTCATGCCACCACTTTCTTCCACAGGCCTAGCTGCGTTATTATCCCTATGAACTTGGTCTGAACAAGCAGTCTCTGCCTGCCCATCTACTTGAGGTACAAAGGCAGCAGTTTTATTTCTTTTTAATGTCAGTGCCCTTTTCTCAGTAGTACTTTTAGCTCTTTCTAGAGTGTATTGGTTGTGGAATGATTTTGATGACTTAAATCCATTGAGTTGAGATGAGAGAAGTTCCTCAAGTTTTTCCAGGTCAAATAAGAGAATATGAAAGTTCGCATTGTTCCATTTTGTCTTTGCTGGCAAAATAGTAAAGGGTTGTTGGATGCAGCTGGTACCAATCAACTGAAAGAAAAATATCAAATGTCCAAACAAAAATACAGCAGTATTTTGTAATTTTCAAGACATCAACATAGAATTGCCTATGGAATAGACCAAAGCTATTAACTCTGTTAAGTTCAATTTAATTATATTTATTTAGTTTTGATTAAGCAAAAAAGATTTGCTTCCAAATAACTTAAGATACCCAGACGCATCCATGTGTAAATAGTATAAAATAAGCTCCTTAATGTCTTCAATTACACAGCCATACTGTAGATTGCACATATCTTTGCAAAAAGTCTAGGCTGGTATTTCTTCTGCTAAGTCTCATTTCAAGCTAAAAGAATTTTTTGAAAATTTTAAAGGATAAAACCTCTGTTTTTTGAAAATAAACAGAGTAGCAAATCACACAATGCTGAAAAAAATCCTGCAAACCTGAGTGTCTGTATGCCTTTTTGCAATGTGCGATATGGGATATATGTAGGGGATTTGTATGGAATAAAGACTACACCTTTTGCTATTTCAAAATGTGCAAAGTTGTCTAAAAGTTACCTCTTTCTGAGATAAGCCACTTATCAAGAACAATAAGGAACCTAAGTAAACAAATCTGCACACGCACAATTAATTATCTTAGCTGAAAATAATGAGAGAAAGGCTACTACAGTATTTGTGAACATCTGACTTTATCTTGTACCACATTTTCTACCTACATCTGTCTAGAATTTTCCATAGTTCTTCCCCAACTTTAAAGCCCTTTCACAGTAATGACAACTTGTAAAGCATAATTTCAACTCTACACATTAATGCGATAAACACACATAGCTAATTACTGTTGTTAATAAATGACCAAAGAACATAGTTTTTGAAACCTGAAGATTTGAGAAGAGCTACAGATGTTCTGAACTTTAGACTCACATGTTAAACTGCAGAAGTAACTTAATGATGATGAACTGTCAGCTGAACATTAGGCAATCTTAAAAATCAACTTCACAAAAAAAAAAAAATTACTCCATTTTAGCCTTGCAGTTCCATTATTTAAATGATAAATTGTCATGAAGACGTAAATTTTACATATTTTCTTTTACCAGTGCCCTTGGCATAGGGTAGGTACTATGCTGTGACAAACTCCAGTGGAAGGGACATCTCCAGGCACTTTGAAAATGAGCTGATGAGCTCACACTGAGACACAACATTTTATATCATAAACCTGCTGCATCTACTAAAGAAGTATGTTTTACCTTCAGGGAAACACCAGGAGTGAGGGAATATAAACTCCTTCTTGACATTTCTGCCCTTTTCTTTAAGCATTTATGACTGGTATGTTTTTATTGTCCTGCACCAGCTTATGCTCTCAGCACCATACTCAGACTATTTCACCTTTACAAGCAGAAAGTCACATCAAGAAGCAACTTTTCATCTCAGTAATACTTTTACAAACAATCATGCCAGCTTCCATATCACAAGTGATACAGAATTTTCCAGATCACTCTTAGTTTTAATTTTCTTTTGATGATTTGAAACATTCCATTAAAGAAAAGAACCTTCTGTTGAGAACAGTTAAATCTCAAAATAAACCATCAAGTGTTAGTAAACAGGGCACCAACCAGCTCTTCCAAGAATGCAACATAGTTTACCTCATCTTTCTCATGACCACCTTACCTAACTCCTTTCTCATTACAAACTACAATTTTATAGGATTAGCTATTTTTTAACTGTTAGTATTGTAGTACAAATAACAAGAATTGACTACTTGAACTTTGTGTCATTTGACTATTTGGTTTTGGGCAGTAATATAATTTAGCTTTTTGTTATTTAGGGAATGGTGCTTCCAAGCAGATGAGGATGTATTCTAAATACATAATCTCATTTAAAGATCTCCATAGGGAGTCATAAATAAGAGATTATAATTGCTTGTTCAGGTTTTCTTTTTATCCCTTTCCTTTTTCCTTTTTTTTAAAAAAATACATTCTAGTTAAGCACTAGGATTATTTTAATCTTTAATTATGCTGTTTGCTAATAGATAGGGAGAACCCCATGGAATGCAAACACTGGAATTCACAGACTAGCTTTGACGTTAATTGAAGCTATTATTTTTTAGCCAAGCATTTTCTCTTTCTATACACTTATACTTGCTTGATTAACATTTAGAAACCTTTAGTGAAATCACCATCCAAACAAAGGATAACACAGTGACAATGTCAATCCATTAAGACATCTGGTGATGCTACCAGATATGTACTAGGATATGTATGAAGTCACAATAAGCATTCATGGTTTATTGGCAATATGAAAGCTTGTTGACATTGATCCTAAAACTGTCTGCCAAGTCAGCTCTCTGCCACAGCACTTCATTCCAATCAAAGAAGGTGAACATCCAAACTTTTAGATGTAAAATGCAATTTAGGATATATGGGCAAGTTATTCTCTGTAATAGAAGATTATAGAGAATGGAAAGACACCCATAAAATTAACTACAAAACATAGAGCTGGAAACTGTATTTGTTGAATATTGAAAAACAGATAATTACATTATTTATATTATACCTTTCCTTTTCTAGTTTAACCATTTCTAATTTCAAAGTTTATTTTTGACAAGGACAACCTACAGTTAGCTTTAAAGAAGCAAAAAGTCTGACTACAGACCAAAATTATATCATGAGACTTGTGAACCTTTTGTGCATCACTAACCCACAGCAGAACAACTTTTCTATATCCAGGAAAGAGCAAGGTTCAGGGAGGCTTTGAAATCCCAAGCTGTTTTCCATGCATTATCAGTGTCCTCCAACAACCTCTCCAGTTTGTCACCGAAGGTGTTTGAGCTAGGATCAGACGAGAGCTAGGATAGACTATTTCAGTTGGAAGGGACCTACAAGGATCATTCAGTCCAACTAGACTCTCCAAACATCCCTTAAACACTCACCAGCTTGGGGCATTGTACACCTCTCTCAGAAGCCTGTTCCAGCTTTCTGGTATGCAATGCATCACTGCTCCACAAGTTGTAATCCTTTTTCCTCTTTCTTCATTCTTAGCACCCAAGGAAAAACCTTTCTGTGACTACGGGAAGGGGGCAGCAGGGGGTTGTGCTTACTGTGGCCCCAACTGCATCAATACATGCCATTATCTTTAACAGATTTAAGACAGACATATCACATAAAAATTTCATGGGAAGTACAATTCAAGTGTTATTTTACCTAGCTGCCTTCTCATCTCTAAAGGCCTTTTTCCACTGGGATCCAACTTGTTCTGGGAATGGTATTTCACTTAAAATACACACTTCCATTAGCTGACAGGGATTCCCATACTTTTTCAGTTCCTCATATGTATGTACTTCCACCATGTATCTCCTCTCTTTACCAGAAGTTTTCTATTGTGGGTTTTGTACTAAAAACAGATTTGACAAGAATGATGTTGACATTCACTTTTTTAAGGAAATAAAGTGGGCAAAAAATCTCAAGGTAGAAATTTTATAAGGCAAACAAGACTCAAAATACACTTAGAGGCTGCTTTGATACCACTGAATAGAAGTTTCTCAGTTCTCACAGCACAAGTTGTATTAACTCCTATGTTAAACAAGTCCTGAAGTATTAAATGTGACTTTTCTTCCCAACTTTTGGCCTTCTTCATCCATTGCACTCTCACTTTATCCCACCATAACAGGATAGAAGTGGCAGAAAATTGATCCCAAAGTTCCCAGTACCTGCAGAATGAATCATAATGTACAAAGCCTAAGGGGGAGCTATCCTCTTCATAGCTCATATGCTGATTCTAAATAAGTTTTTTTAAATTATGCAATATTCAAGGGTTTTTAATTCTGTTCCTTTGGGCTTCCCCCTTTAAAAGAACATATTTTGATTCATTAACAATGAACAAGTTCAATCCCCTCTTTTATCCATTGCTTGCCACCTGCAAAGGCTCAAGAAAATACTAGACAGAAACTGAAGAACTTACTTAAAGGGGAACTTTTAGGTAGATTAGGCAGGAGGAGACTGGGGAGGGGAATGTGGGAAGCTTAACTGAAATAATGCCAAAGAGAGTGGAAGGTTCCTTCATTCATAGCAGTTGCATTGTTTTATTTTTCTTGGGGTCCAAGATTTACTGTTTCTGATTTGCTCGAGAGGCTTCTTTTTAAGTTATATAGTCTTCTATTTTGACAGCAATTAGGCCATTGACTTTTAATACAGATACACTACAACAGCTCACTGAAGTAGATGGTAAAAGAGTAAGTCTTATCTGATGGACTTTTAAAGAGTAATTGTTTCATTATTAAATATACTTACTATTAATAAATTAATGCAAACTTAACCACTAAAATACCAGCATCCTACTGTTTGCTCAATGAAGATATTCTGAATATCCACTTGTACTATATGTCTTCAAACAGGATTTTTTAAACAAACCCAATATAGAATCATCGAAACCACCACATCTTATAGGATCTAGGAAGTTTTTTTACATGATAATTTTGGAAATATCACAATGATGTTTGGTAATGAAATATCATAATGCTTATTTCAATGAAATTAAAAATTTTCATCCATCTTTACTGAATTCTTTTTATTACACTACAAAGAAAATAGAAACTGTAAAGACATATATGTATGTCTGAATCAGTCTTCTTATACTCTAACTATCATTAACAGTAAACATTTTATTTTTAAAAGAACTAAATTGTGGAGAAGCTGTTACAGAAAAGAAAGAGAAGGGTAGTAGAATTTGTCAAACAAAATTGATTGATGGGTAAGCATTTTCTGTCCCTTGATCAGGATTGTCAACAGAAGTTCACAGGTCATAACTTCTCATCTCATCACTGATTTGGCTCTGGGCTCACAAAAAATAAGTACATCACACACCTGCTTGTAAAAGCTGTTTAGGTACTCCTACCCTCATGTTACATTTGCACTTTGTGGAGATTGAAGAACTGTTAACTAAAGCATGGGTACCACACCTAAGTGTCTTCCACATTAACTTATATTGCCAATGATAGCTCTGGTTTATTCTGCATAATGTTTTATCCTTGATGTTGGGAAGGAATACCTGTATTAGCTTTTGTTAGATTTGGGTTTGTGTTTTTCATCTACTTTTAACTACTAAACAGGTCTAAAATCATTTTTTCTTGCAAAGATGTTTTTCTCTTCCATCTTTTAAATGAAAATAGTAGCATAAGATAAGTAGCAAATGTGTCCCCAAAACATAAATCTATTTCATGCATAGTTCTGCAAACCAGGAAACTTGTAACTGTCTCTTGAATTGTCACAGAAAATAAATACATAAACAATTCACAAAATGGCCAGCACAGTGCAAATTAAAGCATTAAATTTATTTCGAAATCCTCTGAGCCCTCAGTTGCTAGAGATGGTAGTCGATAGGAGTAAAAAAAATTGCCTCCTTCAAGTGTGCTTGGTGAACAGCAGCTTGATGATTGGCAGCACAAATAGAAGACAAACGAGAAAGCCTTCAATCTGCAGCTGATGCACAGGAAGAACATGGGGAGCTGAGTTTACAATAGAGAAAACATTACCAAGCTAATGGCACAGGCAATCGTTTGACCACCATGCATCTCTGATAGCAGCAGGGCATCCATTTTCAGTTAAGTGTTAGAGTACCTTTTTGCTTTCTCTGACCACTGCAGGGGTAAAACAACCCAGTGCGTGAAACCCACTGACTGGTAATAAATTACTATATTGGATACTTTTTGTTTTCTTTCAGCAATGACTTTACTGTGTGCTCTTGCTATCATTACCAATTAAAGTGGAGCTCACGTTAGCAAGCTGTATCTAACTGTATATCAGTCCCCACGCTCCAATTGCTTTGGCAAGAATCACGGGGTCAAGAGGCTCCTTTGACCTTTATCAGCTACGTCTCTCTGACCACTCACTATTTGAAGCAATCTCGACTGAACAGATGGACACTTTTGCAGTCTCTATAAAGCTTAGAATATAAAGTTAAATGAAATTGTGTTTGGGGCTTCAAACTGGTTTATGAGCATAAAATATAGTTAGCAAGTTCCACAAAAACCTCAGATTTCAAATAGCGCATCTTAAACCTATGCCATGAACAGAACACCTCTTTATCTACTAGGAAATTGTATTTTTTGGATGTGTCTTCTACACGTAAAACCAAAGACTTGATGTAACTTACATGTCTACTTATCATCGAGTCACTTCCAAATTAAGGAAGCCTAATTTACTTTGATCATTAAAAGACAAGAAAGAAGAAGAGCTAGTATAACCTTTTCCCATGACAGCCCAACATACAGCCCATGATCAAACATCATTCAGTGGAAGAGTACTAAGAGAATACAGACCATAGACATGTATTTTATGACTCGAATTTTGATGCAATAATTTAAAAAACAAGGCCTTTAAGAAATGTAAGATAGAGAAATCTGAAATGAGGGTCCAAGTCTTCTCTAAAGGAGACTTCAAATGCTCAAGGTCATGCTTGAAGAACTGTTAATAATTAGATGGAAATATGGACTTTCAATCCTATTTTGAATTTGGAATTGTAAATGAAAAATAATCTAAGCATTGAATGGTGTCTTATTTCAGGTAAATCCCATCAGCAAACCTGCTTTCTTCAGTTCATAACTGTTTTGCAAATACAGCTATCTTATTTTCTTGCTCTGCTGAAAGGACAAGCAATCTAGGATATGTGCAAAGATGCATTTATTTAAAAACAGTTACAAGCAGCAGGAATATAATTGAAATAGCACTTAAATATACACCATACACCAGCTCAAAAATAACCTGCTGAGGAAGAAAGGATGCAAATTATTGGATACACTTTCATCTCCAAATAAAAACCATATGCACTTCCTAATCCAATATTAGTTCTTACCAGTAGTCCACATATCACACCCTTGTCTAGCCCTCCCCACCTCCCGAGCTTCAAATTTAGGGAGCATGTGAAGAGTTGCTGTCACTAAGAGTATCCATGGCCTCCCAAAGCGCACAAAGAGGCCAGGCTTACCTGCCAGAAAGCAAGGCTGGCCTCATGCACAGGGTGAGCATCTCACAGTTATGGTGTCACTATCCCAAGGTCATTCATATTACTTACCTTCAGACACGTCACCTAGTCATAGGACAGGGTCATTTGATGGGGGCATTCAGAACTTTTTTCTTATTCATTTACCCTTTTTATAGCTCAGTACTCACATATAAAGGACTATCTGTAAAAAGCCTGGAGTCAGTATTGGTGCCCCAGTTTGCTTTCATATGCAATTTATGCTTGACCTGAGGCTTCATCGTTTGGACAATGCAGTCCCAAACTAATGTGTCAACTCATGATGAATTTTCCCATGTGAACTAGTAAAAACTGTTTTGAACTTGCCTTGCATTACTTCTATTATGGTATTCATTAAAACTCTGGTTGTATTACTGGGGATACCCAGATCCTCCTAAGAATCCACCTCCCATGAAGAAAAGGTCACAGTACTTTTTGAGTTTGCACCACTGCTTATCTACCAACCTAACTGCAAAATAAGCAGTCACCCTCTTTCCTCCCAACACTGTAATCTTTCGTTTTTCTTTTGTTAAATCCCAGTGGAAGGCTTTACTATCCTCAAAGCACTTTGAACAGTAACTGTAGCATCACTGCTGATGCATCTGTGGCACAATGTAAGTAATTAAGCCAAGGAGTCTTCAGGCTCAAGCTGTGTGATGAATAGTCTAAGCAACTGAATAAACCCTCTTTTTATCATGTATGGAAGGCCACTGTCAGGCAGATTGTAGTCCAGATGGATCTACTGGGCACAAAAATTTCAATTGTTCAAGAAGAATTGCTAACACATCTATTCTATTGCTCAATGTAGAGGTTAGGTATAAAAATTTAATGTTTCACACATTTTATTTTCAAGTTAACACTCTCTCTCCACATCAAACATCTTAAGAATTCTTTATTGGATTTAATTAAAGTGTACATATAAAAATGATTATGGAGACAAATATTTAAAAGATAACAAAGAATAACAGGCAAATAAAATTAATATTCTGAATATCCTTCACAAGTTTTCAACACTAGAAAACAAGCCTACACTTTATTTTTCAGAAAAATATTTGAAGAGACATATAGACTATATTTTACAGACAACTTCTACTTTGCTCTAGAATTCATATCACCGCCTGTGTCTGGGCATACTATCAGAAAGGCAATTCAAAATATAATACTTTTGACAAAATCTTGTCTAATAATTTTATCATAGAAAGAATATAAAAGTGAACTGTAAACCCACTCATCTCTAACTAACATCCATTTCTGACATGGACAGTCTCAGCTGCGAAAAGTTTCAATGGAAAGAAGGAATAAGATGGTGTTTAAAGTTAAGTATTATTTATACACTCAATATTCAAATACTCTGCCTACATCTTAATATATTAACTTAAATTTGAATGTAAAAGTAAATTTTGTAATCGTATCTTTAGAAATACTTACAGCTTAGTGCTGGGTGGTAGTGAAAAATTTTCATCCTCACTCAGCACTTTAGAAAAAAAAGATGGAACATCTCCAAAGTTTTCTTGATCATCAACTGGACAAGAAATGCTACAGCAATCCAAAGCCACAGACTGCTGGCTCAGGATTTAGGAATTATCATATTGAACAATTTACTGGATGAATGAACATCCAAATATCTGTGAGATATAATGTTGAACATAGAGATACTGCCAACAGGACTTGTGCAAGAGCTTTGTCCTAAGAAGGACTGACGTATATAAAAATTAAGTTTGCAATACAAGTCTGGGTGCTGACTCCAACTGAAATAACATATTTACCCTGGAGCTGTTCTGAATGCATTCCCCATCTTGAATTATAAGAGTCTCACCCAGAAAATTTATCTACATAAAAGTTCTAGATCAATTCAATGAGCAAGTGACTTTCTACTAAAGAAAAATAACAACAACAACAACAACAACAAAAAAAAAAAAAAAAAAAATCCTGTGTATTCTAGAAAGCGCCATTCTTGAGATTTTAAGAATAGGCAAGCTGGACTTTCTTCAGATTCTACAGCATTCTAGCTATAGAATCTATCAAGAGATTATCAAGAGGGTAGCTGAGTTTCTGTACCCATAGACCTCATACTGTTCTTTCCTTGCAAGCTGTTCAGCCTTACTGTAGAGGCTTCCAAAAGGACAGGATTAGGAAACAAATATTCTCTGGTGTCTGCTTGGATGATTCGTCCTTTCCCATACGTATTGCAAGGCCTAAACTTGACCACTACCACAAATTAAGGTTTGAGTATTAATCTACAAAAAAAAAAAAAAGTTAAGAGAATGGACATATAACCTCTGCTGTTGCTTTGTTTGTTTGAAATCAAGTCTCGAAATAGGCAAGATTTTATACATAGAAGATTTTATTTCTTCTATATAACCGAGACAAGAATTTCAATTAGCTCTCAGAAGGAAGCTAGCAGATAAGTCTTTCTTAGGGTCTAAACCTCCTATTTCTCAAGTTACATGAAAGATAATGACAAGCTTCTGAAAAAGTCACTACTTTTTTTTTTTTTAAATAGATATGTGAGGTGGAAACCTAGAAAAATGTCTCACACTGAATTCACTCTGAATTCTTGCTAATATTTTCTTTCACTAAAATAATATTAATTAACTATAAGAGGCCAGGGAATTAATGTTTAGAATAGAAAATGTGATTCAGAACAGTAAAGATCCCACCATATCACTACCATGAACTGTGAAGAATTTAAAGAAAACCATTAAACAACATGAAAATAAAAAGGTTGTAACAAAGACCAGGTGATTTGTTTTAGAATTAGGCAGAGCATTTAGAAGGAAAATCAGTCATGCTGATTGACAGAACAAGTCACACCTTCTAGACTACAAAAGCAGTAAAGGTAAAATCCAAGATAGGAAAACTCAAACTGCGCCCAGCTCCACATCCAGACCTGAAAGAAACAGTCCTAAGTGGCAAATACAATATCCTGAACACCACTTCCATAAGTTAGAAACTATATATTTTTAATAACTGTATATCTCTAAAAAACCAAGATGCAAACTTTGCTAAAGATTCCAAGAGACAGAAGGAAATCTCAGCATGGCAGTAGAAGTATGGGAAAAGAAAGACTAAGACAACAATAGTTAGGTTAGCTTCAATAAATTATCCTTCAACATGAAATACTTCACAAGGGCTGTTGATATTGACCTTAGATTTATTTCTAGTAGGATACTATAGCAGCCTCTTTAGCTTTATCACACAGTCCAATTAGTTGTCCAGGAAGAGAAAGAAGTTTTAAGTCAGTCACATAGTAGAAAAGAATCAGTGTCAGAAACATTGAAATAAGTAGTTAAGACTTATCAGATTTCTGTCATCCTGTGTTAATTGCTATCCATGTATGTACGATTAAAATGTGCTGCAATATCACAACATCAGATTTTTTGGTTTCATTTTGCTTTGAGGCGAACAATGGGGAAAACACAAACCAACAAATTTTTGACTTGGTGAGCCAATTCAAAAACTACAGTAACTTCCATCAAAGATGGCACATGGTCAATGCTATTGATATCCCTCAGGATCATGGCTCTTTTTAACTGGTCCCAAATTAATCTCATAACTCCCAAGTTATTAATTCTGTAGTTATGTTGCTACCTTGGTCTCTTGATAAAATATTAATTGTAAAATTTCAAAGGAAATGTAGTACTAAGTGTTTTGCAACTGAATTACAGAGAAAAAAAAATCTGAATATATTGAGCCCTTTTTTCTTCCCTCATTTTCCTATTATGCTTACTTAATAAACTACTAAATCTACACTATCCCAGAAAAGAATAAATACCCTTGCAGCAGCAAGGTGATGTTGCCAACTTTAAGGAGAAATAATCTACTACTTTCTATTTTGCTTTGTCCTTAATAATCTACTTCACATAAATCATCAAGCTCTCTAATTCCCCATAACAATGCTGTAAATATTATAAAAGGGAAGAAATTAAAGGAATCCATGTCTGTGACACCATTTTTTATGATATCACTCCTGATTTCTTATTTGCTAAGTATTATTTTGTATTTGTGTTCGTATCTTATTTCCATTTTTCTATCAATTTTTCCATCAGTAAGATTTAACTAGCAGTGAATTTCCAGGCTTCCAATAACAATTTTATTTTCAAATTGCTTCACTTGCTATACTAAAACAAATAGCTGCTATTGTCCTGCAGTTTTCATTTGCCTCTTACTTATTCTGTGCAGCAGCAAAGTAGATATTTCTTTTATTATTTATAACTTCTGGACCTTCTTGGCTTTACATATTTTTGTTCTGACCAAAATGCATACTATTACGTAAGTGAATATCAATTTCTGAAGGACTTCTATTACAAAATATTTTAAGAAACTGCTGAATTAGTATATCAAAAAACCCCATACTTATAAAACCTCACATATAAATGAACGTTCCTCTCCCCCATTGTTGCCTTGTCTTATATACACAGTAAAAAATCCCTTTTCTAATCTAGATTTTCAGTAGTATAATTTAGGAGTTCAAGCTCCAGCAGCTAGTGCACAGATTTTATATGCTGCTTCTGCCTCCAATGTTTTTACCTAGACCACTCTGATGACTTTACAGAAATCACTAGAAATATTAGGGCATGATAAACACAGGTTTATATCCAAACTATTGAAGCTGAAAAGGTAGAAAACTTTCCAACATGAAGGGTTTCTGGAACATCAGGAAAACAATTCCAAGACACATCCAGCATTTTATGTGCATCAATGAAATCTTTGTATGATGCACTGAAGCATTTCAATTTTTTTAAATCAGTTTTTCACAGAGCTCCAATTTTCAGACAGAACTATGACTTAAAGGTATAATGAGAGCTAGTTCCATACAAACACCATGAGCACAGTCTAGTGTGTATTCTATTGTAATTAAGACCAGTGATTCAATACCTATTGCTACTGGCCAGGTATCATAGCAACCTTGTGTCACTGAATACTGCTGGAAAACTGTTCAGCACTAGCAAGACCATGCTTCAGGAAAATCTACAATGGCACTACAGATTGTCAACATCTGTGGGGGTTGTTACAGGGAGCACAACAAAGAAACCTGCTTTAAAAACCCCTATACTTAGAAAATTGACAGGGATACTACAGTAGCACTACAAAAATTAAAAAAAAAAACAAGGGGAAGGAAAGAATATTTTTTTGCCAGTAGTTACACAACTTATGCACCCGCATCCTAACATTTATCCCTATAAACAGAATTGCAATAATGCTGCATCATCACATTGTTTATGTATATCTGCAAAGCACTGTCTTTCTTTTTAGCTAAAGACAAACATCATTCACCACCCAACATTAATCTGAAAATAAAACAGCCTCACTTTCAAAATAATATTTAAACTTTCACAAATGAACTCTAGATAGTCTTGTATAAATCTGCAAAAAAAAAAAAGGAGAAAACAGGTTACTATGAACAAGAACCCAATATTGATTTTTCTGCGGTGCAGTAAAGCATCTCCATTCTATTTGGCTGCTGTCAAAGCCACTCTTTAACAGCTGGAGTCAAATTGCACTATTTACAGCAAGAGCCCTTGTCAAGTGGACCATAAGTATTCTAACAATACACTATTCAAATGGCACTTTGCCACACAAATTGCTGACTTGATGAATACCCTATGTCAATGACTAAGGCCAATATAAAAGTTTCATTTTTATGAGAGGTTTTACATTCACATACTAAGTAAAGCTTTCTTGAAGAACTATTAAGCTATATATTTTGGGTCTTTTGACATTAAAAATAATTAAAATATGTTTAAATATATCAAGAGGATTTGACAACATTAATATGGATCTTGTGTTAACTGCATTTGTCACAGTCATCTGTTATTGGTACTCCCACTGGCACGTGCAGCACAACAAAAGAATTAAAATGGTCAAAACACCATGAAATCAAAACATTCTGCTTTTGTATCCATGATTTACATGACGGCAAAAGTTTTGAAAGAAAGCCTTTGAAGCTGGACTACTATGTGAGGATATTTATCTTTTTTAGGAGGAAGGAAAGAGACTATTATTTTGAAAACATTCTTTTATCTTCAATATAATATGAATTGTAAAACAATGTAATAATGGCAGCAATTATTGCTGACTTTTACTTGCAATCTTCATGTGGATCATGCATTGTACAAAAAGATCACTCACAATTATAGCACCAACAGGACAGAATAGCTACCCACTCATTTTTCCTGTCACATAAATCTTCTAAAATTGAGTTATTTACTATGTGCTAAAATTGATGATTTTTTTGATAGAAAAGTTATTAATAATTTAGTATGTTGATAAATTTCTAATACACAATTTTCCAAAGAAGGAAATTGATAATGCAACATTCATTCTATATTAAAACCCTCTGATAATCTGAAAGTTTTATGATAGTTTTACATGTGTAGTAATTATATGCTTTAATTCATAGAGCATGGAATGCTGAAGTCTGATAACCAGTCCTCTCACTAAATATATGGGACCTGAATTCCCAGAATATTTCAAGATTCTAAAATACAATAATGCAAAAGAGCCCTCTTTGAAAAAACTAAAAAAAAAAAAAAAAGTTTGCTGCACAAAACTTAAAAACAGTAAACCATATAACAAACCTTCAATTCAGCAATAACAGAACAGTGCTAGAAGAGCTGCAGAGTTCCACACTCCTTTTGTGTAGCCAGCACTGGGCTTCTGCAAAAGCATTAAGGGGACTTCCATTGTTATGTTGTTCCCAGATTCAGCTACAGTAAATACACTTAGGGTCCAGCATCTCCCACACCCATCTACAGAACCCTCTCCAATGCAGATGCAAGTGGCAAGAAGCTCTGAATGTACTGGATGACACGCGTTTGATGAATGAAAATTGCTTTTCCAAGTACAGAACTTAATTTATTATGAATTTAGACAAACCTACAGGTCTGTAGTGACAAAAAATAACATTAATCTGCAAAAAAAGATTTTGACAGAAAAGGTCCAAGAGACATCAATAGTATTCTTAATAAGTTTGCATTTGGACAAGATAATTAACGAACAATATTTAAACATGGAAACAGAAAATTATTTTCAGAAATCAGAGCAGACAAGATTTAGATCAGATAAAAAAAACACTACAAGTTATTACATTGCCATGGTGTCTTTCCTGTTGTGATATTTCTCCTAATTTAAGATCATGATAATTCCCATAGCATGTTTAACTCCACACTTCAAAGTTTACAAAAAACTCTTTTCCCATATTTCATAATCAGAGCATTTTCTTTCCTCCCACCTTCTTAAAACCATGCAATTTTCAATTTAATAGATGTACCTAAAACTACTTACCAAACAACTACCAAAACTTTTTTCTTTTGTTCCTATTTAGGAAGGCAAGAAGAAACTATTCTTTTTAACAAACTAACAGGGAGATCAGATTCTGTGTCAATGGCCAACTAGTGCACCATCTGCCCCACAACATGCTCAGCAGGATTACACGCTAATAAGACTTTTCAGAAAATGGGATCAAAAAGAACTTTAGAAATCAGACCAAGGTTAGTAAAAGGTCAAAGAAAAATATTGAGTTAAACTACAATCCTTGGAAACCCAATGTCATATGTAAATTTGAAGATACAATGAAGAAAAAACAATAAAATTCAAGAGTGAGGACTTGGATCAAGCTGTACTTGATCAGTTTTGAAATACCTGCTACTTCATTTTCTATAATTAAAAAATCCAGAATAAAGGCCAGAGACCGTTCTGAAGGCTGTTTTTATGCGTGATTGAGAGAAAGCATTTTTCATTCTCAATACTTGTGTTAAAATATCTTCTATGTACATTGAGGGTTGAGGAATAGCAGACATGAGTTCCCTCATTTATTGCAGAGAACAGAATTCCCAAAACCCATTAATTAAAAAGTGATAAATAAGTACAAACAACAAGAAAGCCCTATTCTTAAGATACACTCTTATCAAGAGTTCAGTGAATATATTACCTACTGATGCATAAATAGGGTTTAAGAAAATAGGTATGTACCATTTTTTCCCTACATGAAAAAGGCAATACCCATTGAATTTGATTATATTAAATTACAGATAATTATAATAATCCAGTTTAAAACTAGAAAAATTTACTGTATTAATTTTTAAAATAGCTACAAAAAGTGATAAAAGTGTATATATATAATATATATAAGCCACAGGAAAATAGAGTGACTATTGCATTTTCAATCTTACTTCTCATGATTTGATGTCTCCATACTCATTTTCTAAATTTTAATGGCACATTAACACTGCTTTAACCATATTGTTTCCTTCTATTGCTTTCTCAAAACAAAAAGAAAGAGCACATCTCCATCAGTCACAATTAGCTGCTTTAATGATTTCAATAAAAAAGTATTTCTAGATAAAGCTAAATACAAATTTCTCCTGGGCCAAATCTTTCATGAAGATGGTCATACCTATTTGCAGCCCAGTACCTCAAAAGAGTATTACCATCTTCCTTTTAACCAATAAGGTGCCAAATTCAATCATACTAATAAAAGCATAAGGCATTACAGTCTATTCTGTGATGATGCTAACAGAAAACACACACACAAAAATTAACCCTGAATGACAAGAGGCATCTGTGGTCTCATTAGAAGAGCAATAAGAGAACGACCAACAGCACTGGATCCCGATGTGCTTGTCCTCCAGAAAAACACATTTAAATGGGTGTAAGGTGTATTCAGTTGTTCTCAGGGTTCTACTGACAGGTGCAGTCACAAGCTAGAGGCATGAGGAAATAGGATCTAACTACAGGTAATAAGGTCTGAGAAAATCCTTCTGAGATTATCTACTAATGACCTTGCATAAGGCCCTCTGCCAACTTTCCTCATTTGCCTATGAAATGGGATTGAAGGCATAAAAACTGAGCCAGCCAGAAGAAGCCTTTATAAACTTAAAACTAAGCCACCATCCCACTTACACATCAGTGGGTGAAAGGGTAAAGAATTTGAATCACAACTAATTGCTCTAGAAAAATCCTTTACTCTTCACTCTTACCTTATCTGAAGATTTCTCTGCATGAGCAAGATAAGGGTCCATGCCATGCTTACACGAGCTGGAGTGTTTGTATCCAGAATTCTTGCTTTGTTTTGACTCCTGAGATACAGGAAGTAGACTGTCTGCCACTAAGAATTCTGAACCTTCAATGGCAGCAAGAATTGCTCTTGCTGTTTCACCAGTTTCATGTCTTTCAAGTGTACCTGGAGAAACACAACAGAAGATGTAAATTTTTCAATGAGTTGCATTATCACATCGCTGTATATCATAGTATTAGTATAGTACACTACATGTGAGCAAATAAAGCACAGAGTATTTACAGATGAGACAAATAACTCCTCTTTTTAAAATCAAAAATGTGTTCTACACTATTGCTATTTAAAAAATAAAGCTTAATTTAGGAAGAAATCACTGCAGCAAGTAATTTTGTTTCAGACCACATGCAGCTCCAGATATTTTATACATGTGGAGTGAGATGCAGTTTTCAAAGGGAGTCAAGGATATCCACAAAAGTATCACTTGCCCTAACTGTTCAAAACAGTAATTTGTATTCTCCACACAAAGCCCTCCCAGAGCATCTATATCACTAACAGTGTAAACAACAACACATTTATGTAATATTTTAGTGCTGTCCTCTAGTGTTGTGGATTACAAATAGCAAGAGAAAGCTCAATTTTTTTCATTCCATTCCTAAAAATTGTCAGATGTAAAGAAGGTCTATACATGAATATACATGTAGCTTAGTCTTCAGGGATTTGAATGTGATGTTTCAGAGACTATTTCATTGCTTGTGTGGCTCTCTGGAACCTAAATCCTCTAGACATTATACCCAGTTATATTACTTTCGTAAAAATCTTATCTAGTAATAGTTTTAGTAATATTATTTTAATTATAACTAACATAAAAGATATAAAAACTGTGCTTAAACATATTTGAAACAAGATACTACACTATACTACACATTTCCTATAGGAATTAAAAGAAATTGCTGAAATAGCATGTTTCCTATAAATATCAGAGATAAAATACATCTGAAGGGTTTCTCAAGTATTAAATATCAGCTATAACATGAAATGTTTTTCCCTTAAGTTTGAATTCTTTCTACCCTCAAGTAATACAACATGAATTTTCCCTTTCACTGCTACAAGAAAAAAATGTGTAACATTGAAGTTCTATCAGTAACACCTGCTAAAAATATTGGACTGGGATTGAGGGATCTCATACAATAAGTGTTTGAGTGTATATGTGTGTATAAAATCTCTTTATCTGAAATTATTTCTCTGAAACTCATCCATTTCTGTTCACTGCAGTATCACCTCTACTACTCATGACGAAGTCTGGGAATTTAGAACAGAAGAAAATAGGGCAACTGATTCTTTGTCCCCCATAAAAATCAGTTGAACACAACAGATTATTGAACTATTACACTGAAAGAAATAAGAATCAGCCCCAATTGCTTTTAATAAGCCATTTTCTTAATTCCTCCCCAGGATTTGCAGCCAGTGCCAGGGACTACTACAGAACAGGATGGTTACTGAAAGGGAAGTCCAAAAGGTCTTCATAGTTAGACTGTCTACAAAGCTCCCAGCACTGACACACCTCAGTATTTCAGGAACACAAACAATGTTTACAGATGCCTGCAAGGGAGGATTATACAGTTCACACTCGACATGAGCAAACATTCTTACAAGTACTACAGCACTTGCAAAGTGAAGTTTGGAAATAATACAGTCACTTGGAAAATATTATTTGGGCTTCTTTATATATGTAAAGTAGCCTTTCAAGCTATAAACATGCCACATAACTATGTGGATTATTCAGAGCAAAATTTGAACAAAATTCAAAGAAATCATTGTTCTTCCTACTTTTAAGTGGAGGGGCCAAAGCTTTCTCTATCACCTTCTGTGGCAAGTCCACTACACAGTGAATATTTGTATGCATGTATATACATATACATATCCAACCTTGCTTTCTGTAACACTTTAAGTGCAATTCACTGCTGGAGGTCCTCAAGACTATCATAATATCCCTGTGATATTACCAGATATCATGTCTCTTAAGAGAAATCGCAGTAAGTTTTTAATAAATCCAGAACTTTTACAGGCATGGTACTAAATTTCAAAGACTTAATTATGTATATTCTGGTATTAGACAGAACTTCCAAACATGTCTTGGTAGCTGCAGATGAATGAGTGCCTCAGCAGCAGTCATCCCTCAGAGACAGACCATTCTATGGGATAGCCTGGTGGATATAGAATATAATTTAGTTAAGGCTATCATACTATAGACTTGGGTTATTTTACATATATCAGAGCTTTTCTCTGCCAACAGCTTCAATGCAAATTTTTCAACTTCTGTTTAAAGAAAAAAAATTGACAGAAAAAGAAACATACCAAAAGTGGTAAAAGGTACAGTAAACGTAACAGAAGAATTTAACCTTGGAAGGCAATGGCCTGAATGGAATGTATGAGTATTCTCAATGTACACAAAAGCAAATTCATGATTTATATGTTTAACACACATCTTATTTTAAAGGGATGACAGATATGCTTCTATATATTATTGAATTACCAGATGCAAAGGGAGAAACCACCAACAGGTTGTTGGGTTACTGAACATTTCTGCTGCTAACAAGCTCTTCTCTAAGTGCATCAGGAAAAAGCCATTGCAAGCACACCATTTTTTTGAGTTGTTTGGAGAGGGAAAAATTGACAAGATTTTAAAAATTTAACAAAACTAAAATATTATAAACTGAAAGAAATCCTTCTGGGTTCACACTAAGCAAGAATCAGGGCTTGGCTTCTTATATAGAGAAGTTACAATTGGTTTGTTTTTTTTTTTTTAATTTTTAAAACTCATATATATAGAGAAACATTGAATAGCAAATGCCCTGGACAACCAGCTTATTTTCTTACAGAAAAATATGACATCCTAAAATCAATTTGAGAAATTCCTGTTACATCCTTGAATCATTTATATATCACTCATAACAGCCATTGCAAATTCCTTTTAAGTAGCACCTTCCAGAATACATCTATTTTCTTAAAAACTCCCATCCTTTCTTGCATATACTACCCAATCCTGCTCCCTCTCATGAACATCTGTATGTAGAGGTTTGTGTACACAGCTGGAGCTGCCATGAAGAGGCACAAAATGCTTAGGAAAATGTGTGATCATGAAAGTATTACAAAATATTTATATTATATGCTTAACTTTACTCTTCTGAAGAGCCCAAAAATACTCATTTACAAATAGCAAATAGTTGGCAGAGACAAAATAAAGGAAGAGACCTATATTCTGTGGTGCCTGAATACATCTGAGAAAAACAGGGAGGATGAGGGGAAAGGATTTAGAAACCTGTACATGTGACAAAGACTTTCTGACCACTGCAAACAGTAAAAATAATGCTGGGGTGGGGTGGCTATTGTTCAGAAACTGTTATTTGTTAGCAATATGTGGTCTCTGATTTTAAAGGAAAATAAAAATAAAGAGTAAAAAAGACAATGTTTCTACATGAAAGTACAGGGAAAAGGACATAAATAAAATTTCCTCTCAGACCTGAAGTATTTAAATATGAATAAGCCCAAAGGACTTTGGTTGAGGAGCATAAAATAACAATGGATGAACAGGAAGAGACAGGGGCATCTACACAGCAGCAACATCACTGCTATGACCCCCTACTATACATACAAAATACAGGAAAAGAAAGTCTTTATCTCTCTAAAGCTGTGACCATGGCAACCAAGTCTCAGGAACAGACAAGAGTGGAGTATTTCACTCTCCTGGGCAGCTCTGGACCACCAGATATGACTGGCTAGAGACTGCTACAATGTCTTATTCTTCCTATGGACCAAGCACTACAAATTGTGTCTCTTGGTGTTAGGGCTGTCCTCACAGATCTCTGGGTTCTGCATACTGAAGAATACATTTTTACTGGAGAGGTCAGGCATATTTTCAAGGCATCTCTGAATGTGAGGCATTCACTGCCATCACATGACCTGTCATCTCATCAGACTCCAGTGCTCTCGGTTTGCTGTCACAGCTAAAGTATTGAAAATCCTCAATATTGCAGTGCTGCTGTGACCTAGTAACTCAGGTGACTCTTACAGCATAACAGTGCTCTCTGAATGGGAAATTATTTCAGAATTGATTTTGTATAAAAACAGCATGTGTTCAAGAACAAATTCTTTTTTTTACTAGTAGTCAAAACAGAAAACTCACCTTTCAGAACAAGTACCATCTATAGCATTAGCTGGCTCATTTTTTGTTAAGACCTTCTTTTCCATAAATACCTATTTCACCTGAAAAAAATCCTCTCAACACACTTTCTTCTATGATGGTAGAGTGAGGCATACAGAAATCTTATGTTCCTTGCTACAAAAATGCTTGAACTCTACAATTCTACAATCTTTCTCCAAGACAGTTGTCAAGCACTTTGCTTGAAAAATTTCTCCTTACTGCTAGTGCTACCACTCCAGTATCAATTGGCCCAAAACAGATAGAACAAAGATTCCATTAAAAATATATATTCCAACTAATACCAAGACAAAAGTAAATGCCATCTAGCAAATAGAAATGGGATAGATCACACAAAATCCAGCCTATTAAAATAATTTAGTTATATTTTAATAGGTATTTTACTTATAGGAAGAGATTAAAAAGGAAGATGCCCTGTGATGTGTCTTTGCAGACCCTCTTTACCCACTTTTGCATTCAGAAGATTTCTGTCATGTCCAATTCTGTGTGTTATTGACATTCTCTAGAATACACACTTTCAGAAGAGCATTAGGAAACTACTGTCAATATCCTTCAGCTGAAAGAAAGCAATGAACAACAACACAAAGAAAACTACTGAAATCTAATTTATAATGATGGTTTATATAAGTGGGTAAAAAGAGCAATTCCCCAATGCAGCCAGTCCTTACCTCAGGATTTCTGATGCAGGCATAAGACCCCAAAAGAAAGGACACTCCCCTGTTGTCTCCCTGACTCCATCTAAACCATTCAGTAAAGGACAATAATCCTTTGAATGAATTGATAAAACACAATAAATGTGCTAAACAGGGCTGAATGGAAGAAGTTACCAGCTCTGAATTTGGAAGTTATGCAAGTAGTATCCATCTAGTCCTTTATCACAAACTAAAAGCTGGAATGAGCATCTGTCCCTTAGTGTCTGGAATGAAACCCTCCCTGGCATGCACTCTTCTGACTGCACTGGATCATAGCAGTTTTCAGTTACACCTCATATATATGTACACATATACACACACACATATAAAATTTTGTTTATTAATAATAAGAATGAAGAACAGTAATCAGCTGAAGGGAATGGATACATGCAGCTAAATTCCATACATGTGCCACCAAATATACCCAAAGTACATAAACATACATGTGTTTATGCATATATATATAAAGATACAGTCTTGTATACTGACAAGAGTCAGGTATCCTCAGCTCCTGCAAATTGGGCAAATGATGACATTGTTGTTTTTTTTTTCTTACCCTGAGACAGACTTTCCTAAGCTCCACTACCCTTTATTATTCTACATCAATAAGTATTTACTGAAGGATGACTCAAATTTAGAGAGCTATGAAATATTCAAGTACAAGCTACCGACTGACCCGAGGCTTACACATATAAAATAAAAGATGCAATAAAAAAAGAGGCAAAACATTAGTTAAGTTTTACCTTAAGACTGACAAATTAAACAAACAAGCAAAAAAATCCCCAAACCCAAATACTAAGTTCTACAAGGCATATATATTAATTTTTAAATCTTAATTGGACATTTACAGATCTTTCAGTTATGCAAAATTAATTTTAAAAAGAAACAAGAAGGTAATGACTGCTATGACTTTGACCCTACACCATGGCCTCCAGCAGATGAAACACAACCACAGGATTTATCAGTTAGGCCACATTCACCCACTCAGATCTAATTCTGACCAATGACCTGAAGAGAAAAGGAGCAATAGAGAGACAGGTAAAAAGAAAAAAGATATCAAAAGAGACTGTAAATCACTAAATTTTACAAGGACAAAAAAGTCACAAAAGTGTGATTACTGCTCTTGGTTCTACAATTATCCAGGAATAAATCTTAGTAAAGTAATGACTAAATTTACTTTGATAGAATTCTAAGTTTCATTAACACTATCCAACTTATTTTCTCACAGGCACCTAAAGAAATCTAAGTCTTAACTTTCTAAACAGTTTAATCCCTAATTTCTGTATTGGATGAGAAAAGTTGTCAGCTGTATTAAATTTAGGTCTACTTAAGGGAAAAAAAAGCCAACGAACCAACCCAAACCCTGCCCCTCACAGTCTTCAACTCATGTGATACTTTCTATTTAGTATAGAAGTCTCATTGTTGGCACCAAGTATAAAAATATTGGAGCATATATAACTACATAAAATTATCCTTAAACAGTGTTTAAAACCTTCCAGCATGTTTGATCATCAATATGATCAAAGGCTTGATCCGTAAGATCATTATGTGCAGAGTAATTTCATTTTCTCCATAGCAGGTGTGCTTCTGAAGCAGCAGATGTTTTATGCAACATTTAAATTTATCTATGTGGCAAAAACACAACAAGAATTACTTTCAAAGTATTTTTGAACTTTTCTATATTTTTCATTAAGTTTTTTTATGATCATACAGATGGATTTTACTGATGTTAGACACTGTATATTTTATTAGGGCTGATAAGCTCATTAAAAGGCTGATTTATTTTTTTAATACCTGTGTAGTTTTTACATGCTTGAAATAAAATTTTCTATGCTTGACAGCTATCTTAAGGTGGTAGATTTTTTTCTTTCTCAGCAAAAGTGTCTCAAGCCATTTATCATTCTTGTTAAAGTGATGAAATACAAGTGTTTCAGAAAAATTTCATGCCTTAAAATATGGACTCAAAGCTGAACATTCACCTTCTGTAAACTGAACCTCCAAGCTGATGCCTTGTTCCCACCACAGTGACAGCATTGCTTGAAGCACTGCTGCTTTTCCTGCTTGCTCAAGCAAGAGAGGTCCTTCCAGACCATTCCACGTGGTGACAGTCAATCTCATTGCAGTGAATGGAAGTGATAGTCATTCATTTACCTCTGCTGAAAACCCCAAGATAAACACATCAGTATCATCCTGATGCTATATTTGCAAAAACAGGTGGAAATAACTAAGAAAACCTCTGAACTGAGGTAGCAGGTACTTCCATGTGCATCTCTGGTACACTCAATACATCAAAATATGGAGGGTTAAAAATTTCATACCACCTAGAGCGCTCTCAGAATAATTCTATATAAAACACTGCTATTCCTAGGATTTGGGGTTTGTTTAGATGCAGATGTTAGTAGCCAAAACAACTGTAATGCTTCTGCACTTAAAAAGAAAATGGCAGAATTGTTACTGAGCACTCAGGTACTGAGTTACTGAATGTGATAATAAACACTTCCAAATACAAGAACAACTATTCAGAAAAGGATTCAGGTAAAGCACAAATAGGGAAAACAATACAAAAAACTGCAGATAAAATAAAATATATATTTATTTAGTTATTGTCTATTATTTATTGATTATTTTTGACCTTCTTAGAAAGGATTGAAAGCAGAGTTAGTTTTGACTATTCAGAAGATCTGACCTCATAAAAATACTTTCTAGGCATCTCTTTCAATTTTTTTTCCATGTTTGAGATAGAAGCATGCAAGACAATCCCAAAAATTTGCACTCCCTGGGGGAGCATGAAAAACCCACAATATAGCCAGTGTAAAAGAAAATAAATTGTATTATAACTGAATGATAAATTGAAGTTCTAGTAAGTGATGTTATTCTGCCTTTAAACCCAAACTAAAAATATCATTAACAATAAAACAAAAAAACGGAGCGGGGCCTGCAAGGCAAAAGTAATAGGAAATTAGTAAATGATTCATTCTGCAACTATTTTGAACTTATAGGAATAAATTCACTTTAAACTCATACTAATTGAAAAACAATTTATCGCTGATAAATGAAGATCATTAACTCTGAGCAAGGAAAATTGCTATTTAAAGTCCATCCATTCATTCCTCACTCTTAATACACATTGGAGCCCAAGGTGGCTTGGTAGACATGTTGTACACTACAAGCAAAAATCCTTTGATCTTTTTATTACTATATCTTACTGTAATGATATTTACTTTTCCAAAAAAGCAAAGATACCAGGTGGTTAGGAAAATGTAAAAACAATACTGGTAACAGCTAATTTCCTTATTGTAGGGGGTTTCAAGTTGTGGCTATTGGAAGAAATATTCTGCACTTTAATTAGAATAAAATTTGTTATTGATTTTCATATTTGTCTTCTAGCACACAAGTTTGGAGCATGTCCTGTACACATACTATATTAATATTCCAAATGTATGATTAGATCAATATTCATTGTCATGGAAAGATATTCCACTGTAATGGAAAGTTGCTGTATCCATATATTAAAATTTAGGTAAAATACATTAAACTACACAGATATTATTTCATGGCCTTTGTATTGCTTTCTATATCACTATCCACATGCAGATGCAATATCAACATTTAAACTTAGCATAACTTTACTTTGCTCTGTAAATCAAGGGAATAAAAGAATATAATTAAACTTATCTTATTCTAGACCTGTAAGAGCAACAGGAAATTATCTTTTGCCACTTTTTCCCCCACCTTTAGACTTGTAGTCAGTGGGGAAGAGATACAAACTTAAATTACACTTAAAGTCAACTAAACTCCTGATATTTAACATTTCAGCATAAACTATGCTGAAATCCTATTTATTTAGAATATACGCAGATTATTGTACTCAGAAAACTTCCCAGTTATCATGCAAAATTAGGTTATCTTTGAAAATCTCATGAAAATAGTTCATCAAGTTGTACATGAAGTTGGACTGATTTAGAGTTTAACCTAGGACACAGTTTCTTCTGCCCCATAAAGTGATTATTATGAAAACCTGTTGAGACAAGCATTTTTAGGTCCTTTGGAATGCTTTCTGCACAAGCATGTCAACCTCTGTCACAGGGAACTGGACAATGAACATGCACAATGAAATTTTCCATTTGCTTTATGGGTCACCCTATTAATTACCTGATGGAAAAACCATTGGAAGTCAAAGTGGTACTAGATCTCTAAACTTTTCTGAAGTCACCTGTCAAATTCAACGATTATTGCTGACTCTACAACAGTGTAGATACTGAAATATTCATAGAAATGTCTTAATCCACAGCCTGAAATTATAAACTGATTGGCTCTTTTCCCAGCCATCCATTACCTTTTGCACAGGAACACTCTTCAGATTTGTTCTTTTAACTGCAAACAGTGATACATGAGTCTGACACAACACTCCACTGACTTTAGCTTAGAGGCAAAGCCTAAGTCATGAAGCTAGTTGCATAGCCAGAAGAAATCAACACTTTTTGACTGTACAGGCAATAAAAACTATCTTCTGTCCTTTCCATACAGATTTCAAGCACATGGCTACCACTCAGATTTTATCCTATTTAACTGACTTAGGGAACACGTTCAGAGTTAACTATGTAGGCGAGTGGTCCCCTATTCATTTGCCAACAAATGAAACCCTAATGAAAGGTGCTGTGCTCCTGCAGAGGTGCCTCAGTGATGCTGTGTACATCTGTCACACATCTGAACAATGCTTTGTCTGCCTGAGTGCCACTGAAGTATCTACATAGCTCTTGATCTAGGTCAGGCCAATTTCAAGGATCAACGCCATGACCTCTTGTGTTCTGCTGCAATACAGATGTAATTCAACATTAGAGCAACTACAGTATATCCTACTAGGCTTTCTCAGGTATTGACCCTAGATGGCACCTTTTACTCAGCAATACATAACAGGAACAACAACAAAAAGATTTGTTAATTGCTACTGTATAGCAAACAGCATCTTTTCCTGTGCATCAGCTATTCAAAGAGGTGGTGATTGTGGTACTCATAGTTCCATGATACTCATAACAAAAGATACACTTTTAGCCAACTGCATCCTGTCTGAATATGTATTATGCATGAGCAGTAGTACTAATTTTACTTCCTCTTTAATCTTGAAACAGGCAATGGTTTTATGAGTAAAGGACAGACACTGAGGAATACTGATTTTTCCTGTTGTGTCTAAAGCAAACAGTGTGGATAGTAGTTGCAATAACCTGTAAAATAAACTGTGATCTCAGTGTTCAGTTAGTAAAATCGGGTTTTGGTACAGTTTTAACACACTATGCATTTCAGTGGCTCTGGACTCAATGCACCTTCCTCCTCTCAGGACAAACAGCTCTGAATTGGCCACTCATAATGCACTGTCTAATACCATTACAGCCTCTAATAGTTCTGTCTGTCCAAGCTCAAATAACTACATTTATTACCCATATGAATCAGTATTATAGTCTCAAATCACCTGGAAATCTATAGTTTAACCTGGAAAGAGTCAACTTTAGTTTTGCTGACTACACAGTTGTGAGCTTTGCAATTATCTTCCACTATTAACTGATTATCAATTGAATCAAAAGATCTCAGATTATGAATTTTTGGAAGGAAGCATAACTTTGTGCTCTAACTTGGGACAGTTTAGACTGAAAACAACAGTCCTTTTAATAAGTTTGATTTTTATTTATGGCTCTCAGGAGTGTTCTACTCAATTCACTGTGATGTCAGCTAAACTTCTAATTATCAGGATCAGACTTAAGCCGTTCTATTTTACTAGTGGCATACCTTGAACCATAAGAAAATTTTCTTTCTTTCTTGTTTAGATAAACATTGAAATGCTCCAATTCACATAATTAATGTGTTAGTATTTCTACTAATGTTTCAGCCTTCTATAAACTATGCTCCTATAACACCAAGTGACAGACAAACCTTCAGGAAAGTAAGCAAGACTTCAAAAGAAATAGGATGACCCCTTTGTGTTATTACCTGTTTCAATTTCCCAAATATAAACCGAATTGTCTTCACATCCAACAATTAGCACATTCTCAAGAGGATCAAATTTTATCTTCTTCACAGGAAACAGATGCTTTCTGGCATGTAAGAGACATCGTCTCTTCTGAAGGTGTAGAATCGCTACTGAGTGATCACTGCACACACAGCACACTATACTCTGGTCTTTTAACTGCAAAACAGAAAACTCCAGTTTCAACACTGTAACCACATCCATAGACACATGTTAATAGGCCTAGGAAAAGTATTCCAGTGATTTCTTTTGCAGAATGTATTCTTTTTAGAAAATTGCTTTATTTCAGCTAGTATCTTCAGCTTGTTTTCAGTAGGCTGGCTATATAACTCATTTCCTGACAGGAAAACATATCTTCGTCTTTGTTTTTTCAGTATTTTAACTATAATAATTTAAATTCCATTTCTTCACAATATTTAGCATATCAAAGCAGTGATTATATAGCCAACTATACAGTAGCAACTGTTCTAGAAGAAAAAGTAGTAAAAAAATTACCTTAAACCAAACTGGTGTTCATGTGATATAAAATTATGTAAGGTCTAAAACCAAAAGCCAAGGATAATGTATTTCTAGCAGAAAAACTAAGTTTGACATTCATTTCATACTGTATGGCTCTGATACTGCAAAGCCTTCCCTTCCTGCAAGTAACTTTTGGCGACACACAGGAATTCTTTAAACAAGGCTGAAACACCAGCCAGGCAGGCATTAAATCCTATTCAGTTTTCAGAATAAAGATGAAAAGGAGCCTTACAAATACTAAAAACTATTATTGCAAACCATTTTTTTGACTACTTAATTTTGGCATGTAAGTGAACTTTGAGTTATTCATAAGCATCAAATATGTCTTTGCAGGCTTTCTAAGAGGAAAAATGGAAATCCCAGCCACACAGAATAGGGTTCAAAAGTTACACAGAACATTCAGTACAGCAAATTTTCAACTAAATTTAACTTCAAAATTCAATTAATTAGAACACAACTTTAAATTGTTCTAAATATGATAAAATGCAAAAAATGTACACACAAAGGTCCAAAAAGATGTGTCAGGAACCAAAATAAAAATATATATTTTGGACCAACAGAGAAGATTAAAATACTATGTTTCATCTCCTAACCTTACTAAGTACATTTTTTTAAATTTCAGGAGGAAGAGTTAATCAGATTGATATATAAGCTGAAAATCATAACATTAAAAATGGTGAATAGAACATTAAGAGTGTCAATTAAATATGTCACAAACTCAAGAACTCATCTCCCTGCAATTAAAAGCAACTTTCAAGGACAACAATTCAGTGAAAGTAAATTAATCATAAGGTGGTGTGGGCCAAAGTATTGCCAGATAGTGTTTTCTTTTTATTTTCTCTTGTATATAAATATATACACACACTGAAAATAAAGATACATTTTTTGAGACATCATTTATAATGCTTTTACTTACTCTGTAGTATTCTGGGGATCGCAAGAGCTCTGTCACTGCACCAGACTGCAGATTAAACTGGTGTAGGATGTCTCCAGTAAATATATCCCAGCAGATCACAACAGAATCCTGTCCCCCTGATAACAGCCAGCTTGGGTCAAATCTTACTGATTTGTCATGTGGATAAAGTAAGCAAGTGACTCTGCTACTGTGGCCATCCAGAACTTTATAAGGTAGATTATCTGAAAGAAGATGGTACATAAATTATTTTTGCTCTTTAAGAATAAGAGTTCCATATTTTACAGAACATTTCCTGAAAGTCAGGATAAATATAACCAACCTTCACATGGGATCAAAGAATTTGGGGCCTGTTCTTAAAAAGGAGAACGAACAAAGGTCTGCACTCTGAGCTTCACTACTGAGATGTACCCTGTATGTTCCCTTCAGTGGAACAACCTTTTAGAGAGCAAATAAAAAAGAAAACTGCCAATATAGTGACATGCCACATATCTCACTTTCAGGTGATATCCAATCCCACAGCCATTCCCATTACTGCTACTGGAAAGCACCTTGGTAGTACTAAGCTGTGATCCAACAGATCAGCTATGGAAGGAGAAAGATTATGATGATCTGAAAGTGAATGACCATTTTTCTTCACTCCTTTCCTGAACGCCAGCCCTAGTTTTCAGATAATTTTTACAGGGGACACTGGAAGGTATGCCAGAAATATGAAGTCTTCTGTACTTGACTGAGATGAATCTGAACAAATCGTTAAAACTTACCTTTAAGAAAAGAGATGTTTTCTAGAAGTCTTGCTCTTGCAGTTTTTAAACCTAATGTTACAAAAATTTTCCCATTTTCACATCCACATACAAGCTTATCAAGACCAGGTATGTACACAGAGGAACTGACAACTGTGCATCCAAATCCATCTTCAGATCCACAAAGTTGATCAATAATGCCCTCTGACATGGAATGATGTTTATTGAAATTATCCTGAAGAGTCCACATGGTTGTAAGTGGGATCTCTAGAGGGTGGGGCAAGAGAGGACTTTTGTTTATGCAAAACAAAAAAGTCAAACAAAATACACCTTTTCATCTCTTGATCACTTCCCTTAACTTATGGTTTCTGCCATCTAGGGTTGGAAAGTCAGCAGTTGCTATTCCTCCTAACTATAGGCAATCACCACACAATGAATAAATGAACATTACTTTCTAATCTAAGAAGTCTTTTATGAGAATTTTGATTTCCATGAAAATTGACCCCAAGACATAATGAGAAAAATGGTAGCAAGATGCCCAAAGTGCCAAACCTTTTGGAGAACCATCAAATGTTGACACAGGAACATCAGGAATATGCCACAAATTGATCTGTCCTGAAGCATCACCAGAAAAAAGAACCTTGTAGAAAGGCTCCTTTCTTTCATTCATGAAGCCCATGACAAAAGGAAGATTCTGTGAAAAAGAACAGTAAATGAGTATTCTGAAGGAAAATGATAAAATAATGTAATAATTGTAAGTGTGAAGGTTTTTTTTAATCAAAACCTGTAAAAATACAAAAAACCACAGCTGATTCTTATCTGCCACTAAATCCAACCTAGACCATGTCTACTCTGCCTGGTACAAACCCCTCAAGGAACACCTCTTTGCAAGTATCTTTGGCTAAACCTACATCCTAAATGGAAAAGTAGACTGGAAGGTCTCCCCAGGTTTATAATTTCTCCAGCACAAGGACCAAGGTCAGGCTGAAAAACCAATGCAGTAAAATGCTGATAAACTTTGCATCAAAACAAATTCAGCAAAGCTTCAGTCATCACAGCTTGCATGAATACAAATAATGAAAGGTAAGAATTATGCTTTTACACAATCTATAACACCATCATTTAGTCTTGAGGTGGTGGAGCACTTCCAAAGTGCAACAAAGCTGCTGATGGGCGTGGAGCAGTTGGGGAAGATGGGGTTGTTTACTCTAGAAAAAAATGAGGCTCAAGAGAAAGCTTATCATTCTCTACAATTACCTCATGTGTTGGATATACTTATTTACAAACACTGAAGTCACACAGGTGATTTGGTTGTCTCACAAATTTGCTATAAAAACTATTCAGGCAGTAAGGCAAATATTAAAGCAGAAATATTAAAAAAGAGCAGGTAATTTTCTAAAAAGCATACATTTGGGGGGAAGCAGATGTGAACTTTGTACCACCACTATAACCCTATTATTTGCTAAGCCATGTGTTTTGGTTATTTCTTTTCCCCTCAACTTTCCTGACCTTTTAGCATCCTTCAGCAGTTATCCTATCTGATTTTTAGATCACAGCATTTGGGGAAAAACTGAATGGTTTATGCTATTTCCCTTCGACTGAAAATTTAATCTGTCAGGCTTCACATGCTTTCTAAGGGCCTGCATTTGTCAACAGAAAGAATGCTAGAAAACCTCACATATGTACACATATAACTCTACTTCTAGTCAGTTAAAAATATAAATATTTTTCTGCTGCATATCTTCAGAAACTGCTTAACAACCTGCTTGAGCTGTCACACAAACAAACTAATGCAATTTCAGTCAGGAAACACATATCTTCCGACAATTAAAATTTCATTAACAGCACTAGCAATCAGACTTAGCAAAAAAATCAGAACCAAAGCTACACTGAATAATCTGTTATATTTGTTCTGGTTCATTTTTTGCCCTAGTGACAAGGCTTACCACAGTATTTCCTACCCCTCTTTCCCCAGCCTCCTAATTAGAATGAATTTTTTACTTTTCAAATTAACTGTATTTCCTTACTTATTGCTTTGTGGTCAGACAAAGCACTGCATAAAAAATGAGTGAAGACATAGGTTTTCCAACATAGCTGGGTCCATTTGAGATATCTGTCTGCACAGTAACTTCAAATTTAAGATTGATGTGACATGCTCTGCTAAATAGCAATTGTCAAACAAAAGTATAGAGGCCACCTACTTTTTCAGCTTCCTCTTAATATTAGAGGCTTCTTCAAGCCAAAACCACAGTTCTGAAGAGAGTCACATGTGTCCCATTTTATGCACTCTGGTACATCAGTCCGCTCACAGTGCAAGAAAGTTCTGCATGTGATTATGCCTCTGAAGGCTCAAGCCAGTAATGTCTAGATAAAATGCCCCAGATTCAAACCCCTTCAATTTTGGGTCAATACAGAATCTATATATATAGTTAAATTGAAACACACATATATTCCTTAATAAAACAAGAACTAAATAACTTGCTTACATTTTGCTCCATGGGTTTCCTTTTTTGATTTAGGTTTTATGGCATGGTTTTATTTATTGGGCATTTTTATTATGTATTTTGGTTTTATTAATTTTTATAGATTTGAAAGTAGAAGCTTCTAAAAATATTCTAGACCACATCTTTGTTAGAAAAATATTTTTCTTTTTGCCAGAATTCGAAAAAAGAGACAACAACCAGTCTATCTATAGTTGAAGATAAAGGCATTTTTTGAAAGGCCAAAAAAACCAAAATATAGCCAAAATCAGACAAAATATGTTATGAGCATCTTCACATCTGCAAGTAACAACTCTAAAATTAAGGAATAAATATTAATCATTGTTTTTATAAAACAAATCTGTTGATGGAATTCTCAATTCTTTTGGGATTATTCAGGTAATTACAAACAGAAAAATAAACTTTCAAACCCTTATGAATTTACCTTATTTTCCTTCATACCAGTAAAGCTGAGCAAATGAGGATAAACTGTTTCCTTCAGTGCCTTCCCATCAGCAGGGTACATGCTTTTAGAAAGGCCACTGCATAATTAAAAAAGAAATTTTAAACATACAAGCTTTAGAAAGTCATTTTTTTGGAAAGAACTGTAACATCCAAGATTCACAAGTTCAATTAAAGGTAACCAAATAAGTAATTACAAGAGACTTTTTGAAATCACAGCACCAGCTGCCCAAGTTCTACATGGCTAATCTTATTCCTATGTCCCCTGCTGTGTCAAACAAAGACTGAGGGCTGTCAAACTCAGGGTAAATCTTTGAGTGCCAAAGTGGTTTTGTTCTGGTTTTTGATCATTTGTAACATGCAGAGATTTTCTATAGTAACCATCCCAAAGTTCATCTTGTACCTGAACTTTTTGTGTGAATTTCCCATCTGAGCCCACCTGTTTAGCAGCTGGTAGATGTAACTGTGGCCATCTTCTGTCCAGATGATAAGTCTGTACGCTGCCAGCACTTCCCCACCAGCAAAGCACTGACCACTCTTACAGAACTCAGTACAAAGCAAGGAGAAATCACAATAATCATAGACCTAAGTTCAGAAAAACAACAAAATATAAATAAATAGTATTGGCAAGTTCATTTTAAGCTAAATGGAGTTTGGGCAGTGGATCAGTAAGTAGAAAATGTCTTAACTCTTTATAGCTGAACAATTATTTTTAAAACGTAACATATTTTTGATAATAAACTACTGCTAAGTCAGAGTCAAACCATACAGTTCAAAGTTAAAGAAACATTTTTTAAAAACCAATCAAAAATAGCATAAGGGTCTTCTAGTTCTCATTATAAAAATTAATAGAAAACAATGCATGTTAGATATTTTCCCATGAAAAGACTATCTATTCTACACATGAACTTTCTCTATAAATGCTTTTGTACAAATTTTAAGTTGTCCAAGGGACATCTCAAGCATAGTCTACAACTACATTATTTGAAGTTGACCCAGGTGTGGGACATTTTTTGACACATTCCTGTCCCAACACAGAAATGTTGGCATCAGATATACATATTAAAATAATCGTGACTGATTCGTCTAAGAGATGTAGCACTGGGAAACAAACATACAGAATTTTTACAATAAGTTTCACTTTAAATACATTATGTTTTCTCTAAAACAGTTATTAATTTTTAAAAAAAATTTAGGTACTTTATTATAGCTACAAGAGAAAGCAATATAACCTGGGGTCTTTAGTTTTGCTGCTTCGATCAATAAACAAAGGTCCCTGGCTACTGAGGACTTGCCAACTGTGAGTACTTCTGTCATACTTAAACAGGGGGTTTTAATCTTTGTCTCTCTTTCAAATGCACTATGGAGGCGAGAATAATGTACTCAGTGCTCTAAAACTGTCTAATTCTTAAATCCTCTTCTATCCAGCCAAGTCGGTGTTAAACTTTTAAAGCGGAAATACATTAATAAAAAATAAAAGCTTCATCTCTTTCACACAGTTAAGCCAAGAAGTGTTGCAGGCATAATTATATCTGACAGTTTGTAAATGCTTTCTTTAACCTAAGGAAAAAAAATATTTGCATTTAAAAATCATATTAACTTTTCAAAATTTACAACATATATAAAAAGTCTGATGCTCAATGTACCTGCCAGCACATGGAGGACACAACTAGAAGGAGCCTTTCCGTGTAAGTACAAAATCTTACTGCTTGGCAATTGACAATACAGTCCAGAGATTTTGATTCCTTCTCACACACACTTTGTTTCTCCTTTATAGTACAGAGAGGAAAAAAAGCTATAACAATTGTTTCAGATATCTGAGCTTTTAGGTTAGAAACAACCCACTGAAAATGACTCTGTTAAGAGACTTTCAAAATTCAAAGAAACATATAATTCTTAATTAAAAATAGAAAGACAACAGGATTTACAACTAATATGTACACAAAAGAATATGAACATTCAATGTGGCTCAGACTGATCTCATGTAAAGAAATTATACTAAATGTGGAGAAAGACCAAAGGCAGGTCATAAATAGGAGCTGCTATAACGAGTATGTGTTAAGTATTCTTCAGTCAAAAAATAGCTACAACAACCTATAAACAGAGTATCAGATTCAGAAAAGCTAATCAATATTATACTTTTCCACTCATTCTTGTTGCAACCAGGACAGTCTGAGATGCTGGTTTTGCCATATGTCTTGTTTGCTCTTAACACCTTTTAAAGGTAGTGTAAAAGTAATTAATTTCCTTAGCTTTGCGTTGCTAAATATGCTGTTAAAAATTATGTATGTATTTTCATACTTTTTTGTGGGAATATCACACTCAAATTTATTCTATTGGAATTATATTTATTAATTATTGATTAAATCACTTAAAATGGATGGTTTCTCATTTTTAAGATACCATTAGTCTCAAAACTTCTCAGAGAAGGGGTATGTATGCTTGGAATCATGGATATAAAACTGAAAGCCATTTCCTCAAAACATCTTGCGGCTTCAATTAATTCCAAGTAAATCCAACAATATTTATTAAAATACTGCTCTTTAAAATTTAGCCGGATTGTTATAAACTCTGCAGCAGTCCCTCCACAAAAGATGGCCCCAGGCAGTAAAAGGACTGCACCACACCATATGTTCCTCTGACATCTGTAATCAGTTGTTAGAGTCCTCAGAATCTTTACAACATGGCAGTGGGGTTTGCGCTAGAAACATTGAAAAGATGCACCCTCCCCAAAGCACCACAGATAAATCAAAAACACCAGGATGGTATCAAACTTGACAGGCTCTCCTCAGGGGCCTGATTCTACCCACGAACAAGTAGTGCTGCCCAGACCCTGCAGTTTGGTGAGCCAGGCAGTGATATGTTACCAATGTTCAGAGAACTCTGCTGATATTTTTCCATTTCTGTCTCACTCTAAGTCCCTTTGTGAATCTAGCTTTTAAAGTATAATTAAAAGACAAAACTTGCATCCCAGTTCTAACACTTGTTCAAGGAAGGTGACAGCTGCTGAGAACATAGAAATAGTGAGTTTGAAGACAGTAAAATAGGACACTTGACACAGCAATAGTCTTTTCCAAGTGAAGACAGCACTATGAATAGAAGGCTGAGGGAAACAAAATATAAAGGACCACTTTGAAGAGAGTAACAAGGATGAAAAGGGAGTATAAAGGTCAATATTGAAAATTTTTGAGTTTAAAGGATAGAGTGAAGGGGTTCAAAGACATTATCAGGATAGCAGGAAAGCATTGCAACTTAAGCATCCTGGAATATAAAAAGGCAAGAAGCCTGGCCAAAAGGTCGTACAGTTGTCAAAGCAAGAGCTGTCCAATGGCCCAATTTTTAATAAGGCTATGAAGGCGTGTTTTCAGAATTTTGTAACACAAGTAATAAAATCTATTTAATACACATCCAGAAGACTTAAAATTATTCATATTCTGCTTCAGTGCAGACTTTACTTGAGAACATTCATGTTAACACTGACCTGAATGCTATTCAGAGATGAAGACAGGTCCCACACTTTGAGAACTCCAGCTACAGACACTGCAACCAAAGAGTCTTCTGTAAAAAGTTAACAGTGAGATACTCAACTTGAAGCCAAGTTCAAACAGCACCTACCTATTCAGCACTAAAACAAGGATGTTGCAGGACACTGCTTAGATGAAATATAAGTTTTACACAAAAAAATAAGTAAATTATGTACAGAAATACAAAACATGTAAGAAAACAGAAAATAATGTATTAACAGAAGGCACAGAACTCTAGTATTGTGCCTTTTACTTCTCTGATATTACAAAACTTATTTACACTTAAATCCAAGAAATTAGCTGCTTACAGCAAGTATAAAAGGAGGGTTTTTTCTCTAAAAAACATTAAATAAAACAGGACCAATATTAGGAGCCTTAAAAGCACCTCTTGTGCTATCAATGAAACATTAACATCTTCTACATAACAGCTCTGTGAAACGATTTGATAATAAATCAAGTAGGATCATACCATCTATACAGAAATATTTCATCACAATTTAATTTTTCCTATAGAAATACATGTAAAACATATACCTTGAATTCTTGCAGAGTGCACAATACACATACAATTTATCCAATCAGAAGACTGGGATGATGATAAAGTGTGAAGAACCCCCAAAGTTTTAGCATCAATAATAAGAACATCTTGATATTCTCCACAACAAAGAAGCCAGCCTTCACCTGTCATTCGGAATGAGCAATGGTAATACTGTCCAAGTGGAAAGCAGAGAGTCAGCACACAGATACACAAATGGTATGCAGATTTTTCACACTGAGCATGTCATAATCAACACTTGTAGCACCACTGAAATATCTAAGGCTTTTGTGAAAGCATACTCAACACTGCTAGTGATACTAGCAAGGCACACAGCTTAGTAAAAGGTGCTTCAGACTGAAAGCAGCACCTGTCCTTCCTAAACACTAAGATTTTTGTAATTTTTGGAAGAAAATCGGGTGTCAATTTTCCCTATAAATTACTAAGGAGTTTGAGACTTGTTTCTCTGAGAGGCTCCTCTCCAAACATTTAATAAAGCTCCTATCATCGAGAGTTGCATGAAAAGGAAAAATCAGGTGAAGATGCAGAATATTCATAATTAAGTTTTTCATAATGATTTTCCAATTGCTTTCCAGGAAGGATTTCTACTCCATAGGATATTCTTCATTCTGACATTTAACACCCTAATGTTCAGAAGATTCTTTCTCAGCAATCATAAAAAGGAAAAAAAAAAAAAGACAAAGCAAAGGAAGAGAGAGAGTACAGAGTCACAATGAGGTTTTCTTTTTTGCGTGGTGTTTTATATGTGCAAGGACACCTGCATTGCATATGTAGCTGTAATTGTAAACAATTTTTATAAATGCATAAGCAGACACCTTAAAGAAGATTTACATTTAATACTAACCTTCAAATAAAGGGAACAATCATTTAAATCAGACAAAAGTATCAGACAACCCAAGAAACTGGCCCTCATTTACAAATTTTCTGTAGTTTTGCTTATATACTAATTCTGGGTTTTTCAGTCAACTAACTGAAGCATGAAAATAAAAGTAATATAAATAGCTGGAAATAGGATAAATAGTATTACAGATATTATGAATAAACAGACACAGAAATGCTTGGAATTTACAATTACTGTTACCATTAAATTAGACTTGAAATAGAGGATTTTTATAGTCAGTAATTCCTCTGAGAAAACTCCACACTGCTTAAGATCCACAAATGTTTAAGTGTTGACCCTGGTGTTAAATTTCATTTCAAATGGCAAATATTCAGTTTGCACTCCTTGACATCTGCCATTCATAGCTAAATCATCCACAATGAATGAAAGGTACCTACTAGAGCAGATAGGTTAGTAGTTCAATTAAAACCAAACATTAACTACAGCACAAGCAACCATTCCCCATGAAATCACAAGAAGAAAAATCTACAACAAAGCACATGCACAGAAAAACACAATTTATCATAACTATCTGAAGGCTGCATTTTGAGAAGTTTCTCCTCCTAGTAACACCTGCTTTTTCCTAAGAAAGGTTTCCTGTGAGATGCTCCTATTTTTTCTTTGGCTATCTTGCCCAAGTTAGTAAACAAAAATAATTAGCTCACAATTATTAAATTATTAAACAATTTAGCTCACTTCCAATAGAGAGGAAGTACCTATTTTCCACGAGTATTTGCTACACCTATTTGAAGGTTAAGAATGACTATTCTGCCTTCATAAAAGAAGTCATTCATTAAGAATGACTATTCTGATCTTCATTAAAAAATTTACAGATTGTCAGCTAATCAGCTAGCCAGATTTGCCTACTTCCCAGCAGAACTTGTTTGTATCTTCATCTACTAAAATCTAATTAAGCCCTAGAATATAACAGGTCATACTGCAATACAAATTATAATTTAAGTATTGTTTTGTTTGTGCACAAACATCAATTTAAGGAATATATACACTTTAAGCATATGCACAAATAAAAGTGTAAAATAATTCTTAGTATGTTTTATGCACTTACATACATGTAAAAAATTAGGAAGTTAATAGTCCATAATTTTTGTTGGCAATATATCCAAGGTTTTTCCTCTTCCTTTTAAAATTAATAACTGTGTTTGAACACCTCATATCAACCAAAGCAGTGTCAGGAAAAGCATTTTCTTCTGGAAGCTTAAAAAATTTTTGATTCTATATTGGCTGTGCTTTGGAGTTACAGGAAGGCTCAGACATCCCTCATTTGGAGCCTTAGTTCCAGCCTAGACTTCCTCACTGAAGTAAAGCAGCACTTTAATCAACACAGGATCCCTAAGCTTCTCCTCTAACATATCCAGAAATAAGCCATGTCCCAGTATCAAACCCATAGATCCTGGACCCCTCAATCTTATTCACAACGTGTATTTCAAACTCCCCCACACTCCAAAATCTAAATACTTATTTCACCTGGATACAGTTTCAACCTGACACAAGAAAATATCAGAAGCAATATTGACAGTCTCTGAAAATAAGAGATTTGTCCTAAAGTTCTGCAATGAACAGAAGTGTATTTTTGAAAATGGGGAGAAGTCTTTCGGAGGTCAGGAGTTCAGCACCAAAACCATTCAAAAGTTTAAAAATAAGTCGTTCAGCAGATTGTCTCAATGTTTGTCCAGATAATTTGTACTTTTAAAATGTCATGAAAAATCCAACATCAAACTTGAAGCTTCAATGCAATTTTAACAAAACAAGAACAAAGACCATTTCACTAGGCTACTTGATGCACAAACATCATAAGTTAATTAATACTGCATTTCAAATATTTGCAGCTTAAAAGTAGTCAGTCTTATTTGATTAAGGAATTCAGAGGAACATAACAGTTTCAATTCTTTTCTTAGGAGAAAAAACCTGAAAAGAATAAAAAACTACTTATATTGTGACAGTGTCTTTTCGCTTATGTTACAAGCTATATATTTAAAACTGTTTTTGAAAAATATCATGTTAATAAAGCAAAAATCTTGTCATGAACAGAGACCCCATGAAAAGTTGCTATACTTACATGGATTGCTGTATGCCTATAAGGAAGCTTTGCGTTCTCAATGCACTGTCCACTAGTGACATTCCAAACACACATCTCCCTGCCAAAGATAACTTCATATTATTCTCTGTCATTTCCACTCAATTGGCTGGAATAATTTTGTGCCACCAAGTTTTTCTTTAGTGCTGTATTTAAGTGCAGCCTAGTCATTTATAAAGCTTTTTGTTACAGATTGCTGGGTAAGAAAATGTAGTCATTAGCAGGGAATGACATACAGAATCTGGGGTTTTTTTGTTTTGGTAATTACACCCTGCTGCCTTGCAACCAACCTGACTTTAAGACCAACTCTGGTCTACAACAAATTGTAGGTATACTGCCATTACAGCTCGTCAACATGTCACTGTAACTATCTGTCACTGGAACTACATCCTCCTGAAAATGATTCATTTCACTGAACTTAAACCACACATTTCCAAAAGCATTACACATCTTCTCCCGCATCAGACTTCAGTTCTTGAGAACAACTTTTGTTAAGAAGAAACAGTGCCATCATGAGGCTGTTCCCGAAATCTGCTCTCAATTCACTCAACCACCTGAGTACCTGTGCAGCACTACAGCTACACTTGGGCACATTTAAGGTTGTTTGGTACACATTTAAGGTGTACTTTGGTACACCTTCCTGATCTACACATTATTCAACATGCAGTGGGTCTAGATTACAAGAGACAACCAAATTAAATGCTGTAAATGAGGCTGTATGAGATGTTATCATAGTTCAGCAACTGAATGTTAAACCTCAATGCTTTTAGATTTTACTAAAAAAATGAAAATGACTTCCAGAACTGAAACATTAATTTAATTATTTCTGACATTGTATTGCAAGAAATTTTCTGTATCAAGATTTAAAGAATACACTGAGGAGAATTTTTTATAATATAATAAATACTACTTAGTGATTTATATTTTAACCTACCTACTTTCCCATTTTATGCTAAACTCAAAGTATTATTTCTTAATATTTTTCAGCCGAGCAATAGCAGCATCAAAGTTGGTAGATCCAAAGTCAGAACTTAAGTGAATGCTTCACATTTTTTGTTAAGCATTTCAGAGCAATGGTTTTCTCCTTGTTTATATCATAACTTTACTGCTTTAACTACATTACTGTCATATATAAATACCTACAAACATGCACAAATTATATGAGAATGTCAGAATGTAACTTCAGCTTCTGGAAGATGTATTCAATTTACTGTGTGTACTAATAAGGCGTGAGCAATATCACACATTCCATACAGCATATGCTGTAGGACAGGTTTGTCACTGGACATCAGTGAGAACTTATGAATCATTTATAGACTTCCATTTAGAAGTAAAAAAAAAAAAATAATGTTCAATGCTCGTTCTTTTGGGATTAGTGAGTTATAGAAACTCTGAAAATAATCTGGAGTGGAACAAGGAAGATTATCATAAAATCTTCCATACAATTTCTTCCATCCACACTATAAGGAGATGGAAGCTTGAAAATGGCAGAAGTGAATTATTCACAAGCCAGAAAATGCAGTTTAGCAAACCCTCCATCTCCTGGAGACAAGTCTTCCTATTTGCAATTATCTCAACTTCATGTTGCAACCTTACAGGGACCAATGATGGATGCTTTGCCCTTATGTAATACAGATGAGAAGTCAGCAGTAATTTGGTAAAAGTGAACACTTAAATGGGCCAGAAGACAATTCAATCCTACCTACACACATTCCAAACAAGTCTAATGATCCCTTCAAAGATAAAATCTTTGCAATGTGAACACCTCTGTATGGTATATCTATAGAATATTCTCATTTGTTTCTTAACATTTTCCACCCCATTTTTTTTTTGGAAATGCAGTGTCTTTGCTCCCAATATGATCCAGAAGAAGTATTGCACTAACAGACTTTCAGAACTGGGATAAAAAGCAGTTTCATCTCAGAGCCCTTGAGTAGAACTGTAGAAGGGAAATACAAAACTGGTTGTGTAGTTTTCTCACACTCTCTACACATAAACAATAATGTTTACCACTACCTGTCCAGTGAGGCAGTCTAATCTTTCAAGATTAAGAAGCCTGGAACAGTTTTTTTGCAGGTTATCCTATTCTTGTGTACTCATAATTGAATGAGAGAATCAGAGAGATACTAGCAGCTGGAAAGGATAAATATACTACTCAGTGAGAAACCAGTAGCCTTAAGGTGCAGGAAGGACAATGGACAGGTACTCTGCATGGAAAGCCATTTTAACAGAGCTATCCTGTTAATTATAAAAGATGAACCCTCCCAAAAAAGGGGAATATAATTAAGCAGCCAGACAAAATTGCTTAAGAATGCCCTTAAGAGAGTAAACGGCTAGCCCTAACTATTTTCAACAGATGAAATCCTAAACAGAAGGTCTCCAGACCCTAGCTGAAAATGTTATCAAGTATTCTTAAGTGTAACCTAGCAGATATGCAGGAAGTAGTTTGACTCAAGTGACAGGTTATGTCAAACACATAGCAGAAAAGCTGCAAGATCAGGGCCCTCTGAAAGGATAGTCTCCAAAGCAGCACATGAGATTTGAAGACAGAGAAGGAGCACATATGCCTTAAATTCATGGCCATTCTGTATTTCCATACCTACTGACTGAGGAACTGTAAACTGCAGTAGCCTGTTTTACTGGTTCAGTTCCCAAGACTGAGTTCAGGAAGATAGAGAAAAACATGATATTCAAATGCTGTTCAACTTGCTGACCACTCCAATAACCCATTAATTGCCCTTTGGATAGGGTCTAGCAAACCCCTTTGAATAATTCCTTTTTTCTGTCTACTAAGTGGATATGTGACTCTGCCAAACCTTTCTGTAGTCCATGGGACAAGCTCTCAGTTGGGTTATTGTATATTAACAATGTAGCCACTATCCTGAGTAGCTGCTAACAATTTAATATCATGGAATTAGATTAAAACATTTCTGCAAATGCATGATCTGACCTACACTTGACACACATTTTATAATTTAAGGAATGAATAATTGAATATTCAGTTACCTACCCATTTTCAGTAGCACTTACTACATATGGCTGTTTCTCAAACTCTCTTGCTTTTGCCAAACAAGTTACAGAAGCAGTATGGCCAAAGAGAATTTCTTTAGATGAAATCTAGGAGAATAATAATGATTTATCTTAAACAATTTCTGTATAAACTAAGGATATCTGAAACCAAGAGAATATTACTTGTAAATATATATAATTGTCAACCTGCTTTATATTCTTATGTTCTTCAGTCATGTCTCTAGAATGCAAAAAGATGTGGATGAACTTTTATGCAGTATGCATAAAGCTAAGATTTTATATTCATTACATTCATCTTCTGAAGAATGTATGGAACATCAAATGCTATAAAACAGGCAATGTGCAGAACATCTCCAGCCTTCACCTTACAGCATGCACCAAAAGTGACACAGTGAAGTAGACACTGATAAACCAAAGCTCTTAAATGTGTTTCACACCAAATTAAATAACCTCTCTGATTATCATCACTGCATGGAAACGTTTTAATTGGAAAATGTAACCTTATAAAAGTACAAACTTTCAAGCTGTGTTTGAATACAAATGGGACAACTAAATATAAAAAAAAGAATAGACCCATAGTTCTAGAAAGAATTAAAAAACTGGAACTGGTTTCACTCTGCTCCATTTTCAGGAAAATAAATATAAAATAATCAAAGCAATAATCTGCATCTTAATTACATCAGAAATATAAGTTTTATCTTGCTGTTTCCACCTTGGTAGACAGATTTGTTTTATAAGGAGATACTTTCTCTTTAAATGACAGGTCACACTCAGCAATTGATTTACAAAAGAAAAAATCTTCACAAGATAGAAATCATAATAATGGTATATATTTACTTGCTGTCATTACTCAGAGCACACAGTCTCAATTTATAATCCACAGGTCATGCTAATCCATGAAAAATTCTCCAATGTCTGCAAATAACAGGTTGCTCATATAGATATTTCAGTTTCTGCTTCATGACTTTCCAATAATAAATATCACACTCTTTAAAAATTCATCTGAATAAGCGCAAGTCTGGATAATCCTTTTACCAATAATATAAGATAAAACTCCATTCTGTCTATTTGGCAAACTGTAGCACAGTGGACACAAACCTGTAAATCTGATGAAAGATCCCAGAGACAAATCTGTCCTTCTTGGCTTCCTGTAACTATGGTCTGCTGGTCATCTGTGATCATAACAGCAGTGATGCTGTGAGAGGGAGCTGTTCTCCCCCACACAGCCACAGCCGGTACCAATGTCTTCATGCTCAACACCTGAAATAAACAAGTTATGATGATTAAGTAAGAGTAAACATAAGAAAAAAATAATCTTAAAAAGGGGGGAATTTAATCAACATCCAGAAGGGAAGCTAAAAAATTTTGCTGTAAGAAGCTGATGCAGCGTTGAAGTATTTTCTTGCTGTTGCAAGAAATCATCACACTAACAATTTCAGGGACCAGTACTATCAGAATACTGAAACATCAGCAACAAGAGTTGTGTGCTGTCCCACAAAGCCTGGCTTAGCTCTGATGGGCTCACGTGGCTGGTGGAAAACACAACACTTCCCCAGTTCCCTCCTACCTGCTGCAGCAGCAGCCAGCTGCTGGAGCAGAGGTGGCACAGGAGCAGGGTGTCAATAAAGACTGTGATTTCTAGGAGAGTAAGGCAATAGGAAGATAGTATGGCCAAAGGAGAAAACTGGTGGTGGGTCAGGGAAGAAGAGAAAAATTAGGTCCAAGATGGCAAAGCACTATATACCCAACCATTCTGTGGCATCTTCTAGAGCAGAGAACCAAAATAAAGGTGGCAGCAGAGTAGCAAGCTAAAAAACAGAGAAGGAACAGACTCTCTCTTGCTCAAGACATGAATCCCTTGTCCAAACAAATTCATCATCTAATAGATTTTTCCCTACTGCAAAAAATTGATTTAATGGAGTTGTCCATCTGGCTGAGGGCAGTTTTGACTTCCACCAACCAAGCAAGACAGACAGATTGACAACAGCTGACAGATTGAATAATGTCAAAAATGTTTGTATATGTCAACTTGTTATTCTAAAGTGTCAGTGAGTAAGAAGAAAAAGATTTTAAGTTGTTTCAGATTCACCATCGTCTAAGGTCACTTATATAAACAAATAATTTAATTGCTCATTTCAAAAGTATCGTATGTCACCTTTCTTTTAATCCAGACAGCCATTATACAATTGAAGACATACTTCAGAACAAACACTTTGCACTCACTAAGCAAAATTCACCTTTCAGATGTGTGCTCCAATTCGTCCTAGAGAAAGAAGAGACACCAGGGCCCTTTGCACATCCTTGGGAATAATATTCAAAATGAAACAAGATGCTACAGTAGTGCAGCTGGGAAAACTCGGTCAAAAACATGACAGTAAAGCTGAACTTTTGTGAGGAGAGACGGGAGTTGGGCAGAACAAAATGCATGACAGCCAGTAACAATGAGTCAAAGGAAGTAACTCAGGAAGGATGAAAATTGACATGAAGAGCAGTTTCTGTGCTAATTCAGAAAAGACTACAGGACAGAAATGGAGCGCAGGAGCACATTTAAGTTATGCGTTAAAAAATTGCAACCCAGCACAACAGCAGCTGAGAGAGAGGATGAGGAAAGAGGTATCTTCATGACTACTACTAAAAGCCTAAAGTGACACAAAACTAAAGGAATAGTCTTGTTTCCTGAAAAGAAAATGAGATAAAGGGCACAGATAATGAGAAAAAAGGCTGAAAAGACTGGTGTGGCAGACTATGGAGGTCCTGCCACACAACCTTGACAGAATGCTGAGAGCAGAGGAAGAAGAATCTAAGAAAAAAATTGAGGTAATGAGTTCATTAGGCTAGATGCCACTTAATTTCATTTAAAAGTTCTTTGTGGATATATAAAAATACTGAGACATGTCATCGTTCCCAGCAATAGAATGACTTCTCTAAAACTTTTTTTTAAAATCTCCAGTCATACAAAGTTACTGGTGAACACTGAAATCCTTTTCTCTTGCATTTTATGCCCTGAAATAAAAACTGTTCTGGACAATCTTCAATGACATGTTTTTAGTTATCAGGTAAGCTAAAAAAGATTGCCATTTTCATAAGGAGTACAAAGGGGTGGCTGCCAAAAAAGTTTGATAAGCCAAATCCCGCATCTTTAAAACACATTTGCTTGCATATCATGCAATCATTTATCCTTGTACCATGAAAGTGTTCAATTAGTGTAAGACACCATAAGGAAGCACAATTCAGGTTTGTACTGCATTGAATATTGAATATTAAGTCATAAATTACATTTTTTTATGTGGGAAGCATAGAATCAAGCTCAGTATTCTCAGCCAAAGACCTGCTGCTGAGCAGGTGATGAGTAACAGAGAACTCAAATCAACAGACATTAAAAAGAAAACAAACTGATAGAATTTGCTAATGTGGAGATGATCTATTTGCAGACCGTTACTCAGGGGTAACATGAGCAAAATACTGCTGCTAACAAAACACTGGTTGTAAGAGAATTAACTTAGATTGAAATGTTGCGAGAAAATCTTGTATGTTTTCCTTTACATTACAATTGAAGCTGAAGAGAAGGAAAGCAGAACGTATACAAATTTTTGTATTAATACAGTCCTTAACTTTTTTTCCCCACTTGCTTTTTGGTTTTTTTGGGATTATATCATCTTGATGCACAAGCAGTTTGAAACCTTTGTTTCTTAGTGTAGCATGACCACTAGAAATACAGCATATCCACATGGACACATTTTGTCTGGCAATACTTAGGTTTACAAAATTTTTTAGCGATACTGATGGCAAAAAACCAAACTTTTTGGAAACAAAATAAACATATTTATCAGACTGTTCCTTTTAAAAAGGTAAAAGCTGCTTTCACAAAGTCAAATACTGCCCAAGGCATAACAGAGCTGCATGTAGCTTATCAGCACGTGTCAAATTCCTCCAGCTCTGCCCACTCAAGCATGTCTGATTTGCAGTATTAACCCATAATTCTACTTGAAATCACGTTTCTCAGTCCTACTGCCCATTTCTCCCTGCTTAAAGCCTAATAAGCTTATTTGTGCTGCCCTTATAACCATACTGCCATAGAGTACTCTCATTACTGAAAAGCTCTGGTTTTGGTTAAAACCATACCAGCCCATCTCACTACTGACTTGTTCCATCTCTACTATTCTGTCTCTAGTTCCTTTTCACACTGAAACTACACCACAAACCATTGTTAATGTGGAAAATCATCCAAACTTTCGCAGCTTCAAGGACTTTGGTTCTACTACTTTAGTAACTTTGGACCGTTTGTGTAGTATTAAAGCTTCATTTGGAAAGCTGAGTACACCACCTCTCATTCTACAGGAGCCATGAGATATTTAAAAGTCTAATCAAAAACTTTCAGAGGCCAGAAAGCCAAAGGTTTGACTTTGAATGCCTTACTAAGCACATATTTATACAAGGTCTTTTCCTCATCACTCAGCTTTTTTGACTAGGACTGGTCATGAACTGGTGAGAATGAAAAAGGTCAGATTATACCACAAAGAATCAGTGCCATCATAACTTAACATATACTTTCCTCTTACATACTAAGTGTATTTTGACTTTTACTCCTCTACTGACCTTAAAACAAGATGAAACAATTGTTAGCTTCTCTGTTAGGCTCATCTCAGACCTTCCAATCATGCTACATAATTACTGCTTAACCTCAGGCACACATCCCTTCCCTGTGCTGCATTTTCTCAAAATAAAAATTATAACCTTGAAGCCAGTGGCCTGGGAACATAATGGGTTAGAAAGGCAGCGTGGCTGAGGTCTCAGGAACGTGCACACCCATGCACTCTCAGTGAACTGAAGTGAGAAATCTGGGTTCTGTTTTGCCCCACTGAAGACTGCAACTCACATTCCCTGTTGGTCCTTGCATTCCCAGTGCTTGCTCAAAAGCCTAATGGAATCTTAACTGGATGTCACATCCTCAAGATGTTAAACTATTAGCTGCCATTGTAAGAATGACATTTCTTGATAAAGAAAACACTTACCCTGATCTTTCAATGAATTCAGAAATAATATTTCTGCTAAATATATATATATATATCAATCAAAGCCCTTAAAATGAGAAGCTAAATTCCCCTCAGGGACCTAATCTCAAACAGTTCACCTTATAAAATGCTGGTTTGTTACAAGCTTCTTTTTCATCACTATAACCCATTAAAAACCCTACCAAATTCAAATTTATATTTTATTTATAGAAGGAGACTTTTACAATAAAATTTCACTTTACAGGTGAAAGTTAATCAGACAAAACAATGTTTTTGAATTAATAGGTGTACCTATTTTATGTTTCCTACACATTCCTGTCAATAGAAGGTCACTTTCTTAAAAGTCCAGTTAAATGTCTGGCAATCAATGCAGGCACAAAACAAAACAGTGCAGAAATTTGCCTACAGTCCTGAAAATATTAAGATATTAGCAGAATTTAGCCCTTTGCATTGGATTCATTAAGTTCCCCCCATGCACACCCCATTATATTCATCCTTGTAGTAAAGGAAACCATAAGAAGTAAAATCTAGGCAGAGCCTAAATTTTTTCACAACCACTTGCTATGGTTCTTGTGTTTATAATCTATCTCATTCTCCTGTTCCTGTCTGTTCTTCGGTTTTGTCTGACACATTCTCTTAGTTTCTACACAAGAAAAAGTTCTAGCAATATTGGTTTTATTCTTAGTAAAAAGCTAATAATTTCTCTTAAAATTACTGGTCCATTCTATCCTGCTTTCACAACTCTCTCTGTTTTATGATGTAAATGCTGCTCTCTCCTTAAGGATGTTGCATAACAGCTCTGGTAATTCAATTTAAGATGTGATGGGACTTTGCTCAAGGCCTGTTGGGTTACACCCTGAAAGGCTGGAGTCACTCTGAGTGACACCCACACCTCCCTGGGGACAGGGATGTCCTGCTCCAGCAGTCCAAGGGAGCAGGGCACTGGGACCAGCAATCGATACAACCCATTTTAACTAGCAAGAAGCACCTGGTAATACCTTGTTTGTATTTCTTGAACGAGTGACACAAGAAACACTTATTTCATTCCACACAATAATTCACCACAATCAGAAGGAGCACAGTAAGGGCAACACCATCTCCCAGCTGCTGATTACATCAAAGGTTTGCAGCACAAATTCAATTTTATGATGTTAATCTCAACCTGCCACTCAGAAATTTTCTCTGAGGGATATGATTTTTTTCTCTGGATTTCATTTTAAGAATGATTTTCTTCTTCTACAATCAATAAAGATATGTTTTCATCAAAAGACTCTATCTTGGCAGAATTCAATTGACCATCTCAAAACCTTTTGGTGACACAATATTAATTAAGATAGTTTATGTTTCACCTAAGCTGGAAAATGGGGCAGTGAAAACACACCAACTCAACATTTGTGCTTTTCACAGTGTCATAAGATACAGCAAAACAATCTTCATTTCCTTGAAGTTATAATATAAAATATAAATGTCTACTTTCGTCAATATTCATTAATGGCTTCAACAACAGAATAGCTGTTTAAACACATTGGGCAACAATTAATGCATGTAAGCTAGCAAACTTGGTTTTAATTCCCATATATCAAGGATATAAAATAAGCTTAATCAAAAAAAAAAAAATAAAAAAATATGCAAGTCTGTATGTATGTGGAGCTGTAAAGGACATCTTCTCCCAAAGAAAAACAGAAACACCACATTTACTTTCACTGTCTGAAAGTCCTATCAACTATAAGAATTGTTATGTCCAGGAAATGAAACCTTGCTTAGGCACTATGCAGAACTACACCTGTGCAAGTTATTTGTCACTCCTAAAGCATTGAGCACAGAAAAAGTATCACCTTAAGTCAACTCCAGTGCAGTCACATCCAAATGGTGAAATGCTTTACAACAGCAGCCTCTACATCTGGTTTTAGGACAATTACACATCAGTTCTTACAGGAAAGCACACAGGACAGAAAGGGACATCAGTTTCTGCAGAATGTAAGCTTTGATTTCCATGAAATTGCATCTTTCTCAAAGACTTTACCTTCAGTTTTATACACATTCAGTCATGCCTGGGCTTATTGAAAATAACAGTTTTCACTGGAAGAAAGTGCTCCATCCTTATGCTAGTTACATTTTTTAAATTATAAATTGGTTTTTGAGCAGAAACACATTTATGCCTCATAAATAGTCAATGATCCCAACATAGTCCCATATGAATCAAAGGACCTACTAAGGTAATGTCATCTCCAAGTTTATGGCCTCCAGATCTTGGAAAGCATAGAGAATAACAAACTTTGAATCTGTGTCAAAATATCCCACAGATATAAACAAATTAACTTATAAATGACAAGGGCTTTGACTGACTTGCATTTTTATGAAAAATCAAATTCTGTAATGAACTAGCCATAATTACAAAATTCATCTTTATTTACACTATTTGGACACAAAAAACATACAATCCGGTAAAGTTAAGACACATGAAAGCTAAAACCAAAACTTACAAAGATCTCAAACTGACAGGCAGGGAATATGAATCAAACTTTTAAGTTAATAATTTTGTCTTCTTCAAGTGACCTTGAATTCATTTTAGACAAAAAAACTCTGTTGATCATAGAAAGGTGATATTTTTGGTTTAGCTACACTGTACTCTGGGATGTTTAAATAACAAACAAAATTGGAATCACATGGTAAAAAAAAAAACAACCAGAACATTTCACCAGCCCTTATTTTTTCAATTGTCATGTAATAATCATTAATCAGTGGTATAAGCAGTTGCATCATAGTGATGAATTCCAAACTCTGACAAGCTACCTTTTTTTCAGTTTTGCTCTTTGGATACTATCAATTAACAAATATACCTCTCTGCAGTGTTCTCTGCTACAGGGCATGCAGCTGTTTAGTGTAAACAACTCAGAATGACTTGTTACATACATAGTCTAACCTGCTTAAGTAGAAGAACACTGTTTATTATGAAGCAGGATTGAAGTCCAAAACTTATTCAATGCATTGATTGCAGTTTTCTTTACAGTGAACTTCAGATTCTAGCACTAGAAAGTCTTTAAATAAGAAAAACCTGTTACTGTCATGTAATTAATCCTACTGACACAAACCTTTTGAGCAGATCTACCTCACCACAACGGCCATTCCAGCAATGAATAATCCCCAAAAGACCACAGCTTTGTACCAGGGACATCATTAAAAATTCATGATATATTAAGACAACTACTTGTAGCACCAACTAGAAAAGTAATCATGACAGAAATGCCCCAAGACTCTAACTGCACCATCCTAATTAATTTTTAATTGAGCAAGTCACAAAAAAATCCCACTCTTTAACTAGAACTATTTGCAAGAGAAAATGGGACTGTTAAAAAGAACCCAAAACATATATATATATATAAATTTGTACATTAATGCTTTTCATCTACCCAATAATAAATACTCAATAATGAATCACCAAAATAGCACAAAAGCATTTTCACACTTCAAGGAGCTAATATTTTACGCTCTGTGTGTTCTCACGTTTTCTCCAATAAATCCAGTGCACAGATACATGCCAGGGCAATTGACGGAATCTCTGAAATTCACTACACTACCCTGAAAACAGAAGTAACAGTCATCAAACATCACACACCAGAGCTGAAAGTTACAAAGCTAATGCTACACTTGCAGCAGACCAACAAAACCTCCCAGAAACCGATGAAATTCCCATAAGTAAGCAAGAACAAACACTGCACCGGCTAAAAAGGCTTCTCACCCACCAAAGCAGCTCTGGGGAACCCACAGATGACAAAGCTGACCTGAGGAAGCAGAGCTTTAGGGCTGCGCATAGGGCATCCCCAGAGGGATGAGGGGCGGCAGCCGGGAGCTGCCCTTACCTCCAGCGGCTCCCGGACACCGCACACGGGGCAGCGAGGGCGCTGAAGGGAGCGGGAGGCAGCCGGGACAGGTTTTATCCCGCTCGGGAGCGGCAACGCCCGGCACGGCGGCTCGGGCCGGATCCAGCAGGTGCTCCCCAGCGGCACCGCCGCCCTCAACCCCTCAGCCCAGAGAGGCAGCTACCGCGGCTGCTCCCTGCCCCTGCTGCTGGGGATGAAACCGTGAGGGGGGAATAGGCTGGAGAAAAACAGTACGCAAGGGAAAGCCGTGCTGTAGGCGCTGCGCTCCCCTCACGGAAAGCCGGGGTGTGCTCCCCACACGGAAAGCCGGGGTGTAGGCGCTGCGCTCCCCTCACGGAAAGCCGGGCTGCGGGAGCTGCGCTCCCC